>CM071686.1:55348299-56548299 GCA_036553675.1 Solanum okadae
AAGAGAGAAACTTACAATTATAGCAAAGGACAGAAAGTGAAGTAGTGGTGGTGTAAGCAGCGGCAAGGCGATGGGGAAGAGGTATATATTGAAGTTGAAGAGGTTCGTTAGATGTATTTGTATTGGAGTCTGATTAATTCAGATTCACGTGAATCCATCATAGACTTGTCTATGCCCTGGGCTAGAAATCGAAACTTTTAATTAAGAGTGAAATAGCCTCCATCTACAGCAATGGTGGGGAAACTGAATTAAGGATGGATGAAGAATCAATCAATTATGGTCCTGTCATTCGTAACGCGACTAAGTCTAGATCACGCATTGCAAAGACGTGTGAATTACGCTCCCAATAGAATATTTATCATAATCAAATCATTGTACCACAACCCAATCTGCCACTCTTGTTATTCATACTCTTTAAATGAAAGCGACTAATCCTCTTCTTTTGAAATCGAATAATTTCATAATGGCTACTCCACTAGCTACTATTCGAATTTCCGGACGATATTATTCTTATAAAAAGTGCTTGATGATTCTCTAAGGGAAAATAAAAGTGATAAACAATCATAATAATATAATAATAATAAAAAAAAAAATCACACAATCAAGACCCTGAAAAAAAGAGAAATTAAAATTAACAATGAAATTCGTCACTAATATGTTGTTAAATTGTTCGTAGCTAAATTTCTGTTGTTAAATTATTTGTAACTAAATTATTTTCAATAATCTGTTTCTAAATAGTATTGATGACAAATTTTACAGTTTAGCTACAAAATTTATCATTTCTATATATCTACGTCCTAAATGAAACAACAAATGACAAATCCAGTTCTTTTTATTTGAAAAATAGTAACAAAATAAATCGAAATTTTAGAAAAGTAGAGGATCCATACATACATATTAACCAAACACCAAATACATTATGTAAAGCTAAAACAAAATGAGTAAATAAACAATACAAACTATACTATATCATATTTATATAAATATAATTAATCTTCTTATTTTTCTTCTTTAACCTTTACTGGAGAATCTTTGAGCTTGATCACAGAAGATGGAACGTCCTTAACATAAAACCCAATACTCTCAATGCCATTACAATTATCTGTGCCATGAAATCCACCAAAAAATTGATAATTTCCTATCACAAAATTGAAGTCAATATTATTGCCATTAGTTGACCGGGTACAAATAGCCCATAAGAACCTTTATTGGTACAAAATTTTATCGATCTTAAAACTGTTACCTTTTTGAAACGTTCAAACGAGCCACTTATGGAAATAAGAAATTCTGATGGATAATCCAACATAATTGCATCGTACATTACACAATAATCAATACCGTATTTAGCTGACATATCTATTTTCCCGTCCACATATTTCAAGAATTGAAGTGAATAAACTGTGTCTTCATTATAAGAAATAAAAATTCCAACTAATTCGTCTCCTTCTTCTTGCCAAATTGATCCAACACGTCCTCCAACTGACCCAATTTTGATCGTATCCATATATTGTAAATTATTCTCTTTTGGAAGATTGAGTTATATATTATTATTATTATTATAGAAGAGTTTTGGTTAAGAAGTTTACAAGTCGTAGTAATATTAATTAAAAGTATGTAGAGCGTTTTCATCGTCATGCGTTGCTATTTGATCTTCTATATCGAAATAGGAGTGTGGTGCTTCGTTTCTCACTTTCAATTTAATTTTGGACTTGGCCCGTTCAATGAATATCAACATTTTCCCAGTAGTTTAACCATAATTTTCATCATTTTATTTGGCATTTGTCCTTCAATTAATATTTGCTCTAGTTCAAATTAAGTAAATTGTTAGATACTGTGTACCTTTTAAGAAAAGAGATAATTCAGCAAAATGACTTTTCAGTCATAAATCATTTCTCAAAATAGGGCCAATTATTGTTATTA
This sequence comes from Solanum okadae, assembly GCA_036553675.1. Taxonomy (NCBI): domain Eukaryota; kingdom Viridiplantae; phylum Streptophyta; class Magnoliopsida; order Solanales; family Solanaceae; genus Solanum; species Solanum okadae. The sequence continues at coordinate 55,350,220 of CM071686.1, forward strand.
TCAAAAATGGTCATTCAATACTTTTCATTTTTCAATTGCAAGCCAAGTGCAATTTGTGCTTTCTTTCATATTCAACTTTTAAAATCAATATATTACAAAATGTGAATCATTTTAAGTAAATAATATATAAAAAAACTCATAGGAGATTTGAGTAATTGGTTGGAGATTGAAAAGATCAATTTGCAAAGTATACTTTATTATATCAATAACGTGTGTATATATATATATGTTGTATGTATCACTAATTTGGGGGTATTTTTTGTGTAAATGAAAATTTATGAACGTGTGTATATATATATATGTTGTCTGTAACACTAATTTTGGGGTATTTTTTTGTGTAAATAAAATTTTTGCTATATTTGGTGCAAATGAAACTACTTTGTTGTATATTTGTGAATTTTTTCTTAAAAAATGTTACTTTCCATTCACCTTTTTTATTGTTCTCATAGTATTCTACTGAAAATTGTAAAGTGGTTAAGAAACTCATTAAATAAAAGATAAATATAAAAAAAAAATTCGACAATTTATCTAATATGAATTAGAGATTACATTTTATTAAGCGTACAAATGATAAGTAAAAAGAAGATAGAATAGAGGATGGAATGCTATTTTGGAGGAATAATTTATGGGCTTAGTTTGGTTGTCAATGTACAAATTTATTTTGTTCTTTTTTAGATGGAGAAAAATCGACTTATCCTAGCAATATTCTTTCTTTCACCAGTTAAATTTACATAATTCATCTGTTTTAAAAAATAGAAAATGGAATATAACATTACGTTAAGATTTGAACATTATGAATTGTATTTGTTGATACCATATGGATAATAAAGTAAATAAGTAGTACTCCAGAATTAAGAAATCATGAAAAATAGTAACAAAAGATATCGAAATTTTAGGCACATAAAGTAGAAGATCCATACATATATATACTAACCAAACAGGCATACACCAATTAAATATAGTTAATCTTCTTCTTTTTCCTTTTTAACCTTTACTAAATTATCTTTCATCTCCTTCTTCTTCCCAAATTGATCCACCACGTACTCCAACTGACCCAACTTTGATAGTATCCATATATTGTATATTATTCTCTTTTGTCCAAATTGTTGGATCGATAATATTGGAAATATTGAGTTATATATAGAAGAGTTTATTAGGGACGGTGAGAGTACTGCTCTAAACAAAAGTCTTTTCATAGTCACACATCGATATTCGTTATTCTATCTCGAAAGTATGAGTAAGATGCTTCGATTCTCTCTTTCTATTTAATTTTGGCCTTTGTTCATTGAATTAATCCTCAGTACCATTTCATAAGAGGAGCATGCTGGACCAGGGGCGGACCTAGGTGGACGGGAGGGGTTCATCTGAACCCTTTTAATAAAAAAATTATACCGTATATATAAGGTTAAAATTATTATTTATGAGTATGAATATTAAAATGAATCCCTCAATAAAATTGTAACACGTAGCCTAGTGGTCAAGGGGGTTCAGAATGACTCCAAGGTTCCAAGTTTGATTCTTGTCAGTCGCCCTTATATCTAATTTTAGCTTAAATTTTGTCCTACCCAACATCCCAAGCTTTTAGCTATAAGTTTTAGTTTTGTCTTTTCCCAAAGCCCAGCCCACAATGTTTGATTTGGATTTTACAAAGGTTAATATCCATACTAAAATCACTAAAGCTTATACGAAATAGTGTTGAAGTTTGATGACATTTTTTGAATTTCAAGATTCAAATGAGATTCAAAAAAGTTTATCTTTAATTGTGAATTTTTCATATATTTTAATTTTTTTAATTATTTTGACTTGTAGTATTTTTTACGTAGCTTATAAATATATAAATTTCATTTTTAAAAATTTGAAAATTCTATGCGCAAATATTCGGTCAAACTTAAACTATTTGACTCTCAAAAAATGAAAAGTGTTACATAAATTGGGACAGAGGGAGTATTAATTAATATAACATTTCATTTTTTTCATAAATAATATTTAGTAAAACCTAATATTTATATACATTTTGTAAAAAATTCTATATCATTTTACGAAGGATATAGAATAAGAATAAACTCCTAGTAATAAATATATTTAAAACGTTAAAACAACAAAATTAATAGGGGATTGGCCAAATTTATATAATTTGTTATTATGAGGATTACCTTTTATTCAAAAAAATATATATTTTGTAGATTAACATTTCATGTTTGATTAATAAATTCAAATTTTTTTCTCGTCAATATTAGAGATCAGATTTGTGGTTGGCCAAAATTTTCAAAACTGCTTTTGGAGAAAGTTATGTTTTCAGCTTTTGAAAAGAAGTTTTGCCACAACTCAAAAATAACTACTGTATTTGGTTTCCTAAAAGCACAACTTGGCATGGATTATTACTTTCATCCTCAAACTATTGATAGCTTTAAAGACACTCTTTTACTTGACTAAGAGAACTTAAATTTTCGTCCATGTTTAGGGGTATTTTCAACACTTCTCTCGGCTTTTTATTAAGAGTCACATGCTCCTACAAGATTTTGAGATCATTTGTTATATCATGTGGCAGATCGAGGGTGTAATTAGTCAAATAGAGCTAGGATTGTTTTAAGGATTCAATAGTTTAAAGACGAAACTAGTAATTTGTAAAGTGTAGAGGCCAATAAAGTCGTTAGTTCTTATAACGACCTGATTCCGTTGTTAGGGAAAAGCCAATGGGGAAAGTATTGGGTCAGAAAACTTTTTGGTAGTAACTTGGAAATTCCTAGCCTAGTCCAGATTTGGACGAAATATGAGTCAGTGTGGTCTAGGAAAATCTGGTAATGAATGAAAGAGATAATTATGAATTTGATCACATGAGTAGATAACTAAGACGTTAAGGAACCCGTACGACTTTACAGAATCGAATTCGAGCAAGTAGAACTCCCGAAACTGATCTCGGTGTGAACGAGTAGCTTTTGAATGTCATGGGTTGAAGGTCTGTTGTGAAATGAGGGTTTGGAACTCTAAATTCGACTCTCTGTCTCCGTGAAAGCCGCCAGGGCGGGGTCGCTGTAGCGGGACAGACGCGACTTAAGTCGGAAATAAACCCCAAAAACATTATTATTCTGCAAGTTTCGTTCTTGAGGACTAAGAGACGATCCAGGACTTTTTTTTTTTTTTTTTTAAGGTTTTCCACCTCTTCTAGCACTAAAGATAAGGATTTTACTCTCTTAATCCGTATTTCAATCCATAGACCTTTGATTTTCAAACAAACTTATATTCATGCTTCATTCCCCCTATATTAAATATTTCTCTTAGTCATAAAATGTAAATGTATACTTAAATATTCTAACAACGTATGTCTGTTCATTTTCTCTTGAACTTCAATAATGTTTGGCATATAATTTCAAAAACTTCAACAATGTTCTGTTTCAACCCTTTCGAACTTCTTACAGTAAAAAAAAACAAAAAAGGTAAAAAATATTGCTTCCTCCAAACAGTCAATTAGTTCAGGCATTGTTAATTTCATACAACGTGAAGTAGACAAAGCACATGATTTCGTTACCCTGAGTCAATTGTTCATCATTTTCATCAACAATCATATCATCACTTTCATATTCACTGAATATTTCATCACTATATTGATGTTCACGTAAAAAATTATGTAATACAACACAAACAACTATTATAGAGGGTGTTTTTGTAAAAGATAAGAGTTTGGTGTAAAATTTCAATTTTTAAAAGATCCCAAATAATGAGATTTGACCCAAATACTAAAAAAAACTATTATTTAGGAATTTGGGATATTTGCCAAAAATATTTATCAAATTATAACAAATTGTGCCAAATTTTTCCCCAAATATTACTTGGGAAATCTATGGCCAAAAGGGTCCTTAGTATTTATAATATTTTATTTTTGCATGTGAAAAGCAATACAATTGTTTCATTATAGAAAATCTTAGTAGCTCAGTTGATTGATTATCATAACTTCCACCTTCTTGGTGAGAGTCTGATTCCCATCTTACCGTCAATCATATGTATAAAGTGTAACAAATAACTCACGGCTTGGCCAGCCTGTATACATCATCAACTATATTTATATTGTACAAGTGTATAGAGACGTAATATAACATACTCAAACTGTAAGACTCCTGCAAGTACTAGACTAGAAATATTGAACTAGGAGACCTAATATAAAGTACGATATACACTTAATCAACCATCCTTAAATTTTCATTAAAAAAAATCTTAAAACAATAAACTTAGCTAGCTTACAAGATCGATAACAAAACACGTACCTCTGAAATTAAACAAGCATAGAGTATAATAATAAGAGCTTCTATTCTCTTTATGATTTAGAAATTTGTAGATGCACATTTTTGTGTATAGTACTACGTACTCAATCATCTTCCTTTTCAGACTTGACTTTGGCAACTTTCAAATTAGTCTTCACATAGACACCAATACTCTCAATACAATATTTTGTTTTGGTTCCATGAAAACCACCAAAAAGACACTGATTTCCAAACTGAAAATTGAAGAGTTTGGAATTGATTGATTTAGTAGTACTATCCCCAAATGGTCCATAAGAACCCTTGTTGGTTCTAAATTTTATAGAAGTCAGAATTGATGATGTTATGGCAACGTCAGCTCGTATAAATATTGGTTGGTCTATGATAATTATTTCGTGCGAACCACTAATTTCAGTAAGAAATTCAGACGGATAATCAAACACAAGTGCAGAGAAGTTTGCAGTCCCAATAGTAGTTTGACCATGTCTCTTCGACTTAACTAAATTGTTCTTCTCGTAGAAAAGAAATTGAAGTGCAAAAACTTTATTTGTTTCGTAGTGAACATAAATCCCAGCAACTTGGCCTAGTCCCTTCACATCCCAAACAGTACCATGTAGTGCTTTCTCTGGGACAACTGTGATCTTATCCATATTATTAAAGTATGAGATTATAATTGGATGATGTTATAGTTATGTATATTTTAATTCAAATTTATAAAGAAGTTTTTGAAAGAAGGAAGCGTTACAGCTTCACGTACGTTGGTATTTGTGTCTTTTTAATTTCGAAATAGGAGTCAGACGCTTAGTTTCTCACTTTCTATTTAATTTCATTAATCAGAGTTGTTTTCAATACTCTTTCTAATACAATAAAATGATAATTTTATTATATAATTCTTTAAATTTAAGTAGATTTCATAGTGTTAACTTAACCGTTAAGAGTTAATTACATTTTATTTCTACTCTCTTTTTAAATTACAAAAGTCCCTTAAATTTGGTGGAATCCAAATATATCTCAAAACGTCTCGATACATCGTGTCTCAATTTCGGATACATTCATCAACGTCCTGATACATCGCATTTCGGTTTTGAATACATCACATACGTCCGGATACATCGTGTAGAATGATGTATTCGACTGATACATCATAAAGTGATGTATCCGACCAATACATCACATAAAGTGATGTATCTGACCGACTGATACATCCCGTGAAGTAGAGATTTCTGTAAATTTTTCAAATGATACAGAGTTTTAAAAAATATAATAAAATAAGTTGTGTATTTAGGTCATTTTTCCTAAATTTAATGCATTGAGAATTCAATTACTAACTCATAGTTTTACATTAAATAAGTGAAGGTTAATTAAATATTTTTTTAATATAATAAACTAGTAAAGTACACAAAAAGAGTTGGAGAAAAGTGTTCCAACACAAAAATTGGAAAGAAATACTCCAAAAATTGAATGTCAAATTTTATTTAATGAGAAACTTAATTAGTCGGTGTTTTTACTTTTATTTTTTTTATTTAGTTACCACCTTTGATGGTAGCTGAGCGAAAATTACAAGATTGAGGTTGTCATACCAAATTATTACATGACCATAGAGTAGAGACAAAACTGGTTTGTTCAACTAAGTTAATTAGCTACGGTTGATAAGTTAGTAATTTTATTTATACAAAATAAAATTTAATGACTTTACTAAATTAATTATTAAAGTTAACAACATTTTGAAATATTAACTTGTTTATTTCTTTAAATCAAGAGATAATTTATTTTTTATGTTTGTTTTATCTCTGCTATATACTATTTATCATCTTAATATATTTAAGCATTAAATTTAATAAAATCAAAGGATAAAATAATACTCCTCTATTTCAAATTAATTAAATTATTGAGGTGTTTCTTTAAGAAAAAATTAGACTCAGATCTCATATTTTTATGTGCCCCATCCCAATTGTGTGCTCCATCAATTCCATTCTTGATCCACACACCATGCCTCCAACAATCCTTTTGACCAGATATCAATATACACTAGTCTATGTATGCACTGTTTTAAAAATAAATTTTTACTTTTACTCATCACTTATAAGATAATTATTTATATTCATCTTTTACTATTAACATTGATTCATTATTCTTAAAATCATTTTTTAAGAGCTATAATAACTAAATATCAATTAATTAATAGGAGTACTATTATTTTTCTTAATAAATATGTCTGTCAAGTTCAAATGTTACAAGTAAAAATAAATGGAGAGAGTATTAATATTATACTCTTACATGTATAGGTATAATTTCAATAATCCATTTCAATACATGCAATATATATATATGAGTTCACAATTTTCAAGCAAAAATGATTGTTATCAATCAACTAAGGTCGCTATGAATACAATAAATATTTATTGATGAACTTAGACTGATTGAACTCTCACACCTAATTGGCTAATTTTAATACTTATAAAGTTTTCCACAATTAATGTGACAAGAAGATTACTAATCGTTACTCATAAAAATAATTATCCACACAATTGATTTGATTTTTTTCTTAGCAGCCTTTGGTGCTTTACATAATTTAGATTACAATTAGCCGCTAACATTAATCATTCGATACCGACTACATTTAATGTATACATTTTCAACGGTGCATAGTACTATTCTTTTTCTTTATTCTTAATTGTGATCGCCAATTTAAGAGGGATGACAACTGGGACGGGACGAAAAAAAATAAATCCTTCATGGATCGCGATAGGAAAATATTTAAATAAGGCAAGGCTGGACGAGGTACATCAAGTGGTTCTCCAGCTTTTTCTCTGCTGCCATTTCCCTCATCTTTAAATTAGCAAAGAAAAAGTTGGTTTCCCACTTGTCAATCGTCTTTCATATTCATATTTATTAGTGTACTGTATCCTTGTTCGGTGGAAGAATATTCAATTGACTATTCTTCGGTAGAAGACACATATTTATATGTTTGAAATATCTATGTTTGATGTAGAAAAATAATAATTTGAAAGTGAAACTAAAGAAGAGTATTCTTCACTTCAAAAAGAAAAATCAGCAAAAGTTTGAGTGAAATAATATTTTCAATCAGATTTTTGTATATAGTTAACTATAAAAAGTTATAACTAATAGCAAGTTACATGTATAATTACATTAGCTAGTTATATATATATAAAAAAATAAAACTCTAATTTTCATCTAGAAAAACAATAAATGCAGTATGCTCCTTTGTTACTGAAGCATGTGACATGTTTTGAAAACTCATATGCGATAAATTCACATGACATTATTTATAATAGGAGCTAGCATCAGAGCTTGTATAAACTGTTTGACTTATAAGTGTTGGGGTTATTTGCCCTGATTTCTTACCATAATTAAGTTTTTCTTTTAGGAAAAAGGTTTTAATATTTTGACTAGTCCTTTTTCTTGTAGGAAAGATTTAGGACTCTATAAATATAGGTTTGTTCCTTCTAACTTAATCAGCATTCACAGTGTAGTCCTAGGGTTTTGAGAGTCGCGGTTATGGAGGAGAATTTTGTGTACCTCCTTGTATTCCGAGTGAATTGTTTGAGGTTGTTTCTCTCTATATTTTGTACTCTCATATTTATAGTGGATTGCTCATCTCCTTTGTGGACGTAGGTCGATTGACCGAACCACGTTAAATCTGTCTCTTTTGGTGTGTTTCTCGTTTGTCTTCTTACTTGTGGTCTTTCGAGATTTGCTTTGCTAGCTTCCGCATTACACCTGCTTATTTCGGTCCTAACAATAAGGTCAGTCATAATACATTAATATCTAAATGTAGAATTTAATTTAATCTTAAATGATATTTATATCCTTTAACTTTGTGTGTGCAGTACAAGTAGACACTTAGACTTGCATAAAGTTAAACAAGCTAAGTAGACATACGCTTCCTACGTTGCATAATACAAATCAATTTAAGTGTATATCACATGAATCGTTACGTAGAATGCCACGTGGGTCTACTTGTTCAACTTTATACAAGTTTTAAGTTTCTACTTGTGCACATCTGAAGTTGAAGAATATATATAAATATCAACTGATGCCAAATTAAATGACACGTTTATCAAAAACATGTATATAGAAGATATTGTATTGCTTTCTTAAATCATAATCAAGGTACGTACACACCCACCTAGTAACAACAAAAACAACAAAGTGAGGTAATATTACAATGATCACAACACATAAACTAGTTCCTTTGCTAACAACAAAATGAGGTAATATTACAATGATCACAACACATAAACTAGTTCCTTTGCTTCCCCTTTCTTAGGGTTAAACAAAACATTCTTCAAGAATCATTAATTGTCACAACTCTAGGCACTTCAACTGGAAATTCATCAATTTCATCCATCCAAGGATTCTTCTCCTTAGCAGGATCAATAGTCCTTAATGCACACCACACAGCACTATTACACTTAAATCCTGAACCAAATGCAATTTGCCATGTCCTATCACCTTTCTTAATCCTCCCTTTAGCTTCAGTATATGCCAATTCATACCACAATGAACTACTTGAAGTATTACCAAATCTATAAAGTGTCATTCTTGATGGCTCCATATGCCATTCACTTAACTCAAGATTTTTTTCTAATTCATCCAACACTGCCCTACCACCAGCATGTATACAAAAATGTTCAAACGCTAATTTAAAATCAGGAATATACGGTTTTATTTTCATCTTCAACACTTTCCTAGCGACTAATGTCGCGAAAAATAATAGTTGTTCGGACATAGGGAGAACAATTGGCCCTAGAGTTGTAATGTTCGTTTTCAAGGCCTCCCCCGCTACAGCCATTAGGTCTTTAGACAACGCGACACCGATTTTTTTACTATCATCTTCCTCTTGGAACACACATCCATAGCTCTTGTCATCTGCACCTTTGTGTGTACGTACTGTATGTATGAGTTGATATTTTGAACGTCGTCGATCGGACGATTTATTCGATAATAATATTGCTGCGCCACCCATACGAAAAATGCAATTTGAGACTAGCATTGATCGATTGTTACCAAAGTACCAATTTAGTGTTATGTTTTCCATGCTGACTACTAGTGCATATGAATTTGGTTGCACCTGTTACAATGTGTGATATAATAACATATGAAAAATTTTAGTATTGTAAAGTTATTAAATACACTAGAAATTAATATTTTAGTACAATATTAAAAGCTAGCTAGCACGCAGTTGGTAGATATTCAGACATTAAATTGACTATGTCCACTTGAACCTTTTTTAATATGCTGAATTCAGAAAAATCATGTCACATCTGATGGTCTAAAGTGAGTTAATTAATTATAAATTATGTCTACATCTCAAATGAGTTGGAGTCAGCTAATATATGAATTTTTTTTGTACCATTTCACTATAGTCATGTTCATTTTATTCTAATTAATTACATAGTAATTTCTCTTTTAAGGAAACTAAATATCATGTAAATCTTTTACTAAAAAAAAACCAAAAAAGAAAAAAGAGAGGGCAAGATTTGCTTGCATATCATTATCACCTAACATGATATGTGTATCACCTATATTATTTGGACTCATTAAAAAGTCATTCAGTATATGTCAGATTCTTCAAAAATAGTATTTTTTTGGAGGTTCTAACTTCTGACCCTTTTGCTTAAACATATTTTAAAAGTCCAAACAACATAACATACCACCAAAGCTAGTGCATCATGTAATTATAGACCATGCCAAAACACTCTTAAAAGTACTTAATTAGTACTCTTGCAAAGAGTAAAAATATATACTATTAATATAATTTAACATGTTATAGCATGTTGCCTACTTTATTTTTGGATTATATGACATTTTGACCACTTTATTTAAAAAATGACCTGTTATATATTGCAAGTAACTTAACTTTCGTTAAAAATATCATATACTATACTATCAGTACACAAAACTTAAACGGAGAAAATATAAATCTTGCAAAGGAACAAACCTGTAGCATTTGCTTGGCAAGGTCAATTGAAATTAATCCAGCACTACATCCCATACCACCAAGGTTATAACTCAAAATATTTCCTCTAAGCTTATAATGATTAACAATCATAGCAGAAAGTGATGGAGTTGGATTAAATAAACTACAATTCACCACAAGAATCCCAATATCCTTAGCCTTCACACCAGTTTTCTCTAACAATTCATCAATTGCACCAAACATAACCATTTCAGCTTCTTTTCTTGCCTCAGCCATACAAGGATTTGGTGGCAATTTCAATAACGCTTCTGGAAAATACGTCTTTTGACCTAAACCTGACCTTTCTAGTATTTTCTTTTGAAAGGCCAAATTCTCCTCAGTGAAAATTCCGGCTAATTTTGATCTCTCCATGAATAATTCCTTAGGACACATAACTTCAGGTTTGGGTTTGTAACACGAAAAATCGACTAGGTACACTTTACGTGGCCTAGTCATAAAATAAAGTGTAGCCAAGAAAACTATGAGGGCTGAGCATAAAATTACTGTGACAAGATTGAATTTTAGTTGGTTCCATAATTGAACCATATCTTCCATAGTAATTGTTGAAAGATGAGCAAATAAAGCAATTAAAATTGGGATAAGGAACAAATACATAGCATGGCTAATCAAATAATGGTAGCCAAGTTTAACATATTTGAGCCTAACTGATAATAGAAAATTTGGAAGTTTATTACTATTAATTCTTTGATCATCATGATGATTAGCTTCAATTGAAACTCTTCTAGTTGATTCATCTCCCATTTTATTGGAATTTTTGAACCAACCCCACAAATTTATCAACTATAACTTAGAGAAATAAGTGACTTTCTTGGATTTTTATTATTTTTTTGTCACAAATATGAACAAGAAGTACACAAGTGAGAAAAAAAGACTTGAGGAAAAGAGATGTGTTGAGAAGGAAAAATAAGGTTGTATGAGAATTTAAAGAGTATGTAGAAAAGTGGGGTGGGGGGGTTATGGGGGGTGGGGTGGGGGGTACAACTACCCCAACAAACTTTTAATTGTTAGCCCTACTATAACATTTAATTAAATTTGCCAGAAGGAAAACTAGAGGCATTTTCTTGTATAAGTTTTTATATATATATTTTTGGAACTTGACTTAGTCTCACCAACTATGATTTCTTCTTGGCCACCCTAAAAGTTAATAGCCATAAATTATTGCATTTGCCTTGTCACACAGTAATAAATTAAAAATTCAGGCAAAAAGGATATGGTCGATTGAGTGTGTTGGAATGTATGCGTCCACTAGTCTAGATGGGACCAGGTCCTCAGCACAGTTACAATAACAGAAAATAAACAAAGTGCTGAAAGTAAAGATTGCACAACAACTTTACGTGGAAACCTCCTTGCTCAAGGGAGTAAAACCACGACCTGGCCTGCCAGGACTTTTCAAACTTCTTTCACTAATCTTCTCCAAGCAAAAGTAAAAGCAAGTTTACAAACCGAAATTAGCCTACTAATCCCAACTCTAAGCAATACCTCCTATTACTTAGATGAGCCAGAGCAGATACAACACTGCCCACTAAGCTATCACCCTTAGATAACTTAGACTTTGCTAAGCGGATACCACACCGCCTACTAAATCAACTAGCTCTTAGATGACTTAGACTTTGAATGAGCAGATACAACACTGCTCACTAAATCGGCTAACTCTAACCGACTTAGACCTTTCCACACAGAAACAAATATCTGAATCCTTTATAGACTAGGAACAGATTTACAATATAAGCACGGAAGTATAACTCCTAAGACACACTCAGATGCTTGCAGCTTGATCAGTTCCTAGTTGTGCTTGCCGGAGAATACTTCTTGAAAGTGAGTCTTTGCAAGTGTTCTTGAGAAATTTCAAGTTGCAAAAACTAACAAAATTCAAACTCAACAAAGACGCTTCAACACTTTATCAGGTCCCTTTGTTGAGCATGAGTATTGTTCTTCCTTGAAGATGGCCTTCTTTTAAAGCTTGTGAATTTTTTAGAGAAAATCCGAGTTTTTGTTTTGCCAAGTCTTGAGTTTTTGTTTTGTTGGAAGAGACTATATTAAAATGAACACAAACTCCTTGGGACCGCCCATTGGCTGAGAGCCTGCTGTTTAGAAAAATTGTGCACCTACCACATCAGAAGTGGCAGCTTTTCTGACAGATGTCTTGTCGTCCTTTCACATCGCAGTCTTGCAGAGACCAGGTCCCTTGCTAACTTCTCTTAGTAAGTTCTTGAGAATACGTGTTGGCTCTCTCCTTTTGAATAAATGAATTAGTTTGTTGTTTTTCCTTGGATATATTTAGACATGAAAAGTTATTACCAAACGTACAAGCAACCTCCTTGCTTCTGATTGGTGAAGTACTCTGCAGCTTCACCAACTTTCTAACGCAGACAGCTTTTACAGTTGTACAGCACTTTGACAGTTGGACGAGTATTCATACTTTGCAGAGGACCAGGTCTCTGCACTTGTGAGGAGATCATCAAAACACCAAAAGGCATAAGCTCTTATCAATTTCCCCATTTTTGATGATGACAAACAACCTGCATAACTCCTCGAGTGAGGGAACAAACATTCATTCAAATACATAATAAATTCCCCCTTTGTTGGTGCACCAGTAACAACCACAGTTCGTTCCCCCTTAGTTCAGTGCCCCTATTCCACAACCAACTTTACAACAAAACTTCCCCCTTTTGACATCATTGAAAAGGTGAAGCAGTAAACATATTCAAGTTAAATGCAAGGCAATAAAGAATTCAGGGCCTTAGGCCACACAGAACATGTGTATATAAGCATAAAGAGAATATTAAGCCACACATGAACAAGGGAGAAACATAAATAGCATTAGATCACAAATACTGACTACTGTAGTCAAGCAAAACAAACACAAAGCCACAAGAGTTTTAATCAGGATTGAAGAACAAAGAGGGAAACTAGGAAAACAAGACACTTTTAGGACGGAGGGGGAAAGAGATTGAGGGTGCGCATAAACAGAGACAAACACTCATTTGCATCCTCGTGAGCCTTGATAACCTGCATGTTGAGAGTCGTAACTTCCTCACAGGTGAGGCATTTGTCTTCAGCAGCCTTTCATTTTCATCTCTCAACTTTTGTAACACCTGCTCATTTCCATCGCTAGTACCAGGTCCCCTCGAAACTGTTTTTTTTTTTTAGTTCTAGGCACTAACACCTTGTTGATGAACTCAAAAAGCAACTAATATTTCCCTTTGAGAAACCTTTTCGATAACCCTGCATTCTTGACATCTCCGCGTTTTGAGGCAAGTGCATCAAAAAGATTTGATATTCCAAATTTGGTTAGAATGTCAGGGTTAAAGACTCTGCCATTCAAAACCTTCTGGTTCTCCATTGCCGTTATCCGCTCCTCTCTTGTCATTTACTTTTCTTCACTTTTGTTTTTGCACCCTAGGACCTGGTCCCTTTATGAGTTTTAATTTTCAGCCACCTGTTTTCTAACTTTCTCCCTTTTCACATGAGATTTCTTTACAGCCTTCTGGAGTAGAAGATGAGAAGTTGAATGAACTAAGATTTTCAAGTTCTTGGGAGATAGAGATCTTTGAAGAAGAATTAGAGTTAGGCATTTTGAGAAAGAAAGAAAAGCTTTGGAGAGGGGATTAGTGAATTTCAGCAAGAATTGTTTGAAGAGATTTTGCAATTTGATTCACTAAGAGAAGTAGTTTATAAAACCAAAAAGACATTGGGTCCCCAAACAGTAGCGACCTTTGGTTTAAAAATAAAAAGACGTCTGAAACTGACGCGATGAATGGGCGAGGGACACGTGGCAGTGATGTTGACATACATACAGTATAGCGTAAGTGATACTAACCTCAGGAGGACCAAGTCCCCTTTTCAGTTTGCAACCCTGTCTGTATGATTTAATCTTCCCTTCAGCTGGACACACCATGAGTGTATACCTGCATTAAGGTACCAGAAGTGAATTCTTAAGTGACAAGCATTAAAACAAGTATAGATACCTGCCCTCCGTAACATAATCAAAATAGAAGATTTTTGTGCAAACTTGTCAAGGAATCAGGTAATCTTGTGCATCCCCAGCCTCATCATATTTTTAATGAAACATTTTTTACTCAATGACTTTGTAAAGATATCAGTCAGCTGGTCTTTAGTCTTACAGAACTTCATCACCACATTTTGTTTCTCAACATTGTCCCTCAGGAAATCAGTGATGATCCAAGAAAATGTGTCATGCCTGATGTACTCTTTCGATCTACAAGAAAGCCTGCATAGTTAGCATCTGCAAAACCAATTAGATCAAGTGAGTCACTTGTTAGGTAGAAGAGGACCAGGTCCTGAGTTCCCTTTAAGTATCTCAGGATACGTTTGTCTACCTTCAGGTGAGACTCTATTGGTGCTGCTTGAAATCTTGCACAAATTCCTACACAAAACACTATGGCTGGCCTGCTTGCTGTGAGGTACAAGAGTGACCGAATAATTCCCCTATACATGGTCTGATTGACCTTTACGCCATTTTCATCTCTATCAAGTTTCACACTTGTGCTTATAGGAGTATCTAGCACCTTTGCCTCAAGAAGATTAAATTTCTTGAGCAGCTCTTTGATGTACTTCTCTTGGCATATTGAAATGCCTTGGGAGGTTTGTTTGATCTTCAAGCCTAGGAAGAAAGTGAGTTCTCCCATTATGCTCATTTCAAACTCACTGCTCATCAGACCAGCTAGAGAGCACCGGCTCTGATACCACTTGTTGGAATGTATGCGTCCACTAGTCTAGATGGGACCAGGTCCTCAGCACAGTTACAATAACAGAAAATAAACAAAGTGCTGAAAGTAAAGATTGCACAACAACTTTACGTGGAAACCTCCTTGCTCAAGGGAGTAAAATCACGACCTGGTCTGCCAGGACTTTTCAAACTTCTTTCACTAATCTTCTCCAAGCAAAAGTAAAAGCAAGTTTACAAACCGAAATTAGCCTACTAATCCCAACTCTAAGCAATACCTCCTATTACTTAGATGAGCCAGAGCAGATACAACACTGCCCACTAAGCTATCAACCTTAGATAACTTAGACTTTGCTAAGCGGATACCACACCGCTCACTAAATCAACTAGCTCCTAGATGACTTAGACTTTGAATGAGCAGATACAACACTGCTCACTAAATCGGCTAACTCTAACCGACTTAGACCTTTCCACACAGAAACAAATATCTGAATCATTTATAGACTAGGAACAGATTTACAATATAAGCACGGAAGTATAACTCCTAAGACACACTCAGATGCTTGCAGCTTGATCAGTTCCTAGTTGTGCTTGCCGGAGAATACTTCTTGAAAGTGAGTCTTTGCAAGTGTTCTTGAGAAATTTCAAGTTGCAAAAACTAACAAAATTCAAACTCAACAAAGACGCTTCAACACTTTATCAGGTCCCTTTGTTGAGCATGAGTATTGTTCTTCCTTGAAGATGGCCTTCTTTTAAAGCTTGTGAATTTTTTAGAGAAAATCCGAGTTTTTGTTTTGCCAAGTCTTGAGTTTTTGTTTTGTTGGAAGAGACTATATTAAAATGAACACAAACTCCTTGGGACCGCCCATTGGCTGAGAGCCTGCTGTTTAGAAAAATTGTGCACCTACCACATCAGAAGTGGCAGCTTTTCTGACAGATGTCTTGTCGTCCTTTCACATCGCAGTCTTGCAGAGACCAGGTCCCTTGCTAACTTCTCTTAGGAAGTTCTTGAGAATACGTGATGGCTCCCTCCTTTTGAATGAATGAATTAGTTTGTTGTTTTTCCTTGGATATATTTAGACATGAAAAGTTATTACCAAACGTACAAGCAACCTCCTTGCTTCTGATTGGTGAAGTACTCTGCAGCTTCACCAACTTTCTGACGCAGATAGCTTTTACAGCTGTACAACACTTTGACTGCTGGACGAGTATTCATACTTTGCAGAGGACCAGGTCCCTGCACTTGTGAGGAGATCATCAAAACACCAAAAGGCATAAGCTCTTATCAGAGTGGATGGAGCTGCTCCTCGATTTCTTAATCAGAGATTTTGGATTTGAGCTCTAGGTATGAAAAAGTATTTGATAGGAATATGCGAATCTAGATTATTCGAGCTCTAATATGAATATCGGATACCGAATGAAAAATAAAAAAATAATAATTAAAATTAAACTTCGTGCTTAGTTAATTTATATAAATTTCTTTAATTGGTCACGAAATTTAAGAAGAAAAAATTACTTTTAAAACTTATGGTATTAAATATGTCATAACATTTGTGTAGAAATAGAAATTTTAAAAATTCTGATATTATACATGTTATAATACTTATTTGTGTGGCTATAAATAAGTCATTAGTAAGTATAATTAATTATAAAATGAAAATTTTTAAATTAAATTATTTCCATTGTTTTTTTTATTTTTAAAAAAGTCATTCTTCTTAAACATAGCAAAAAGGAAACAAATTAACGTACGGGTACATTACTTATGAGTATGGGTATCATGTATTTAAAATGAAAATACTATTATATTTCGTAATTAAGAAAATTCTTGTTATTTTTCATGTCAAATAGCGCGATTTTGTGAAAATAAAATTCAAAAATAAAATAAAATTATGGGGATAATGTGATGAAATTGCTAACCGTCGTGTCAACTTATTACGATATTGTTGTGTTAACGTACGATACTCTCCAAATGATTAAGACTTAAGTAACATTAACAAGTAAAACATTTTTTTATGAAGTGACTAGAGAAGTACTTTTTTCATGTTATTCTTATTTTTTAAGAAAAAATAAATAAAACCTTTTTCTTGTTAACTAAATTGATCATATAAAAAACTTTACAACGTTGTCAGTGTATATATAACACAAAAATCCTTTTGTAATACTTTATTTAACTCTAAAATTTATACACATAAAAAATCTAGTTGAGTATATATGTAATAATAAATAATGTCAGTTGTATTACTCAGCTTTTTATTCCTTTTTTTCTAAAATTTGAAGTTCTCAAATTGCAAAATATCTCGAGGAATCAATATCCAAAAAGTTCATTCAATTATGAGAAATTATGTATCAAGTCGTTGAATTTTATCTTATATTAATAAGATTATTCAGTTAAGAGTTTTTCTCTTATAAAATTCCTCAATTAAATTTGTCATAGTAAAAAAAACTTTACCCCTTAATATTTTGAGTTTGAAAAATAATACCCCTTTATATTTTATGTACGATAATAAACCCCTTTGATCATAAATCAATAACTAGAAATTAGTTTGATTAATTATTACATATATTTTTAAATATAAAATATCAAAAACGACTTTTAACTAATATGAATTATAACATATACTCTTTTGAATAATTAATTTTATTTTTGAATTATAAAATGAATCGTCTCCATCATCACTAGAAAACGTAAATATTTTTTTTTAAAAATAATATCATTTTATTAACTTAATATTTTTTCTAATATTTACTTACTTTTTATTTAAATTGTATATTTATTATATTTAAAAATATATAAATTATGGACATTCAGATGTTGAAAAATAAATAATATTAAATTTTAATTATTTAATATTTAGATATAGAGATAACATTAATGAGAATAACTAAGATCTTACGTAACCATAAATAATTTAGTATAAACACTCGTTACCGATGAGTTTTCACCCATGTTTTTAGTGTCATGTTCAACACACACTCCCAAACACCTATAGTTTAAGTGCCCGTTTAGATTGACTTATTTTAGGTGCTTTTAAGCCAAACTAGCTTTTAGGCAATTTTGAAGTGTTTGGGTAAAGTTAAAAAGTGCTTATAAGCACTTATTTTAAAGCCAAAATAACAAAAATAAGCCAAAAGTCATAAGTTAGAAATCCTAACTTATGACTTTTGGCTTATAAGTCATAAGCCAAAAGCCAATCCAAACAGGCCCTAAGTTTGATCTTCTAAACAACGACTGTTTGTAAGTAGCCCTTGTTTTATCACTTATTTTATTTATTAAATTAATATTAATCAAACTTCCATTATTATTTTTAAAGAAAGAGAAGTCATTGAGCAACCCTACTTAGGGTTGGGTACCAAATTAAATGGTCTGCAAAATTAAATCCCAAACATATTGTTGATTAACCATCTAAATTAAAATATTTTTATTGTTATTACATTATATAGTATTAATAAAAGCTTCTCAAGTAGGTGAACCATCTACAGGATTATACTATTAATAAAAGTTTCTCAAGTAGGTGACCATCTAAACTATGATTTACTAATCTTACGTGACATACAAAAATGCTGAAAATAAATAAACCACTTGAATTTATTTCTAACCAAGTTCAAATTAATGAATGTTTTTAACCAAATGTATTATAAATACAATAATAAAAAAATGAGTATACTCTTAATATTCAAATCTCTCTGTTCCTAATTACTTGTCCACTTTTTCTTTTTTTGTTGTCCCTAATTACTTATCCATTTTGATAAATAAAAAAATGACCAAATTTTTTTTTATCTATTATACCCTCAATTAATTACTTTGAAAAAGATAGAATTTCTTGAAAATCTTAAATTTTCAATTCATCCACTTCATAATTAATAGGGGTAAAATGGTAATTTCACTATGTCATTAATTATTTTATTAATAGGTATGTCAATTCAAAAGTTGACAAGTAATTAGGGACGGAGAGTATTTTTTAGTCGTATAATCGGTCTATATGCCTATTGCCATACTATTTTGAGAATTCATTCCATGTGAAAAATTCTCTAGCTAGTTAGGGAATTCTTCATATGATTATTTTTGTGAAGTCTTTACAAATTATAAATCATAATGAATCGTCAAATTGAAAACATTAATTTATGAGATTACCAATATCATACGGGCCAGAACAACTTTCCAAAGTACTCTTTTTATTCATTTTTATTTATATAGGCTTGACACGTTTCTCAAAAAATAATAAATATAATAACAAATTTACCATATAGTTTCTTTAAATATAACAAATTCAATATTTTGAAAAAATATATTGAGAAATAGTTATCGTTAATATAATAAGGCAAGTTAGAAACTAAAAGATAAATTGTTTCTTGATTTTTGCAGATATATTATTTAATTTTTTTAATTAATATATACATAAATTATATACTAATTATACATATATCATATATCAATTATATATTGGTGATTATTTTAAATTTAAGCTATTAAGTGAGTGACTATTTTTAGATTAATTCCTTCATAAATACACGTAACTTTAGGTGACATGACCTTAGACTATATTTTAGCATCATGAGAAGGAAAACATACAATAAATTAGCCCAAGCTAAAATTATATTTAAAAATGATATAGTAAATTGTTATTTTATTTATTACTTTTTAAAAATGTATTAAGCCAATATATAGGGCAAATAATGAAAAAGCCCAAGCTTAACAAAGGTAGAGTATATCAATGGGCCGTGAAAAGATAGTTGGGATCGATCAATCCATCCTTAATTAGAGATCTCATATTAACTCAGTTAAAAGTTTGGATATGAAAAGAATTTTGCGAAGAGCTTTATCTCCCGAATGAGTCTTACAATGCACAATTTTAATATAATCAAACTGTAATATAAATACTGAACATCAAACGAAAAAATAAAAAAAAATACTGATAAAATATGAAATTTATGAACACATTTTAGTCCTGCAGCTGGGCAGCCTTTGACTGGAAAACTTCAAAGAAGTAATTAACCATATCTTATTTAAAATTATCCCAATCTAGATCTAGAAAGCAAAGTCAACAGCAAATGCATGTAATTTTTTTTTTGACAATTTTATAGTGAATTTTTATACAAATTTATACTTTATATTGTAAATATCGACTTCGGATGAATTCAATATTATAAGGTTTGATTCATTTCTATCTTTGGGGTAAATACTAATTCAGATTAGCTCCGCACAAGGCAATCATCAGAAGCTTGAAAATTAAACACTCATTTTTAAAAAAAAATACTCATTCATAATTGGGAGCAATTCGAAGCTTCTACTCAAGACGAAGAAATCTTATCTAATCTATTAGAGTCCCGCGTTATATATATTGATGACAGATATAATAACGTTGGATTCACACGTTGCTTTAAATGCTTATAGAAAATGAAATTCTTAATTAAAGTTTGACTTATATGTGCTACGTATACAGCGTATAGCCTATAGGGATAACATTAATAAATAACTGGTAATATTATTGATAACTCATTTTGTAGTTGGGAGCTAGTAGGAAGATTGAATTGTGATAAATTGTGATACACTTTTGTTTGGAGAGGCAGACAAGATATTCAAATTCATACGAAATCTCTTTTATAGTGTTTTTCGGTTCGTTTTTGCGATATAGTGGTAAATTAAGAGTTTTTGTTTTACAGTCATATGACTTTCTGTGTAGATATTTGAAAAAATAACTCTCAACACGAGGGGGTGATAATTTATTATTCACTTGTTTTGGTATCACTCTTTCTGTTCATTTCTACTTGATATTATGTACTTATTTAGAGTTAATTTGATTGATACTTAAAGTTAAATTGAAATATATTAACTTAATATAAAAAATTAAAATTTAGATATCGAAACTTCTTATATTATTATATGATGAAATACATCTTAATATATTGATAAAAAATTCATGTAATTTGACTCTTATACAAAACGTGATAAGTAAAAATGACCAGAGAAATAATATTATATATATCATTATTATTAAATACTATGTTTTAAGGAAGAGTAATTAAAAATAAGAATGAAGAGTTATGTGAGTGAGTTTCTTGGCAATTTCAAGAAAGTTCTAGAGGCTTTTCTTTTTCTTTTTAAGAAAAGTACAAATTCACCCTTTTGTAACTTTTATCTTCTTTTTATTACAGTGAGTTTTTTTTTTTTTTTTTAATACAAAGTTAATCCTATTTCTTCTCTGTTTCAACAAGGTTTTTGAGGTTTTGGGTTTATCCTTAATTTGTCACGATTATGCATTTCATTTGTCCAAAAGATTTTAAAATATAGCACAATATTTGTGATGATCCATACGTAAATAAAACAAAAATTGATGCGAATCAATTCTACTATAAAAAAAAATCATACGAAATTATTCATTTATATTCTGATAAATCTTTTAAAAAACTAAGGGAAAAGGGTTCGAAATATATCTGAACTTTGACCGATTTTTTTTTTTTTTTTTTTAACAACAATGTAGATTCTATTTCAAACCAAAAGGTTACAGAGGAGGACCAAACCTTACCTCATACAAGAGTAGCTAGAATGGTAAGCCATTCTTACAATTTTAGCTTCCAAAAATAAAGCAAAAGAGGAAGATTGTTCCTAGTACAGATAGGTTTCCAAAAGAAATCTAGTATAGAATACCTAGTACCATTCAAGAAGAGCTCAATCAGGACCGAAATTGTTGTAACAATCCTAAACTTTGAGCAGAACCTATTACCCAACCTGCACTATTTAATAGTATATTTTAAAGGTATATATGTGCCCACGTGGACATCATAAATATTTATAATGATGTAATATTTATGATGTCCACATGGCACATATATACCTTTAAAATACACTATTAAATAGTGCAGGGCGGAGTAAAAGGGTCTTTCCAAAGTTCGAGATTGTTACAATAATTTCAATCAAAGTTTGGATACATTTCAGACATTTTTTTCCAAAACCTAATTGATTAATTAATCGAACGAGCCTAGCTACCTTGGGTCTATAGCGGACAATGATAGTAATTTTTTTATCGATTATTATATATTAATCAAGACACAAAATCAATAACAAACACTTTATAGAATAAAAAAGTTACTTCTAAAATACCAATTAATATATATCATGAATATTAGTAAGTTTCTAACCAAAGCAAAAAGAATATTAGTAAGTGAACTTATTTTTATCAACTTCCATTTATGTCATAGTATATGACTTAGCTAGTTGAGGACTACAATTATTATGTTATAGAATTTTATTTCCCTTAAATTTATTTTGCATACTAATGAGATGTAGGAATTAGGAAATATATATCATTGACTTTTAATTTATTTATTTATATATATATATATATATATATATATATATATATATATATATATATATATATATATTACATTATTATGTCAAGCATTATTTGTTATAGTAGATATCATGTTTCATTTTTAAAATTATAAATTTTATATTTTAAAAGACTTACATGTATATATCATTTGGATAATCTTATAATATAAAAAATAAAATAAAATAAAATTGATGGTGTCAATATTTAAGCACTCCCCAATTTTAGGGATAATTGGTGTTCTTTGAAACTAATGAGCTACTTTAAATGTTATTATAATTAAGAAGTCAATTGCTTACAGCATGAAGTCAAATTGATACTCCATAGGAGAAGATTATGGAAATGCCAAGTCAATAGCCCATAATTTGGATATAGATAAGATGACTTATTAGACAGAAATAATATATAAACATGTTCTAAAATTAAAGATACTAATCCAAACACTTCACATCCACCAATTTTTTTGGACATGTAAGAAATACTAATCAATTTCATATTAGTTGTTCATTTTTCTTTTTACACGCTCTTTAAATAACTCTGGAAATAAATGAGAAGTTATAGTTTCACCCAAAATATGGTTATATTTTCTTATCCTAAAAACTACTTAGGTGTAGGTCTTCTAAGATCTCACAAAAGGTCCTCATATCTTCTATTTTCTTCCACTCTAATATTTGACATGTTCTATCTATTCTCGGAAGGAAAATAATAATAATACCATTTTATTAATTTAATATTTTTCTAATATTTACTTACTTTTTTATTTGAATTGTACATTTATTATATTTAAAAGTATATAAATTATGGACATTCAGATATTGAAAAATAAATAATGTTAAATCTTAATTATTTAATGTTTAGATATAGAAATAACACTAATGAGAATAAATAAGATCTTACGTAACCATAAATAATTTAGTGTAAACACGGTTACCAATGAGTTTCCACCCATGTTTTTAGTGTCATGTTCAACACACACTCCCAAACAGCTATAGGTTAAGTTTGTTCTTCTAAACAACGACGGTTCGTAAGTAGCCTTTGTTTTATCATTTACTCTCTTTGTTTTTAATTACTTGTTCACTTTTTCTTTTTTAGTTGTTCCTAATTACTTGTTCATTTTGACAAATCAAGAAAGGATAAATTTTTTTACCTATTATACCCTCAATTAATTAATTTGAAAAAGGTAAAACTTTTTGAAAATTTTAAGTTTTTGATTTATCCACTTCATAATTAATAGGGATAAAATGGTAAATTCACTATGTCATTAATTGTATTCTTAATAAGTGTGTCAATTCAAAAGTGGACAAGTAATTAGGAACAGATGGAGTATTATTTTATTTATTAAATTAATATTAATCAAACTTCCATTAATTGTTTTAAAGAAAGAGAAGGTGACACCTTAGACTATATTTTAGCATCATGAGAAGGAAAATTCCATTAATTGTTTTAAAGAAAGAGAAGGTGACACCCAAGCTAGAATTATATTCAAAAATGATATAGCAAATTGTTATTTATTTATTACTATTTAAAAAATGTTAAGCCAAAACATGAAAAATAAAAACTAATAAAAACAGTATTTACATGCGATTACGAATGAAGAAGCCCAAGTTTAATAAGGGTAGAGTATATATATCAATAGGATGTGATGGGATGGTTGGGTCACCGGTGTAGTCAATTTTTTTATTAAGGGTGTCGAAGAATAATGGTGTGTGGTCGTTAAAATAAAAGAAAAAAACGTTAGTTGGACACCTGGTGTGGCTATAGCTACACCCCTAATTTCCTTTTATCCTTAATCAGAGATCTCATATTAAATTCAGTTAAAATTTTGGATTTGAAAAGAATTTTGTTGAGAGCGTTATCCCCAGAATGAGTCCTATAATGCACAATCATAACATAATCAGACTGTAATATAAATACTGAACATCGAACGAAAAAATAAAAAAAATACTGATAGAATATGAAATTCATGAGCACATTGTAGTCCTGCAGCTGGGCAGCCTTTGACTGGAAAACTTCAAAGAAATAACCATATGTTATTTAAAATTATCCCAATCTAGATCTAGAACGCATTTTTATTGTGAATTTTCACACAAATTCATACGTTGTATCGTAAATATCAACTTTAGATAAATTCAATACTATAAAGTATAAAGTTGCATTCGCCTGAATAAATATTAATTCAGATTAGCTCCGCACAAGACGATTAAAAGCAATTGAAAAGCACTCATTAATTATAAAAGAAAATATTTCATTCGCAATTCTAAGCTTCTAGTACTCATGGCGAAAAAATCTTATCTATTCTATCAAAGTCCCACGTAATATATCTTGATGACAGATATAATAACGTTGGGTTCACAATCACACGTTGCTTTAAATGCTTATTAAAGTTTGACTTATGTGTGCTACGTATACAGCGTATAGGGATAACAATAACATTAATAAATAATTGGTAATATTATTGATAACTCATTTTGTAGTTGGGAGATAGTAGGAAGATGGAATTCATGTGATAAATTGTGCTACACTTTTGTTTGGAGAGGTAGACAAGATATTCAAATTCACACGAAATCTTTTTTATTTAGTCGAATGATTTTCGGTTCTTTTTTACGATATAGCTATAAATCAAGCTTTAAAATATTTTTTCATATTCAAGTGACTTTTAGTTCTTTCTTACAATTTTTTGTGTCGATATTTGAGGAAGTAAGTACTCTCAATACAAGGGGGTGATAATTTATTAGTCATTTGTTATGGTGTCACTCTTTCTCTTCATTTTTACTTGATACGAGGTACTTATTTAGAGTGAATTTAATTGATGCTTAGAGTTAAATTGAATCATTTTAATTTAATATAAAAAAATAAAATTTAGATGTGGAAACTTCTTATATTATTATATGATAAAATACATTTTGATATATTGGTAAATAATTCATGTAATTTGACTCTTATATAAAATGTGATAATTAAAAATGAACCGAGGAAATAATATTACATCATTATTATTAAATATTTTTTAAGGAAGAGTATTGAATATGGACATTTGTTTGTTAAATAAGAATGGAGAGTTTTATGTGAGTGAGTTTCTTGGCAATTTCAAGAAAGTTCTAGATGTTTTCTTTTTAAGAAAAGTACAAATTCACCCTTTTTGTAACTTTTATCTTCTTTTTATTGCAGTGAGTTTTTTTTAATATATACAAAGTAGTTAATCCTATTTCTTCACCGTTTCAACAAGGTTTTTGAGGTTTTGGTATACATTTAATTTGTCCAAAAGATTTTAAAACATAGTACAGTATTTGTGATGACCCAAATACGTAAATAAACAAAAATAGATGTGAATCAATTCTACATTTTAAAAAAAGAATCATACGAAATTATTCATTTATAATCTGATAAATCTTTTTAAAAACTAATTGATTAATTAATCGAACGAGCCTAGCTACCTTGGGTCTATACCTGACAATGATAGTAATTTTCTTATCGATTATTATATATTAATCAAGACACAAAATCAATAACGAACACTTTAGAATAAAAAAAGTTACTTCTAAAATACCGATTAATATACATCATGAATATTAGTAAGTTTCTAACCCAAAAAAAAAGAATATAGTAAGTGAACTTATTTTTATCAACTTCCATTTATGTCATCGAATATGACTTAGCTAGTTGAGGACTACAATTATTATGTTATAGATTTTTATTTCCCTTAAATTTATTTTGCATACTAATAAGATGTAGGAATTAGGAAATATACATCATTGACTTTTAAATGGCCAGAAATATTTGGCCAGAATTTGGACAGAAATGTAAAAAGACTAGAATATCCTTGTTTTAATTTTTACATTTATTTCCTCAATACTTTTCCCTCCAAACAAAACTAACTTTTTTATATTTCTCAAACTCATTGAACTACTAAAACACAAACTATTTGGCTGCCAAGGAAAATGAAAAAATGTTTTTGTGTATATTTTTGTGTGTGTATAGTTTATCCAATTTATTTTTAAAAATAAATATTGTTTAGTTAATAAAAAAATTGTACGCTTTAGTTAAAAAAATATTTTTGTAATTTTATTTTTATAAATTAATATTTTTTTCATTATATACCAAATTATGTTCTACATATACATAACATACATTCCTTCCTCTACCCCTCCCCTGAGCTCAATTATGATCATAAGGTGCCAACGCATACCTTTGAAAAATTATTTCTTCGCTTAAAATAAACCTCTTTATTGAAAAGAGACAATTAAATTTCTCATTAATAATAACTACAAATGACTATCTTATCTACTTAAGATTATACTTGATTATTTTGTAATACAAAATTAGTAAAATATAGTAATTAAGCGTAGATTAAAAGAGTTTAATTAAATTTTTCTTTAAATATAATCATCTAAATAGATTAGTCTATATAATGGATGTTTTTCAAGAGAAAAAAATTATTTTGAAATTTAGATATTTCTAAAAATAATTGATGATAAGACATATATAACTATGCCATAAATAATACATTAATTTTTTATATTATAATCATTCCACACAAGAATTAACATATATAGAAAATGGTGAAATTATTTCACTAATTTTAACCATGAATAAAAAATTCAGTTATTCCAATAATATTAATTAAGTGGATATTTCAAAACAAATGAATAAAAGATCACTCAATACCTACTTATCAATTATAATACTTTAAAATAGATGTATTTTATGTATATAATAAATTACAATATGTTTAATGTGTATAAATAAAGTATAACATAGCTAGGATATATTTTTAAAAAAAATTATTTTCATTTAATGTAGAATTTTAATATTTCAATAACGATAATCAAAACTCAAAATACTTAAGAATTGATAGACATCGGCACATTATAGAAATACATAAAAAAAATTTATTAATATGTAGTTTAATTTTTTAAAATATGTAGTTTAATTTTTAAATATGTAATTGTAAATACGTAGATTAATTTTTTAAAACATAATAACCAAACATAAAATTTAAATATGTAGTTTAATTTTTTAAAACATAATAATTAACAAATATGCAATATTACAACATCAATGTGTAACTATCTTGGGTTATTATTAAATAAGATCCACAGTTATGAACCATATGATTTTTAGTATTTCTTTAATGTGTTGATGTCTACCAATTCTAAAGTATTTTAAGTTTTGATTGTTATTATTGAACTATTTTACATTATATATAAAAAAATATTTAAAATGTAATTTAAATAATTATTTAAATAGGTAATTTAAATTTATTTATATAATAAATGCAATAAAATTACTTAATTTTAAAAATTCTTAATCAGTTTGAAACAAATATTAATTTGAGAGCAAAAAAATAAATAATAGTATTGTGACTACAACTATGTATACTTAATATTTTAGCATATCATTTAATAAAAAATATTTTTTTTATAAAACAACAAATAACACTAATAAAGAAAAATATATATGTGATGAAACTTTAATCTAGTTCATGCTTAACAAAATTGTGTTGTCATTATCATCGGAGAACTATGAAGATGTTTTTCTTCCAAATTTTTTTTGTAAAAGTTTATTTTGAAATCATAAAGAACTTTCTATATCCTTTCCGTGTTATTATAATTTTTCAATGAAGCACCATCAACGTTTTTATCCAAAAAAAAATTGTATACGTCTCTAGTACTAAAATAATAAATAAAAATTAATTCTAATGAGTCTTTATTTGTGTATGATGTGATTCATATGCAATCAAAGATATGAAGACAATCACATAAGAGGAAACATGATGGTAATTTGAGTTTTCTTCATATTTTGCTCACATACATTCTGAGTATAATTGAATAAAATATATTTTATCATTAATTTTTTTCTAGAAAATCAATGTGTAACAACAACTCCTTTAAATAAATAAGAGTAATTGTTTAGCCAACTTGGTCAATTTCAGATTTTATTTTGAGTGTTGTTGATATAATTTTTTAATATTTAAATTTAGATATAAATTATCTTTTCACGATTAGAAATTATAAATTTAAATAGATAATCTACACTTTACTCTCTTTTATACTTTTCAAAAAAATTCTTATCATTAAGAAATAAGAAATGGAAAATAAATAAACAAAAAAAATAAGTAAAACGGGGGAAAATTTGAAATTGAAAAAGAGATATATTTTTTTTTATTTTTTTACTACTACTGTAATATATATATATATATATATTATTTTTTATTTTTTTAGATCTTGAAAATTTCAAGTGAGAAGAGTGGGTGAGACTTATGTTTTCTTTGGTGAATTTTTTGGTTCCTTTCCCATGTTTAACTATGCAATCATCAATAATTAATCTCATTAATCATTTTCAATGTATTGGAAACATAATTGAAGAAATATTTAATATTTAAGTTAAAGGGTAAAAATGTCCAAAAATAAACTAGTTTATAGTGTGAACATGTCTTTTTTTTCATTCTAGCCAAATTATGGCCAAATTTTTATGGCCAAAAGGATTTTTCCCTTTTAAAATACATTATTTATTATAGTAGATAACATGTTTTGTTTTTAAAATTATAAATTTTATATCTTAACAAGACTTATCTGTATATAATAACCTTGTAATATAAAAATAAAATAAAAAATTGATGGTGTCAATATTTAAGCACTCCCTAATTTTAGGGATAATTGGCCTTCTTTGAAACTAATGAGCTACTTTAAATGCTATTATTATACTCCCTCCATTTCATATTAATTGAATTTTTGAGGTGTTTTACACCCTTTAAGAAAAGTAGATTAAGACATAAATTGAACATAGTTTTCCATTTTTACCCTTATTAATTATTGTCAAATTTATTGAAGTCATCACATTGAAAATTTAAATGAAGGATAAAATTGAAAGAACACTCTAAAAGTAGTCTTGAAAACTGAACAATTAAGTTAATTTGAAAAAATGAAAAATGCCTCAAAAATTTAATATGGAATGGAGGGAGTAATTAAGAAGTCAATTGCTTGCAACATGAAGTCAAAATTGATAATCAATTATAGGAGATTATGCAAATGCCAAGTCAATAGCCCATAATTTGGATATAGAAAAGATGACTTATTAGATAGAAATAATATATAAACATGTTCTAAAATTAAAGATACTAATCCAAACACTTCACTTCCACCAATTTTTTTTTGGACATTTTCAATTGTTTAGATGAATTAAAGAGTCTGCCTTCTCCATTTTCAGGAAGAAAAAAATCCTTAAATAAGAAAGTGTAGAAAATAATGCAAGGTATCTTTGATAACCGTTTTTTTATATGGAAAAGTCTCTATCTTTCATTGTTGTTTTGGGTACAAACTCTAAATAAGAGATTGTGGAGATTTTATAGCATTAGATCACATGGAGTGTTTTCAAAACAACTAAAACTACAATTTCTTTTAAGTAAATTAGTTACGAAATTTGTCACTAATCGGACACTAAATAATTTGTATCTAATAGTGTAGAATCTTTTAGTAATTTTTCACTAAATAGGATCAGGGACAAAATTTTGTTATTTAGCGATAGAATTGTTTGGCCCTAATTTCTTTTTCTTTTTCTTTTAGTGACATACTTTTGAAGAATATACAAAATCTAACTTTGCACATAACACTTTTTAGGTGAAAAACTTCCTTAGAATTTTGTAAAATATGTATTTGAAATCTTAAATTGAGTATACTAACTAAATGTAGCTTAACCACCTTGTTGGGTTATGAAGGTGATTAGGCGTCATGCGGAAACTTACAATTGCAAATTATATATGATTGGTAAATTAGACGACAAATAAAAGTATACTAAAGATATATTATTGATATGATTCGGTCAAACCACCTACATCTTGAAAACTAATATTAAAAAAAAAAATGTTTAGGAGAAAAACAAGACTTTTAAATGACTACATTGTGGATTTTATTTTGTTCTTGATATGAGAAGAGGATATTCAATTTATAGAGTTCCAAACTTTTCTTCTAAGGAAAGAATAAACAAATATGGAAGAAAAATATATTTTCCTTTCATGAAAAGTAAAAACATTTCTGGTAATGTTTCGTCTTTTCTTTTAGGAAAAAATAAAATTCAAATAAGGTAAGAAAATCAGGGCAAAACTCTAACAAATCTCCCCTTTTGGTTGGATTTTCTTGACAAAATTTGATCCACCTTCTTCACATGCACGATAATTTTTGTTCTTCACATAGTCTTCATCACTGTTGCTTGTCATGGTTAAAAATAAAGTTTAAAATATATGGGTTAAAAATGGTTTTAAAATATTTCATTTTTATTTTTAAAGATGCAGCAGCAGAAATGTTGAAAATATGGTTTAAATCTCTTCTCCACATGTAGCTGAACAAAAATCTTCATTATCATCGAATTTGTTGCAAATTGATTTGAAACCACCTGAATCTGTCTTCACTTTTGTTCAACCATTGGATCATTGAACCATGTGATCTGATACCACTTGTTGAGTTATGAAGGTGATTAGGCGTCATGCGGAAGCTTACAATTGCAAATCATATATGATTGATAAATCAGACGACAAATAAAAGTATACTAAATATATATTATTGATATGATTCGGTCAAACGACCTACGTATTGAAAATTAATATTAAAAAATATATAAATATGTTTAGGAGAAAATTTCCCCATAAACAAGACTCTTAAACGACTACATTGTTGATTCTATTTTGTTCTTGATATGAGAAGAGGGTATTCAATTTGTAGAGTTCCAAACTTTTCTTCTAAGAAAAGAATAAACCAAATATGGAAGAAAAATATATTTTCTTTTCATGAAAAGTAAAAACATTTCTGATAATGTTTTGTCTTTTCTTTAGGATAAAATAAAATTCAAATAAGGTAAGAAAATCAGGACAAAACCCTAACAAATATCTCCACCCCCACCCCATCCCACCCAAAAAGAAAAGAGTATTGTGGGACATACAAATTTTACTTACAAGTATTGACATTGATCCATCCCTCTCCATGTGCACAAAGTAGGTGATAAGTTATATGCTTGCACTCAATGTTATTTTCTCCGTCTCATAAAAGTTATTCATATTAAGTATTTGTAAAAGTGTAAACAAGTTTGTAAAGTTCTAAAATAATTTTTAAGTAAAAGGCAAATTAGTAGAGTTATTCTTTATATATATTTTTATTTTTATTTTTTTTATATTATTTTTTAAAGAGCGTGTAAAAAGAAAAATGAACAACTAATATGAAATTGATGATGATGAGTGTTTCTTACATGTATGCATGGTCCAATTTGTTACACAAACTATTTTTCTATGAATAATAATTAGACTTAGATTTGATGAAGTCATATCTCCCCATCTGTCCCATAATGTGGCAAACCCATTATATTGTGTTCATATTCAACTCTAGAAGAAATAAATGAGAATTTATAGTTTCAGGCAAAATATGATTACATTTTTCTTATCCTGAAAACTACTTAGGTGTAGGTTTTCTAGATCTCACAAAAGGTCCTCCTATCTTCTATTTTCTTCCACTCTAATATTGACATGTTCTATCTATTCTAGGAAGGAAAATAAATAAATAAATAAAAGAGAGGGGAAAAAGAATACCTTAAAATAAGTCATCTTTGATTGTGATATTAACTTGCTTTGCCTAAGCTTTGATTATTGTATCTAGAAACAATCAATCATCCACTCTGAATAAATTTTCTTTTTTTTAAGTCGAGGATGATCTATCGGAACTACTTTTTTTATCTTACAAAGAGAGTAAGGTACGTATACATCTTACTCTTTTCAGACCTTACTTATGGAATTACACTAAATAAGTTGTTGTGAATAGTCAATACTATTAAAAGAACCGCCTAAAATCGACCTAGAAAAGCCGACCTCAATAGAGATTGGACTTCAGAGGTCGTTTTTTTAAAAAAAAATTGCGCTAAAACCCGAGAAAATCAAGAGACTTTCGAAAGGTCGATTTTGTTTTTTAAAAAAATAAATAATTAAACGGTTTCTTTAGGTCGATTTTTCACCAAAAATATATATTTAAAGAGTATTAAAAAAAGAAAAAAAGAAGGTGTTATTGCAATTTGTATCTCTGTAAAGTGACATGCAACAGTTCAACATAGAATATTATTGTGATTGCATTAATAACATAATTGATTTACAACTAATTGTAGAAGAAAAACTTGTTCAAATTGATAAGTTGCTTGCCCCCACAAAATTATAATGATTGAGATTGTGTAGACAGGTACTTGTTTCCTAATAACCATGAGTTAATTGCTTCTTGTACTTTTTCTCAACTTATCAACACACTTCATCAGTGGTGTATGCAGGATTTTTCGTACATAGCTTCGTTGGCATACACATGAATTTTCGTAAGCGATATCGAGGTATATATTGGTGTGCATGGACTTCTCTACTGAAGGTTTCAAAGCAAAACAGAACAAATTATGTTATAATGAAGATCAACATACATACAACATAAGAACTTAGTAACATATCATGAAATTTCACTAAAACACATTAGGCCTTTAAAAACAACACAAGAAAAGTGTGGCCTTTAGATCAAAGGCCATGCTTTTCGACTTTAGACAACACTTTTCTTAACCGGATATTCCTGCAATGAGAGATCTGGATGATCTAGATTGACGTTCGATAAGTAACAAAACTCTAGCAGCTTTCCTTTGGAGATGTCCATCTTCATAAATTCTACCTCCTGTTAAACGCGCGAGATGTAACTTAGCTGTTAGTCCATAGAGATCCACCATTTCCCTTGACATAAACACTTTTTCCAGGACCCCTAAAGCTTCTCCTTTTAAAGATTCTGATCCCCAGTTTAGAACTTCTATGATTGGTGATATTGCATCCTCCTTGTGCAGCACATTGGCTCCTCTATGAGGCGATTCTTCGCAAACCAGAGTTGAGAGTGTTTGAATCGCCTCATAAGACGTGGCATGTATCTTTTCTTTTAATAGTTTAACCAAATCAGGCAATGCATTTACCTCCAATAGACAGAATGTTTTGCTCACGCTGCAGGCACCTCCATGGGCAGGACAGATAGGAGCACGTGCTCGTCCAATACAGAAACAAGAAGCTTTCCTGGATAATGCACTGAGTTCATGACTGCGCATTGATAGATCTGTTAATAGTGCAGCTGCTCTTGCTTGTGCAGTTATTGAATCAGCTTTGAGAAAGTTTACCAGTATAGGATATGCTCCAAGCTCAACCACGTTGCGTTGAGACTCGAGATTTGTTGGATCTGTGAACCTGAAGAAGGCACTAAGAGCATTTTCCTTAGCCTCCATGGTACCGGATTTCAAGATGTTAATGATTGCCTTTAGGCCACCTAATTCTATGAGTTTCTCTCTGAGTGAAGTTTCCGATTTAGGAAGGTTGGCTAGTAAACCGGCTGCAGCCATCTGTACATCACCTTTGCTATCATTTTCAAGAAAACCAACTAAAGCTTCCAACCTTCTTGGCTTAAGAAGATACTCAACGACACCCTCTGGCTCGTGCTGTGAGAAGAGGAAAAGAAGATTGATTGCTGCTTCTCGTATTTCCTGGTTCGGATCATCAAGAAGGGGAAGGACAGCTGAAACACCACCGGCAGAGAGAACTGCTGATTTGACAAGTCCAGCTTGAGATTGACAGATTCCTAATAGTGCACGTAAAGCATGCCTACGAACAGTGTCCGAGGAGGATGTAAGATTCTGTTGAAAAGCCAGCAAGTACGCGATTACAGGCTCTAGTACAAGTTGGTTTCCAGTTTCATCGATCAAGAACTTAACTCCATCACCATTGCCAGATAGATTAGCTAGAACTTCACAGCACTTAGCGATGATAATTGAACGTACATGGGATGAAATCATTAGCTTTAAAACGATAGCAACCCCTCCCGCCGCAGCTATAAGCATCTTATTGTCATAAAAGCTTGATAGCTTCACAAGTGCAGATAATGAAAGTTCTTTTGATTCAATATTTCCAGATGTCATCTCAAGCAGAGGAAGAATAACCCCTTTCTCCCCGAGAAGCTTCATATCTTCATCCCTGAGTTCCAAACCGAGAATTGCTCTAACAATTGACATTCTTGAAGATGCTGATCCTGAAGATAATTGAACGATATAACTAAACATAAAACTCAAAAAAAAAAAAATGTATATGCTGGAACTAGGCTGATATATTAAGATTATTATCTATATCCATGTGCAACTGTAACATATAACACATAAGAGTGTTGCAGCTATGCTTACCATGGTGTAACGTATCGATAAGTGGTCCATACCATCCCTCTCGAGCAGCCTTAACAATGTTCTCCTCTTCCTCATCACAAAGCTTGGCCAGGATTTGTTCTGCTTTTTCAGCTGATGGACTGGCCTGATTTTTGATAAAGGAGACGAGAAGCAAGATTGAATTGGACTGCTGAGAAAACTTCTGGCAATAGGGCAAGTTCCAACTAGACTGATCTTGGAGAACCTCATATATCAGCTCAACTGCAGCGGTTGAAGTGGCATAGTTTTTTCCGAAGCATGCTACAACATTCTCAAACCCCTGATTCTCAACGAATACGTCCTATAAATTATATGGAATAACAGTTTGATTAGGAACAAAGCTTAAGACTTGGATGCATATTTGCTCATACATCCTGATCCTAGCCCCGGGCTTAAGGAGAAACAAGGGAAATTCAGGAAAACTAGAAAAGACATCTTTCTCGAGGACAGGATTATAACAAATGGACTGTGATTCCGTAGACTATATAGCATGGGGACCAAACACGGACAGACCTGGTTCGAAAACCATCATGAGAAATGGACCTCGGGCCTAATTCAATCCCGAAAGATAGCTCAAGAGGTGAGGAGTGAGGATTGTGCGAGACCATATAAGGAGTCCAATTTTCCTTTCCACAGCCGATGTGGGATGCAACACTCTGCTTTGGACAAGTGACCTCAAAGACTAAAACTACATTGACAAAAGCAGAAATCTAACGCTAAATAGGACCTAAATTATTAACTCAATAACATTGTTAACTCCGGTAGCCCCTATTAGATGATATCAAATGATCCACCTGATAAGCCATATATTACCCCCACCCCCTGACGTCCGTTCTTCACTATCCTGGTGTCCTATACTTAGAAACAACTAAGCATGGAAAAGCAGGCCAAGCATATGTTAGTAACCACAAGCAACAAGCAAAGCACAGCACAATGCATAAACTAATCAATAATTCTAGAGTGCAAACAGTTAAATGAGAAATTAAACAAAAATCTTACTGTTCATTTTTTTCAGACGAAATTCTTAAGTCCTGCATGAAATATATATGTGATACGGCTATACGGAACAAAAGTAAAAGGCCATAGTATTCTAGGTGAAAGCAGAATTACATGAATGAATAAGTTATGGAATTAGCCATTTCTGAGAGTGTATGCTTACTTTCACATTTTCTTTTTTGATATTTAAAGAAATTCACTCACCTTGTTTCTAGCATGACCATCTATGACATCCTTTAACGTAATCATCACTTTATCTTGCAGATATCCGTTACGCAACATGCCAAGCTTGGAGATGACAACTTCAGTGAGTCCCCCGATTGTCACCCATTCTTTATTTATCGAATTTGCTTTCATTAGTTCTTGCATTTGTGCAAGAGCCTCCTCAATTGATGCATCCACTCCAGAAAGCAATTTCCCCTTGCAAGCCCTGATTATGATGCAATAGTTGAGCTCTTTCCACTCCTGGATTAGTTGTCTCAATTGGAGGTTTGGCCTGATCGACAAATCCTGCAGCTCTTCACCTGTTTCCGGATCAATTTTCTCCCCCGAGTCAAACCAAGCTTGGATAGAAGCTCTCTCACAGGCAGTACCGGTACATAGGCTTACAGGATCTTCCATTATAATTCCTGTTATACAACAAATAAAAGCTTTAAATGGCTGAATGTATTCTTCTCCAGGATCATATCCCTCTATAATGCTAACTCTCTGGAAATATTGGCTTTTGACTTCCTCATAATTTCTTGCAGCATCGGCTCGTGAGAGCAGCTCAATGACTTGATTCAAAAACAAGACTTCAGCTCTCTCTTTCCGGTAAGCAGCTTCTTCTTTCTCTTTTTTGAAATTGTCTAGCTCTTTCGTTATCTCTGCTGGCTCCACTGGCACCCCAGCAGCCCTTGCTATTTCTTTAAGAATATTGTTAGCAAATTCTTGGTCATGTATCTGATCCGATAGACCTTGGTTTAACTTGTTAACAATTTGGAGACGCGACTGAGATGCCTCAAAGTTAGCTCTTTGCATTTCATTCTGCAGCCTATTTACCTCTTCTGAAATCCCTGACAAAACTTCCATGTTGACAAGGGATAACGCGGCAAAAGATTTTCCAATGTCCCTAGTGACTTCCTGTACCTCCTTAACAATGCTCCTACACTTGACCAGCAAGTAGAAACGGGCTCGGTTCTTATACTTCTCAACCAAGTCATTAGCCTTCTTTAAGTCAGCTTCAATGGATTCCAAAGCTTGCCTTGCAGCCGGGGAATCGTTTAACTTCTGCAGCTGCAATTCTTTCAAGACAGGCTCAATGTCCAAAAGATAGTTCCCAAGAACCTTAAAACTCTCCTTCTCAAATACTACATCATTCGCAGCTTGAGCAGTTTTCATTACTTGACTACTAATCACAGCCAAAATAGTCCCAATTGGAACTAACTCCGCCATTACGATACAACTATCAAATTCAAATGACACTTGTTCTCCTGACTTGATCACTAAATCTATGAAAGCTAAGCAAGTTCTTTTGCATTCAACATACTGTCTCTACTCCAACAATCTACTCACTAATCACTATTTCAGATTTTCGACAAATTAAGCAGCTTTCCCGAAGGTGAAAATCTGAGATTCTACATAAACCAACAAAGTAGTGTAAATATTCCTCATGAAAGTTTGGTACTTGCATATAAATAAACAAGAGAAAAGAAGCTAAAAATGCTAATCTTTTCAACAAATGTGTACAAAGTTCAATTCTACCTGGAAAAAAATGGATTTTTATTCTTTCAAGAAGAGCTAAGAGTTGAGTGAGTGCAAATTATACACTTTGAAGATAATCAAAAGGAAATGAAACAAAATTATAACAATTATGTAACTTTACGACAGCCTATGTTGCTCTGACTCTTCAAAAATACCACCAGATGTTGTCGGATCCTCAAAAAGCTAAAAAAAAATTTGGAGGATTCAACATGAATGTTCAACATTTTTGGAGGGTCCGAGCAACATAACTAACAACTACATCACTACTAAGGCTTACTCTTTCCTAACAATTGTAACTTCAAGAATTATGAACTCAAGCAAGTAAATACAAAAACCAGAGAAAATGCACCTTTTTTAATATTTGAAAGCAAGAATGAAGAACCCCATTGCTGATTAAGGCATAAACTTCACAAGAAACTTATTACTTTGAGTATTGAAAGATTTTACAAATCAATTTATCCCAAAAAATCTCAAAATTTCAGTGCAGAAGAAGAAAAAAAAGGGAAAAAAACAAGTTACCTTCTCTTTTTTTTTTTTTTCTGCTACTCCAAGCTGCAAGGAAATTCTTATGAAGACTAGAATTTTCATCAGTTAAGAAAAGACTCATTATTTTTAATTATATTAGAAAGACCCATTGACTCATCCAAGTCAATGGACACCAAGAAAATAACACAACAAATTAAAATTCTTCATCTCATTTTCTTGGAAGAAGCATGCCATAATAATATATTGGAAGTTTCAAAACTCATTGTTGACTTAAGTTCAAATTCCGGCAAAATAAAAATAAAAATCTGAACGTTTTCTTTGTGTTTGCTTACGTCTTGGTAGAATGTTGCACCGGCCAACACGAATACCATCGTCATTTTAAAGAAACAATTCGATAAACAACGTATAAAGAAGTTGTTTTCGATAGATTATGATTATACAATTCTATAAATATATATATTTTTTTTAAATGCACTTCCAAAACTTAGCAACTTATTGAAATTGGAATTTTTTTCCTACTTTAATTCTTCCATATGCTAAAGTGTAAGGACATAGCTTTTTACATTTTTTTTTTAAGAGTTAAAATGTGTAACGTAAGCTTCCCTTGAATTGCTTTGTATTCACAAATTATAATTTCTGAAAGTGAAGGCAGAAGTGACCAATATGAAAAGATAAAAAAGAAAAAAGAGACTTTAAATGGGAAAAGGTTAGCTGAAATTTCCATGTGTGGAACCCATGCATCTAATACAGATAACAGACGTAGACATCCTTTTAATTATGTCCAGTCAAATATTAAAGAAGGGCCTTTTGCCCCTAAGACATACGCCGAACTCAGTAGCGGAGTCAGAATATTCATTAAGAAAAGATTGTCACGCATTTCAACAACTAGTGTGATTAAAGGTGGAGAAACACTTTTTAGATAGGTTTTCTAATACAATCACTGGCTTTGCTACACAGTTTTATTGGCAACGAACTCACTTATTGGTAAACACTAGTTAGCACATCCATCTCTTCGCTGAACAGAAAGGACTCTGGATGTTCCTTTGTGCAAACATTACTAACAGACCTACAAATTCTTCTACGCCTCTTCGTTTTGTGGGCTGCACGTCTTCCTCAGCTCCGCATTGCTTGGTCCCTCTCTCTCTTCCGACCTATTTCTTTTGCAATCTCCCTCAGTTCCTCGGGCGATTGGGGCCTTACAGTTTCTGTAGGATAAACTACATATTCACGCTTCACAAGCAAAAAAACATGGAAGTTGTAAGCCAAAGATATATATTGAAACTGTGTTGCAAAGAGTTACAACACCAATCATGGTATAAATTCATTCAGATATTTAATATGATTTGGAGATGATCATTATTACAGCATCTGCTCAGTGAAGAGCTAATTCCAATGAGGTAGCTTCATGCTAAATCTACATCATACTGATAGAATATAGCACTGAAATTGAACTGGACTTGAAGTTGAACCCATAGGAAATCAGAAAAAATGCAGAAAAATGAATATTATCTTGATGAATACTATTGGTTGCAAGGAGAAATTGGAATAACTAAAGCCCAGAATGAAAAGCATAAGCTCTCTCTTGTGATAAAACACATCCACCAAATTATCTTCTTCTTTGTTTGCTGGGGATGGGGGATATGGGGGTGGGGGGAGTCATATCAATTAAAGTTAAAATGGTTTTGATATTTAAGTGACATCATTAACCCTGATGGCATCTGAACTATCTCCATCGTCCAACATACCTAGTCTAGCTCACAAGAATAGCCTTGCTTGTAAAACATAACTAGGTCTCTTATGACCATATGTTTCCTATTTACCTCCTTTTTTCCCTTTAAATATAATGCTCAGAGAAATTTCTTTTATCAGTTCCTAAATTTCCAGTTGTGGTAACTGTGATCAAAATATGCAGGAAGCTGATAGAATGTGGAAAGGGACAGTGAATTTCTTAAAACTATCTATTTAAGGAATCCATTGTAATCAATCCAGAATATAGGAGTTATAATAGGTTTTTCCACATTACCTTTCAAAAAAAGTTAGGTCTTTGTCAGTTCAGGAATTCATTATTAGTCAAGAAACTTCCCTATTTACTTCAGGGGATTACCCCAAGGTTTTCCAAGTGTGTATACAACTTATGATTAACTTAGAATGAGAGACCAGAGAGTGAGAGAGAAACGGAGAGGGACAAACTTTGAAAGTCAATTTGGCAGCAATGACGATTGCAGAGAAGAATTGATCTGAAATGAAGCACTTCGTCTATCAACAAAAGGGTGGTTGTTCTGTTGTACTTCTATAGAAGCTATAGAACCCATTGCAATGTCAAAACATTGTCCAATGCGGGACCAAAACCACCAAAGCAATGGAACCTATTTGGCTCACGTGACTTGGGAATTACACGGGCTTATAATAACTATTAACTTCAAAGAGAACACAAATGAAACCTGAAAAATAAGCTATTGATGGCAGCTTGAAAATATTTGTGATTAGACCATGAAAAACATACCTACATAACGTTTCAGATAACTTAGCCAACCTAAAACAGAAAATGCAAAATGTTTATGAATGCATCATCAGTTTGAAATAAAATATTTGGAGATTTGGAAGCACTGAAGATGGGCTGCATCATCAGTATGACACCAGAAACAACTGAATGCATCTTCATAATGCTACTACGGCTCAGACAAATTAGTATATATTTTCAGTGAGGTCAACTGTAAAACAAAGAAATAGTTGGTAGACATATCTTACTAACTATGAAAAAATGATCATCTTTAAGCCTCACAATATCCAGACATCTTTTAACATCTTGTAACCATAGTCGCTTCACCACTCAAAGTACATACTTGGCCTGCACTTATCGCATTTGATGATCACGCAAGTTGCGCGCTTAGTATTCATAGCCAAGCTACACTTATAGTGGCTGGCCTCTTTAGAGGTGTAAATGGTTAAAGGAAGGATTGGGAAGGTAAAATAATTCATTTCAATTAAATGAAATGATCGGGCTTACTATTTCCTGTGTATTCCTTCCTTTCGATTTAACCAACAAACACCTAAAGAAACACATTCAAGTAAAAAGTTTACCTCCCAGAATCTCAGACATACATTTCACGTGTCAAACTGTACAGAGACCGTAATACATGTGGAAGTCTTTTAATGAGCCTATGAATCTTCCAAGAACATGATAGTCTATCCAAATCCAAAAATGAAAGCAAGATCTAAGAAGTAGCTATATACATAGAATCTATGTCAAAATGGCCAATCCTCTGTGGAGCAACAACTCTTATCTTTCCCACACTTCTACTCATCTTCTTTGCTAT
The DNA here is from genome assembly GCA_036553675.1 of Solanum okadae. Taxonomy (NCBI): domain Eukaryota; kingdom Viridiplantae; phylum Streptophyta; class Magnoliopsida; order Solanales; family Solanaceae; genus Solanum; species Solanum okadae. The sequence continues at coordinate 55,391,265 of CM071686.1, forward strand.
CTTATTGCTATTTTAGTTTCGGCGGCATGCCACACTCTCTCCTCTTTGTCGCTCTTTTACCCTCTTTTATGCTCCCTCCATACCATTTTATATGATGTTGTTTAGTTGGCATGTAGTTCAAGAAAGAACGAAAGACTTTTGAAGCTTGTGGTTTAAAACAAGTCATAGATATTTGTGTGCCTATACATAGGTAAAATAAAAAGGTTTAAGTTAAACTATTTCTACATATAGAACGGTATCATTCTTTTTGGGATAGACTAAGATATCACACTTTTTGCAATAAACTAAAAGGGAAAGTGCATTACATAAATTGCGACATCAGAAGTATATTCTTCCTAGTCTCTTTCACAGTTTCTTCATTGCTAAGTTCTGCATTATATACTCTAGTGCAAGTCCCGTATGCTTGGTTATTCTAAATGCAAAAAATACATACTTTACCAACTAAAAAAAGGTTCTGCATTATACACTCTACACTCGTCAATCCAGGTTATACATCCACCTTTCTCAACATTTTGTGCAAGCTTCTTGTCTCACATATATAAATTTACTAAATGCAGATTAATTTACGCAATCTTCAATTGTTAAGAAAGATCATACCGTTCACCTCACTTAACTTAACTAATGCATCAAGACTTCCCCTTTCAAACTCCCCACCCCCACCTCCCAATTCCTTCAATTTTTAAAAAAAAAACTAGACAGCAGAAACACCTCATTCACGCCATTTCCACACACACACACCCCCCCCCCCCGATTATATTCAATCAATCAGCTAAGACTCAATGTCAAACTATTTATCGATCCATTATACAAATCATATGTTTCTATTCCCTCTATTTGGGACCATTTCATTCAAAAAGTAACAGGGATTGAATTTTTAAGCTTCAATAAACTCCACCTCCAACAATTTCTCAGTTTTTACAAATCAGCAACACAATCAAAGTAGACATGTAAAAAGGGTTTGACTCGAGCTGAAACATAAACCCCAAGAAAACTAGAAACCCAGAAAAATTAAAGCATAAAGAAGGAAAATTACAATAAATGGAGAAAAAAGAGAGGAGAAATTTACATGTCCCATGATTTTCTGAAGATTTTTGTTGTTGTTGGCGAATATGTACATGAGACCAATTGGAACTGATACGTATACTGCGAACTTTACTATCTCTAATACACCCTTTGAAGTCCCAATAGACGACATCGTCTTCTTCTTCCTGCTCAATGAAAATCTGCTGAACTTTAATTTGATTTTCGATTTGCAGAGACGAACGAGAGGATGAGAATTCAGATGCGTGGAGCTTTGAGCTTTAATAGAAAAATGGCACCCTATGGAGACCAAAATCCAAATTCGCAAAAAAATAAATTAGCATCTAATAACTCATTAAGTTGAGTTAAAATAAGAAAAAAGAATTCGAAAGATAAGGTTGTTTTCAATTTTGTATACCGAAAGGACCAAAAATATCTCACTTGAAAAATGAAAGTTAGAGTGAAAATTCCACAAATAACCACTAAAAATAACTTAATTAAGTTTCATAGTTATAGTTTGCTTATAACGATTTGTAGCTACATGTTAGAGGGAGGAGAGAGGCGAGTGAGATTGGGAGAGGGAGGAGAGAGGCAAGTGAGATTGGGAGGAGAAAGACAAGCGAGAAAGGACAGAGAGTGGAGAGAGGTGAAAGATAATTGTATATATGTAACTGGTATACATATATATTTGTAAATCTGGAGAGCGAGATAAGGAGAGGGAGGAGAGCGGCGAGCGAGATTGGGAGAGGGAGGAGAGAGGGCAGAGAATGGAGAGAGGTGAATTGTATATGTATACTTGTCATATAATTTGTATTTGTATATGTATAATTTGTATTTGTATATGTATAAGAGAGGAAAGAGGCGAGAGAGAGGGAGAGAGGTGCACATAATTATAGCTAAAAAGAGGTTGTGAGTGGTAATTAATTCAAATTATAGCTATGTTAGTTAATTAACTAGTATATGTTTGTTTATCCGTGTAAAGAATAATTGTAAATCGTTACATGAAATGACTTTTCTCAAAAGTTTTCGAAATTTTTTGAGATGACTTCTCTTTTCAATCAAACACTATATTGGAAAAATTATTAGTATTTCAACTTCTATAAATAAAATCATTGGGATAAAGAATTTATATGCTGTTGTAGCACGTCATTGTGGTTAAAGATGTACTTTCTAATTTGGTTTAAGCAAACTACATTTTCATAAATGAAATGTTAGTCATGGCCTCATCCTCCCTCCTCTTCATTTTGATGGACCTTTCACATAAGCAACACCTTAGAATGGCCATCGGATGCACAATTTGAATTTAGTCGTGGCTCCAATGCAAAAACAAAACACCAAATGAAAAAGAAAAAGGTATAACACCTCATGCAATTGAAGTGGAGCAAACATGGAAATAGAAACAAGGCATAATTCAGCAATTTGGCACTTCACCAACAACGCAATTGTGGCACACTATTAAACTTGAAATCATGTGTGGCTCAAAAACATGTAAAATAGCATATAGCAAATATTCCAAAGTAGCGATAAAGCATCCATAGTAGGATTAAAAAGCATGGTGTTTAACTAATAGAATCCTAAGTTGCATTACAAAGCACTAATAACTTAATAACGACATCATTGTACAACTTAAAAACACGCCCGCCCATGCCCAAAAACAAAATTGTTGATACTAAAAATGTCTCCGCTGCGACACTTATTCTTCAGCTTTCTTCTTCTTCTTCTTTTTCTCTTTCTTTTTTTCCGTGGTTTCTGATTCATCCTCATCAACATCAGCGTGTTTCCTCTTCTTTTTCTTACTTTGTTCGTGTTCTACATTTTCCACTTCATTATCTGCGTGTTTCTTCTTTTTCTTCTTCTCATTCTTCCCAGTGTCTTCAGGTTCTGCGCCATCCTCTGTTTCAGCAGATTTATTCTTCTTCTTCTTTTTCTTCCCTCCTTCAGTAACAGGGGATTCCTCACCTGCTGCTTCCTCGGTTTGATCATCTATACTCATTTTCTTTTCCTCATTCTCAGTGTGTCCCATAACAGAATCAGCAGAAGGATTGTAAACCTACAGAAGGAGAAGTCAATACTGGAAGCAAACCAAGAAAGTATAGCGTAGAAGAAAAGACAGTCCCAAACCTTAGCTGGTGTTATCAGCCCTCCTTTTTTACGATCCTTGTCATAAACTTCAATCTTAGGTTTGCCCTTAGCAGACCCAGCTGATTTGCTCAACTCTTTGCCTTCTAAGGCTCTTAAGCGTGCCTCAAGCTATAAAAGTTGCATATGATAATAATCAGACTACATAAGGAGCAAGATTGAAAAAAAGATAATAATTAGTACAAACATTACCTTGGCACGATTCTCCAAACCCATGGTATTATCTTGGCTATCTGCAAGAGCATCGTATCGAATTGCCAATGCAGTTTTTGCAGCAAGAGATCTCGAAATTTTACCCTTGTGTTTTGGTGCTGCCTGTCCAATCAAAGATGCATGATATATAAGCCCATACTTTGGAGTTGCGTGTTTTGTCTTCAAAGCTCTGAAAAGAGCCTTTTCAGCACCAAGTATCTGAACTGTACTTCCAGGTTGCTTCGCAAGATTCATCAAGCTACCACCATGAGCAATAAGCCGAGCACCAACAAGTTCTCCAACAAGAGCTGTAAGATTTGGGGCAATGGTGTTCATCCTGCTCTTCAAATAATCATACAACTGAGCTCTGTACTCAGAGAATGACAGAACTTGGGTGCATAAATCTTTAATATTCTCCAGATCAAGATCACTAACTTCAGTACCCATGGAGATCATCGATGCCTCTTTCAATGCAGCCTCAACCTCTTCTGGGAGTATCTGTAAACATTGTCATACAAAAAGTGTGAATTTTGTCTCATGTAATTAAGAATAAAGCGTGAATCTTGTAAAAAGTAAGATTGCTTATTGGACTACAAGATATCACAAGGTTCATTCCAACAAGCAAGCTAGCCAACATACTAATGAATACTGAATGAACAGTAATCTACTTTTTTAGTTCAACTCATTTGAAGCATTTAAAAAGAAGCCACTCCTTACCTCAGAGAAATCCAACTTTGCAGCATTTGTACGGTCACCCATTAACTTCACAGCCTTGGCATAAAGAATGTTATCTTGTACAATCTTTGCAAGTTCTGGGAAATGCCAACCATACCATTCACGGACCCTCATAGCATATGTATTTAGCTCTTTATCAAGATCATCCAACAAGCCAATGGCCTGTACAATCATTGTGTCCACCTGTAAAAGAAATAAACAGTCAGTTGTACTGCTATATGATTAACAAAGAGACAAATCAGTAAAGAATATAAAATTAGACAAATAACTGCTACCCAGAGACATATCTATGAGTTTTCATCAAAATATCTATGAGCTCTAGAGAGAACTTCAAGAGGCAGAAAATGGCAAGACTGTAAAACATTCTTTTATATGTTAGCCATAACAGATATACATTGCACAATAGCATAGCCCAAGAACTGTAGTCTTATCCACTACAAGCTAAACAGACCTTGCCAGGATTCCGTGAATTACAGGAAACTACATAACGCAAATGGCAAGAAACTGTCAGATTTCAGGAAACCACATAAACAGAGTGTAACTACTCAAATTACATGTGAAGCATCATAAGGGATACAAATGGAATGAGCATAAAATTGGCTGCATAAACAATTGAGATTTGCCAGCCTAAATGTTCCACCATCAGAGCATACTTTATGGAGAACATTATTCCATGTTTTTGTAAATTATACTCTTTAGACCTTCTGTTACAGTTGCAAATTAAACTTCAAGCAAGCATCATAATTGACAATTTTCAGGGTGAAATCAAATAATTTAGACTATCTAAAATTCCTATAATGGCCATCTAGCATCATCAGAAATTGTATAGAATAATGACATCCAACAACAGATTACAATCTCAAATTAATTAAGATAAAAGTAATACTAAAGAAACTTAAGCAGAAAGGATACAAGATAGAACATACAAAACCGGAGTGTTCCGAAGCAGTTGATTTTTTTATAAGGTCACCGCCCAAAATCCCTTACCCAGGAGTTATGGTTAGTCCTTTTCCACTATGTTCCCTTGGTGGATTGAACCCCTAACCTCATCATTGAAGGTGGAGGAAGATCCTTTCATTCGCTATATTTCTACTTTATAGACTAGAGAAATCTTCCTTTTTCTCCATGCAATCAGTTATCCCAATATTTGCCAATATTTGTTATGAAAGAATATCCATAATGAAACCATATAGAACATGAAAAATCAGTCAACTTATAGCAATTTACCTTGTCAGGGCTAAACTTTAGCTTGTATCTTGAAAGACTGTGAGATAAACCCAAACTCATTGGAGCCAAGTCTTGAGATGCAAGACCAGAAATGAGCTCAGTCAACTGACTTCTAACTCCTCTCATCAATTCCATGACAGCATTATTATGAACACAATCAATTTGCTGCAAACAAATCCCACTCCACTTCAGCCAAAAAAAATATTGAGAACCAAAACAAAAAAAAAATGAACGGACATAAGAAGGAAGCTGACCAATTTCTCTTTAATTGCATTTCCAAGCTTTGAATCAGCAACCGCCAAAGTTTCGCCATCACAGTGTGCTTTCAAGAACTTGCGCAGTCCTTTGCTGGGCTTGCTATCTATCAACAACGTAGCTGCTGACAGAGCTTCTGAAGTGTTCTCAAACTTGGAGAAAGCTTTTAGCTTCACAACCTGTTTTCATACCAACCAGTCAAGTAAATGAAGAATGTATGAAACACAAAGTTAAAAACTTTACAAGCACAATTTATGTCCAAATTTCAAAACATGCTACACCAAGATTTCTACTTCACGATTAACTCATCAAATGGTTTGTCCAAAAAAAATTACCTTTCTGGCGGAATCAGTTGAGGAGAAGTCCTTCCACAAATCCTGCAACAAACACACAAAAAAACGATTCTATAAAACATGAAAACACAGAAGAAAAAAATGGGTAAGAGATGAATGCAATGATACCTCAACTTTGGAGAGCTTTCCCTCATCCAAAACTTTGAAAAGGGCAAAACCTGCCGGTGTTTCAAACAATACCAACATCTCCGGAAGAAGCTGTAAACAAAGGGTTTAAGGCTAATCTTTAAGAAAATTCACTACACAGAAGAGTAATACCAAAGCATAAATCTATTATTAAGACTTGAGCAAAAAAATAATGTTACTTTTCCGGTGCGGCGATTCTGGAAGGACAACGAACTTTCACCTCCACAAAGTGAAACTCCGAGAGACGAGAAGATTGAAGGCGGAGGCTTTGGAATTAGGGTTTAGGGTTTACAGGAGTGTGTTATTTAAGTGAGGAAGAAAGAGAAAAGGGTTAGGGTATAAGGAATGTGGGCGGGTCAAAATAATTTTGGATTGGGCTTATATTGGTGAATTTTGGGTTGGGCTGATTTAGAATAAGGAAATTTCAAAAACAACTAAGACCGGAACATAATCACGATAGTTGTAGTTTGTTTGATTATGATTTGTAGCTACATGTTAGAAGGAGGAGAGAGGTGAGCGAGTTTGGTAGAGGAAGGATAGAGGCAAGCAATATTGGGAAAGAGAGGAGAGAAACATAATTGAGCTGTATATCTGATCGATAATTGTATCACAAATACAATTGTTTTGTATAAAAAAAATAAGCTACTAGATGGAGGAGAGAGACGAGCGAGACTGGGAGAGGAAGGAGAGAGGAGAGCGAGATGTGGGAGATATAGGAGAGAGATGAGAGAGTTACAATTGATTTGTATATATGATCGATAATTGTATATCTGACCGCTAATTGTATCATGGTAACAATTAAAGCAATTGTATCAAAGACCAACAAGGGTTGTGATGGAGTGGTAAGTACTCCTTCATCCTTAACCATAGATCTTGGGTTCGATATCCCCTAGGTACAGAGTCACCTTTGTTAGTGAGCATTTTACCCCTTACCCACCCCCCATCCCCCAATGTGGGACTTTTCGACACGAATCCAAATTTAGTCAAGCTTCAATGTACGTGCCGAACATTGGGTGGAAAAACAAAATAATTTACAGTTTTTCAAAGTCTATTTTATTCATTTGTTGATGCAAAATCAAGTGTATCAATTATATTAACAAATACAAATTGTATCGACAAATATAATTGTATTAACAATTACAATTGTTACGAATCATAATTCTTTCAAACTATAGTTGTTAAAGCAAATACAAATCACATGCTTGTCTTCGTATGTAATTCTTCCATCTAGAATTGAGAAGTTGTGTCCACTATGGAATACAATTGTTATGAATCATAATTCTTTCAAACTATAGTTGTGTACATAAATACATATCACGTGTTTACCTTCATACGTAATTAATCCATTTAGAATTGAAAATTTGGGTTCAATATGGAAGGAATTAAAGGAAATTACATGTATCTGGGGTACATAGGGTCAAATTTAGGTAGAATTTGTTATAGACACATTATATCCAAGTGGACTCACATGTATCTGATTGTCTTTCCCGCCCACCTATCTTCCTTTGTATTTGTTTTTTCAGAATGTATTTGGTATCCCAAATACATGTATATAGTGTGAATCGCATGGATCTAAGATACACATACTCTCTCGCTCGCTCGCTCCCCTCCTATCTCACTCGTCTCCTTTCCTATGAATATATATATATATTTTAGAGTAAGAAATACATATATCTAGGTATACCTAACTTAAAATCTGGTATGAAATTATTAATTAGTGAAACAATATGTTATTTTTTTAAATTGTTGGAAGAGTTAGTAAATATGATACGAATGTTTGTGTAATTAGATAGTTTTTCGTAATCTTACCCAACACCCCTAAAATGTAACTTTCCCTATATGTTTAAGGTGGTAGGTACGATCATACTTAGTATTTCCAACTTGAATTGAACATATAATTAAATAAACTATATCGTATGTATTTGTGTACTAAGTTCACACTTGTATATAAAGCAATATTAATAGTAAGTATATTGGTACATTATACTACTTATATGAAAATTTTGGATTCATCTTATCATCTCTGACTATCCAAAGAATTAATTGATTGTTTGCTTTCACTTTGTTTTTTAGTACTAAGATAGGTTACTTTGAGATTAATTAACATATATCTCAAAATATCTGAAATAGCACCTAATTGTGTTTGTTACTTGTGAGGAAAAAAATAATGAAAATGACATGAAAGAATGATTAGGATCTTTGATAATTTTCTTGTTGTGATAATCTATAGTCCATTAATCAAAATAATGACATACTTAATAAGGCTTGGTGCTAAACCTATTGATTATTGTTTAGTGGTTTTTTCTTTGATTAAAAAAATAAGTGGTTTAGAAGGGTTAGGCAACAAGTCATAATTATATATAGCAAATATTTTAGTTTATTTAAAAGAGTTGATTTTGATTAGCACTACTCTTTTTTCTCCCCTTCATCTCAATTACTTTATTATGTTTATAATAATGGATAATTGATTTGATTGTAAGAATTCTTATTTTCTTTTCATGTAAGATAGGTTCATATTATCTTTGTTTTCTTATCCTTATTTTAATTAAATATGGATCTTCATGAGTTGAGTTAAAGCATCAAATTTATGGTTCTTTGATGCAAAATAACAATTCATTTAGTTGTCTATAGAGTCAAATCTCTACGGAACAACATTCTCACGTAACAATACCTCATTATAACACTTTGTCCCTTTGAAATAACTTACCAATCATATGACGATATAAAGATAAGGTCAATCCAATTTGTGAGGGAAAATTTATGATTGTTTTACTAAGATATGACACTGCATACAACTTCACATTTCAAGCAAAATTGTGAGTGTCACTAGACAAATGTGATTCTAACAATTTTCTATTTTTCTTACCTATAACAACAATATGTCTTTATCGAACTATAGCTAAACTCTCTCTCTATATTTTATATATATATATATATATATATATATATGTCCAATAACTATTGGTTGATCTGTCTGATATCCACATTTCAATTGGCTTTATTAGTGGTAACAAAAATAGTAGTAGATGATAACTAGATACTATCTTTAATAATCACTTGGTTCTTCAGCATTTCATTTCTAAAATTTTGGATCTTATAACTTGAATACTTGAACAACAAATTAACTAAGTTTACTTGTTTAATTTTCAGATGGTGTCTGATATCTGCTGCTTTGGATTTTGACTAATTCAAATTCATAGGTTAAAATTTGAGATCTCTTATTAAGAATGAATGAGTTCTTACTACATACGATCAATGTTTAAATTCCGTGAGTAGATTAAAACGATCAAGGAGAAACTATCTTATTAGACACATATCCATACCATATATATTAATTCTACCTATACCATCAAATAATTACGTATCTTACTACTAATTAAAAGTTTATTCCTACCATATATTGAGGAAGATGTACCTACATACATGTACTTTTGCTACCAGATACACTAAATTAGGGAGAGAGAAGAACGAGATGGGGAGGGAGGCCAGCGAGATAGTTATGGATCCCAGATAAATGCAAATCACACTATATACACACTAGATACATGCATTTGGTATGAATTGCATTATCTGGGATACCAGATATATAGGAGGGTGGCAAGCGAGATTTGTTATGTATCACAGATACATGCAAATCCACTTGGATATATAGTGTATCTAAAATAAATTATACCTAATTTTGACTCCATATATCTCGAGATACATGTATCTGGAAGCACCAAAATCTGATAAAATTAAAATATACCTAAATAATTAGCTCCTAAACTAGTGAGATTTCTGTAAGTTTCCCGATCATTAAAAAAAATCAATTTCCGGCAGAGCATCTTTAACTATTTCTAAATGGCCCAATATTCACCAATCACATCTAATAATACATATTTATAACTTATAATAAAGAACATATAAGACATCTTGAAATTGACATGAAAATCAAATTATGTCAGTTTATTGGCCCAACTGGACCCTCCATTTTCATAATTTTCTCGATTTAACATGAATCTTTCCAAGTGTCTCCTGTTTATTACTCAACCACCACAGGCCACTAGCTTCTTTTTTCTTCCACATGTGATACTTTATCGTGGCTCGATTAAATTTAAATTCGATATGAAATATTATTTTTTCAGGAATGACGCTTTCGATATAGTTTTTTTCATTTTCAGAGGCTTAAGCCCGAGACTTCTTATTAACACCTTATTTAGATGGTTGTTACATGTTATATTGTTTTGTATTTTATTGTTAGTTTAGATACAATATTTGTTTTCATTGTTATTTAAATTTTATTGTATCGTTTAATTACATCGTTAGGTAACGACGGAAAGACTCATTTTATGTAATGACCGATTTGGTGTGATCACGTCGTTACATTAACATTTTCTTCTTATTTTTTCTTTATTTATTATTTCATAATTATATTTCATATTTTACCCTACCTTTTCATAGTAGCTCTACTGTGTATCCTACTTTCTTGTAGGTTTATCATTCAAACTATTGATGTGTGACATTGTGTAATGACACGATACAATCTATCCAAACATTATATTCATTAAACACAATATAGTACGATACAGTACAACACAATACAATACAGTACAATATAATACAATCCATTATGAAACAATACGTAACAACCATCCAAACAATGTGTAAGGGATTTTTTGGTACGGTGTATAGAAAGTAATGTTGAATATGTTGTGTTAGTAATGTTGGTATAAGTTGTGCTAACATTAGTTATGCCAAAATTATTTTTTATGTCTTGTTTGGTATAGTGTATTAGAAATAACATGAAATGCATAATTTCTAAAAAGAATATTTATTTACAAACACAAATTCTATGGAAACTGAAAAGGGTGTAGAGAAGGTTTTTGAGGGGCAATTATGTCTTGAACTATTCTAATACGTGCATTAAACCCCCTTTGATTACTACTACCATCAATTTTCATGTATCAATTATACATACCTTAATACAGTACCAAATGGAGTGTATACTAATGCTTATATTATTTATACATAAGTTGAAAAAATGTAATAAACAATATTAATAATACACAAAATAAATGAATGCATTATTTTTTCTTATACACCCTACCAAACGATCTCTATAAAATATCCCACGTATTAATAGCGGCCACTAGTCATTATTAATTTATTGTATAATTGTATCATAACTCATTTAAACCATCTCAAAAATCAACCCAAACCAATCAGTACAAACGACACATTTAAATGATCGATTGTTTGGAGTCGCACAATTCAATTGTCAATATCAAAAGGCTTAATCAACTTATTCTACTCTCTTTTTCTTGTTTTTTATTCTGATTCTATTTGCTTAGTTGTCAATAATGTAATGGGTTTCATGAGTTAACATCAGAGGTAGTTTCAAAGGAAACGTAAAGAAAGTTCATATATACTTCTTTTGTTCCTAATTACTTATCCACTTTTGAATTGACACACCTACTAAGAAATCAATAATTGACATAGTGACTTTACCATTTTATCCCTATTAATTATGAAGTGGATGAATGAAAAATTTAATATTTTCAAGAAGTTCTACCTTTTTCAAAGTAATTAATTGAGGGTATAATAGGTAAAAAAAAATTGTTCTTTTTTGATTTGTCAAAGTGGACAAGTAATTAGGGACAATTAAAAAAGGAAATGTAGACAAGTAATTAGGAACAGAGGGAGTACCAATCAAGTTTCCTCAACAAAAGCAAACAATTAAATTTCAGCTATAAATTAAATGTACAACACAAAATATGTATCCAACACCTTAATTTCAATTAAATATTCAAACATAATATAATGAGTGATCAGCGGATGATATATTGCTTTTGTAGGTAACTCTTCTAATATGGTATTTGATATCTGTTTTGAAGCGTAAATTAATGTGGATTCATGATCCATTCATCAAAGATAAAAATGATGCTTAAGTGGGAAAAATCAGTAATTACTTCTCTCTAAGAACTAAAGAAAAAAAAATTGAGCTATAACTACTAAAATGTCAAAAAATAAAATAAAAATTGGGAAAAATGCTTAAGTGGGATCAAACGGTTAGAAAACATAATAGGAAGTATAATTGAAGAAAAAATGCCTTTGAGACGTATAAAATCACTTTCTTTAAAGAGATATTGTTCGTATAAATATTGGGAAAAATACAAACAAATCCCCTCAGGTTACATCAAAGCCCTTAGTTTATACTTGTAGATTTTTCTTGGGCTACTTCTAGAGTGTCTTTATATTTATAGAACTTAAAAGTTGACTTTTTATAAGAATGATGTTCTTTCATGAACATATGACTTTTCATAACAGTAATGTTCTTCATGAACAGATGTGTTTGTTCAATTTAAAACCTCTATATATTACAGAATATTCAACACAAATGAAGGTAAGCCCACTCAATATTCATTTGTGCACCCCAAAACAATGGTGAAATCACTTTATAGTTTTGCTACTAAGGGTGTATTTTAAGGGTAGGTCCGCCTCTGGCTACATCAATCCTCTCTCGTTGCAACAAGATATATACTCTCATATCCTAACTTATTTAAATTCGATTTACTTTAAATTGGATATTAGACCTTTGGATGAGCCAATGGTTGTAGTGTATATGCTTTCAATAATTTAATTAATTCGACTAGTGATTGTGCTAGGAGCCACTGTCTGCAATAGCGCCACTGTATGAATATACGATCATACGTATAGTATCATTTGTTCGGAATTTTTTTAATCGCTAAACAAAAATATATAATATATTATAACATAAAATGCAAGATTAATTTTGATTTCTGAAAATATGACTGTTATAGAAAAATGTTATTTATAAAGTATTATAAAGATGTTCAACTTTATACGGCATTTTTTTTTATTTCCTTAATTCGATGCATTTATTTGTTATTGTATTTAGTAAATGCAATTTTATAAGTTATATTCTTTCATCAGATTTTTAATTTATTAATTCCCACCAGCTTCAAAGTTTAGTGCATGAGGCGGCTATGATATTTTTACTTTCCCCTTTTAATGCAGCTTGAAAAAATATGTTATTCTAAAAAATTAATTGTTAATTAGAACATTTTCTTGTCGTTTGGTTAGGTATTTTAATAAAAATATATGCCATAAAAATTCCATGAGGATTAGTATTTAGTATTAAAAATAAGGATATTATACTGCTTTATGTTAAGAAAAAATCTCTCGTAGAAAGATTGGCTAAAGATTGTAAAAACACTAATCTTATAATTGAGTTTCTATTTCATGGTTGAATTTCTTTTGATTCGATATATTACTCTCATTATTATTTTCATAAATAGGAATCGTATGAAATAAATTTTATGTACGATTTTGAAACAAATTAAAGATGTTTGTTAATTAAATGACGATTTTAATATCGGTTCAATCTCGAATTAAATTGTGCAGAAGTTTTTTCAAGAATTATTATTATAAAGTTATGCTACTAGAATTATTATAAGTGAATATCTTATATTATTATGCAAAGGTGTTACTTTGAAATTGCATATATTCTTATAATAATAGTAACATGTGAAAGTGATATGTTTTTTTTAAAAATATTCTTGAAACAATACGTACCGTTGAACTTTCCATAATTAATTTATAGACTATAGTTAGTGGAAGTAGAAGAAGATTTATACAAACTATATATAGTTCTTGTTTGTCAATTTTTGAGGGAAAAAATTAAAAAAATAAAATAAGAAGCAGTATGTTCTTGCTAAGAATCATACTCATAAGATATGAAAACAAAAAGTTAAGAAGAAATATGATTGAAAATTTAGTCATGTCTCTTTTTATTAATTACTAAAAAAATAGGTGAGTGTTTTTTTATTTTCAAAAGATAAAATGAATTTGACATAAGAAAAGACTTTGAAACATTGAAGATATAGTTACGTAATGCGATAAGCTTCGGATGGGTTTTGGCATATACATAGAAGTTTGATATTTGTATTGAAGTTTGATTAAATTTGATTTTGGATCAAGAAGTTCTATAGTGTGGTAAAATGCTTCCTAACAAAGGCGACTTTGTATTCAGAGACTCAAAAGACCTCTGATTAATGATAAATGAGTATTTACCACTCCAACACAATCTTTGTTGGTAGTCAATTTCATTCACTAATTCATATATACTTTCAGGTAGGGGTGTACATGACCGGGTTGGTTCGGATTTTTCAAATATCAAACCAAACCATTTGTGTAAAAAATTTAAATTTATAAACCAAACCAAACTAACAAAATTCGGATTTTTTTGGGTTTTTCAACCTCGGGTTGGTTCGGGTTTTTCAAATACCAAACCAAACCATTGTGTTGAATTTTTAAATTTATAAATCAAACCAAACTAATAAACCTCAGATTTTTTCAGATTTTTGGATTTTTTCGGTAAAGTTTGCATACAAACATATAATTAACTTGTGCTCCAAATATTTCTTTAGTCCAACCAAAATACAATTATCTAAGGTGTTTCTTAAAAAAATAACACAAAATATGAGATTAGTGTTGATGACACAAAAATATTCAATAAAAAATAATAATGAAATCATCATATAAAATAAATATTGCAAAGTCATAATGAAAATGATCATAATTTAAAAGTACTAAATCATGCTAAAATAAGTTTAATAAGTATTAGTTACATTACTAAATATTTAAGGAAAATTAAAATTAGATTATGTATTTTAATTGTCTAAACCAATGTAAAACTAAAGAACAAATATTCAATATTATTGTCATTCTTAGTGTTGAATTGATTTTCTTTTTGCATTAGTATTAATTTGATTTTTATTTAAGTTTTATTATAATTATCAACATCTATGAACTATAATCTTTATTGGACCATTCCGAATTCTAAGTTTTAAACTTGAAATACAATATTAAAAGATAAAAACTATGAAATAGTAAAAGAAATATTTTAAAATTATATCAAAGTAAATATTTTTATGTATAAAATAAAATTTTAAAATTACATATATAATGTCAGGTTGGTTTGGTCTAGGGTTGGTTTTTTTTAGTTAAAACCAAACCAACCCAAATATAGTCGGGGTTTTTTTTTCCAATACCAAACCACTAGTCGGGTTTTTTTTTCGGGTTGACTCGATTTGTGGTTTGGTTCGGTTTTCGGTTCGGTTTTGTACACCCCTACTTTCAGGGATGGAGTCATGATTATAATTTCCTGGGTTCTATATTTTAAAATGACTATTTTAAGTGTTAATAACTGGATTCTAACTTAATATTTATTCATATCTAATGAATACAATACACTATTTGAGCAAAAGCTATTGAATTCCGTCGAACTCATATTTATTGGCTCTTGTATACTTCATATAGGAATTAATTTTTCGGTCACTCAACTAATAGCTATTTTCTTTATTGGAATTTAGAATCAAGAAAAATGACAACTTTTTATAGATAATAACTATATTAGTTGAGTGATTATCGCTGAGAAATCAACCCCACCATATACTCACAAAATAAACATTTTTTTCAGAATAATCCTGCTAAGTAATAATTAAATAGGTTATATGATCATAATTTTAGTATTGACGTGTTCCACAGCCAGATTGATAGAGCAAGTGTGCACCTTGTTTTTTGTTAGTAAACTCTACATTTAATTCTTAAAACGAATTTCTCTAGTTATGACTTTTAGAATATAGAATGTTAGACTAAAGTTATTTCGATGCGTGGAGCAATGAAATATTTGGAATAAGAAAAAAAATGTATTTATGTGGACTATGTACAAGAAAAAAATGAAATTGTGAGACACATGGTGGTGCAATTGCATGTTATTCTCATTTTATTTTGATACCCTTTCTCTTGCATGTGTGCATGTATATATTGTTTTTTTATCGCAAAAATAAGAAAAATATTTTTAAGAAATTAGTTACAACATTGGAGTATCATAGAAGGAAGGGTTTCGTATCTGTTTTAAAGGCATTAGACGCAAACAACGAAGAAACTCTTTTTATTATGTTTAAAAAGCCTCTAGGCGTTATCATAACAATTTAGTGCTAGCATTAATGAAACCAACTCTATTGTAAATGTGTAATGCTGCATAATGCTTAAATAGATATATTACCTTTATTATAGTTAATATCTTTTTTTTAAAATCCAGTGTTTGGTATTTAATTTAAAGTTTTAATAGTTTAGATTCACATTATATATCTAAGATCCTTTAAAGAATGAAACATTTTTTATCATAAATTTTAGAAGTCATGATGATGATCAATATCACTATTAAATAGTGTAGATCTTTTAACTCTTCATCTAAGTACTCTCTCAATATCTTAATGAAATCAATAATTTAATGTTATGAGCAGAATATTCCAATTTTCTTTCTCTTGGACCATTTATGACATGGACTATAGGTAAACTATAACAAATAAATTATTTCATTCTTGTACAATAAAAAAATGTATGTATCTTTAGCTACTCCTTCATATATTATTTCTACTAAGTAAACTAACAATTCCAACAACTATTAGGTTGAACCGACGTAAATCCCTATTGTCTTTTACTGCTAATAACATTAAAACATTCGATTTATTAGAGGTCATTTGGACATTGAAATGGTATTTGTCCTTTAATCCCTTGGTTCCTAGTGCCTTTCCTTTTCAATTTTCTTGACTTTTAGTTTAGTATTTGCTGGGTAATGTTAATATTTTGTCTATGGCAAGATCAACAAGGGTGCTGGGGTGATTCAGATTATGATTGAACATGATGCTTGTTTTGCTTAGTGAACATGAAGATGTGTCTTTATTATCAACTATAAATTATGACATGATGGTGAACACTTGATCCTAACAAGTGATATCAAAGTCAAGGTCATGAGTTCGATTTCTTAGAACAACATGTTGAATGAGGCAGGTGTTGGGAGGGAGATCATTGGGTAACACCAACATCCTACCTATGACAAAGCGCACAAGAGTGTTGGGTTGACCGGATCAAAGTCATGATCGAACATGGTGTTTACTTAGTGGGTTTAGTTTAGAAAAAAAGTTGCATCCTTACTATCGGCTATAACTTTTGACATGATGATAGGTGCTTGATCATATCTTTTGGTATCGGAGATAAAGTCATGAGTTTGATTTCCAAAACAGCATGCATCTTGCATGAAACAAGTGTTGGGAGGGGGATTGTTAGGTAATGTCAACATCTTGTCCATGAGGGGCATGGGTTGGTCCAGGTCAGAATCATACGCTATCAATTATTGATTTTGACATGATGATGAACGTTTAATAATTCTAACCACGCTTAGCTTAACCAATAAATAATAATAATTATATTTCTACTATGGTTAATACTTGAGAAGAAATTTCATTCTAAACTCATAGACTTCCCAACAAAAACCTAGTTTTTATTATTTACATACATGAATATCAAATTAACCCTAGTTAATAGTAATTCATTGCCGTTTAACGTCCAAAGATTAACAGGTTGATTGAATAATAAAATTTACATCCATTAATTTAGCTAGTTAATGCTATTTTGATTTAATTCGTTTATTTGATACTCCTGATAAGCAACAAACTGCAAACGATTTGAGTTGATTTGCCTTTAATTAACTTCAAACTTTAATATGTAGTTTTATTAATTTTTTAGTATTAATTAACTTATGCAAGTATAAAGTCCATAGTGTTATAGGTAGAGCATTTTTAAATGATTAATATCTTAAGAACCATTTGTATTATTAATAAACTATAGTGTTAATGAGTAATTAATTATCACAATGTCTTTGTCACCACTTGGTTGTTATATATTCACCAATAGCACCTACCATGACTATATCTTTTTTTAGTAATGAAGAGCCTTGACATTGACATGAAAAATCTAATACTGTCTCTTTATTGGCCTAATTAATTGCCTGATGAATTTTTTTTCCTCTTTAGATTTATAGTTTACCTATATATTTATTAATATTTATCTTTCAACCTAACTCGAATCTTCAACTCATAGGTGTTTAATTATTTGAACAAGTCTTACTTGTCCTCCAATTTCATGAATTGTTTTTTCCTTCCTTTTTTATGTTTCAAGAAAGAAACCTTGAGTCTTGTCTTACTATTCCTCAACTTTTTTTTCTCATTTAAAATTGTAGATGCAATTTCATCTCACACAACTCCTAAATAATAAAAGAAAGACGAATCTCATTTTCCTTCTCGCTTATATATAAAATCGAATCCATTTGATTTTTTTAAATTTTTTTTATTAATCTTTGACTTTTCAAGGTATCCTTCGTTAATGATATTAGTGATAGTGAATTACTAATTTTTTCAATGTTTTAGTTCTTATCCCCTTGAGGCCACTACTTAGACGTTTGAAAGACCATTGGTCATTATCATATTTAAAAAGTAAATTGATATTTAAAAAATAATTTTGCATACTTTTTTTATATTGAAAATATAGTTAAATATTTTTTATCAATTTTAATTTTAAATTATGAAATGAATATTATTTTGAAACAATTTTTTGAGTTTAAGTGATTATTAATTGAAACAAGAGGAGTATACCATAATGTAACCAAAAATACATTATTATTTTTAATCCTTGCTACCTCCATGAAACCAACCTTTTATTTATTTATTAATTATGCAGAAAACTTGTCCTCTATGAACGACTTTAGTCAAAATATATATTATTATATTAGTCTTCTTTTAGACACATTTTATTTTACAATTGTTTTTAGTAAAATTCATAGTACTATTTTAGTTGTGTCTATAATTGAACTAGTTTATCTCTCATCAATTATATGTTCGATGTACAACTACAACCGCTTATAAACTTGAGGACCAAAACAACTCTGATAATTAAATTAAATGTCTGATCGCCAAAATAAAAGAATATTATAAAAAAAACCCATACTTCCTAGGAATATAATGTAGTGAAATTCCAACCATACAATATTAATAATTTAATTTGATAGCGACGATACATATATTATTGTATGTGCTTTAATTACATTTATTTGTTGCGAGGAGAGTAAGAATAAAAAGATGTTCGATAAGACTACAAATATAATGGAGTATAGCATTTTTTTAGAGCATTTTTTTTCGTAAACCCTATTTTTGTGTCCCTTAACCACATACTTTTTTTGTTTTAAATTACTTGTCTGATTTTGATTTGATATAAAGTTTATGCTAATAAAAAAAATTAAATTAATTCTTGTACGGTCTTAAACTAAAGATATATAGAATTTATCAAAATATCAGTATTAATTAATTTTGTGATTTTAAACATGTCATATCACTGTAACGTATCATGAAAGTGATTTTGCAGTAATTATTTATTGATAATAATATAATTGTCATTATATTATATTTTGCAGCAAAATAAATATGAATATTTATAACCAACACTTTATATACATATGACTAAAGATTTTAGTGACTGTGGACGCGATGACATTAACTCAATTATCACTAAATATTTTTACAGCAAAATAAAACAATAATCTATTACAAACTAAATATCTCTTTGTTTTGATATATGTATAGAAACTTTGAAATAAAAAAATTGTCAAATTTTATTTAAAATGAACTAAAAAGGAAATAAGACAAATAATTTGAAACTAGAAGTATCTATTAGTTTCTCATTTTTTGCCCAATTGTAAACAACCTTAGCATATTATTCTAGTCGTTAACGTCGTGGGTAATTTCATAGAAACCTCACATGTCGAACCAAAACTCCAATTGAGTTCCACAAATACAGAAGAAAACAATTAATATCCAGCTAGAAAAAGTAGGAAGAGTAAACCAAGTAGCAAACTCTTTTAATTAATATACTATTCAACAACACCAAAAAAAAAGTGGGATTGCTTGATGCTTGATCAGAAATTTCGTGTTCGAATCTAGGTATAGAAATAATTTTATTGGAAGTATCATCCCCGAATGAATTCTACAGTGCACAATTTGAATTTAGTCAGGGCTCCAATACGGATTCCATACACCGGCTAAAAAGAAGTACTACTCAACATTATTCCTACTTCTTAAAAAAATACTCCTTCCGTTACTTTTTTATACGTCGCCTTTTTAGATTTCACTTGCATTAAGAAACTAAGTAAGTTTATAATTCTATCCTTATTTAATATTTTTCTGAAGTCAATTATTCAATAAATGATAAATAAATCCATCTTTTATTTTTAATTTGTTTGTTGAGATTTCTTTTTCAAAATCAGATTTTATAAAGTAATGTAATGGTGAGAGTAATTAATCAATATATGAAGTAATTACAATGAACATTGATTACTTGTTAATTTTCCTAAATTGATCAAATGTCTATTTTCAAGACTAATTAACTATCAAAGGACCAATATGGATTGTGGTGCACTGGTGGGAGTGCTTCACCCTTAACCAAAAGTCTCGAGTTCGAGCCCTGGATATGAAGAAAATCCTGTTGGGAGCGCCACCCCCGAATGGCCTGTAGTGCACGATGGAAACGGAGAGAGTTCCTTTTTCAATTAGAACAATTAATGATCTTTCCTTCTTTTTTCTTTCCAATCATTCACTTGCACACTTCTTTCCAAGAAAAATATTACCAATAAATAGAGAGAGAAAGAAATATAAATAACTCAAAAAGAAGGATCATATCATTTAATCTCACAAGAAATTCCATTAAGTTATATAATAATACAAACTTCAGAGTCTTAATTAATAATTGCAACTAAATTCCATCAGGTTATGACTTAAAAAACGCACAAACAAACAATACAGTACAATTAAGAAGAAAGGAAAAGTAATTACTCCACTTCTATATGATTTGACTAATTGGCTCCCACACAAGTAGTATAGGGCACGTAGAATTTCGTGTGAATACCATCTTTCAAGTCTAAATACATCTGGGCGACTCATAGCGAAGTAGTAATGTGAGGGTAAAGAACCTCCGAAAGTGAAATAGAACATGAAATCGTAAACTTTCAAGCAAGTTGAATTTATGAAAAAAAAAAAAATCACTATTAAAAGTATTCAAATTCATAAATTTACTTCGAAACAAGGCTAGAACCAATTTGAGACTTGAACCTGTGAATAGTAGCCAATGGGTATTGTGTGTTTTCACATACGTATTAATATTTAAGATCACAAAATTAACATATATTTTTGATATATTTAATTTATTTTTAATTAAAATTTTCTTTTAATTTTTTTATGTCAAATTAAAACTAGACAAATAAATTAAAATAGAGACGTATTTTGAGCAATTAAGACACATGGGTGTGCTACAAGTTGCTGGCTGTAGTAGAACCATGTGTCGACTGTCTCCTATAAAAAACCAAAAAATTTGGAAAAGTGGACACAACTAACGTACTCTAGAAGAATAGTTATATGGCCACCTGAAGAGACCCTTCATCATCATTTGCCTCACTTATTTTTATTTCATTTCTTATAAGATGATCAATTTATGGGCTTGTAATTTTACGAATGGAGTTTGAAGAGAATAAAATATATATAAATTTTATTTTTATTTTTATAGAGGAGGTTATTTTTTGATAAGATGCATTATCAACTCAAAAGAGAAGATATATTTGACGTAGGGTTATAATAAAAATATAAAAAAATAACAAGATATAAAATAAATGAAGTGTAAAAATAGTAAACCACTTTATTTGAAGAATAAGAAACTATAATATTACTAGTAATAATAAGGTTGTGAGGAGATGAGGTCATGCCGCTGTCTCTTGATCCCATCTAAAGGGCGACAAGCAATTGACTATATATTATTTTTCTATTTTAATTTTCGATCTTTATTTTCTATCTAAGTAATTAATCATCTTTCGAGTTTTTCTTCAGTCTATTTTTATCTCTTCTAACTTTTGTTATAGTCAATTTCTCACATCTCCGTACTAGCGCCTTTATACACATGTTCGAACTATTTCAGTTTTGTTTTTTTCATCTTATCTGTCACGGAGGCCACTTCCATCTGATTCTCTATAAACTTCATTCCGAATTATACCTCTCTTCAAGGGCGGAGCCAACATGTCTTTAGGGGGTTCATCCGAATCCCCTTCGACGAAAAATATTACTATATATACATGGTTAAAATTATTTTTTAGATGTATATAATAGATGTCGAACCCCCTTCGACTAGTTCGTATATTTACTCCTTCGAATTTTGAATCCCCTTATTGAAAATCCTGACTCCGCCACTGCCTCTCTTAGTATATCCACATATTCTCTGAGCGTCTTTATCTCTCCTATATTCATTAGGGCACGCTTCTCTTTTTCATGATATTTTTTTTTTCTATATGGTGAGAATCGACTATATGTATACAATAATTGCATTGAATATGTTGTTGATCTAAGAAGAAAAATATAGTGAGAATAGAATTTACATGGTAATAAATCTACTACTTAGCTGTACTGTACATACAATAATAATAAGAAATTAATAAACGTTTAAGAGTTAATAATTTTCCCAATTGTGATGATAATTAATCAATGACTAAACAAGATATATTCCATTATTAAAGAAAAATCCAAGAAATAGACCCCCACTAAACTGGTGATAACTAAGTACACTTGATAGCTTACGTTGATTTTCGTAAGATAACTATTCTTTTGGCTTCTTTACAATATCACAAATAGTTCTACTCTATTTATAGCTATTTAATTTTATTTGGCTCTTATCATTATAAAAAAAAATAGTTTTTAGTGACAATAAGTATACACAGAGTGCTTAAGCTTTTACCGACATAAGTTAATTGTCATTAGATTCAATGACGCTATAGACTTTAAAGACATTTACAAAAAACGTCAATTGCTGCTAAAGATCATTTTTGGTGTAGTCTATATTAGAAATAAACTTATTTTAGTAAATTAAGAATAATTTTTTTACGTAGTTTTCATATATGCAAATTTTATGCTCAAATTCACAGTTAAAATACAGTTTCATGACTTTCGAAATCCAAATAATGTCACATAAATTGGGACATGGAAAATAATAATCAAACTTAGATTCTTAAACATGATTAATAGGATTTAATTAAATAAAATAAGTCCCTAATAAATAGTCTCTCAAGAAGATTTACAAGTTAATAATTAGATTCAAGTAAAATGAAACGATGGGAATAATTATTAGAAAATGCATGGGCAATATATATATATGCTATGCATATAAACTCTTGTAAAAACTAAAGCTATATATCACTAAATTAAATGATACACACAAGATCAGGAGATATATCACGTAAAAGTGAAAGCAATGATACGAGTACAAAAAATAAGTATATTGAAGAATATTAGTATAAATATTATTATGAAAAGATTGAAAAATCATCACAAATATTCTGCTCATTTCTTTTCTATTTCAATTTCTGAATTAGTATATGATGTTTTTTGAACTTTCCATATGTAAAAATGGAATAGAAAAAGGAGCTAGAAACGAATATTTGTTATGTGAATGACATCAAAAAATTTATTAAATGAATGAAATTGAGATAGTGATGACATAGAGCCCCTGAAATAAGGCATATGTAACAGCCTTGCATGTTAGTGATTTTGTCCGCTCTCAATCTAGATATACATGATTTTAAAACGTGTTAATTACTAGAAGGTAAGAAATAGTTACTTATTTACTCAATATCTTTACTGTATCTAATTTGTTTATATAAAACCTTTTATCCGAAGTTAGGGTATCTTAAGCTAGTCACTATGAATAAGTTGCGATAGTTACGTTACAATGTACTTGAGTAAACTTTACGAGATCGAATCTTTTATTGTTCCTCATTTATCAAAACCCTAACTAATAATTGTATTAGGGGGAAATATTTTGTAGTATTATGTTAATATATGTGCCATGCAAGTCGGCTCATCACTTTCGTCACTTTGCAAATGTGTTGCTTTGTAATTTGCATAATTTTTCTTATCTGTCTGTCAATCAAATTACTTCTATTGGGTGGGACAAAAAGAAAAGAAAGGAAAATAATTATTTAAAGAAAATATGGTGTACTTAATTAATTTAGTGATTTTAACTTTTAAATCAAGGAAAAGGAGAATTGACAGCTTTAAATAATCAGAAATAAATGCATACCGTCCAAGTATAATAATTACGTAATTTATAGTGGAGATGAGAATGATTTAGTTCAATTTTTTTTCTTTGTCAAGTTTTGGGGGAAATTAACCGGTACATTCTCTCTTTCTTTTGTTTTCTAATTATTAGCAGAGTCAGATTAAATTTGAATTCACGTTGGAAGTCCTACACTAAGAGGGGTAAAACGCTACGATTGTTTGTAACAAACTTTAAAGTGACGAAAATAAATTCCAATCACAATTTTATTGAAGAAACAACAATATTTTATTAATAAATAGTATGAAAACAATTTTGTCTTGATTCTTCTTAATTACTTCATGATTCGAACGCGGTTAGTAGGTTTGAACTTCCTACATGAAATAAATTTGTGAATCTTGTTAAAGTATTTCATTATCAAGAGGAGTCTGACATATTTTAACCTCTTAATGAGTATCCCAATAGTTTATGGAATATTCAAGATGCTTTTTCAAAAAAATATATTATGTTTATATAGGCATGAACTAGGGTTTATCATAAAGTACCCTCCGAGATAGGGTTTGGGTAAAGTAATCTCCAAGAATACTTACTGAAATAGAACTTGTCCGATAAAGTCCTACAAAATCTCGATGTCTAAAGCAATTCTGTACCCAAAAGGACTCAAATTTGAAACCTCTAATTAAGAATTGAAAGATATTTATCACTCTACCACGACCATCAATATAATTAACCGATACATTCTTGATAAAATCATAATCAGATTTGAAGAGAAAAGGTTGGGGAAAAGATATTATTAATAACTAGCATGTAAATAATTGGTCAATCCTTTTTCTTTTAACAATGTTCACCTCTTTCATTGATAAAATGATTTTGAAATAAGAAAGTACTAACATGTTGGTAGCTCCAGTAAATGGAATTATTTCTCGAATCTTTGAAATTATGCTACATAATTAATTAATCTCGAACCTTGTTCTTCATTAATTTTTCATTAAGTTACTATTCACATAAAAAAAGATTTTTTATGGGAAAAATCGTAATATAAGTGAACGTTGCAGTCTAGATGTCATGTAAGACAGTATTTTAGCTATAAATTGCATTTTTTTATTATAAAAACGTCGTCCTATTTTGAATCTTCAAATTCAAGTTGAAGTGTTTAACTAAAATTAATCCTATTCCCTTGAGCTTTTATCATGATATCATCAATTATACGTACTAATTAAGGAAAAATGTTAAGATGAAAAATCTGATCTATGATATGTAAAGGAAGAAAGACGAAATTTTCACGCTCTTAATTAGGAAATAATTTAAAGCTAGATTAATGTCGAAAAATAATGTATTAGAGCCTATTGACATTGATGCTAAACACTGCTTATTTTCATAAGTTTTTTTTTTATAAAAAAAAATAGATTTTCAGAAAAATGCTTTTAAAAAAATAATTTGTATTTGGCTAATTCATTTGAAAAATGATTTTTTATAAGCATATTGTGTTTTCGCTAATCTTTTTTAAAAAATGCTTTTGAGAGTCAAATTACAATAAATGACAAGTATTAATGTACTTTTAATACTAAGATTATTTTATAGAGAGAAACTAGTTTAACCATCTATTACAAAAAATTAAATTAAATTTTTATTTTTATTAAATTAAAATATTCAAATTCAAATTTTCAATCAATATTATACATTTTTTGGAGGGTTGAATCTTTAATTGTTATTTTTTTCTTTTTTCTAATCTTCCAAAAATATTGTTGTTACCTTTTTCTCTAATTCCACAAATTAATATGTAAAATAATAAATAAAATACTAATACATAAATGTAAAATAAAATATAAAATTTATTGTATAAGAATAAAAAATAAAATTATTAAATGAAATTAACCAAAAAATATGAGATATCTTAATTAATTAATAATTTATATAAATTGGAGTTGAAAAATATTAATTTTTGCTTCTGCTTTTTGTAAGAAACATAAATTTTTAGTTTCTTCTCAATAGCAGAAAAACTGCTTCTACTTTCATTTAAAAGCAGTTTTACAGGTTTGCTAAACATCTATTTTTTTTGAAAAAAATGTTTTTTTCTCAAAATAAGTGTTTCTAGGCTCTCAACATTAACCAAACACGCTGTTTATATTTTAATGGGAAAAGGTCCTGATTTACCCCTAAACTTTATGATTTGGAGCTGATATACCCTCCGTTTAAAAAATGGCTCATATATGCCCCTGCCGTTATAGAAATGGCTCATATATGCCCTTTTACTTAACAGAATTTTTTTTAATAAATTAAAAATTAATTTTTTTTACTTTAATTTAAGAAAATGTCATGTGGCTTTTAAAATACCCACCTTCCACTCCACCATACCACCCTACCCAATTGGAAACAAAAAATCTCACCCACCCAAATTAACCTAACTCATTTCATTTCGTTATTTCCACACTCAAATGAAACCAAAAAAAATTGTGAGGGTTCCAGTGAGCTCTACAATCCTGAGTTCGGGTGATATTTGAGAAACGAATATTCAAAACTTCGATTTATCGGTGAAATGGAAGGCAAAATAAAAATAAAACGTCAAACTGCCTCTTTAGAAACTTAAGCGGCCGCAGTAGTGCCCTTCTTCCTTGGATCTGCCTCAGTTCCTAAAGTGCCCACAAAATAATAAACCCAGTTATTTATCAAGCATTTAACATACCAAAGTTTGCAAGCATCAAATATTATTACAAGAGATGCGTTATGCATCCTATATATTGCACATTTAACCTTTACTTTGTTAGGGTATATAAATTGATCCATCTTAAATAGAAACTAGGTAAGCTTATATACCGTAAATCCACAACTTAAGCATAAAGTGAGTGATAATCTATCTCTAAACAAACATGTTCATTTAGTGTGAAAAAGATCAATGGATAAGAAAGAACAAATTGCTTGAGAAATGTACCAAGCAGAGGGCACCCCCGGATAAAGAGAGGAAACACAATCTGGTAAAAAAGAAACCCTCGAATTGGAAAAGGATATAAATGTATGCCCAGAACAAAGCCATCAAGAAATCATTCTCGTCCTTGTATAGCCGAAAGAAGAGGCAATTAAGGGAAATATTTATTTAACTGTATTCATGTCCTAAAATTAGCAATCTTCACTCAAAATGAGACCGGATACTAACAAAAAAATTATTTTTGTTTTTGTTGAGGTGGAAACCATGAAATGAAATGGGTGAAGTTAATTTGAGCGGGTGGGTTTCTACTGTTTCCAATTGGGTCGGGTGGGTATGGTGGAAAGTGGGGTATTTTAAAAGCTACATGACATTTTCTTAAATTAAAGTAAAAAAAAATGAATTTTTAATTTATTAAAAAAAATTTTGTTAAGTAAAAGGGCATATATGAGCCATTTCTATAACGGCAGGGGCATATATGAGCCATTTTTTAAACGGAGGGTATATCAGCTCCAAATCATAAAGTTTAGGGGTAAATCAGGACCTTTTCCCTATTTTAATTATCTCATTTTTTGGGATAGTAATTCTATTATTATAATATAAATGATGAAAGTAATTCTGAAATCAATTAATACCTTAAATAAAATAATAAAATAAATTAATTTTAAATTTTATGTCACGATTATCATTCTTATTTCACGTATTAAACGACTCTAAATCTTCCAAAAAAGAAAGAAAGTAAAGAGTCCAAATTCTTAACCCCTTTTTTCTTATTGCATGTCTTTTGCCGTCTTCCTAGAAGCGTGATTTATCGCTTAAATATTCGCATAATTAGCTTAAAAACAAGTTTAGCATGAAAATGAAGACAAATTATCTTAATCACATTATACGTGAGCCACCCTTCAATATCTGAATGATGAAGCTTGTCTTTATTTAAAATTTTATATATATATATATATATATGTAAAACACTTATGTCGATAAAAAATATTTAAATGGCGATAGCTAACAATAATGGTTGGTTGATAGTAAATGATAGTTAGAGTTATCTAATAACCGGTAGAGATGGTGACTGATAATTGATTAATCATGATGGTTGATGATAATGATGATAATTGGTGATATTGACTAATAATTATGATGATATATAATAAGATATAATGATAATTGCGATAACAAATCGTGGTAGTTATTCATATATATAGTGTTAGCTAGTGTTGGTGTTAGAGGTATTTGAGGATCGGAAGGTGGACGAAGGCAAATTTATATCAATTTAAATAATTAAGAGACATTTTAGATCTTTTTCGAATAAGTTTATTATTAATATGTTTTTGCAAACATATTAAAAGAGGAAAAATATCATATAAATAGGACAAGGAGAGTATGTTTTTTCATATGTAAAAGTTTTTAAGTGGTAAATTTGAATTGTTGAGTTTGAAATAATATGAAAATATTAGTTATTTAATTTAGTTGTATAGTTTTAAGCAATATTTCAATGACAAATTTAAATACTTGATTTCTCAAAACAATAATACATATATCAATTTTATTTTTTTAATTTAACCATGAAAAACGTTCATTAATTGGTTATATTTTCATTCTAAAAGTTCGAATCTAAAACCTTTTATTAAGGCGTAAGAACTTATCAAATCACTTTATGGTAAATAATAAACATAAGTATAATACGACAAGTAAAACACACGTATTATTCATATACATCTTTTCTCTTACATATTAGCTTTTTATTTAAAAAAAAATTCATATATATGCCTCTCTTTTTTTAGAGTTTTAAATTTATATTTATCCGTATTAAAACCTAATTAATTAGAATTCGCTTCACGTAGGGTTTATTCGAGCAAAGTGCTTCGTATTAATTTTTTTATTTTATATCCAGGATTCAAACTAAAATCCTCAAATTAAAAAAATAATAAGTTTATATGCTATATCACATCATACTGTAATTCATATATATGTCTTGCATGTATTTAAAAGAACATTCATGAATCATCACGATAATATGAAGCGCGATTAAATTTACTAGTACTAACAGGAGGCGGTCGACCTATTTGCATAATATCATAAATTATTAAAAACGTGTTTTCTTTATAATACGTAATCATTTTTTTCTCTAGTCATACTTGTACACTCTTAAATTAGTTGTGAAAAAATTAATTATTTTTTTTCTCTAAAATACCAAATTTAAGAAAAGTCCAAAAATTAGAAAAATTGACAGATTAGATACAGCCAACTAATTTTCACTATAAAACTCAACCTTCACACCCTATTTCTTCTTGCCTCTGTCACTAATCTTCTGCAACTTCCCCTCTCCTCCATCCGCCGTCGTCGCCGCCGCCGTGGTTGTCGTTGCCGGGATGGATGTAAAACAACCCCTACCACCTCCTTCCACCGTCAAAATCAGAAGAACCACCAGTTCCGACGGTAGTGGATCTGGATCTATCATTCTTGGGAAATACCAATTGGGTCGTCTATTGGGTCGAGGTAGCTTTGCTAAAGTGTACCTTGGTCGTTGTTTAGATGATAATACTGAAGTTGCTGTTAAAATTATTGATAAATCCAGTACTACCATTGATGCTTCTATGGAGCCACGGATTATCCGTGAAGTCTCCGCCATGCGCCGCCTTAATCACCACCCGAATATCCTCGAACTTTTTGAAGTTATGGCTACGAAAACTAAGATCTATTTCGTTATGGAACTAGCTCACGGCGGTGAGCTTTTCACAAAGCTTAACCGCCGTGGCCGGTTTTCTGAATCCACCGCCCGGTTTTACTTCCATCAGCTTGTCTCCGCTTTACATTTCTGCCACCAAAACGGCGTTGCTCATCGTGATATCAAGCCACAAAATCTCCTCCTAGACAAAGAGGGTCACCTCAAAATCTCCGATTTCGGACTCTCCGCCTTGCCGGAGCAGTTACAGAACGGTCTCCTTCATACCGCGTGTGGTACGCCGGCGTATACTGCTCCGGAGGTGGTTTACAGAAGAGGGTACGACGGAGCTAAGGCGGATGCTTGGTCATGTGGGGTTATTCTCTTTGTGTTCCTCGCCGGTAGCTTACCGTTCAATGATAGCAATTTGCCTAACATGTATAAAGCTATACACCGGCGTGAATATCAGTTTCCCGATTGGGTTTCAAAGTCAGCTCGGAGGATAATTAACCGACTGCTTGATCCTAATCCGGAAACGAGATACGGAATTGAAGAGCTCATGAATACTGTATGGTTTAAGAAATCACTGTCGATGAAACCAGAACAAAGCACGAAGCAATTTGGCGAGGGGATTTTGGAGAAAGAAAGCAAACACATGGAGAGTATAAATGCATTTGATTTAATTTCAATGTCTTCAGGGTTGGATTTATCGGGGATATTTGAAGAAGAATTGAACAAGAAGGAGATGAGATTTACAACGAATGTAGACGTAAACGCAGTTGAAGAGAAGGTGATGAATGTTGGTAAAAATGCAGGATACAGAGTAGAGAAAAGGAAGAATGGTGGAATTGGGTTGGTGAAAGGGAGAACTGTTTTGTTAGTTGAAATCTTGGAGGTGGCAAAGGAATTGTTGTTGGTGGAGTTGAAAGTCGTTAATGGAGGATCAGAATTCGAGGATCGTCAATGGGAAGAATTGAAAGCTGGATTGAAAGAAATAGTTGTTTCATGGTACAACAATTAGTGATCGAGAAGAATTGAAATCTGGATTGAAAGTAGTAGTCATTTCATGGTATACTGATGAGTGATCGATATTGGTGGTGGTGGTGATGGTGGACGGCGATTTTGGCGGGTAATGACGGTGGCCGGAGGCGTTGTATAGAGGAAGAAAACATCCTGGATTCATGTTTCAGGATGTTTAGTTAGTAAACTAGGCTTACCATAATGCTATTATAGTTCTTGTTAGTGTTTTTTGAACCATGTAAATGGATATGAAAATCAGTTTCTTGTTTTAGTTGAACAATTTTTTAATCATTTTTTTTTTTTTTTTTGTATATTTGAGTTTGATTTACACGAAGATAGTAGAATTTAATACTCGTCCTTAAACCAAAAAGTTTCGGATTTGAGTTCATGGTACAGAGTCCGGCTCCTCCGTACCTCTTTCCAGAGAGACTCCATACCTCTTTTTAGGGAGCACTTTATCTCCAATGTGGAACTTCTCGAAGCGAATTCAGATTTAACCGGACTCCTAAGTCGCTTGATTTATCTCCAATGCGGAACTTATTTCAATGTGGAACTTCTCGAAGTGAATCCAAATTTAGCCGGGCTCCTAAGTCGCTTTATCCCTAATGTGGAAATTTTCGGCGTGATTTCAGATTTAATCGGGCTCCTTCGCACCCATTTGTTAGGGAGCGCTTTACCTCAAATATGAGACTTCCCAGCTTGAATCTAGATTTAGTCAGGCTGCTGTGTACCCCTTTGTAAGGGAGCCTTTACCCTCACCCCCAATGTGGAATTTGTATTTAGTCGGGTTCCTGCGTACCCTTTTGTTAGGAAGCCTTTACCCTGACGTGGGACTTTTCGTGCTCCAATATAGATATACTTAATGTGAGATTTTTTGGCGTGAATTTTTGAGCTCTAATATAGATACGCTTAATGTGAGACTTTTCGACGTGAATTTTCGAGCTCCAATATAGATATTCTCAATGTGAGACTTTTCAGTGTGAGTTTTCGGGCTCCAATATAGCTACCAAATTAGGGGAGAAACTAAAGAAAAAAATTAAAACAAAAAAAACTTGCAACTTATTGAGTTTCTCTAGTGTTTTCCAGTCTAAAACATAACAGCTAGACATCACAAAATGACATTAATATACAGAAAAAAACTGATGGCTGCTATCAAAGCAGTAAAAAAAAAATCTTTGGTCCCCAACGACCAACAGTATAGTTCCAACTTCCAATAAGGTAAAATGCAAAAACAAAAAACAGTGTAATTATTTTTGTTTTTTCTCAACTAAAAAAGAATCAACCAAGAAAAGTAAGCATATGCTTGTAAACAAAGATAAACACGTATTGCCTTCCAGCTCATCATACACACGGGTTAAAATTCAATTTTGATCCTCCACAATTTGATTCAGACATAAAGCTCGAACTCAAATAAATACATAAGGAGATAAAAGTTCTACCATTAATGGACGATTCAAGATTTAAATACGGTGAACTCGAGTTCAAAGTCTATTTTAATCAATTTGATTTATTGGTTTAACAACTCAATTCTATTTTTTTTTGCTTCTAAAACTTTAATTTATGTGTTGAGACCTTGTTTCATTTTTGTTTTATTTTTTCTCTACTAATATAATGTTTGAGAAGATGGTGGTCGAGCTAACAATGCAAAGACTCAAATTCCAAGTCATAAAGATTCTTGTGATTTTTTCATTAGATTTTTTCTAAAGTTTTGATGGTTATCCTATTAGTATTTCTATCTCTACCCACACCTTTTTATTATTCCGTGAACCTTTATAGATATTTTCATGTATTCCAATAATAATAATAATAATAGCTCAATTGAGTAATTTTGATTCTTCTAGTGGGATTTGTGTGCCTTTTTAATATGCTGTAAATACAGATAATCAATAAATTGCCGTCCAGCTCATCACTCCTACTTGTTGGATCATCAGATGCTGTAGATATTCAGAATTTTAAAGAATTGTGTGCATTTTATAGAAAGTATAAATTTAATCGATTTGATTTTCAGGTTTCTATTACCACGGATTAGATGAATAAGTAGTTGTGAAGTAGCAGGTTAAATGAAAGATTAGGCTTTCTTTTTTTGATTTTTCTTCCGATGTTCAGTATCCGCATTAGAGTTCGATTATACATAGGGCCTCATTCGGGAGAAAACGATCTCTACTAAGAACTTTTTTTCATACTCAAAATTTAAACTCGAGACCTCTGATTAAGGAAAGAGCGGTAGAACTGATGGTTGACATCACAACAATAAAAAATATCTTTTGTCCAAATAGTAATTCCATTAACAAGCAAATGTAATCAATGAAAAATCAAGAATCAAAATATATGATTGGCTGCAACATATAGATTATAGTAAAACAATAAAAAAAAATTAAACTAAAAATGACATTTTCTACCAGTTGGGGATAAATACTGTCTGTTAACAGCACAGAAAAACATAGGTGACCAGATCACTACACAACAATTAGATTTCAATGACATAATGCTGCTGCACAAATTCTGACAGAATACAGAGAACACTACAGAAGTTGCACAACACAAAACACTGATGGTGTATTTCTCAAACCGATAAGTCAGTAGTTTATACATGAAACTTACTTTCTCAATAATTTAGGTATGAAACTATATAAAAAAATAATAATTTAGATGTGTTTTTGACACTTACCTCTAAAGAAAAATAAAGTAAATGATTGTGGAGGAAGTCAATTGTGTCTATAATATAAGTTAAAATGCAAAAGTAAGCATTGACAAACAATAAGCCGTCTTAGCTCAGTGGTAGAGCGCGTGGCTTTTAACCACGTGGTCGTGGGTTCGATCCCCACAGACGGCGGGAGTTAATTTTTTTCCTTTATTTTATTGCACTAAATAAACTCTAAACTTGTAAATTTACCTAGTCATATAAAAAAAGTACAAGTAAAACATTTTATAATTAAGATTAAAAGTTATTTTTAGTATCGTAAGGGCAATTTGGACAAATAATCTTGCATTAATGGTTGATCTCACGGCTCGAATTCCTGAACTATAAGCCACACAACAACTTTACTTTCATTCCAAGACTCATTTTAACTCTTACTTAACTCTCTGAATGGTAATAGTGTTAAATAAGAAAGAATATACAAGTATTAGTGAAGAATAATATCAGATTAAATGTTTAAAAAAATTAATTTGATTGAAATATAATACATTTATACCATGGAGGGTTAATTTTTTTTTTTACTCCTTATATGACGTCTATTTATATAAATACCAGGGGAATAAAATAAAAGAATATCACAACGTATAAATAAAGTGAATTTGAATACACAAAACAATTAGAACGTATGAATGAAGATATTAGCACTTTCAAGTTTGCAGGTGTAGTCAAACTTAGCATTGATTGAAGCAAATGTTGGAAGGACCCAAAAAAACAAACAAAGCACTTATCCTTGAATGATAGACATATTTTCAAGTGCTATATAGAGAATTACAAGCATTTTGGTATATCCTGGTATGCTCGTAATGAGCCGAGGGTCTATCGAAAACAATCTCTCTACCTCAGAAGCTGAGGTAAAGGTAAGGTCTGCGTACACTATACCCTCCTCAAAACCTCACTTTGTGGGAATACATTGGGTATGTTGTTGTTGTAGTTGTAGTAGTATGATCAATTTGAGCCAGTAATGACCATTTTCTTGGAAAAACAGGTTTCAACACCACTGCGAATTCTCTTTAAAATTCTTGTTGCAGAAATACTCTATGAGCAAATACTTAAACAACACTCCAATGTTAAGAGAGCCTTCGAAAAGTCTGTTTGTTGTCCTCTAAATAATTACACGAATGGTGTTATTTCTCATGAGTAACACTGCAGGGTAAGAAAAATAGTGCTTGAATTTAAAGGGAACGAACACAGATTACCTGTTGAGTTCGTGTATGTCATCAGGAAACATCATCGATCACCTTAACTTCTACTCCTTTCTCCTTTAATGTTCGTGCATAACTGCGCACATACAGAAGAATAAAACATGTTTTTGTGATGAAATGTTCATATCAAACATTGAACTAGGCAAGACATTCTAAGTTACTAGAATAGCTTTGAATGGATATAGCTTTAGTGGGTTTCAGATGTCTCCCGCAATGTAAAATAAACTAGATTCAGCTAGTGATCAAGTCTAGCATCATTCATTAGGAAAACGAATCAACAACAACAACAACATACCCAGTGTAATCCCACAAGTGGGGTCTGGGGAGGGTGTGTGTACGCAGCCTTACCCCTTACCTTGTAAAGGTAGAGACTAGAGAGGTTGTTTCTAATAGACCCTCAGCTCAAGTAATTAGGAAAATGAATCATCGAACAAAATATCCACTTGTAAATCTATAGCAAATTGGGCAGTAAACTAAGAAATTTGGAAGAACATTCAGTTGGTGCCAAAACAGCACCCTTTTCTAGAACATTATCAGCAAAGAAAATATCCATAGGTAGGTGCCGGAGGATAAATATAGCGATTGCAAGAATATCCTAAATAAGAAGAGGTCTGACACTGATAGCTCCTCAGAAATTATGAGTAAGAGGTTGAGAAAGTACTAAACAAACACCAAATATAGGTATGTATAAAAAGTTTCAGGAATTGGAACTATGTATGAAGCTCTTTTAACTGGAACTGATTCCTACACATAAGAGGGCTCGAGGAAATTGGGACATGTTTTCTGTTTTGTCAGTTACAACTGAAGGAAGGATAAGTATAGTCTACAAATCAGTGAATCAGGATGTATACACTATATTTTGTTACAAGTGAAGGATAATGCAATGTGTCTTCATCTGGACATGAGTGCATAAGGTTATAGCAAGAAGTTGATCTCCCCAACATATAAGCTATGAGCGTGGTAAATGGATATGAATATTCGAAATGTTATTCTCACAAGTAAACACCGAGCAGAACAGTTTGGATGATATAAATAATGGGTAAACAAACAAAGAACCTTTTCAGAGCATCAATATACAGGATTCTCAAAAAGAAAAGAGCACTTACATATGGGACGTGAAATGTCTTGCCAAACTCCATGAGGCCTCTGCAGATGACTCTACTTGATAGCAGGAACATCAGCAGGACTGCAGACTGCTACAGGCTTTGAAACAGATAAAAACTAGAAATATTCAAATTGGATTGATCAGAATAAGCAAGCAAATGAATAATACAAAATAAACACTTCATGCAAAATAGATACGAGTCTACAGCAAAATTAAGTCTTCCCAACAACAACATTATTGCCATCTAATGCAAGCAAGCTCTAAGAAAAGCTAGAGTTTCCAGCATTAATGTGTGACACATTTCCACTATTAAATTAACA
The DNA here is from genome assembly GCA_036553675.1 of Solanum okadae. NCBI lineage: Eukaryota > Viridiplantae > Streptophyta > Magnoliopsida > Solanales > Solanaceae > Solanum > Solanum okadae. The sequence continues at coordinate 55,427,227 of CM071686.1, forward strand.
AGCAATCATTAGTCCAGAGAAAATTCAAAGAAATCCATGACACCATAATATCGAGATCTTCCATAATATCAGTCAAAATTTTAGTCATATTATCCATAGAATTACCTCAACACATTCACCAAAAGTATTACTCCAGTGCTTCCTCAGACAGACGATAAAATCATGGTATATCCATCACAAAGCCAAGGTTTACTTAGAAGATTAAAACAGTAAAGGCCAGGGAAGATCCTTTAGGGCACATCACAACAGGAACCTGTTGTTGCTTTGTCACATAAGTGTTGCACCAACAGTTAGACGTGAAATGAACAAAAGTAACAATGACTAACGAATACTAATTAGTACACAGGGTATTTTTCAATTATTAATATTTAATAACTCTATTTAAATGAAAGTAACAATGAAAAATTATTGATCGCCCCCAGTTTCAACAGGAAAGATGCACCGAGGGACCAACAACTGAATACAGTGAAGGGTGAATAAAATGTATTTCTTTCAACTAAAGATTCAACCAGGTAATCAGCTGCTGTAAACAAAGATAAATGAACTGCAGAAAAAGATTCTTGGACCAATTGGAGTCAGTTATACAGCACAGAAAATTAGTAGGCCAGCATATAACAAATACTACAAGGTGTACAACATGTGTATGAGCTTCTTGTTGAAGACAGGAGAACTCCCCTAGGCATCCCCAACTGACGAGATGACAAACCATTAACTCAACGTTTTTATAATACGCGGTTGCTGTTACTAAGAAGCTTCTGGCGTACATGAAGGTGCTATTTCAGAGAGCCTTTATAATGGAATAGTTTTATAATCAACAACAGAGTTTGAGACTGAAGGATACTACTAGAGATAGTACTTAATAAATGATGCCTAGATCTGGCAAAAGTTCAATACATTTGTATTTACAACAACAAAATTGTGAAAATTACATGAGAGGCTTGAGCCACTTCACTAGAATCTACCTGCGTCAGTAGAGTATGAAGCAGCCTCTCTTTGAGAGAGTTCTTGTATAAAGTTTAATCTCTGTAGACCCTGCCCCATGGTGCAATCTCCTATCTTTTTTTAGAACGGTAAATATAATCATCTCCTATTGTAAAACCATAAATATTTTTAAAAGAGCTAGGCATCTTTACTATCAGGAGAGTCAGTATCAAGCACACCGATAACGGAAGATAGGGCTGAAGTCCACTCTTGCACGCCACTCTGAGGATCCTTTTTCCTCATAGATTCCAGCTTACTAATAGCCTCCTTTGGAACACCACATTTAAGAAGAGCAATTCCAAGTGATTTGAATGTTGAATCATCAGGTTGGATGGCAGAAGAAAGCATTTCCTTGTAAGTCGCCAAAGCTTCTTTATACCTCCCATCAGTTGCACACAATCCAAGCACATTGTTGTAACTCAACAAGTCAGTCAGAAGTCCTAGTTCTTTCATTTTCCGGGCATTTTGAATGGCTTCCTTAAACATTCCATTTCTCCTGTACATGCACAGCATCATTGCATAAGAAAATTCATTTGCATTTCCCTTTTTCTTCAGGTGCTCAAAAATCTCTTCTGCTTGTTTAACCATAGAGCGCTCACTGTACAAGTCAATCATGCAATTTGAAGAATATACATCAAGCCCTTCCTCAAACGACTGAAGCATTTTATACGTTTCTTGTGCTTCTCTCAAATACCCAACCTTGGTGTATAGCTTAATTAAGGAAGTGTATATAACAGCATTTGCCTCTAAACCAGAGTTTCTCATTTCAACCAAGTATTTTGTAGCGTCTTTAACACTTCCCATGTCAGCAAAGGCATTTATCAGTACACCATAAACAACAACATCAGGCTTGATGCCAAACACAATCATTTCATCGAATAAGCTTACTGCCAATTCCAGCTGACCTACTTTAACAAAACTAGATATCACAGCACAATAAGGGATACAATCATCAACTAATCCCGCCTCCTTCATTTCCCTCACATAAGATGCTGCTTTCAGAGGCAGATCTGCACCAGCTAGCATTTGGATGAGTGAACTATAACTGCATTTATCAGGAGATAAGCCATGCTTCTCCATGCTATCGAACAAGTAGCACGCCTCGTTGTATTTCTTGCTAATTCCATACGCCTTGATCATTACATTGAACTCAAGAACAGTAAGCCTTTTTCCCTCACTACAACAATTAAAAGCTCTCTCAGCTTCCGAAATATGGCCACGTTCACCGTAGGCATCAATGTTGGCAGAATAACATTCAGAAGACATTTTTCCTGCAAGATGAAACCTCTGGAACCAGGACCATGACATTTCTACCATCCCAGCTTCTAGATACATCCTAGTCAAAGCTGACTGAGTGAATTCGTCAATCTGTAGATCTTTCTTATCCATCTCCAAAATGAGCTTCTCTGCTTCACTAACCATATTCCTTATAGAAAATGCATACAAAAGAGTGCGATAGGTCACTGCATCTGGCTCTAGAGAAGCATCTTTCATAATTTTAAAGTAGGTGGCAGCCATTTCTATGTTGTCATGCTTGGCGTGAAGGGAAATAAGAATATTGTATGTTCTTGTATCAGGATGACATTGAAGCCCCTCCATCTTTCTCATCAAGGAAGCAACTTCTTCCATTCGGCCATTATTACCACACATGTGAATCATTGTATTGAAAGTAACTGTTGTCGGCAGGATCCCTTCCCTCAGCATCTGGTGAAAAGTCTCGTATGCTTCTTTCACTTGTCCTGCCTTCCCATAAGTGTCAATTAAATTGTTATAGGTATGTGAGCTCAAACAAACACTTGAGCCCGAAGAACCATTGACCCTAATACCACTTCGTGGTCCACCATTTACACGTTCCTCCACTTGACATTTGCATAAAGACCACTTTTTCAAAAACTCTTCCGCTTTCTTAAACTCCCCCGCCATTTTATACATCTGAACAACAATTCCCATTGTCACCTCATCTGGTACCATACCTCGTTCATTCATCAACTTCAACCATTCCATTGCCTGCTCCCTACGCCCACCCTTGCTGTAGACATCAATCAGAGTCCCATAAGTTGAATTTATAGGCTCGATTCTCCTTTCCCTCATTTCGCCCCACAGTCTCTCAATCTCATCCCACCTCTGTGATTTCCCAAGAATCCTAAGTACAATATTATAATGTATAACATTCAATTCATGGCATCCTCTTCTCTTAAACCACTCAAAAATCTCCATTGCTCGTTGCCACTCCACCTGCTCCTTCAATATAATAGTCCTTTCTTTTTTAGTCAAACTCTTTTCCCATGGCTTTAATGCCTCATCCAAATTACTAACTGTCTCCAAAGCTTCCAGCATTACAGGAATACATCCTCCATATCTGGCCCATTTTTTCGAACCCTTAGTCTGTACTTTCTCAGTTCTATCAACTGGTTTCCTAAAAACACCATTTTGGGTCTCCTTCACGTCATTGCACCATTTTGTCGAACAGTTGGTCTGCACCACATTTACCGAGCTCAATTTTCCATCAATTTTTTCCTCGCTCTCAGTTCTATCAACTGGTTTTCTCAAGAAACCATTTTGGGTTTCCTTCACGTCATTGCGCCATTTTGTCGAACACTTGGTCTGCACCCCATTACTCCAGCTCGACTGACCATCAATTTTCTCCTCGCTCTCAATTTCATCAACTGGTTTTCTCAAGAATCCATTTTGGGTCTTCAAAACACCATTTTTCCAAACACGGGTATGCGAGTTTTTCCCAATTTGATAATCCAACTTCTCTTTTACATCATTACCATACCCAACACCCGGCCTGAATTTGACCCCAAGATTCTTGCTTTTCTCAATTCTTCCATTTGGGTCATTCAATTTGTTCTGGTCCTTGTATTTCTTGGTGGGTGGGATTGAAATTCCTACACTGGGAGTGGGTTTAGTTGAGTTCAGTATATGGAAACAATTACTGGTGTCAACATACTGAAATTTCACATACATTTTTCTCAAACTTTCAGGTTAAGATATGAAGGAAGAAAAGCATTAGGAGCTGCAGAAGAAAATGGTGGAAAAGAAGGAAAATGTAAAGAAGACGAATGGGTAAGGAGGGAAAAATCAAGTCAGAATTGTGCCTATTTTTGGTTAAAGATTTATCACAACTCACAAGCAGTAGTAAGCCCTTTTAGCTGTGTTTTTAACAAGGAGGTCATGGGTTCGATCCCGATAGACGGCTGTTTTTTATTTGTTTTGGTACGAGTGTGTTTGACTAAGCTTATAAACTGGTTAAAAACAGTTTTCGATTTATCTACATATTTAATAAAAAAAAATTCAATTTTGGAATGAAATGTTTTTTGTACAAGATTTTTTGAATAAAATAATAATTATTCATTTGTTTTATGTCTTTGACATACTGAATTTCTGCTATTTTTGATGTTACACTTGAAAGTTGGAAAGAGTCCTCTGCCTTTATGTAAAGACTTTCAATACATTCAAGTACTTCATGGTACACTTATGAAGTAGTGCACTATGCATTTGTTGCTCGGACTCTCCAAAAATGACACGCAGCCAGCCATGTTGGATCCTAAAAATATGATATGACACGCACTTGATGCATTTGTGAAGAGACCTAGCAATATAGTTTCAAGTGCGGCATTAGATCATTACAAGCATTTTATCAGTTCAGTAGTCTGATCATTGATCAATTTGAGTCAACAGTTCTCATATAACCATGGATCTCTTAACATTCTTGTTGTAGAAACACTGAGTTATCTGGCAATCTATGAACAATACTTTTTAAACCACACTCCAATGTTAAGAAAGCTTTCAAAGTCTGTTCGTGGTCTGCCAAAAGAGTATATGCGTTAATGATCTCCTCAGGTAGGGGGGGGGGGGGTATTTAGTTCTCGAATTAGGGGAAGGAACACAATTACCTGTCAAGTTCATGTATGTCATCAGGAAACATCATCACCTTAACCTCTACGCCTTTCTCCTTCAATGCTCTTGCGTACTACACAGATACAGAAGAATGAAGAAATGTTTACGAGATGAAATGTTTATATCAAACATCGAATCAGGCAAGACATAGTAAGGTTCCTCCAGCAGAACGAAAGAGAGAGCACTGTAGGAAGTGTTCATACTTGAAGGAATACTTAACTTCACGTCACAAGATGATCAAATGAGCTGAATGATAGTTCTTTGAGAGTCTCAATTAATAGGAGAATGCATCATTCATGTTAGACTCGGAAAAATTTGGAAAACTCAAGCGATAGATAATAGCTTCTTGGATTCATAAGCAGTGACATGTTTATGTGCAGCTATGGAAGCAATTAAAATTTGGGGTGTATACTCAGTTTTCCATTGTTAGTCTAGTTTTACGTCCCCCCCCCCAAAAAAAAAAGGAAAAGGAAAATACGTACCTGTAATCCATCAGTAATGGGCACGCGAAGGTCCTTAACACCTAAAAGCATGAGTGTGGGAGTTTTGACCTGCAGGATTACCTCCAAGTGAGTATAGGAGCATCAATAAAACAATGCAGATTCATCTAAATTCCAATAGGCACCAGCCAGTGACGGAGCCAGGAATTTTACTAAGGGGTATCACAATATAAAAAAAGTAGACACACATAGAAAATAAGGGGAGTCAACATATAGTATATATACATTAAACTAAAATTATGACCTAACTAAACAGTGTAATTTTCCGAGGAGACACCCCTTAACTAACATAAGGTGTCTCCGCCACTGGCACCAGAAAATCTCATGTCTAAAAGGAATTAACTGTAATTTCTTTTTTGCTCCCATTTCCAGTTCGATTTTGTTTGAATGTCAATTGAGAAGTAGAAGTAACCAGATGAAAATTGATTACTATAATCTTCGCATTTTTAAGTTGCCTAGTTCTACGCTCCTGAGTCCTGACTCCTGTGCAATAAAACCTAGTAGACCTATTCAACGATAACACCAACACAGTTGATGAAGCTAACCTTGGATACATGTGAAATTGGGGACTTGTCGTAGAATAGCGCAAGGTGTTCAGCTGAAGGTGCTGCTGTAAAACTTGATTTTGCTTCACTTCCAAATGCCTCAAAATAGCACCAATCAGGTATATCAGTTGTACCAACCATTAGAGCAAAGTTGCAGACTGGGTTCCTAGCAGCTGCAGCAGCAAACTTGTCTGGTGCCTGCACGGGTACATTTGTAAGAACAGAATAATTTTAACTTTTTCAATCACCTTATAGACGAAGTATCAGAACGGATGGTCTAATGGCCATGCAACATTTACTAGATATGGATTTAGGTGTAGGAAACAGGTTGTTTGTGAACTACCTAACCTGGCCTATCAAGTGTGTTGTCAAAAATCCACCATGAGAAATGCCAACAGCAGCAATTTTGGCGGGATCGGCAAATCCCATACCAATGACATGGTCTATGGCAGCAAGTACATCGTTAACGTCCTGTGGATGTGAAACAATGGAAATGAATTTAAAGAAATGTCCTCATTTCGGATATATATGAATCGAAATCAATTGTCATAAAGAAGGTTGGACAAAGAAGCACCTGTGAACCCACCCTCCCTGGAAGAGATTGCACTGCTTCCTCACCAAATCCCAAGGAACCTCTGGAAGGACATCAATAAGATATTCGTGTTGTAATACAATCAAGACAAGGCTTTATTTATGAGTTTATCTTAATCAGAAATTCAGACTGGTTGATTATATGCAACACCATCAGCTAGTTCAGCACAAGTTGTAGTACAGATAAACGGATGCCAAAAGGTGCTTATGGTACTCTTAACTTACCTATAACTTACAATAAGCAAGCTAAATCCAAGTGAGCAAAGAAAAGCTGAAGACTTTGAGAAGCTTGACAATGACACACAGTGAGGACCCCCATGAAGGACTACAATCATCGGGTCACATGCATCGTGCTTCTTAGATTTGGAGGATGCAAAAATAGCTTCATAAGGTTTGCTTGCACCTACCATGAATCATATTTATGCACTAAATTAGGAGTAGAGAGAAACAAAAAGGTGAGCTGAAAATAAATATTACATCTGTTGATTCATCTTTAATTTCTCAGAGACCAGGGTACAATTTTTATTCTGATAAATATTATGCAAGTGTACCTTTTGTGAGATTCTCAGAGGCGTCTCTAACAGGAATCGACATTATAGAAAACTCCTTGGATGACAGCAAAGATCTCACCTTTGAAGAATCACAGAAAAATGTTGGGACTGGCTAGTCTTTATTCGTTATAGCCCAGGCCAAAAGGATTTAAACAATATGGACATTATATTCACCTTTTCAGAGCATTTGGTTATGGGGCTTGAGATATCTAGCCAATTCCATTTGGTGTTATCGGAGGCATTTTCGACAAGATAACCATACTTGATTTCAGGAACATCAACTGGACTGCTACATACTACAAAGTAATAAACAGCACCATAAAACTCTTATCGATTTTTCATTCCGCAATACATTTTCACGATATCAGACAGAAGATTTCAGGTGTTAACCTTGAATCTCTTTTTTTGACAAGTTAAAAAGTTGGCTTAAATGGAGCAACATGGTCAGTAACGATACATATAGCTGACCTGAACTTGCTTTGGATTGAGGCATAGTTGTTGTTGTAAGTTAAAAAGACAGCATTGACTCTTACCTGCAATTATATTGGCACCATCCAGAGTAAGGACATCCCATGAAAACTCTGATGTGCACGGGCTGATTCGCGATACATCTCCACTGAAAGTAAATGAGCATGTGATTGAACACAGATGGAGATACATAACGTTTGAGTACAACGGAGATAGAATGGCTTCCTTGCTTTACCTCAAGATATTCACGGTAAGTACAACTAGGGTGCTGCCCCAGGCAGCTGATAAAATCATAGTGTGCCCATCAGAAAGCCACGGGTTACTAAGAATATTTGAACAGTATAACCCAGGGAAGCTTCCATCTTCAGCACACATCACAACGGGAACCTACAGTGGTCATTGAACCTATTAATATAATCAGCAGGATCAAGTGAAACAACAAATTTAAGGATAATTCGAAAAAAGGAAAAACAACAAACAACAAACAACAAATTCATAGTCCATCCTTGAGAAACTTCATTACTTAACTCAAAAGTACTGATATGACAAAAATAAGAGTTGTAACTTGTAAGTGACTAAGTATTTAACAAGGTTCAACTACTCATATAAGTTTGTGAGCAAAGCAGGAAAATAATACCACATCAACAATTTTGTTACGCGGATGTTGGTCTGCATCAATGGACCAATCAATTCTATGAAGTGAATCTGTTGCATTATGTGCTCCAGAATCTACAGCACTTTTTGAAGATAAAAACACCAGGAATTTTCCATCTGGGCTGAGAATTGAGAAAATTAAGAATGGGTTAATAGATTTTCTGTTATAGTCTGAAAAAATTTGTTTACACTTTACACCACCGAGTGTTGAAGTGTGAGAGAAATCTGATCAGACTTTACAAGATATTTTCCACTAAATTGATAGAACAATGTAAACGTTAAAACAGTTGTTGAGAGCCAATAATTATAACAAGCAGACGTACCTAAAACGAGGAAAGAATGCACTACTTATGCTTTCTGTCAGCACAACTGCTGATAGTTTTGTATCCGTTCTGATAAGAAAAGTATCAAATAACAAGACTATCAAAGAAACATATCAATAAATACTTAGTCGGTTCAGCGGAAATAGAAATGAATGGTATAATGTAAGCATGCTGTCAAAGTCTTTGAAAAAAGAAGGGCTTCTTCAGAGCAAGCAACCTACCCATATTGACATGGTTCATATCTGAAACAAGGAGCTCTAACAACATACAAAGAACAAGGCCTATTAGTGCAGTACTTGATACCAAACTTCCTCGTCCCCGATGGCCATCCAACAAAAACTAGATATTGTAATGAGTCTTTTGCTGATGGAGCCCAAATAACTTGCCCAACACTCAGTGACTTTTCTATGCCATCTACAGCGCGTACCTCTCCACTGCACAACGTCCATTTAACAGTTACCACGTCAAATTTACATGATAATGTTTTTTCAGAACTACTTAAGCAAGACATCAGTGACAAAATTAACCTGTTAATGTTGATGACAAAAAGCTTAGGTAGCCTTTTCCCATCGTATGCTTCGCCCCAACCCTCTTCCCAATCTCCTTGTCCTTTCCAGCTATTACAGTCTTTATCTGGACAATTCCCTTTCTCGTTGCCATAATATGTAAATGTTGGTTTTGCAGAAACAGGCTCTTCAGCAATATAAGCAATCAAAGTTTCATCGGAATTCCAGGAAATTCCCTCAAACCTGAGACCAGGCAACCGGTAGAAATAACTACTAACAACTCCTAATAATGTTACTAAATTGTAGAATTAAACTGGTTGCAGGATATAGCAGGAAGTAACAAGTATCCATGATGAAGAGAGAACATGATAAGAAAATGCAAGTAGTGTTTTTCGGTAGTAAATTAAGTTACCATCCATCAGAATATACAGATCTGTGGATAGATGAAGGAACATGAAACTCCCTTTCCACCTGAGATGAACTCCAAATCTCGAAGCGAGTAGGAGAATCATTTTCAGCATTTTGAACAACAAGAAGCTTTGAACCTGATGGAGAGGGAACCATCAAAGATGTTGTCCCCATCTCAATAGGGAAAGCATCCCAATGAAACTGTACAGAATCATCCCTTTCTTTGGAAATGTGACTAAATGATGCATATCTCCTCTTCTTGTTCTCCTGGAGATTAGGTTGACTAATTGAGAACATAACCTGTGAGGCTCCTGGACGCCGCAAAACAACCAAAAGTACACCACAAATCATCTTTTGGCTCTCACAGATCATGATATACATAAGAAATAAAAGCTTGACAGGAATGAACCGGTACGACAAAATATCTAGACAGAGTTGAAGTAGCAATACCGCTGTTAGATTTCAAAGTCCATGCCTTCTCAATTGTGGGGATTTCAGTAAATTCTTTGAGTAATGTAGACTGAGAAAAGTACTCTTCCTCTGAATTTGCATCTAAACCAACAGGAGTATCTTTGAAAGGGCTTGCTCCAGGATTTTCCATTCGCAAACAAACTGAAAAGGTTTTCAGTTTCAATTAGGCAGAATTAAACTAACAAGAACTGTTAGTTTCCATTTCACTTCGTTTCAATTTGTTTCCCTTACTTTCCTTTTTATCCCGTTTAAAACAGAAAACCTCTTCCCTTCTTTGACAACTCTTCAATTTCTAACTTTCCACATGACATGTTTAAGATCACAAGATTACATGACATTTAGGTGCATCTTTAGTTTAAAACCACAAGATTCAATGCTCTTCTTTACTTTCTTAAATTCCGTACCAAGTCAAAAGCAGACAAACAAATTGAAACAGAGGGAGTAACAACTGAACAGAAAAAAACAAAAACACAATCTGATCAATTCTCTTCAATCTTGATTCCCACTGTAATTAAACAAAGTAAAGGAATCAAGTTCCTTCAACCTTCCTTCTTTAATACATTCTAATTGTAAATTGTACTATATTTTAGAATTACTCAGTTCATTATGAACATAAAAATCAAATCTTGGCTAACAGAAACTATAGAAAGAGTATTCAAACATGGTGTAGAAAAAACTGAATGATAATTACATACAGTACAATTCAGTATATTTGATATCACACTGACAGATTCAGATCAAGAAAGCTTACATAGAGAGAGGGAAATGGAGAATTGTAATGAAAATGGATGAAAGAAAAAGAAGAAGAAGCAGAAGTGATCACTTTTGTCAGTTTATGTCCCACTTGCCAAGAGCATCTATAACTAAATTTTCTTTATTCATTCCACCTAATGTTTAGTTGGTTTTGTTTGGGGGGAGGGGCATGATCGTATAAGTTTATATTTTCTTATTATAATATAACGCAAGTTATGCTGTTTTTACATAACTTATGTAGATAGAGGCATAAGTTTAGTTCAGAACCCACAAGTTATGTCGTAAAAGATTTAACTTAGTTCCTAAAAAACTAATGCCGATAGAGGCATAAGTTCAATTTCAAAACTCACAAGTTAGTCATGAGAGACATAATTTAATTCCTATATAAAATTTCTCTTTAGCTTATTCCAAGTGAAATTTGGTTATCCATAAAGATACTTTGACCCACAAATTTTCATTGAACGAGCAACAAGAACAAATATTAAGGATCATAAATTTGAACGATAAAAATTAAGAATCATTACAAATAAGGGATAATCCTTGCAAGAACTTGATGTTTCGTAGCCGCATGAAATTTTCCTAACAAAATTAATTTCATATCGGGGCTCAAATTCAAGACTTCTTATTAAGGATGAATGAATACTAACCACAATTTAGGGTTACTTTTTAGCTAAATTTTGGAAATATTCTTTACATCTCGATAAGTTCTTTGTAATCTAAGTTGTATTTGATGTTTTAAGAAGAAAAAAAAAAGAGTAGATCTCAATTCAATGAAATTAATAAAAATATTATCTTGACAGACATTATTAGCATAAAGTATGACTTCACTCATTTGCATCATAATATGCTTTCAATTAAACTACTATTTATTGAAAAATAAATATTCACATGGAGGAGTATCTGTCAAATCTTAAAATTAAGTCAAAACCAGACAACCAAATTGATACAGAGAAAGTAGTATTCTGCAGTTGATTACACAGTTGGGAATTTATGCAATTTGTTCTTGCATATGACCAATACTTTTGAAACAAGCTGCTACACAAAAATTCAAAGATAAACTCCTTTTTGATGATTTACTGAACTGTACAATATAGGAACTGTTTATTGGCAATTCCTTAGGTGACATATTTAGAATGTTCATATCTTCAATTCAGATGAGAGCTTGAACATGAACACAGAAGGAGGATAATCGTCGTTCTTCTTGAGGAGGTCTAAAATTGATATTTTGGTCAAGAAGTGAATCATATATGTCTATTTGCAGTGCTTCTTGAACCACATTCCAATATTAAGAAAGCTTTCGAAATCAGACTGTGGCCTGCAAAGATGAAAAAGGTTACAAACATGAAACTCAAGCACTACCAAGATGCACATAAATTGGTTCAGGACCAACCTATCAATTGCGTGATTGTCCTCTGGAAACACCAGCACCTTGACCTCAGTTCCTCTCTCCTTCAATGCACGTGCATACTTCGTGCAACAAAAAGGAAAACCATTTACTCACTGAAATCTTACGTCTTATGAAAACCGACTAACCATAATTTGGGAAGTAGTCAGTCATGTTCAGAGCTAATGGTACTGTTAATATTTTAGATAGAATGAATTGGCCTTGTTTTACTTTACAAAACAACTTAAATTGCCAGCTTCAAACTCATATATTTTACACAATTTTTCTGAAATGTTATTCGGTACCAAAGTTGTTGTGTAGTTGATCGAGATTGACTCATTCAAGAAAGGTCCTTTTACAAAGAATTATTGATAAATACAAAAAGAATACAGATCTTCCCATTCAACGCGAATATGTTAAGGCAAATGAATGATCCATATAACGTATACGCTTAAGTCTTAAGAATATAAACCTGCCAATATCATGTTGATAATGAAACATAAACAGGTGATTGATAAAAGAAACAAGAAGAGGATTATATTAAATCTTACTTGCAAGCCGGTACATATTGGTACACGGAGGTCCTTGGCACCTAGCAAGAAGAGTATAGGAGTTTTGACCTGCAATATTAGATAACACAGAGTATCAAATGTATTCAGAATTATAGGATCCAGAAAATACATCCATAGGGACATGATCCTTGAAATCTAGAAAAACTTAATACTTCGACTTTTTCACTATGATTGGGAACACAGTTGCGTAAAATGGAAAGCTTTTTCAAATCCAGATTTTGTTGATTAGAGCAGACCTTGGAGATGTGTGCTATTGGTGATTTGCTGTGAAAGACAGCAAGGTGTTCAGACGATGGGGCTTCAGTATACATTGATTTTCCGAGATGTCCAAACGTCTCTGCATAGCACCAATCAGGGATATCAGCTGTTCCAACCATCAAAGGAAGGCTGCAGACAGGGTTCCTAGTAGCTGCTGCAGCAAACTTATCGGGTGCCTGCAGTAATAGTAGCAGAACTGTCAAATCTATAGTCTTTCAGATACGCAAGCTTGTCCAGCTTCCCTATACGTGTTGTAGAAACCATAAATATTCGTATAACTAGAGGACCTGGCCAATCAAGTGTGTTGTCAGGAATCCACCATGGGAACCACCGAGGACAGTTATTTTAGATGGATCTGCAAGTCCCATATCTATGACATGATCTATAGCAGCTAGCACATCATTAACATCCTGCACATACAGACATATCATAAAGGTTCAAACAAGCAAGAACATTTTAGGTTTCAAATCCTTGATAAGAAATCTTTTGAGTGAACAAATGAAGAGGACTACAGACGAGTACCTGCGATCCAATTTTGCCCGGAAGAGATTGCAGTGCTTCCTCACCAAAACCCAAGGAGCCTCTAAGATAAGGTAAGAAAAAGAATGTACTTAAGTCATTAACTGCTGCTTAGCCAAAACAAAAGATAGAAATTGAAATATCTCAAGAACAGTAGCAAATCCATATATGCAATTGGCTGACTTGGCTTCCCAACGATGAAGAAGTCTCATTCTTGCAGGTCGAGGCAAATAAGAAGGCATGTTCTAAACAGTTCTTAGCCTGTCTGCTCTTAATTCCAGAGAATCTACAGTTCACAGAAGGTCAAAGTAGGTTTACAAGTTTCTGGTTATCCAAGAGCTTCTGAAATAATATGCATCTTATTGTTTGGTAAAGAATTTTGAGGGATGTTCCTAAGCATTTGATTTTTAATTAATATAACATGTGTCCTTTTACTTGTTTCCAGACATGTAACTAAAATAAGGATGTTGCTAACTTCAAAGTTTGGTCAAAATCAGCAACTTTAGAAACATCTAAATTAGATTCTTTTGCGATAGTTTTCTACTGAACTAGTCGCAAAAATTGTGCAGAAAGACTTTGACATTGGATTAAACATGTGAATTCTGAGATTACCGACAATCACTTGTACATTTCCTTGATACTAAAAACAAAGAAAGATGTTGAGTGTAACATCTTAAGCTAAAAATTATATTGAACACCAATTTTCTCCAATGCCTTGAGGAATATTAGACATTTCCTCAGAATTTGCAATAAGTAGTTTCGAGAGAGGGGATGTTTTACCTATTCTGTGTATGCCATTTTATATAAAAAGAAAAGAATATGGATGTCGCTGATAAGCTTTGCTTTTGCAACTTGTAGTATTCATCATATAGCTATCTAGTATGCAGTATTACTAGTATTTCATTATCAGTATGTACATAAATTTGAACATGCTCTACAAGTATAGAGGCATGGGAAGTTTCTCACCTGTAATTAACAATCAACAAGCTATAACCAATTGAGGAAAGGAAAGCTAAGGATTTCGAGAAGCTTGACACCCCCATGAAGGACTACAATTAGCGGATCACACAGATCATGGCTCTTACACTTGGAGGATACAAAAATAGACTCATACGGCCTTTTGGCACCTGAAAAAAGTTAAACAGAGGGAGAAGAGGCCTAGAATTCACATATGGTGCTTCTTGAAGAATTTAAAATTTCAATATAACAAACAAATTGGTCGCATGAGCAAGTATCCAATTACCATTACTCAATATTTTTTTCGTTTCCTTTCCTTTCCTACCTTCTCAACAGTTAAAACACCACTGTTCACAGATTAAAGCAAGTATTTTAGTCAGAGTGATGAATTAATACCTGCAGTAAGGTTCTCAGAGATATCCCTGACTGGAATTTTGATAATACTAGATTGGCGGGATGACAGTAGAGAAGTGACCTGTGAGCATCACAGATATATATGAATTATAGAAATGTCATACTTGCAAGTAAACAATGAGCAGAACACTCTAGATGAAACATTTTGTAAATGATCGAAAAACCAGATGAACCTTTTCAGAGCATCTATATATGGGGCTTGAAATATCTTGCCAACTTGCTAAGGCATCTGCAGATGAATTTCCAACAATGCTACCGTACTTGATTTCAGGAACATCGGAGGGACTGCTACTGACTTTACAAGAGATAAGTACCAGATTTACTCAACTTGGATTGATAAAAATAAACAAGTAAATGAAGAACACAAATAGAGACACTTTGTGCAACATAGGCACCCGTCTACAGAAAAATTAAGTCTTACCAGCAATAATATTATCACCGTCTAGTGCAAGCAAGCTCCAAGAGAAGCTAGAATTTCCAGGGCTAATGCGCGACACCTTTCCACTATCAATTAACAAGCAATCATTAGCCCAGAGGAAATTTAAAGAATCCCATGACACCATAATAAAAGGGCAGCCTGGTGCACTAAGCTCCTGATATGCACGGGTCCGGGGAATGATTGGACCATAAGGGGCTATTGCATGCCATGACACCATAATGTCAGTCAAAATTGAGTCACCTTATACAAAGTTTACCTCAACATGTTCACTGAAAGTAATACTTCAGTGCTGCCCCATACAGAAGTTAAAATCATGGTATATCCATCAGAAAGCCAAGATTTACTTAGAAACTTAACACTATAGAGGCCAGGGAAACATCCATCGTCAGGACACATTACAACAGGAACCTGTAACATAAGTGTTGCATCAGCAGTTAGTTAATACACGGAAAAATAATAATAACAACAAATGATAATTTACTAGCCTCAAAGTGCTGATAAAAGTTAGAACTTAGAAATAGAGCGAACCACGTCAACAATGTCAGCATCTGCGGTTGGCTTTCCATCTATGGACCAATCAATTCTATGAAGTGATTGAGTTGCAGAATGTGCCCAAGTGTCTACAGAACTTTTTGCAGACAGAAACATAAGGGCCTTTCCATCTGGGCTGGAAATTCAGTAAAAGTAACAATTAGTTTTAACTTTTCCCACCAAACTAACTTTAGAAATGATTCTCAATAATTATCAACTAAGAACAATATGAAAATAAGTAGAACATGCTTCCACAAACTTATGAATTTCTTATTCATATACATATCTCATCTTTCTAGCATCAACATAAGCAGATATACCTGAAACGAGGAAAGAGCGCGCTACTTATTCTTTGTGTCAGCTTAACTGGAGATGCTTCTTCGATTGCATTTGTTCTGAAATCGAAAAAACCTCTATCAAAACAATGAAGATGAATATAAATAAAAAAAATAACGAAATTCTCCCCTAGCTCAGTCCCCTCTGCACTATATTCACACAGATCATACAGTTCCAGCCAATCCAAAACATTTTCATCTCGAGAAGCTATCAAATTACATACCCGGATTCACGATTTTCTGATTTTGAAAACGGAGCTCTAACAGCATACAAGGCACACGGCCTGTTATAGCAATACTTAATGCCCAACTTTCTAGTA
The DNA here is from genome assembly GCA_036553675.1 of Solanum okadae. NCBI lineage: Eukaryota > Viridiplantae > Streptophyta > Magnoliopsida > Solanales > Solanaceae > Solanum > Solanum okadae. Next base: position 55,443,610 of record CM071686.1, read on the forward strand.
CCCGATGGCCACCCAACGAAAACCAGATATTGCTGCAAGCCTCTAGATCCTGGAGCCCATACAACTTGTCCAACACTAACCCTATTTGTTCCTTCAACAGGATGTACTTCTCCACTGCACAAGAAGTTAAATATTTACCCTTGAGACTGATATAAGCAAACAGTATAAGTTACCATACCTGTTAACATTGATAACGAAAATTGCAGGTTCTCTTTTTCCAGGGTAGGTTTCACCCCAGTCCTCTTCCCAATCTCCTTGACCTTTCCAGCTACCACATTCCATATCTGAAGAACTCCCTTTCTTGTAGCCTGAATTCGTGAACACGGGTTTAGAGGGAGCTGGCTCCTCAGCTACGTATGCAACAAAGGTTTCATCATCATTCCATGAAATTCCCTCAAACCTGCATTGTCAAATGCTAATGAACACCATATGATGGTGAAGTGAAAAATCAGACACTTAAAAAGTAGGTTCCCCTCCATTCCAATTTATGTGACACATTTTTATATCACATTTTTCTATTGACTTTAAACTTCACATTTTTCAATGAGTTGATTTAAAGCCACACACATACTTGCGACTTATTTTAGACCACATATTTCAGAAGTATTTCTTTATTTCTTTCTTAAACTTCATGTTCAGTCAAACATCATCACATAAATTGGAACGGAAGGATTAAGATATTTTACCATCCATCCGAATATACAGTGCCATGGACAGAGGATGAGACATGGAACTCCTTTTCGACTCGAGATGGACCCCAAATCTCGAATGTGGTTGGAGAATCTTTTTCAAGATTTCTAACAACAAGAAGCTTTGAACCTGAAGGTGATGGAACCATTATAGACCCACTAGGCATCTCAATAGGGAAGGCAGCCCATTCAAAGATTACACCATTTGCACTTTCCTTCGAAATATGACTAGATAATATGTATCTCCTGTTTTGGTTGGCCAGTAGATTTGGCTGGCTGATCGAGAACATACACTGGGAACCTTTTTCTGCAGCAAAAAACCAAAAGAAAGCCATTCAGAAGCTTTTAAAGAACCACGATTCTTCATAATCAAAAGTGGAAAAATAATACCTCACTACAATCAAACATTAAAGTGAAATGTTTTGAATATACAAAAGGGAGATTGGATAATAGCAATCATACCACTAGTAGATTTGAAAGTCCATGCCTTGTCAACGGTAGGGATGCTAGAAAAATGTTGGAGTAGAGTAGACAGAGAAGAGTATTCTTCCTCCGAGGTTTCATCCAAATCCCGAGGGGATCTTTTGAGAGGGCTGGCTTCAGCATTTTCCATTGCTGAGCAAACTGACAATTTTTTTTCTAGAAATTGGAACACAACAAAGGGCCAATTAAAAGAGATATACTGATACTTGCCAAGACATTTCTTAGCTTATAATCATGAAAAGTTAGGATACATTGGGACACCCTAAAACAAGAACAACAATCCATTGTGATCCACGAGTGAGGTCTGGGGACGGTAGAGTGTACGTAGATCATACCTCTACCTCTATGAGAGGTTGTTTCCGATAGACCCTCATCTTAAATGAAACCAGCCAAACAGTTTGGGACATATATAGATATGGGAGCAATCACAACAACAAATTAATAGAAATAGAAAGTGTTGCACAAAAAACAGTAGAAAGAACAATAACAAAAATGAAACAAATGAAAATTCTCTTCTTGATTAGTTCAATGTACACAGTAGAACTGACCATAAAACATGTTACCAATCCCAGTGTGCATCAAATACAAATATATATGCATAGCATAAGGTAACATATTTGAACTACAGTGAGTAAAAGAGAGGATTTTACAAGAGGAGAGAAGTTTAAGCTGCTTGAGAGGGCCAACAGAGCAACAGTGTTACTAGCTTCACAGATGAATCTTGGTGCTACAAATCACACGCTGCGTATTTCGGATTTTTAGAACATGTTGCACCACTATAAAAAGGGAAAAAAAGCAAAGTACCGAGTAATAACTTAGCATTCAACCAAATGCAAGAATATTAGAAAATATATAAAATTACCGAGTTTTGCAGATCATGAGTCCACGTGCACCAAAATTTAAGCTTAAAAATCTGTCTCTGCTGTTAAGTGATGTAATATAATGCTGATGGCCCAAAGATTCCTCCTATTTCAATCGGAATAAGACACTTGTCACATAATTTGTTTTGTTTGTTAAAAGATAAAGAGGAAGATAAGATAATATTCTTCATGGCCTTTTGTTAAGTGATGAAGACAAGCCCAATTCCAATCTTTCAGTATCATCTATAAATTCTGAAGTAAGGGGGATAATTATTTTATCATAAAGTCTAATGGGTTCATCATGATTTTTGCTTTGACTTTAAATTCTGACGGGTTTTAAATCGAATTAGCAGTAAATTATTTTTCATATGATAGAATTTCTATATTAAGCTCTTGCTTTAAAGATAATCAATTTGCAATGGTTCAAGTGTTCGCTTATGCACATCAAAAATTGAAGGACATAAATATCTGAAGCTTAGTTAAAAGACACGTTTTTGTATTTTGTCATAACAAAAATGGTAGACAAAGTTTCACTTTTTTTGTCCGTGCTTAGAAGGTATGTCTTAGGGTTCCAATAATGGTCCTCTCCCATATCCTTTTACTTGTGGCTGACTGTTATTATCATTAAAAAAAAGTAGAAAAAGACTACAAAAATTGAAAGATCAAAATGTTCATATAATATTATTTTTTATGACAAGAAAACTCGTAGCCGCTACTCTTTGGATGGGACAGGGTGCAATAGCTCGCAAACCACAGGAGAGATAACCCGCACTATAGACAAACCCGGTGCAATAAGCTCGACTCAAAAGGCAAACTCCTTGACGGCTTAGTTACCCTTCAATAAAACTTCACTTGCTATTTTAAACACACTTCCCGGAAAAAGAAAAAAGAAGTACGCAATTTTATGAAAGCAAACAAGAAACAATCCAGTACTTAATAAATTTGAGACAATAAAACATAGGAGAAGAAAACCAAGTGTCTGTCTGCACGTAAAAACAGCAAAGTTTCATTGTTTTCTCTTTTTGTGCAGTCTATGCATACCCAAGTTATCTATGTTTTGTGCTCTGGAAAGAGATGAACACTTCAATAAACTGTAAATCATACTCGAACCGTCTTCTAAGTACTCTTTTCTGACTCTTTGTTGAATAACTTTGTAGTCATGCTCATAGTGATAACGGCTTGAGTTGCGCTCCTGAACAAGCTGTTGAGCCTCTCCACAAAGAGTAAGGTTCCTTCAGACGAACCAACTCAAGTATCCTGAGACTCAAAATACAAATCATAAACACAATTTTAGGGTTGTTCAGAACATAAAAGAATAAACTATAGTGGAAATGATTCTTGTTCAAAATAACAAAGATGACAACTTTATTCCACTTTAGAATAGACAAGGCCCTCTTAAACAAAGCTCATCCCCAAAGTCAGTTTCTCCTATATTCCAAAATTCTTCTGTACGCCCAAACTAACTCTCATGATCATAGCAGCAAAATTAGCACCCTGAACTGATTACACCTTGCAATGTATACTTCCTTTCATCAATATTACAGCTAAAGTGAAAGAATAAGATCATTCTGCAGTGAAAAACAAAGTTGCTCCGTACGTCTCAATTTATACGGTGGTGTTTAACTGGGCACGGAATTTAAGAAAGAAAGACTTTCGAAACTTGTGGTGTAAAACAAGTCATAGCAATTTGTGTATCTATAAAACATCTCATTAAGCGTAAACTACAAAGCTTAAAGTTAAACTGTTTCAAAATAAAGAAGTATTACATTCTTTTTGGGAAGGACAAAAGAAAAAGTATGTCACATAAATTGGAACAAAGGGAGTAGCTATTAGTAGCAAGAAAACAACAAACGCCCAGAACAAAAAATGTTGCCAGCTATTAGCAGCAAGGAGAAAACACCTAAACTAGATACTATCTTAGAACTTAAACTTTGATGAATGATTCCTTTGTTTCGTACTACTGTCACCTCAACTATTTCATTGGGTACATGCTTGATGCTACCTCTCACTAACACAACAGGTACCAGATGAGTCATCTTGCCAAACCTTTGCCCTATAAAGATTTTACCTAAAGAAGAATAGTTAGAGAATGGATCCAAAAAACAAAACCTAGGACCAGGGATCATTGGTGCATTCGACTACCACAATTTCCTAATCACTGGTGCTCTATTCTTCTTTTTTTTGGATGAGGTAAGACGTTTCATTAAAAAGCATCAAGGAGATGCACAGATACCAGGAGCATACTTACAAGTAACAGAAGGACAAAAAGGAATATTTAGCTCAGTTCAGCTCCTATACAAAGTGTTAATCTAGAACTAGGGTGCGAACAAAGTCTAGAAAATGTCCAGAACAAAGTCTAGAAAATGGCATCAAAACATCTCTTGTTCCTTTCTGTCCACAAACATCAAAAGATAGTAGCAGGAATCATCAACCAGATTTATTTTTTATGACAAGGGAAATCCGCAGCCGCTACCCTTTGGGTGTGCACAGGGTAAAATCCCCGCTCCTATGCAATAATTTGCAAACCACACATGAGAGGTAAAATCATCAACCAGATTTTCTTGATGGCCTTATCAGCTTTCCATAAACTCCAACTCAAATGTGCCTGTCTCATGTTCTTTGGCATAACCCAACTCAGGCCAAAGAGGATGTAAAACATGTTCCAAACACCAGTAGCTACTGGACAGTGCAAAAACAAGTGATCAACAGATTCCGTCACTGGTGCTCTATTCTTACTCTTTCTATACGCACAGCATCCCTCTTAAAACACTGCTCAAGAAGAGAAGCTATGTCCAGTACCATTGAGTTTGAAGTCATGAGACCAAGTAATTCAACAAAAATAACTGCTCTAGCAAAATGACTCGCAAGATCCACAAGCAATACAGAAACAAAATTTAATAACGCTTAAGAAAATGCATAGAATGTAACTCTTACATGTTATTAGTCACACGGTTGTCTTCATCTGAGTTATAGGAACTTCCGTTGTTTTTGCATGCATTGTTCATTATGTGGAAATGGACAAACTAGACTCTTAACGTAGATTTCTGCCTCAATATATGGAGCAAAGTTAGTAACATCTAGATATCTGAATGAATTATCCTTTGGATTATATTTTGCCATACGTGATCCAATTTCAAGCAAAATATCACCTTCATTTGTCACTAACAAGGGTGGTTCACGTATATGTAGCATACCGTCATTATCAGCACGGATAGTAAGCATCTTTGTCCAAGATGTTTTTGCTTCATACTCCTTCATAATCCAAACATCTGCATGACAATTCTTGTAATCACACAACACAGAAAGATCACTTCCAAGCACTCCTAGTACGAAATGACCATATTCCTTAAAACTGAAAGGCTTTTCTATCTCTGTCCATTTCTCATTACCCAAATCAATAGAACTGATATTCCAGCTGTTTTGAAGCCAATAAAGTTTTTTATTCACAAGCTTTCCCGGAACATGCAAAAAATCCCAAGCAGAGTCGTTAATACGTCTCCAAGAATTACTCCTTAGACTATATATATGGATCTCAACACGACACAGCTGTATACTTTTGTAAACAGTGAAAATGCCCACTACCTTGTAATCATCTTGGTGCTCATTATATCCAAAACCAAAGTTGCACTTACCACGATGTTCCTGCAAACAGCAGTAACCACGGGGTCGATGAAGTCTATAATTAGGCAGTCTATTATACTTTCTAGTTGATGGATTCCATAGAACCAATTCTTGTACTCCGTTAAATAGACTAATGGCAAGGCAAATCAATCCATTGACAGAACCCACAATCCGAGGATAGCGATGGTCTTTGGGATATTTACCTGGATAATCCAAGTCAATTGCCTCCGTTACAGGATGGTGAAGTAAAGAGCTAAGAGAACAGTCTGTGACACCATGGCTAGCACTACTAGCAACCTTAAACATAACTCCATAGTGGGTGTAGTCCTTGTTACTAGCGGATAATAAGAGATGGTTCTTCACAAATTCAGGGCTAGAGATTAAGGAAAGCCAAGATTTTGACACAGACCTGAATTGTAAGAGGGATTTCACCGGAAGCCTAAACAAGATTTCAGTTACAAGCTCTACAGGAAGGTTAGGCAAGACTGAATCTTTGCTTGAAATGGATAAAAATTGAGCAAGATTTCCAGGATTGCTCCGTTTTGGGTATCGAGAGACAACTTCATCTCCTTGGGACAAGATTTCAGTGACAAACTCTACAGAAAGATTAGGCATTGGCAAGACTGAATCTTTGCTTGAAACGGATGGAAATTGAACAGGGTTTCCGGGATTGCTCTGTTTTGGGTGTCGAGAGACGGCTTCATCTCCTTGGGACAAGTTTTGAGTGACAGGCTCTACAGGAAGATTAGGCATTGGCAAGACTGGATCTTTGCTTGAAACGGATGGAAATTGAGCAGGGTTTCCGGGATTGCTCCGTTTTGGGTGTCGAGAGGTGGCTTCATCCCCTAGGGATTCCATTTGGGTTGCAGAAAGGGGAAATATTTGGGAGTTCTCAGTATGGAGATTACTATGTGAAGCCCTAAATTTTCTATCTATTTTTTTTCTCTTACAACAACTTTTTGGGTCCTTTACACTTTTTGAGCTAGTTTTAATTTTTATCTTTCAATCTAAATCATATTTTTGCGGTGTATAATTTTATATTTTTGCATCATAATATCTTATTAGTTATGTACCGTGTTTTTTAATAACTTATATCTTACTAGGTATAAATTTGATTTCAAAGCATGAAAAGTAAAAATCAATTCTTTTGAAGAACAAATCGTGCAATTAAATGCAGTGTTTTCTTTAAGGGGGAAGCATTCATTGTTTTAACTAGAGTAAATACATCAAATCCCCCTTGAACTTGGCAGCAAAACCTTACTTTAGCACTTTAACTACACGGGCGTTTATTTAACCCTCTAATCTTGAAGGTGTGTGAACAACAGTAACTATGATGAAGGTGGTTTAAATGTTATAGGGTGATATTAATTTCACTTCAAATAATAATAGACGGTATTTAAATGCCCGTATAGTTAAAGGGCTAAAGTAAGTTATACTATCAAGTCAAGGGGATTTGATGTATTTACCCTAGTAAAAACAATAAATGTTTCCCCCTTATAGAAAACACTACATTTAATTGCACGATTTGTTCTTCAAAAGAATTGATTTTTACTTTTCATACTTTGAAATCAAATTTATACCTAGTAAGACATAAGTTATTAAAAACGTGGGACATAACTAATAAGATATTATAATGCAAAAATATAAAATTATACATCGCAAAAATAGATTAAAAGATAAAAATTAAAACTAGTTCAAAAAGTGTAACGGGCCTAAAAAGTTGTAAGAAAAAAAAAGATAGAAAATTTAGGCCTTCACATAGTAATTTCCATACTGAGAACTCCCAAAGATTTCCTCTTTCTACAACCTAAATGGAATCCCAAGAGGATAAAGCGGTCTCTCGACACCCAAAACGGAGCAATCACGGTAACCCTGCTCAATTTCGATGTGTTTCAAGCAAAGATCTAGTCTTGCCAATGCCTAATCTTCCTGTAGAGCTTGCCACTGAAATCTTGTCCCAAGGAGATGAAGCCGTCTATCGACACCCAAAATGGAGCAATCCCGAAAACCCTGCTCAATTTCCATCCGTTTCAAGCAAAAATTCATGGCACTCCCAAAGGTTTCCCTTTATGCAACCCAAATGGAATCCTAAAGATTTCCCCTTTTGAAACTTGTGGTCTAAAGCAATCCATGGATATCTGTGTGGCTATAAATCATCTTATTAAGGTAAGAAGTCTAAAGTAAGATTATTTCAAAATAAATAAGTATTATATTCTTTTTGGGACACGACAAAAAAGAAAGCATGCCACATAAATTAGGATGGAGGGAGTAGCTATTAACAGCAAGAGAACACCAAATAGTTTCGAAGAAAATAAGTTATCAGTTACACTGAGCAAGGAGAAAACACCAAAACTAGATACTATCTCAGAGCTTAAAATTTGTTAAATATTCCTTTGTTTCCTCCCATTGAAACCCTTTTTTGGGATAATGGCAGTGCCTTAGTCAGCTTTGCACATCGGCTATTCCACTTGGTATTTGCTATCTCCCACTAATACAAGTACTAGCTAACTCATCCGGTCAAACCTTTGCCCTATTAAGCTTTTACCTAAAGAAGAATAGTGAGAGAATGGATCCAAAAAACAAAACCTAGAACCTCTGTTGTTCTATTCTTACTCTATCTATACGCACAACATGCCTCTTACAACACTGCTCAAAATAAGTTCATGAGACCAAGTAATACAACAAAAATAACTGCTTTAGCAAAAGATTATCATTTTCTGAAAATAGATCATAAAAGGAAAATGACTCACAAGATCACAAGTATTATGGAAACAAAATTTAACAACACTTTAGAAAATACATAGAATGTAACTCTTACAGGTTATTTGTCCCATGGGTGTTTTCATCTGAGTTATTTGAACCTCCGTTGCTATTGCAGGAGTAGTCCCTTCTAAAAAAAGGGATAAACTAGGCTCGTAACGTAGATTTCTGCCTCAACATATGGAGCAAAGTTAGTAACATCTAGATATTTGATAGAGTCATCCTTTGGAATATATTTCCCCAAACGTGATCCAATTTCAAGCAAAATGTCACCATTTGACAAAAAAATGGGAAAACCATACAAACATGATATAAATTCATTATGAGACTTGATAGTAAACAGCTTTGTCCTAGATTCTTTAACTCCATACTCCGTCAGAACACAGATATCTGCACCCCGCGTGTAATTACATAACACAGAAAGATCACTTCCAAGCACTCCTAGTACGAAATGACCATAATCATTAAAATTAAAATTGCAGGGCTTTTCTATCTCTGCCCATTTCTCATCTCACAAATCAATAGAACAAATGTTCATGCCCGTTTCAATCCAATGAAGTTTCCCTTACACAAGCTTACCCGGAAAATGGAAAACAAATCTATCTTTAAAGTCGCTAATACGCCTCCAAGAAACTCCTTAGACTATATATCTGGACCTCAACACGACTCAGACGCATATTTTTGTGAACAGGGAAAACTCCCACTACCTTGTAATCATCTTGAAGCTCATCAATGCAAAACCAAATCTGCTATGCCCAGGTTCCTCCGCTTGATATCCACCACATCGATTAAGTCTATAACTAGGCAACTTGCTATGCTTTCTAATTGACGGATTCCATATAAACAAGTCATGTAATTTGTTACATAGACTAATAGTAACACAAATCAATCCTTAACCGAACCCACAAGCCAAGGATAGTCTTTGGGATTTTTACCTGGATAATCCAAGTCAATTACCTCCTTTACAGAATGGTGAAGTAAAGCACTAAGAGAACAGTCTGTAACACCTATGCCAGCATAACTAACAACCTTAAACATAACTCCAAGATGGGTGTAGTCCTTGTTACTAGCACATAATAAGAATGTGTCTTCACAAATCACAAATTTAGGGCTAGAGATAAAGGAAAGCAAAGATTTTCACACAGACTTGAATTGTTAGAGGGATTTCACTGGAAGCCTTAACAAGATTTCAGTGATGAGTTCTGCAGGAAGCTTAGGCATTGACAAGACTGAATCTTTGCTTGAAATGGACTGAATTTCCATGGGTTTGCTCCGTTTTGGGAGGGCTTCGTCTTCTTTGGATTCCATTTGGGTTTTGCAGAAATGGGAAATCTTTGAGGTTTTGATAGGGGAGATTACTATATGAAAAGCCCTAAAGTTTGCCTATATTTTCCCCTCTTACAACAGAGCTGGTTTTATTTTTTATATTTTAATACTATATAAATGATATTTTCGCGGGTTATTTTATATTTTTAGATCGTATTATCTTATTAGTTATGTTTCGTTAACTTTAACAACTTATGTCTTATAAGGTATAAATTTAACTTCAAAATATAATGCAGGAATTAAAGCACGTGTTCAGGGGAGTAGAACATGATAGCATATGTTCTAATTAAAGGAAGGAACTAAGCGAGGAGATATGGGTGCCCCTATTATTTTTGAAGTTCTCTCGTATGTGCCTCAAAAGTTTTATAAGCAGACATTGCGAAAACTTGTTTTGTTAGAAGCATACTATGTTGTAATAATGATACTAATGGTCGTACCATAATCCATCTTTTATCCATGGAGAATGTCCTTATGAATTCTATAATGAATACTCAACTTAATTTTATTTAAAAAATTCAAAATATAAAAAATAAAAGATTAATTTATTTGAAGGACAATTTATGCAATTAAATACAATGTTCGGAATATTTCATTATTTTTACTTGGATTTTGGATTTTCAATCCAAAATATATAAATTAGGTTTTAGTTTGGCTTTTGTTTCTTTATCACAAAATTATTTCATTTAAAAGGAGCCAGAATAGAGTTTGAACCCTCATCTTATGATTATAATTTTATATACATTTCAATATACGATATGAAATAATAATTTTAAATTAAAGTTTAAATAACTAATATGAGATCATAATTTTAAATTATGTGATTTTGAATTTTAAATTCTCTCCAAACATCATTTCAATTTTTAAAATATAGAACTTATCCCATAAATTTATATAGCTAATATTATTAATGACTATAGAACTTAATAAAATTATGCAAATTTAAATATGTGTAATTTCTTCGTTGTAAAGTTTATCAGCATATTTATTGAGTGGCAAGGAACAAAGTAGTCATCTTTGTCCAAGTTTGCAATGGTCCTTCCACAGTGTCTGGTGCTATAGCTTGCCTACTGCCACCACTCCTCACACACTGCCACCAAAATACCCAAATGGCAACTCTCTCCTACACCTTCCCTAGCACCACCACCACCAGCAGTAGGAGGTTCTTGATTACAAGCAGTGGGTCTTCTTGCCGGCGGCGTCCCAATATTTCCACTGAAGACCAACCCTGCTCCTCTTCAGGTCATCCACCAATAAGCCTTTCTCTCTGTGTGTGAAGATTTATAATGCTTAGTTGCTCTTATGTGTTGTTACAAAATCTTGAAATTAGGGTGATGACTAAAGAAGTGAAAAGATCAAGACTTTGTAAAGATATTGCACTTGGCTGTGAGGTGGGGTGTTAAAAATGAAAAAAAAAGGCTCATATTGGTGGTTAAGGCTTGAACACCTCCTACCTTTGAGGTAGTTTAGTTAGGCCCAAAACTTAATTTTACATGGTATGAGAACCAGATTCATCCCCGTTTGAGCTTTCGGTTCTCGCTCAAACGGGGATGAACCTGATTCTGATACCATGTAAACCTAAGTGCGAAGGAGGGTGTTGGAGTGAGTTAAAGTGTCACATTGGTTGGGAAATGGACGGGTGGTTTTGCTATTGAGTTAGGTCCGGATGACATGTCTTTACGGACTTGATAACTTAATGGTCGATTCAAGCTTGTTAAATGTAAATATTAAGTTATGTAGGGAGTGGAAGTATACATTTTACTAGATAATGTTTTAAAGTTGTGTTTTTGTGTGTGTACAGATTCAGCTTCAACTCACATTTGTTCCCAATTTTCAGCTTTATGGTTCAATATCATGGTGTGCGTGTGTGTGTGAAGATGTATAATGCTTAGTTGCTATTACGTGTTGTTATAAATCTTGATATTAGGGGGATGGTTAAAGAACTGAAAAGATCAAGACTTAATAACTTAATGGGCTATTCAATCTTGTTAAATGTGAATATCAAGTTGGGTAGGGAGTGAAAGTATAGACTTCACTTTATTATGTTTTTAAGTTATGTTTTTAGTGTGTGGAGAGGATTCAGCTTCAACTCACAAATTCTTCCCAATTTTCAACTTTATAGTTCAATATCATGGTGTTCGTGTGTGTGATGATGTATGCTTAGTTGCTATTATGTGTTGTTACAAAATCAGGGTGATGGTTAAAGAACTGAAAAAATCAAGACTTGATATCATAATGAGCGATTCAAGCTTGTTATATGTAAATATTAAGTTGAGTAGGGAGTGAAAGTGTATACTTTACTTAATTATGTTTTGAAGTTGTTTTTTGGGTGTGTAGAGATTCAGCTCCAACCCGCATTTGTTCCCAATTTTTATTGTTTCACATGGTATGAGAACCAGACTTGCCCTGATATTGGTCTATAAAGCTGAAAATGTTTGTGCTAACTGTTATGCTCTGCCATATTAACAGTGCATTGACAATGTTTCTAGCCATTGTTGACAATGGTAAAAACTGACTTCTGGTTCTCGAGTTTCATGGGTTGCTTATAATAGGCACCCTTTCAGTTCTCCCTGCAACATAATCTTATCAGTTCTCTTTGGAAAATGCCTTATTTGTAAATGTTTCTACCTTTTACATGTGGAAATGCACACTTGCAGCACCAAAATGATAGTGTTATCCTGTTCGTGTTAGTTAAATTATAAGAGTTGATGTCTTAACATTCAATGTTTTCATTATGATGCCTTTGTTCTTTCGGTCGTGTACCATGCAATCTGAATTAAAATGGCAAAATGCAGCCTGTTATCAAGGGGCAGTGCAGTCTTATGGTCTGCAGAAGCAACGAGTACAATTAAATAGCCTATCAAAGGCTATGAGAACGAGAAGACTTGATTCAGTTGGAAGACGAAGGAAAGGAGCAATTAGATGTAACATTGAACTTCAGGACTTTATTGGTGGAGATCTCATTAAACCTGATTTGGGTCAATGGTTATCAGATGTGGAAGAACACAAAGCCATAGCAATTTACTCTCCTCATGAAGGGGGCTACGAAGGACGCTACCTTACACGTCTTAAGTACCAGGGATATCATTTCTTGGACCTTTCTGCTCGTGGCCTCGGTGATCCTGAAACCACTCTTACCAAATTCCACCCTGTCTGCCCTGTAAGTTTAGCAATTCGCATACGACATACGTATTCTCAAACACGAACTTGCAGTGCTAATTGACTCTCACTTGCAAATTTGATGTTGCAGGCTCATGTTGGTAAGCAACCAATAGCTAGATGGTATTTTCCTCCGGAAGTTGATTATAGGCTTTCTTTACTTCCTCCGGATGCCAAAGGACTAGTGGTTTGGATAATCGAAGCCAAGGTTAATTCTACCATTTCAAATGTGTACAGTCTAATTATTTTGAATAGATCTATTATTAACTGTTTGACATAAACTGTTCAGGTCTTATCAAAGGCAGAGCTGCAGTTTCTTGCTTTACTTCCGACACTTCGTCCTAACGTGAGGGTCATTGCAGAATGTGGTAACTGGTAAGATTTCCCTTTTCATCTTCTTTTCTCCTGTTTATCAATCAACTCTCTTGTAAATAAGGAAACTTTGAGATCTTGCCGTTGTGGTTAAAATAACATTGTATGCAAAAGCTACCTGGATTTACTTCAGCTTAGCCTTCTGTGGTCAATGCTACATACTTTATTATCATTCTTAGCTTGTAGATGCAAGAGTCAGGACAATTATTTTAATATAGATAGCATCTTTTGGTTTTCTTTTTCTTCATCTTTTGAGAATTGCCGAGGGTCTATCGAAAACAACCTCTCTGCAATTCTATTTATGTTATGACTATTCTATTTACATCCCCTTGAGCTGCGGCCCTTCCCTGCACCTTGCATGGATGCAAGATCCTTCGTGCACCAGGCTGCCATATCCTTTCTTTTTACATGACTATTCTATTCATGGCATGTACAGGAGAAAGTTCATGTGGAAGCCACTCAAGGAAATTGCAGGTTTATCTCAGTCATAGGGAAAGAATATAAGTTCACAATATTGGAACTTTAACACTGTAAAATAGTCATTTACTTAAGAGCTACTTGGTTCTTGTGAATTATTTGTATGCTTCAATGTTGTACAATGTACATCAATGTATATGAAGTTAGCAAAATTATGTCATCTACTTTGATTATACACATCGACTTCAATTAAAACATGTTTAATATTTTCGATCTATTATTTAACACTAAATAATCTGTCTCCTAAGACCATTTTTAGGGGTTCTTCAACATTCAAGATTCTTTAAAACTCTTAAAACATAATTGGCTCAAAGAAATTACTTTAAGATAAAATATATCGCGCAAATAACACCCTTTTCCAACATGATTAATATGAAAACAAGAGATCTTTATTGAATCGTATGAAATTGAAAAACATAATAAAATCAGTTTTGGTGAGTCTTGTAAATGTTTCTTGTTCCATAATTAGCTGGTGGAGCTTGTGGACAGACACATTGATGGTTTGTGTCACATATAGGATGTGCATCTATGCATCTCATAATCTTAGCACAATCGGCATCGCTAGTACATCCTCCTTGCGCATGACTTCCTTGTCCTACCAACATGGACGGCATTGTTGAACAAGTTAGTGACGTATACAAGATTTTTCATAAACATCAAAATTTGAAAAAGTGAACAAACGAATGAATTATCATAATTTCATTGTCCTACCAACATCGACGATATTGTTGAACAAGTCAGTGACGTACATAAATTTTTTCATAAACAACATCAACATTTGAAAAAGTAAACAAACGAAAGAATTATCATAATTTCCTTGTCCTACCAACATCGACAACATTGTTGAACAAGTAAGTTACGTATAAAAGATTTTTCATAAACAACATTTACATTTAAAAAGTGAACAAACGAATGAATTATCATATATATCTAGTCTAGACTATAAGATGCAATAGATAATAAAATTGCTTACCGAACAACATAAGCAAAAAGGAGATCAAGAAAACCTTAAGGAATGTTGCCTTCTCCATTTTCTCTTCTAAGTTTGGGGGTAACACAAGAGTAATTAACTATTTATGTGATTGATATTATTGATTTTAATTGTCACTCTTAGCAATATATTTATAGGTAAACAAAGACATCTGATTGAGGGAGAAATAGTAAAATATTAAATAAGATAAATTTGAATTTGACAAGATTAGATATTATTTATGTCTTTTCCATAAATAGTATAGCTAATTAAGGAAATTATATTAAAGATTAAGTAAGGTAACACAATCTTTTCTTGCAGGACTATTTAGGAAAGTGAGTAACTTAATTTCCTTTTGATGTTTGACAAGTAATTTAAAATCAATGCAAATAAACTTGAAAAAAATTCAAAATAGTCTCTTATCTTCGGGTTAATACTCAACTCATCATTGAGTTTTCACATAGAGGAGTAATAGTCCCTCATGTTTGCAATATTGGTGCATTTTTATCCTTCTGCAAACTTTGTCTATTTTTTAACTTTGATTTTGTCCACAATTTTATATAGAGCTGTCAAAATGGGCTTAGCCCATGGGGGCGGTCCAACCCAACCCAACCCGTCATTGGGGGTAGGGTTAGGATATACTATTTCATGCCCATTTAAAACTAGGGCTTATAAGCCCGACTCATATAAATCCTTGGCCTTGAGGCTTGATCGGGGTCGATCCATGGGCCAAAACTATTTATTTAAGGATAACTTACAGAAATCTTTCTAGTGTATGAGCTAATTACTTAAAGGCACGCTATGTTATAATATTACGAATTTTATTAGATTTTGGTACGTCTAGATTCATGTATCTCGGGATACACAAACTCGAAATTAGGTTAATTTGCTCTAGATACACTCTATCTCTGTGAATTCATATGTATCTAGGATACATAGACAAATCTCGCGCCCTCGCCTCCCTTCCATCTCACTCACCACTCTCTTATCTCATTTGCGTATCTGGGATTCATCACACTAGATACATATATCTAGTATCCTAGATACATGTTAATCACACTAGATTTTTTGCTAGTGTTATTGAAACAACACCATTATTTGCCATATTTAATTTGAAATCTTCTCTTCTTGATGTTATAGAATTTTAAGTTTGAAAGAATTTTTTTTTTTTAAAAAAAGGGCTAGCCCGCTGTAACATCCGGCAATTTGAAATAGCTATGAAGAAGCTTAGAATTTGAAATAGTCATTTTTTGGAAAGAATTAAAAATCTGGAAGTTTAGCTAAGTATGGAAAAAAAATGAGTTTTTGGTCAACTTCAGACAATCATAACTCCTAGCTCAGGATGAGTTAGGTGTATTTCCAGTTATGTTTGGAAATCTTTTGGAATGATCTTTCCAACGCTGCCGAGTTTGCGCGATTCCGAGTTCGTATGAGTGAGTTATGCCCTTTGGAAGTTGGGCTGTTGGCAGGGCAGTTTAGTCCGAATTTGTAAGGGTATTTTGGTCTTTTCCCTAACCATTTCTTTTGGTTATATTAAGGGTCTAGACTTATTTTAAATCAGTTTTTCCCTTTTTAAAGTGAGAGTTAGGGTTCTTGAGAGAAAAGGAGAGAAGAGGAGAAAAGAGAAGAAGAAGCAAGGATTCGTCAAGATCGTCGTGGTTTTCGTCGGGGGTGATCCCTATTAAGTTATGTGAGATCATAGTGTTGGGTTGGTTCTTTTCCCCCACACGCCAAACTCGTTTTAATTCTGAGAAAGATTGGTTGTGTTTGTTGAAGTTTGTGGTTGTGTTTGTTGAAGTTGTGGTTGTGTTGTTGAAGTTTCTTGTTGGTTTGGTGTATGTTTCCGGTTGTGATTTCGAGTTGAATCTATTGTATATTAAGGGATTTTATGATTCTAAGTGTTTGGGGCTGGAAACTTTGAAGTTAAGAAGGTTTAGAGTTGGAAAAAAGAAGGAGAAAAGTCGAGTTTTCGGGGAAAAAGGCTAGGGCGTCGTGCCAGCCAGCGCGCCCCAACAGGGGTTCTGAGCTTCCACCCTTGGGGCGGCGCACCTAGCAGAGCCCCCACTAGGCCCCTCTGAAGTCTGAAGGCTGGTGCTCTGCGCCTCTCAGAGCGCCAAGGACGCCAATCTTTCCCATTCATTCCCCATTTTTTCATACATGTTCCTTGGTAATGTACCTATGTTCTATAGTTGTTTTCAACACTCTAAGGTACATCTAGACATCCCGAACTCATCCATAAACATGTGATCATACACCTCGAATCCATAATCCAATTCGAGGGAAGATAGGATCCAAGTCAAGTGAAGTTAGAAGTCAAGTGAAGTTAGAGTCAAGCTTAGAAGTTAAGAAGCAAGTCTTTAAAGTTTTTCAAGAGTCTTTATTGAACGTTTTAACTTCATTTTAAGGCTAGAGTTTCAAGTTAAGTAAAGAGTATAGAGTTTCAAGTTGAGTAAAGAGTATAGAGTTTCAAGTTAAGCCAAGAGCATAGAGTTTCAAGTTAAGCCAAGAGTAAAGAGTCAAGTTCATTTCTCAAAAGTTATTAGGGAACTAAGTATTCCCAAAGAAGTTTATAAATGTTTTCACATTTAAGAAGAGAGGAAACTGAGATTTCCAAAAGAGTTTTGAGCAGTTTGAGTACTATCTCTTTTAAGAAAATATGAGTTTTGTGAAAGAGTTTCTAAAACATGATTAGTATGACAATTGAGTATGTCATCAATGTTTAAACAATATGATCTCTAGAAATACCATCAATGTTTATGCAGTATGACTTCCCAAGTCATCAATGATCATATTAAAATATGGTTTTGATATGTTCTTTTTAGAAAGAGTTTTCAAGAGCATTTACCTCTTTTAAGAGGGTAGTTTGAGCAATTATTTCAAACTAAAGAAAGATGTGTTTAAAACACTTATGAGCTAAAGTATTTTTGGGAGTAGTCTTGAGCACCGAATTGGGGACATGAGTTCATATTAACTCAACTCTCCATAAGAACCATGTAGCCAAACATGGGATTTGACGAGTCATACTTTTTAGATGATCACGTAAAGTTAAGCTAGTGGATCCACTAAGTTAAAGCGTTCTATATGACGGCAAAGTATAGGGCAGTTCTGGCAGCGTGATGTTGTATCACCACTTACGCATGTAGTGGTGGCTGTCGGTTAGAGAAAATCCCACAGTAGAAATTGCATGGTTCCTCGAGGGGTTCTGCTTAGTATGGATGGGGGTTTGGGACTTCATTCATGCATTACACAAGTAGACTTTGAGAGGGAGCATGGTATTTTTATGATATTATAAATATGATTTTGATGTCATGTTTTAAATAGTTTTTACAAGCTTTATATATTGCATGTGTCTTATTGCTTTATATTGAGTTCAGTTACTCATGAGTTGAATAGAGCCAAGGTAAGTTCTCTTTTGTATCCCTTTCAAGCTTAAGTTGTTGTTTAGCTGTCCAGCTCGCATACTTGTACATTCCATGTACTGATACCAGTTGGCCTGCATCTTCTTATGATGCAGACGCAGGTACCCAGGATCAGCATTCAGCACGTCGTTGATCCAGTTGAGCACTCCAGAGTCAGTGGTAAGCCTCCTTGCATTCCGGATGACTCTGTTATTTTGTTTTTCCTAGTTTGTTTTATTAGGATGTTGCGGGGTCTGTCCTAACATCCATCTCAGTGTTATAGAAGCTTCATAGACAGTCAGTCAGTTAGTTAGCGTTGAGTCTCTCATCTGTTTATATATAAATATTCTATTTTGAGACTCGAGTTACCTTTTTGGCCAGATTTTAACAGTTAGGTTGTTTTATGACCTTTCATTGCATGGAGTTTTCTGTTGAGTTAGGTTTCCGCTGAGTTAAGAAGCCAGGCCAAGGGTTCGCTTGGGGGCCAGCAATGGTCTTCGAGTGCCGGCCACGTCCAGGGTGTAGGCTCGGGGCGTGACACCTGCCCTTGCCCATCAAATTCCCTGGCCCGCAAGGCTTGGGCCAGGTGGGGCTGGAATGACCCTTTTTGACAACTCTAATTTTATGTATGAAATGTTCAATCGTCTTTTTATATATTTAATAGAAATAATAAATCCATGTGAGAAGAAGAGCACCTTGTTCTGTTTGGTAGAAATGCTATTGCGACTAAACTAAGAAGTAAGAACACATTGACATATGACGTTGCAAGAAAATAAAAAATTGTACTATTACACGTGAAAACCACGTGATGAACCTCTCAATTTAAGCTGCAATGATATTTCTACTAAACAAACAAGGTGTTCATCTTTTCACCTTCTCTCACATGGAGTTATTATTTTTAATAAATATATGAAAGGACTATTGAACATTTCATACATAAATTGTGGATAAAATCAATATTAAAAAATAGATAAAAAATTGCGGGAAGACCAAAAGTGAATTAATATTACAAACAAGAGAGACCATTATTGATCCATGTGAAAGCATAGTGATTTTGAGTCTTAACCCATAGATACATTTTTAAAAAAATGAGATTTTCACAGCACATAACTTATATATAAGACATAATATTACCAAAAATATGGATATATTTTCATATTTACCAAACATAGCACTTGCATATAAGGCAAGGAGATCCTCTTTCTCCCTACTTTTTCATTATGTGTATGGAATTAATTACTAACCCAGAGCATAGATCAACAGGTCCAAATTAACTTTGAAAAATCAAAAATCTATTTCTCCTCCAATTGTTTGAAGGTCGATAAGGGTTACGTACATACTCCACACTTTTAACGGTTAACATGAAAGAGGGAACAAGCTTTGGTAAATACCTTGGTTTTCCTGTGAGCGGAGTGATTTTCAATTCCTTTTGATTAGGTGTATATATGATCTTTTCCTCTACTATCCTAAAGCAATAAATTTTTTGGAACAATCTTGACAAGCTTTAGGGGCTCTTCAAAATATATATTAGAGAGTCTTTAAAACCCTTAAACATAATTGACTCGAAGAAATTCATTAAAAATAAATAGCATATATATGACATCAAGTCAAAAGGAGCCGAGTAAATATAAATAATCTCTCCTTAAATACTCCATTTAGGAGTTCTTCAAAAATATTTAACATTCTTTAAAATCCATAAACATAATTGGCTCGAAGAAATTTATTGAAAATAACATACATCGCGTATAGATGACATCAAGTTAAAAGGAGCAAACCAAACCATTTTCCAACATGTTATGAAATAAGACATATTTATTGATTATAGAACCATATATATAAATATATGAAAAGGAAAAACATAAATCATGGTTCATTTTTGCATATGAATTATAACAAACATAATAAATTAGTTTTGGTGAGTCTTGTGAATGTTTTTTCTTCCATAACTAGCTGGTGGAGCTTGACAGATGCATTGATGTTTTGTCAAATCACATATCGGATGTTTATCTATGCATTTCAGCTTTATACAATCAGCATCCTTAGAGCAATATCCTCCCGCATAGCTTCCTTGTCCTATCGAACAAGTCAGTAATGTATACAAGATTTTTCATAAGAAATAATCAACATTTGAAAAAGTAAATGAATAAACATATTACTACAATAACAACAGATTTCATTTAGATAAAAAGTTCTATGCGCAACAACATCAATATATTTGTATAATCAGATCAATTAAAAGATAACTATAACATATAAAAGAAAATCATTA
The DNA here is from genome assembly GCA_036553675.1 of Solanum okadae. Taxonomy (NCBI): domain Eukaryota; kingdom Viridiplantae; phylum Streptophyta; class Magnoliopsida; order Solanales; family Solanaceae; genus Solanum; species Solanum okadae. The sequence continues at coordinate 55,463,991 of CM071686.1, forward strand.
TAGACCTATGTATATGAAATATAAAAAGGACACATAAATTGCTATAAACTTGTCTAGAGTGAAAGTTGCTATTGCTTACCCAACAAAATAAGCAAAAAAGAGACCAAGAAAATCTTAAGGAATGTTGCTTTCTCCATTTTCTCTTCCAAGTTTTGTGGTAACACAAGAGTAATTAACTATATATGTGATTAGTATTATTGATTTTAGTTGTCACTCTTAGCAATGTATTTATAGGTAAACAAAGATCGATATTTGATTGATGAAGAAATAGTAAAATATTAAATAAGATAAATTCGAATTTGACATGATCAAATATTATTTATGTCTTTTCCAGAAATAGTGTAGCTAATTAAAGAAATTATGTTAAAGATTAAGTAAGGTAACAAAATCTTTTCTTGCAGGAACTACTTGGGAAAGTTAATCACTTACTTCCCTTTTGATGTTTGACAAGTAATCTAAAGATTTACTAAATCAAGTTTGATGCAAATAAACTCATTAAAAAGAGAAGGAGATTTTCACACCATATAACTATAGGTAAGTTATAATATTACCAAATATATAGGAATATTTTTATATTTATCAAACATAGAAATATTTCACAATACACCATCACCAAATTGACCAACATTTATCCTCATACAAAAAAATAGGTCTAACAATTTGTCGAAGTTACTCTTAAACCTTGGTGACACATCTTTATCACATGAAATCCCTAAAGCGAGTCTCTATTTCACTCATCTCGCTTCAATCATCTGTGCATCCTCGTTACCTTATATTACGAATTTAAGATACTTGAAACTGCTCTTCTTAGGTACAAACAGAAACAAATCTATCTTAGGTCAAATGGTGTCATAGAACATCGATTCGTGAGAAACTTTATAATATGTATATATATAAAATTAAAAGACAAAATTAAATAGTTAGGTCAAATGGTGTCTTTTAATATGTATATAAAATTAAAAGACAAAAACAAAACTAAGAATAAATATAGGAAAGTGACATTGCTTGACATAATGATTAATTATTAAGTATATTAGAAATTCAATTTAAAGTACTATGATTTTCAAGATTCGATTTGGATTGATTTTTTATAATAATCAATATCAAATCAGGTTAATCAATTTTTCGTTTATTAAAATCAAGTCAAATCAAATTTTGATAAGTTAGAGAATAAGAATGTGCCCTCACTTAGTCACTCATAATTTTGTAATGCGGAGGTCAAATTTCACCTCTTCATTGTCCTTTGACTTATCCATTGAATCTCCTTGAGGAACCTTCGGAAAAAAAGTCAAACCAAATATAAATATGTATTCATCATATATCAATTCAAGTTAATCTAGTTTTCAATTTTACTAAAATCAAATCAAAACGTCCATCAGGTCCATTTAAGAGTTCTTCAAATTATTTGAGATTCCCTAAAACCCATAAACATAATGGGCTTGAATAAATTCAAAAAAAATAAAGTAAAATTTTTAGGAATCACATAGTGTAAGGAACAAATTACATTCAATAACTACTTTTTTTCAATTTACAAAATTTCTTAAAATTACTGATATCCGGATACATCTCATTCTTTTGGATACATCACATTTGATACATTATACAACTAGTTTTTTGAGATTAAAAAGAAAATTAGATATAAAATGAATTGTCAGTTCTCCTAATCATGCAAATCAAATTGATGTGAATCTCTCCCAAATTATAACAGCTTCAAACAATTTAAATTTTCTTCTCTCAAATCTCTCCCAAATCGTAACAGATTCAAAAAAAAAAAAGTCGTCAATTATATATAGTTATGTATCATATACAAAAAAAAAACTATGAATATGATATACACTAATTTGGTAATAAAACAGTGTTGCAGATATTGAACAACATGTGATACATAATGTTATATACACAACAAAGTTATTCAGATACTAGGTATGAATATGATACATACTGATTTTGTTATAAAACATTAGTGTTTATGTATAAATAATAATATTTGATAGTGTCTACAAATACATAGCCTTCTAGTTGAATAAGGCAAGGTGTATCTGGTAGTAAAAGATAACGAAATTTGTAAAAGTTGTGTATCCAATACATAACTATGAAATAATATAGGGTTATGTATCAAAACTAATATTTGAAAACGATATATTGTACATGATAAAATTGTACTGTATCATTGTTGACACCCAATTTTGACCCTCCCCGATAGTAATTAATTCCCAAGCTTCTTAATTTTTTAAACGATTTAAAATAATTAGCTTTATATAATTCAAAATAGTTTCAAGGTTATGTTAAGTAATTCCAGTCTATTTTTATATTATTTGGAAAGATAAATATATTTCATGTAATTTTATATATAATTAGTATATTTTATAAACATTTCAAAAATCATTTCAAAAGATTTTAATTTTAGTAAGTATTTTATTAAATTAGTTTAGTTTAAATTGTGGTTATAATTTTGAATCATTGACTTACAATTGATTTAATTATTTTATATCGTTAAGAGTAAGAAGCTCATTAATTAATTTATATTAATTCATCTTATTTAGTTATTAGCCAAATCCCCTAAACCCATTTGTGATAAACTAAAATTGGGCCCTATTTGCAAATTTCAGCCAACCCAAACCAATTTTGGCCCAATTTCCTTTATGCCAATTCAATTAAGCCCAACCTCAACAGCCCACCCATTTCCTTGCCCAAATTCAATTCCAACTATACCCATCAGACATACAGTGACACATACGTACAACAAAACACACGACCCCACTTCCCAAATTCATCTTCTCCACGGCAAAAACAACGCAGTACTGTTCCAGCGCCATTTCCAGCCAAGAACCGTCCTTGGGGGCGTGGGATCGAGCCACGTTGCTCGCCAAGGACATGGGAATCGATCCCAACCGTCCTTCTACCCTTCCTCTTCCGGAAATGGCCAAAATTTCAGGAAAAGGTTGTCTTCCTTTAATGGTGAAAGGTTTTTTAAATTTGAATTTCGAATGGAGCCGATTCTCATCCGGTTTCCCCCCAAAATCCGAACCCTAGTTTTCTTCTATATATTCCTCTTTATTCATTGTGAAAGAGAGAGATTGGGGGAGTTGGAAATTTTAAAACTAAGAGCATCAAAAAAATTAAAATAGCTAATATCTACTAAATACACTACAAGGAGAACAGAGGAGGTACTCATTTTTGTGTTTTGGGTTTGATATTCTTGCTCAAACTTCTTGGCTTTTGTTCGAGTTCGAATTTTGCGTGGGGAAGGTCGTCGTTCCAGTTCATCCCGTCCCAATCGCTGCTCATCAAGAGGTAAATAACTCATGCTCTCTTACTCATTCCGTTTTTTTTTTTTTTTTTTTTTTAGTAAATGGTGATGTGTTCTTTGATGGATTCTGAAATGCTCTTACTTGAAGTGCTCGACTCTTAAAGGGTTCTTTATTTCTTTATCCTCGTTTTATTTTCTCCGATGGAACATGGATTTCGTTTTCAAAATGATTTAATGTCTTTCTTGAAGTCATATTGTTGTTCTTAGTCTCTTAATATTTATTTTTATTTTTTCTTCTCTTGTATTCTCGACTTGCGGTTGTCGTGTCAACCTCAAATATTGGTTTATTAGTTTGTTGATAGTATTAATAACACCTTAGTCTTATTTGTTGAAATGTTGCTCGCTGCTTTGTGATGTGTTTGAAGGTGCTAAGTGAATCATACAATTGCATATTTGACTTCTTATGGGCATAAGTTGAATTTTTGGAATGGTGTCCTTTAAAGAATGTTTAACATCCAGTTGGGAAAATTTTAGTTCACTTGTTTCACATTATGTGTAGTTCAAATATGCTTGCACTTAGCAGATTTTTAAGTTATAGTATAGAATAAAATTAGTTCATCATAAGGCCTAGTTCATGTTCATTTATAGTATCATCTCTTCTAAAAACCTCATTGTAGTGTTAGTATTCATGTGGTATTTATTGGGTTTGTTTGAATATATATTAGACAGTGTTTGTTGACGCCTTATTATGAAAGTCTCGCATATGTGGGCTACTACTTTGACATGATCCCCCCTTCTCTTCTTTCAAAAGTTGCAAAATATTGAGTCTCATGGCCGTCCCCATTCATGCCCAGAAATAGCGTTAGTTTCTATCATACTTTGTGAATATCACGTATCGTCTTGGTTCACGCCTAAAATGTCTAGTTTCTTTTTAGTGTCATATGGTCCACTGTCATCTCTCTCAATTCGGCAAAGAGTACAACTTTTGTTCATTTATCTAGCCTTTACTTATTGTAGATTAAGGGGAATGTTTTATTTATCTATATTACTTTGCATTATATTAAATTGGTATTTGTGTTTGTATTCTAATTTTTAGGTTCAGACTTCTCCCAATCACTTTTTTTTTCTTTAATATATACAACCCAACTTATGTTTTAAGATCTTAGGGGATGCTGTAAGTTGTTTATTTCCAGAATTTTGCCTCCATTTAAATCCGTTTATAGTCAATATTTGCATAAGGTCAGTAAACCCTCCATGTTGGAATGAAGGAGTTACTTGATGATTGTGTTAAATCTGCTAGGAAGAATGACATTTTATAGCCAATGAACAATTTGATTTAGGTTGTGTTTTTTTTGTGTTTTAAAATTCGTGGCCAGGCCTTTGAATTTATTATATAGCTAATAAATTTGGATTATGGTGCCTTTTTCAAAAAATAAAATAAAATATTGCTGCTACACTTGTAGGAAATACGATTGCCATTTTTCAATATAATGACACTAAATGTCAAAAGGAATAGAACGAGAACAGTGGCAGACCAATCTTGTTTTTCACTTGATATTTATCCATATTGTATTAATGAGTGATCCCTTGTACACATTGTATTCATTTTGATGCATCTACTATTCCACAACTGATTAATCTTCGCTGTCAGCCAGATGCATATGTTAAGATATTATTTTCAACTATTAATCCTTATCATTTTTTTGTGGCATGTAATACCTTCCGAGTCCTCTTGGACTCCACCTCCCCCCACTTCATATTTTGGATGGGCCATAGAGCCCCAAAATTTATCGAGTCAACCGGGTCAATGAATTCGAAGAACAGGTCCTACAAAATTGACGTACAGGTGTCAGAGTTGAAAGAATTCGAAGCAGAAGAGAAAATGAAAGATTGGGCCAAAGGCCCACTTTCGCACAAAAGAAATTTGTATTTTGTTATTTTTGGGCCTAAGCCCATTCTATTGGAATTATTATTATTTGTCAGTTACTAAGACATGTACGAGAAGACAAGGATTGGGCCAAAGGCCAAAAGAAAAGCAATTTTCAAAGATTAGTAGGACAGGTGCATATGATTCAAATGGGCCAAAGGTCCAAAACAAAAATGGGCCCAAATACTGGCCCAGGCGAACAGATCCAGATTTGGGCCCAAACTTCCTTCCCTTATCTATTCAATTGCTACCATATGTTTTATTTGTTATAATTAATCTTAAGACTCTAAAAATTCAACTCCCCAAAAGAAAGCCGTTTTGAGTTGAAATTAAAACAAAACTCTTTTTTTAATTGACCTTAATATTTATTATATTTCACTTAAGTAAATACTCTTATAATATTTTCCTTTCCCTTAAAAAATAAAACAAATTCAAGTTACAAACTGTCTATTTTCGTAACTTAGTCATGTATGCTCAAGTTAATCTATTTTTAGCCAAATAATTAATCGTTGGATAACCGCATTAGCGGGTGTTCTAGGTGCTTTCAAATCCTTCCTAGAACACTAATATGAACCCCCGAACCCCCTTATATTTTCAATTGATTCCCTGTTTTAATCTTTTGAAAAAATAGTTTTCTTAATTTTTCTTAAAAATTAAGTGGCGACTCTTAAAACCAATCAAAATATATTTTCCTAATAAAACAATCATAAAGATGAAACGAACGAATTATACATTAATTTAAGAATCAAAATCAACTAGATACATTAAAAGATCTGCTGAAAGCAACAAAAAAAAATCAACAATTTGATCTGCTAAAAGAAAATAAATAATGGCGAAGAAATCCATCCACACTTTGTCCTTTGCTCTATATCAACTATTGTAGATTTTTTCACTCTCAACAATGGTGTCATCCATGGATCTTGACCCAAAATTCTTACCGGAGCCACCAACAACTCTTGATAAAATTTTAATGTATCATAATGTTGAAACAAAGCTATTATACATTAATTTAAGAAACAAATACAACTAGATACATTAAAAAACTGAAACTACATGTATCAAAAAAAGATAAACAACAAAAAATCGGAAAAATAAAATCAACAATGTGATCTGCTAGAAATAAAAAAATGATAAAGAAATTCTTCTACACTTTCTCTTTTGCTCTGTATCAACTCCCGTAGGTTTTATTTCACTTTCAACAATGACATCACCCATGGATCTCGACTCAAAGCCCTTACCGGAGACACCGACAACTTGACCTTTTTCTCCCTTTTTTGGGCGTTTTTTCCACAATTGATTTTGAAGTTGAAGATGCATCCTTCTTCGGCTAAATTTATAGATAAAAAAATAAATTAAAAGAATCGATACCGGCCTTATGAAGTGGAAAGAAAAAAATGGATGAAGAAGAACTACCTCTTCAATAACTTGCAATCGATAAATCGGAAAGAAAAAAATTTTAAATTCAAAAATAGAGTGATGGAGATAATTGATGATACCATGGAGTGATTTTAGGCGTGAAAAAGGGGGGAAAAATCATAGGGTGCTAGTTTACAATGATGTGTCCAGAAAAGTGAGATAATTGTGGAAAAGTGAATTTTTTATAATTTTTTGAAATGTTATGAAATAACAGAAAATAAAATAAACAAGAATATGTAGTTAGGTAATTTTTCCATCATAATATATACATTGCATATATATGACATCAAGTCAAAAGGAGTAAACTAAATATAAATAATCTCTCTTAAGTCAATTTAGGAGTTCTTCAAATTATATGTGATTCTTTAAAATCCTTCAACATTAGTGGTTCGAAGAAATTTATCAAAAATAAAATACATCACGTATATACAAGTATATGACATCAAATCAAAAGGAGCAAACCAAACCATTTTCCAACATGATCAATATGCAAATAATGGATCTTTATAGATTATTGAACCATATATAAATATGAAAAGGAAATACATAAATCATGGTTCATTTTTGCATATGAATTACAACAAACATAATAAATCAGTTTTGGTGAATCTTGTGAATGCCTTTTCTTCCATAACTAGCTGGTGGAGCTTGACACTTGCATATATGATATGTCAAGTCACATATCGGATGTTTATCTATGCATTTCATCTGTGAACAATCAGCATCCTTAAGGCATCCAAACGCATCGCTTCCTTGTCCTACCAACATTGATATCGTTCAACAAGTCAGTAACGTACACAAATCTTTTCATAAGAAATAATCAACATTTGATATGCGATAACATATAAAGAAAGTCATATAACTTAAATTTCATTTTCATAATATAAAAAGGACACATAAATTGTTATAAACTTGTCTATAGTAAAAGTTGCAAGATTAAAAAAATTTGCTTACCCAACAAAATAAGCAAAAAAGAGACCAAGAAAATCTTAAGGAATGTTGCCTTCTCCATTTTCTCTTTCAAGTTTTGTGGTAGCACAAAGAGTAATTAACTATATGTAATTGTTATTATTGATTTTAATTATCACTCTTAGCAATGTATTTATAGGCAAACAAAGACATTTGGTTCATGGAGAAATAGTAAAATATTAAATTCGAATCTGACAGGTTCAAATAATTTTATGTATCTTTCATAATTAGTGTAGCTAATTAAAGAAATTGTATTAAAATATAAATATTAAGGTAACACAATCTTTGTTTTAAAAAAAAAGGTAACACAATCTTTTCTTACAGGATTGCTTAGGAAAGTGAGTCACTTAATTTCCTTTTGATGTTTTGACAGGTAATCTAAAACCAAGTCCGTTGCAAATAAACTCATTAAAAAAAAGGAGAGTTTCACATCATATAACCATATAAGACATAATATTATCAAATACTCTCTCCGTCTAATAATACTTGTCAACTATACTATAAATATATGTCCAACAATATTATTGTTCTCTTTATGAAATCCAAGGACAAAGTATAGTCATTTCTTATTATATTTTTCAAGACATTGTATATTTGTATTTATTATAGGGAAAAGAGTCTGACGTACCTCTCAACTTTGTCATTTAGAGTTGATATACCTCTCGTTATAAAAATGGCTCATATATACCTCTACTGTTATACAAATGACTCACATATATCCTTTTCCTCTAACGGAAGTGAAAAAAATAATTTTAGTTTAATCATTCTAATTATTTAAAAAAAATATAATCTCATATGGGTATATTTAATCCTCCTTAAAGATATTTTTTTAATTTTTTTTTTTGTTTCAATGACTAATTTAGATTTATTATTTTGATGGTCAAATTTATTTAAGTTTTGTTAATATTCTTGTAAAATTTATTATAGATGACCCAATTTTTTTCTTCAAATACAAAAACTGAATTACAATATATCAAAAAAAATAGTTTTAAATTATAATATGGCCACGAAAAAAATAGTTTTAAATTTTCTCCTTTACTTACACTAAGGAATGAAAGAAAAAATAAAATAAGAATAAGAAACTCAAATAATGATAATCAAAAAGTCAAAAAAAAAAAATTATGTCCGAAAAAAAAAAAATATACCTTGAAATTTGCTAGAAAAATCATATATACCCCTAAATCATTTTTAAAAAAAATCACAAGTCAAAAATATAAATTTAAAACTAATTTTTTTTACTTCCGTTAAATGAAGGGTATATGTGACCTCATTTTGTAACGGTAGGGGTATATGTGAGCCGTTTGTATAACGGTAAGGGTATATATGAGCCACTTTCATAACGAGGGGCATGTTAGCTCCAAATGACAAAGTTGGGGGGGGGGGTATATCAGACCCTTTTCCCTTTATTATATTCAAAGGGTGATATAGTAAATTATTACCCTTCTATTTATAGTTTCTTAAGGGGTGTGTCAAGTCAATAGTGGACAACTATTGTTGGACAGATGGAGTATATAAGTATATTTTCATATTTACCAAATTATTAAAGAGCCTCTATTTCACTCATCTCTAGGGATGACAATGGAGCGGTGCAGGGTAGGGTTTTTTTAATATTTTCTTTTTCTAGTTAAGTTTGATACAAAAAATAAAATTATTAAAAATAAATTCATTCTTTCATTAAGTTGTATTAGTTTAATAGGATAGTGACTTAAAAATTTATTTTCTAGAGGTCAATTGAAAAACATTTAAGAAATTGTATTATTTTTTATTGAACAATTTTCATTACTATCTTGAATATTTTATTAGCTTTAAAGAAATTATCTTAATAGTTAATGCTATGTTACTCTTATAACATGTAAAAAGTTAAAATTAAGTTTGAACCCACATAAAATCACATATGCCCGCAACCAACCCGCCCCACATTAGTTTTATAAAAATCCACTTTAACCTGCCCCACATCCCACCCGCCTGCACAACCTTAAACCCGTCCCTCCCCACATAGCCTTAAATTCATCCCGCCCCACCCTATAGCCATACCTACTCATCTTGTTCCAATATGGTGAACATCCTCGTTAATCTGCCCATTACTGTATATTATGAATTCAAGATACTTGAAACTGCTCTTTCTAGATATACAATCATAGACTAATCTATTTTAGGTCAAATGGTGTCACGGGACACCACTTTGTGTGGAAAAAGTTATTAAACATGTACATATAATTCAAAGGCAAAAACAAAACTAAGAATAAATATGGTAAAATGACATTGTTTGACAGTTGACATAATGATTAACGATCACAACAGCCAGAGACGGCTCGACTCTGTTTCGAAAAAGAAATTCGATTTAACTTGATTTTCAATTTCAATTAAATTTTGACTCAACTCAACTCGATCTAATCTCGAATCAATTATCTCAATTAAGAAATAACATTCATTTAATAGATTTAATTACTAAGTACATAATCCATCATGGTTTGATTTGGATCGATTTTTTATCATAAATTATAATCAATATCAAATTAGTTTAATCAATTTTTCAATTATTGAAATCTAAGTCAAACCAAATATAAATACATATTCAATTATTCATCATCAATTCAAGTTAATCTATTTTTCAATTATTAAAATTAAAGTGAAACTAAATATAATACATATTGATTCATTGGTTTGATTGTTGTCAATGTGGTTCAGTTTCCAATTTTTAAGAAATCTTATATTGTTCATCTTTCTTTTTTTTCGTCCTACAATTAAAAAAGATTTTTTTTAAATTTTTGTCAACTTATTTTTTATATCCTTTTATTATGGTGACTATAATTGTTTTAAATTACTGAGAAAATGTCTCGAGAGCTATAAGTTTTAATAAGATGAATAAATTTTATAAAAAAAAGTCTATAGGTACATATCTAATAGTTATTCTTTACGTAAATTTAAAAAAGTAGCTTGTTTATTCACATTCACAATTATAAACTTTCTTAAATCATATTTAAATGGAAAATTTAATTCAACATGAATATTATTTTAACATATTCATTCTTAGGTGATTGAGTTAGGCTAGGCTCAATTCGATGTCTGGGCCTAATTGCAGCTCATTTGGTCAAGTACGAAACAACGCACCTTAAAGATACTTTGTGCAGGTTCGAATCATGGACCTCTCGTAAGTTATCATAACTTTTTACCAATTGTTTCTTTTTCTTTTCTTTCTTATCAATGAAATTAATTAAAGATTGATTTACAAAATTACATAAATTATGAGTTATTTCGTAATCATTTGATGCCTTATACATATCAAAAAGTGTTTAAATATTATTTTTAATGAGCCTATTTTAAATTTTAAAAAATGAAAATCCATCCAATTGAGTGATAGTAATATATACTTATGTGACTTGCATTTTATGTATATTGTGTTCTATTTTTAGTATGATGTTATAATATTTTATATTAAAATGTAACACCGGTTGTGAAAACTTTTATGTACACCGCTAAATACAATGTAACAAAGAATTACATATTTCGAATAAATATTCTTACACTATCCATATATAATTAAACTTGTCAACAAACTAGTTGAGATTGACTATTGAAAAACCTATATCCATTTCGACTTATTCACTATGTTTTGATTTTAACATTTATAAGTAGTTTGTCTCTGAAGACCATTTAGGGGTTCGTCAAAATCTAAGATTCTTTAAAACCCTTAAACATAATTCATTAAAGATAAAAACACAACACACAAATAACAAGAAATCCAAAGGAGCAAACCAAACCTTTCTCCAACATGATTAATATGAAAAAGGGGATCTTTATTTATTGAGCCATATATATATGAAATGGAAATACATAAATCATGGTTCAATTTTGCATATGAATAACAAACATTGCAAATCAGTTGTGGTCAGTCTTGTGAACCCTTTTTGATCCATAATTTGGTGGAATTGGACAGATGCATTGATGTGTTGCTGAGTCACATTTGGGATGTGTGTCTATGCATCTAACTCTAGCACAATCACCATCCTTAGCGCATCCTATCGCATGGCTTTCTTGTCCTACCAATATTCACATCGTTGAATAAGTCAGTGACGTACACAAAAAAAAAATCATAAAAGATAATCAACATTTGAAAAAAGTAAACAAATTATTGATTTTACTGATCGATACATATAACTTAAATCTTAGACACATAAATTTATAAGAGAATTACTTACCAAACAACATAAGCAAAAAGGAGATCAAGAAAACCTTAAGGAATGTTGCCTTCTCCATTTTCTCTTCCAAGTTTTGTGGTAGCACTAGAGTAATTGTAATTATTGATTTTAATTGTGTCTTAGCAATGTATTTATAGGCAAACAAAGACATTTAGTTGATGGGAAAATAGGAACTTAGATAAAGAAATTTAAGGTACTTTCCATAAATTAAAGAAATCAAATAATACAAGTAATCTAAAATCATTATTATGGTCAAATAAATTTTTGCCATTCACATTCTCATAATCAATAGCTAATTCCTTTTTTAAAAACGGAGAAATGAATATGGTAAGACAATCTTTTTCTGCGGTGATTATATTGGTAGTGAGTTAATTTGTCTTTGTTGTTTGAGAAGTAATCTAAATTCAATATTGTTGATTAAATATGCAATAAAAAATGATCTCATTGAATTAAAGTAGGTGCATGCATTTTAAAAATGGTGAGAATTCTTTATATCTCTATAACAAAAATATTTTTTAACGGAATAAATATGTACATTAGTAAAGAGTGCTGAAATCATTATCGCATTAATGAATCTAATGTCGCTAGAGCCGTTAATATGAACTAAGTCTGTTGGGCTGGCCTGACCCAATGATTTGATAGGGTTGGACTAAGATTTTTGGAGCCCATTTAAGAAAAGGGTTTTAGCCGACTTGAATAAGTCTGTTGATTTGTAGGGCTTGAGAATATGGGTAGGGCTAGCCCATGAGCCAAAAAAAAAAACGATAGAATATTAAAAATAACAAGAGTCCAAACTCAAAATTTATTATAAGTTATAAATATTAAAATTTAAATACAAATTATGTTTATAAAATATGTATTACATAAAATAAAAATTCCCTAAAATTTTCTAGAAAATCACTACGTAGGACGTAGCCTATGAAATATTGTCATATTTTTTGTGATTTATGATGAATTTATGATCATTCGAAAATAATTAAGTCAATATATTTCTATTTTCAGCTATTTATACTTTTACTTGAAATCAAACTTAATAAATATTATAAAAATAATTTTATTTGTGGATTTGATTAACAAGTAGTAACACTAACACCATATAATATTCTCTTGCCGATATTTATGAAAATATTTTTAAATTATAATTTGATTTAAAAATTACAAAAATATACTTTTAAAAAAATGGGTTGGCCCGACACAATCCGTAGTCCACATACTTGTGGGTTGGACTGATCGTTTTCTTTCCCATAGTAAAATGGACCAGCCCAACCTGAACCGTTAAATTTCAAAGCATGTATGGATTATTCCATATTGACGGCTCTAAATATCGATATAGGCTTTAGAGACATTTACAAAGATAACTATTATTTGCCTCTAAAAATATATATATATAGTGGCAGCTAATTAGTTATCGCGATCATTTTCGTATAGTATCTCCATGCCTCTCTTAATTTAGAAATCCGTGATTTAAATTGATGTCCTCTTATTGATTTTAATATTGACTTCCACCGTTTTATTTGATGTTAACCTATTTTTATTGGACATATTGTTTAGAAAAAATGTCGACTGTGAACATATGATACTAAACATGACATAATATTTAGAAAAATGTCAACTTTGAATATATGAAAAAATTAACACATTTCTGAAGTGGAATAGTTTTAACTTAAGCTTGCTATTTTGTCCTTGATGATTTTTTTTTTTATAGCTACAGAAATATTATATGAAGCTTTATCTCAGTCATAAGAGGAATAACTCATAATTTAAAAGTTAAAACTCCCATAAACTATCTCATATTGGAAGTTACATATTAAAACTATTGAATATTTCGATTATCCGTGTATATATGATTTCATTTTACATTAAAAATTGTCCAACTGAACATGTGAGAAAATATTTGGGATAACTTTCTTATAGGGGCATGAAAGATGAAAAAACAAGTCTTAAAACTGAATTCACTGGGCACATCAGTTCAATAGTTTAGGTATGATACTCGCAAATATTGTACTCTCTCCGTCTCAATTTATATGACACTATTCAAATTTTGAGATTCAGATAAGTCTATTTTTGCCGATATTTTTTCATATATCTTTTAAATATTTTATATTGACAATTTGTTTCAACAAATTAAAAAATTTCATACCCAAATTCACGATCAAAATTAAATTGTTTGACTCTCGGAAAGCGAAAAGTGTCACATAAATTGGGACAAAGAGAGTAATAGTTTCTACCGGGAAACCTATTCACCACTCAAAAAAAATACGTGTACCATCACTTGAAACTTTTTAAAGAGCTTTCACAACGTGATGTTCACATAACATGCCATATTCCTTGATACGGAGTATTTTAATGAGTTCATAATAGCTTAGAAATGTTTGGTAAATATCCAATAATTTAAACATAAAACTAGTAAAATGGTGATAGTTTGAAATTTTTCTAACTTTTTCACTCATAAAATCCACCTCATTAATTATTAGAACTTGATGATTTTTCCTAATTAAGCAATGCAACTTTGTTCACTTCCAAATCCTCAATCAACTTGTATCAGTAATAAGAGCTACTAGTTAGTTGTTGTACTATTTTCTTCTCATTTTTTTCTCTTCTTTATTGTCAATTAAATTAATTAAGATCTCATTTGGACAATTACATAAATGATGAGTTTTTTAATAATCACTTGGTGCCTTATATATATATATATATGAAGTGTATAACATTATTTTAATAAGGTTATTTTGAATTTTAAAAAATGAAAATCCATCCAACTGAGTGATAGTAATATAAGCGACTTTTAATTTATTTATATTGTTTTATATTTTTAATATAACAATATAGTATTTTATATTTTTATATTAAAATCTAACACCTATTTTTACACTATCTATACTAAATTAAACTTGTCAGCAAACTAATTGAGATTGACTATTAAAAAGCCTATATAAGTCCATTCAGATCTTATAATTGACTATTAAGACCAATTAATTAGGGGTTCTTTAAAATCCTTAAACATAATTGACTCGAAGAAATTAATTGAAGATACATACATCGCACATATAATATCAAGTCAAAAGGAGCAAACCAAACCATTTTCCAAACTGATCAATATTTAAAAAATAAGGGGGTCTTTATTTATTGAACCATATATATATATATATATATATATATATATATATTTGAAAAGGAAATATATAAATCATGGTTCAATTTTGTATATAAAACAAACATAATAAATCAGTTTTGGTGAGTTTTGTTAACCCTTTTTGTTCCATAATTAGTTGGTGGAACTGAATAGATAGATGCATTTATGTGTTTTCAAGTCACATATTGGGTGTGCGTCTATGCATCTTTGCCCCTTGACACAATCAACATTCTTAGTGCATCCTACTGCATGACTTCCTTGTCCTATCAACATTCACATCGTTGAACTAGTCAGTGACGTATTGTGACACTCCCAAAATTTCTAAGTTATGACCTGAATCATTCTATAACACCTCACAACTGTACTCTTAATGTAACATCCGGCAATGTGAAATAATTGAAGAGGCTTAGAATTGGAAATTTTCATTTTTTTTTTTTTTTTGGAAAGGATTTGAAAATCTGGAAAATTTGGCTAAGTATGGAAAAGGTGAGTTTTGGCCAACTTTGATCAGTCGTAACTTCTAGCTCATGACGAGTTAGAAGTATTTCCAGTTATGGTTGCATAGCCCTCGGAACGATCTTTCCAACGCCACCGAGTTTGCTCAATTCCGAGTCCGTATGAGCGAGTTATGACCTTTGAAAGTTGGGCAGTTGACAAGGAAATCCGTCCGGGAATCATTAAGGGCATTTTAGTCTTTTCCCTAGCCAATTCTTTTGGGATTATATTGTTGTATAGGGCTGATCTTTGGATCATTTTGTTCCATTCTAAGAGAGTGAAGGTTAGGGCTTGAGAGTGAAGAAGAGAAGAAGAAG
Organism: Solanum okadae; assembly: GCA_036553675.1. Classification (NCBI taxonomy): domain Eukaryota; kingdom Viridiplantae; phylum Streptophyta; class Magnoliopsida; order Solanales; family Solanaceae; genus Solanum; species Solanum okadae. Next base: position 55,479,697 of record CM071686.1, read on the forward strand.
AGAAGAAGAGAAGAAGAGAAGAAGAGGAGATCATCGTGGATTTTCGTCGGGGGTGATCCCTAACAAGGTATGTGAGCTTTTAGTGTTGGGTGATCCTTTCCCCCACACACCTAGTCCCTTTTATTCATTAAGAAAGGTTTGGTTATGTTGTTAAAGTTGTTTGTTGTTGTTGTGGAATTATTGTGGGTTGTGGAACATGATTGGATTGTGTTTTTGAGTGGTATTCTATTGAATGTTGAGGGATATTATGTTGCTAAGTGATTGGGGCTGGAACCCTTGAGGTTAGAGGATTTAGAGTTGGAGACGTGAGGGAGAAAGTCGGGCAGTTTGCGAGGAGCATGTCCGCGTCGCGGACTTGTTCCCTCTGTGAACAAAAATCTTCTCCGCGTCGCGGATAGGACGCGGACTCCACTGTTTTCAGAATTTATGTTCGAAGATTTTCTTTAGTTTGGCTGCCCCAAATCATTCCTAAACACCATGGGGTCCTTCCAAACACCAATCAAGTCTTTGAATCCATAATTAAATTCAAGAAAGTTAGGATCAAGTCAAGTGAAGTTAGAAGTCAAGTGAAGTTAGAAGTCAAGTGGAGTTAGGACCAAGCTTAGAAGTTAAGCAAGTCTTTAAAGCTTTTAAAGAGTCGTTATTGAACGTCTTAACGTCGTTTCAAGAGTTTAAGTAAAGTAAAGAGTTTAAAGTTTAGTTCTTTTCTCAAAGTTATTAGGGAACTATGTATTCCCAAAGAAGTTTTAAAGAAATGTTTTTACATTTAAACAAGGTTGGAAACTGAGATTTCCAAAAGAGCCTTCGGGCTAGTTTTTGGGTAATTATCTCATATCAGCAGGAATAAATATGTTTTAAAAACATAAGAGCCAGTACATTTTTGGGAGTAGTATCGAGCACCGAATTGGGGGAGCGTTCAAAGAACCCACAGCCCCCATAGAACCATGTTAGCCACCATGGGTAGAAAAGGATCATGCTTTTTAGATGAACCCTTTTCAGATTAGACTAGTGGATCCATTAGGCAGTTCAGGTCTTATACCTTTGGCCTTTGGCCGGGTATAAGATGCTCTGGCAGCGTGAGGTCGATCGCTGTATCATCACTATAGCTCTTATGTGATGGTTGTCGGTTAGAGAAACTCCCACAGCAGTTATTGTATTTTTCATACTCAGAGATTATTGTATTTTTATATACATCAGTTCATTGTATTTCTATATGCATTTCGGCTTATTGTATCTTTGTATACACACAGAGTTTATAACATGTTTTAAACAGTCTTTCTTTATATCGCACTTGTTTTAAATTGCCTTATATTGAAAGAAGTCAGTCAGGTTGAGTTGAGTTGAGCCAGGTAAGCTATTCAGTTTCTCCCAGGTTTCCTTCTAGCCGTTGTTGCTTAGCATTCCAGCTTGCATACTCGTACATTCCATGTACTGATGCCAGTTGGCCTGCATCGTTTCATGATGCAGATCCAGGTATCCCAGATCAGCAGCCTGCACGTCGTTGATCCAGCTGAGCACTCCAGAGTCAGTGGTGAGCCTCCTTGCATTCCGGAGGGCTTAATTATTGAGTGTTCTTAGTTTTGTCTTATTAGGATGTTGCGGGGTCTGTCCCAACATCCATCTCAGTAATTTAGAGGCTTCATAGATAGACAGATAGACAGTCAGTCAGCTAGTTTTGAGTCTCTTATCTATGTATATATGTAAATACTCTATTTTGAGACCCAAGGTGCCTTTATGGCCAGAATTGTATAAGTTAAGTTGTTTTGTAATATTGCATCGTTTGAGTTATTCTGTTGAGTTAGGTTTCCGCTGAGTTAAGAAAGCCAGGCCAAGGGTTCGCTTGGGGCCAGAAATGGTCTCCGGGTGCCGGTCCCGCCCAGGGTGTAGGCTCGGGGCGTGACACTTAAAATTTGAATCATTCGTGTAACACCTCGGACTTTAAAAAGGGATATAGAGGGGAAACGAGCAAGTCCATGAACCCAAAATGGACCCTTCATGGCACCCTAGACGGTCCATTTAGGGGTTCACGACCCGTCTTGGGCATTGTGAATGACCATCCAAGGTTTCCTAGACAGAAGTCACCTAGACGGGACCCTAGACGGCCCGTGGTGACTTGTACAGTCCGTTTAGAGGTCCATACAAGTCACCCATCAATTTTTAAGTTTTGTCTCAACTTCAAATGACCATATCTCTCCGCACATAATGAATTAGGTGGTCATGACCTATCAAATTAAAGGTCTTTGAGTCCTCTTTTCAACATCACCAAGTTTGCCTCATTTCGAGCCCGGAGTAAAACATTATGCCCGTTTTAGTGAAGCACTGTCGGGAAGGTGTAGCTTCTCGACCGGCTAGACGGTCCGTAAAGCCTTAAACGCGGTCTGTGAAACCCCCCATTTTAGGCACCTTTTCAGTTTTAAAAGTTGGAGTCATTTTGGTCTTTCCCCTATGTCGTTTTAGACCCTATTCTAAGTCGTTTTTGAGTGTTTTAACTGAGTATATCATTCAACTAACTAGTTTTCATCAATCAAAACATTCAAGTATTTAGAAAATTCTCTTAAGACTCACGTCTAGGGTTCCTTTTCTCCAAGAAGAACCCTAAAACTTTCATGCCAAAAAATCAAGATACAAAGAGCCTCCCACCCTAGGTTTTCCCAAGTTCTTCCACTCTAAGAACTTAGTAAAAAAGTTTCTTTTATCAAGAGCAAGCACCAAGATTCCAACACTTCTATATAAATAATTCCTACTTATCACTCTCTTTTGATTTTAACACTTAAAAATAATTTGTCTCTTAAGGCCATTTAGGGGTTCGTCAAAATCTAAGATTCTTTAAAATCCTTAAACATAATTCATTGAAGATAAAATACATGGCGCAAATAACAAGAAGTCAAAAGGAGCAAACCAAACCATTTTCAAACATAATCAATATGAAAAAGGGTTCTTTATAATTTATTGAACCATATATATATGAAAAGGAAATACATAAATCATGGTTCAATTTTGCATATGAATAACAAACATTGTAAATCAGTTTTGGCGAGTCTTGTGAACCCTTTTTGTTCCATAATTTGGTGGAGCTGGACAGTAGCACTTATGTTTTTTCAAGTCACATTTGGGGTCTGCATCTATGCATTTAATAATCTTATCACAATCAGCATCCTTAGTGCATCCTCGTTTCGCATGACTTCCTTGTCCTACCAACATTTACATTGTTGAACAAATCAGTGACATATACAAATTTTTTTATAACAAATAATCAATATTTGAAAAGGTAAACAAATTATTAGTTTTACTGGTCGATACATATAGCTTAAATCTTAGACACATAAATTGATAAGAAAATTGCTTACCAAACAACATAAGCAAAACGGAGATCAAGAAAACCTTAAGAAATGTTGCCTTCTCCATTTTCTTTTCCAAGTTTTGTGGTAACACAAGAGTAATTAACTATATGTGATTGTTATTATTGATTTTAATTGTCATTCTTAGTAATGTATTTATAGGGAAACAAAGACATTTGGTTGATAGAGAAATAATAACTTGGAAAAAGAAATTTAATGTACTTTCCCTAAATTAAAGAAGTCAAATCAAATACTAACGTTACACAATACAAGTAATCTAAAATCATTAATATGGTCAAATAATGATTTCTTTTTTTTAAATGGATAAATTGAATTATTTTGAAAAGTGAGTAAATTTGCCTTTGCTGTTTAAGAAGTAGAGTCGTTAGTGTGGGCTAGGACCATTAGGCTGGTCTAGCATGGTCTAACCCGTGATTTAATAGGGTTGGGCTAAGATTTTTGGAGCTTATTTAAGAAAAGGGCTTTTTAGCCCGGCCTAAATAAACCTGATGATTTGTGGGGCTTGATAAATATAAGTAGGGCCGGGCCATAGGCCAAATAAAAATTAATTAAAAAATAAAAATAAAATAGAGTACTAAAAATAACAAGAGTCCAAACTCAAAATGTAACACCTCGGATTTCGAAAGAGCTAAAGAGAGGTTCGTACAATTCACCCATCAGTTTTAAGTTTGGGTGAACTTCAAACGACCATATCTTTTAGCACTTAAAGAGTTAGGTGGCTCATGACCTATCAAATTAAAGGTCTTTCAGTTCTCTTTCCAACGCCACCAAGTTTGCTTCATTTCGGCTTGGATTAAAAAGTTATGCCCGTTCGAGTGAAGCCTCTCTTCTAAAGGCACCTCAATCATTCTTAGAAGGGTAGTTTGGTCTTTTCTTTTGTCCTTCTAAGCCTAGCCATGTTTTTCTTCACCCAAATAAGGGTCTAATCAAATGCTAAACCACCTTTTCACGTTCCTAAACACTTAAAGAAATTAGATCGAGATACTAAGAGGAGAAAAACTAGGTTCTCAAGCATTCTTCAATATTTGTCGATTTTCACCAAGAACATTATTGTTTCTAGGTATGTAAGGCTTCTCAGTGTTGAACTTGTTCATCATCACACCATACATCTAGTTATCCATGAATTGTTGTGTCTAAAGACTTCTTGAGTAGTTCTTGATAATTGCTGAATTCCTTTATAATGGAGATTGTTAATTCTTGTGTGTTGTAAATCTTTAGTAAAAGTTGTGTTTCCCAAAGGGATTTTGTTGAATTCCCTATGTATTCGGGTTGGTTTGAGAATCGATAAGAATTTAGGAGAATTTCCCTCATTCTAAACGAGTTAGGACCGTAAATTGAGTATAAAAATTCGTTGAATTTCTGGGTATGGGGGTGGGGTGGCGCGCCACCAAGGCGCCCGGAATTTTGGTCTGTAGTTTGAGGCTTGGCGCCCCACGCCAGTAGTGCGCCAGGGTCTCTTGGTCTTTTTCTTTTCGTGCTTCATTCAGGGCGTGTTCCTTTGAATCGTGACTACATTCTCTTCTTTGTATTATCTCTTAACGGCTCCATTCATCCTTTAGACATCCTACGTATCCTAATCACATGTCTTAATTTACATTCCAAACTAAAGTGAGTTTAAGAAGAAAGTTTAAGAGATCTTTTGAGTCATTTGGAGGATTCTTTTGTAATTAACAATGGTTTTGAACTAAGTCTTGAGAAAGTAAATATGAGTAATGAGGAGAGTTGTATTCATGATTGAAAAAGAGTGTAAGAGAACTAAGTATTCCCAAATATAACACTTTTACATTTAAAGAGAGAAACGTTGATTTCTAAGTGAGTCTATGGGTTCAAAGATATTTTAGAGTATTATGTATTTTAAGAGGATCTATTGAGTAATTACCTCAAATTGAGAAAGAGTTATGTTTTATACATTTGAGCATGAGTTTATATATGTAACACCTCGCTAATCGAAAGAGTTAGAATTAGAAAGAACCATTTTTGGAAAGAATGAAAAATCTGAAATTTGGCAAAATTATGTTAAGAATGAATTTTGGGTCAACTTCAAACGCCACCGAGTTTGCTCAAATACACGCACCAAATTTTCATTTCATGCTCAAATAGCAAAAAAGATAAATTATAATCCATCAGGATCAAACAATTTTATGTCCTTCCCATAAATAATGTAGCTAACTAAAGAAATTACATTAATCTAAGACTAAGTTAACACAATCTTTTCTTGCGGGACATTCAATAGCTAATTAGAGAAAAAAAGTTTGAGTTTTATACAGTGTGTGTTTGGTATGAAGGAAAATACTTTTAGAAAGTATTTTCCAATTTTCTCATGTTTAACTTAAATGTTCAAAAAATATTTTCTCAAATGAACTTAATTATTTTTCAAATTAAGGAAAATGACTTTCCTACAAAAGTAAAGATATAGAAAGCATTTTTCAAAATTCTCTTTCAACCTTATCACTTGAATGCCGACCCCGACTTAGGAGCCAACACCTGACCCGACTCAGACTAGATTCCTTACCTTGACTCGAGCCCTGACCCTATTGTCGGCCCATGACCCAAATCTAACTTACACCCGACCCAAGACCTAATTCCCAATGCATACCTGACTCTTAACCCTTGACCCAACTCCCGCCACCCCGACCCCAACCCTAGACCCTATTCCCAACCTTGACCCATGACCCAACTCCTGACCCCAACTCGAGAAACTCCCAACCATAATCCAGAACCTCGACACTAATATTGAACGTGATCTGAGATGTATCTCTTGACCCTGACCTTGACTCGACTCTTTCTGGTAACTAACTCCCGACCTTGATCATGATTTAGGATCCGACTTTATTGTCCCTAATCCAATTTACGAACCAAAATCAACTCCAAACCCTAGACAGGATCCAACTCCCGATCCTACCTAGGATACATAAACGTGCTAACTTGACCTCAACTGATAATTATGCCCTACAACACCGGATGTGCACAGGTAGACACTTAAACTTGTATAAAGTTGAACTAGTAGACACATGTGTCCTACGTGACATGATACTCGTAGAACACTTTGACGTGAATTGCCACATACACGCCTCTTACGTGGCATAACAATCTTTTTAATTAATCATTCTTAATAATGGGGAGAAATCGGATTCAATTCACATCACAAACTCTGAGTCAGTTCATAGATGGTCACTCAACGTTAACTTTGTTGCACTAAATTCACTAAACTATTTTTATAATAAAAAAGTTACTTATATTTGCCTAACTAGTAAGCTGATATGTATCACGAAAAGTCATAAGGAGGAAATAAAAGAGACATTTTATATGATACACTTAAACAAAATTGAATGACCTTCTATCATGAAACTTATACAATAACAAAAATTAGTTTAACTTGAACAAAATTACGTACATCATTTACAAAAAAAATAAAATTCCACGACTCTTCGGAACGATAAATCAAAAATGGATTGACAATCCAAGAAATCACCCCTTACAAATCATTAGGTTGTTCGTTCGCGTTAACTGCAAGTGGAGCTCCAACCGGTGGACGCGAAGGAGATTTGCAATAACACTTACTTGTTTTCAAGTAACATGTAGGATTTTGAGCAGGATTCAAACATTTCAATAGAACAGCGCAATCGGGATCGTTTTTACACATAGATTCATTATAATTTGGTTTACTATTTGGAAGTTTACAATAACAGTTTTTTGTACTTGCAAAACATGCAGGTACTCCCTTCAAACAATTCAATTGTCTAGCACAATCTGCAGTTGTTCTGCACCTAAAAGGTTTAGTATCATGAGGAAGTCTGCAATAACACATGTTTGATATGTAGTAACATACTGGATGTCCTTCATTGCATTTTAAATTTTTTATGCAAATGTCACTGTCATTGCACCAAGTAACTCCGTTGATTGTTTGTCCTAAAAACACCATCAATAATATTGTCGCGTAAGTTAGTTAAAACATATCTGAAGTATCCTGATATTTTGTCTAAATATGATTATAACAAGAGTTATAAGACTCGAAAAACATGTAGAATGGTTTTCTGAGTTTTATCATACATGAACTATCAGTTGTTCACTTTTTCTACCCGAAGATCAGGTGTAATTTGATAGACATTTGGTGATAGTTCAGGTAGAAAACTCACTCATCTGATAGTTCATGTCCAAAACTAAAAAAAAAATGAAATATTTAGGTGTGTTTGACGATTTGTATTAGTGAACATTTCAAATCAGGTATTGAAAAGGTATCAATTTTTTTACGATTATAAAATAGTTGATTAAATAAAGAGAGACACAATTTGTTAAATGTTTTGAGAGTACAAATTTCTAGTAAATATATTTAATTATTGTGTTCGTTTAGCATGTTTGTGTTAGTGTGACATTTAATTAGCATCAACATCAATATTCAAAAAATTCATCACAAGAAACACAAAACAAAATTATCTATATCCATAAGTTCTTAACATTTTTGGGGATATATACTAATTAAGAGATCTAATTGGGTCTATGGTGATCTTCTATTTAGTGAGATCTTCTATATCTTCATGATATTCAATAATAAGAACTTGTGAATCGTATATCCCCAAGGTATACTATGTAAACACCTATGTAATTATTTTTTGGTCAGCTAAACACACCGCGCACATAAATATCCGTTAAAAATTAGAGGGGTTGTCGTTGGGTTTTTCATCGACAACTCCCTCTTAAATCGAATAAAGAGAGAATAGCTAGCTAGATTTACTTACCTAACAAAATAACCAAAAAGGAAACGAAGAAAACCTTTTGGATTAATGTTGCCTTCTCCATTCTCTTCAAATTAGTATTTTGGTATTATTGAAAATTTAAAGTATTGTTAATTTAGCAATTTATATGTTTATAATATAGGGAAGAAAAGGCATTGACCACAACTAATTGATAGAGAAATAAAAACCACAAATTAAAACCGCATTTTCATATACTCCTCACATTATGAACTTCCATAAACTTTGCTTTCATCAATTTTTTAATCTTAAAAATGAATATAATATATTAAAAAGAAAAAACTAATGGATATTTTCCTCTATATAGGAGTGGGCATTTGGTACGTGAATAATTTAATATGAGCGTCCAACATAAAAAAATGAGAATTGAGATGGGTCTTGCTCTGATATCATGTAAAATGAAAGAAATAGAGATATGATTTGGAAATTTTCAACTGAGTTTCTGAAACCCATCTAAGTACGCATATGCCTATAATATATAAATGTGTCTTTTAGCTTGACATCAACCAACATTTATGCTTACCAACTTTGAATGCTCAAACTCTAAAGGTCTTGGCCATCTCATGTAAATGGTTGCCTCTTTTGTCCATCTTAATTAGCTACCTGTAAGTTGGAACTTTTGCTTCCCTCCCACTGGAGGCGGACCCACATTCATATGTAGGGTGCACGTTTACCCTTTAACTTTCAAAAAAAATTATGTGTATATATATATATATACCTTGAGAAACTGACAAAAATTAGGATATAATTAAGAGTGCACGTGCACCTAGGGGTGTACATGGTTGGGTTGGTTCGGGTTTTCAAATATCAAACCAAACCAATAAAACTCGAGTTTTTCAACCTCGGGTTTTTCCGCTAAAGTATTCATACAAACATATAATTTACTTGTACTTCAAATATTTCTTCAGTTCTACCAAAATACAACTATCTAAGGTGTTTCTTAAGAATACAACACAAACAATTATATGATTAATGACACTAAAATAACCAAATAATAATAATAATAATAAAATCATGTAAAACAAATATTGCAAATTAACAAAGTCATAATGAAAATGATATGATCATAATTTAAAAGTACTAAATCATGCTAAAATAAGTTTAATAAGTATTAGTTACATGACTAAATATTAAAGGAAATTAAAATTAGATTATGTACTTTAATTGTCTAAACCAATGTAAAACCAAAGAACAAATATTCAATATTATTGTCATTCTTAGTGTTAAATTGATTTTCTTTTTGCATTAGTATTAATTTGATTTTGATTTAAGTTTTATTATATACCAACATCTATGGACTATAATCTTTATGGAACCATTCAAAATTCTAAGTTTCAAACTTGAAATAATATATTAAAAGATAAAAACTATGAAAAAGTACAAGAAATATTTAAAAATTATATCAAAGTAAATATTTTTATGTGTAAAATAAAATTTTAAAATTATATTATAATGTCGGGTTGGTTTTTTTTAGTTTAAACCAAACCAACCCAAATATAGTCGGGTTTTTTTTTCAACACCAAACCAAGTCAAACCAACCACTAGTCGGGTTTTTTTTTCGGTTTAATTCGGTTTGCGGTTTGGTTCGGTTTTCGGTTCGGTTTTGTACACCCCTAGTGCACCCATGAGTAATATATGAATTCCCTTGTGTTGTTAGTACAAGCTAGAGGAACTACCTGCGAAACCAGGGTTAGAGCCCTATTTCACTCGAAATCTTCAAATCCTAAATTCGCCTGTCTCCCACCTCTTTGCATCCCCTTGTAACTAGAGGTAAGGTTTGATAGGTGCTTAAATAATGCACAAGGCAAGGGTCCGCGCTAAACCCCCACCACCACGGGAGACATTTAAAGTTATATAAAATCGAATAAGTAGACACACATATCCTACATGACATAAAATTGACAAATTACCATATAATAAACACACGCATCCTACGTGATATAATTATAAAAATATTGATCATTCTTAATGATGGTTGAAATATTGGATTTCAATTCACATCACAAACTGTTAATCTGTTTCATCGAATACCACTCAACGTTTACTTTATTGCACTAGATTATATTTTTAATCATAAAAGTTACCAGTATATCTTCGCCTAAATAGTTAGTAAAAAGTCGTAATGAGGAGGAAACAAAAGAGACATTTTATATGATACACTTAGACAACAAAGAAATAGTAACAAAAATTATTTAAAAACTTTCTAATTTCTACCAAAAAAAATAGTTTAGCAACTGAATCATCAAGTAATTACATCATTCACAAAAAAAAAAAAAAACATGTAACAACTTTTGAGTACGATAAATAAAAATCGAATCGATCATCCAATAAATCACCCTTTACAAATCAGGTTGTTCTCTAGCGTTAACAGGCGGAGATCCAGTTGGTCGATCATCCAATAAAGCATCCAACATTTATGCTTACCAACTTTGAGTGCTCAAACTCTAAAGGCCATCTCATGTAAATGGTAGCCTCTTTTGTCTGTCTTAGCTACCTTTAAGTTGGAACTTTTGCTTCTCTCCCACCAGAGGCGGACCACATTCATATGTGTGGGGTGCATCTGTACCCATTAACTTCGGAGAAAAATCATATATATCTTAAGAAACTGACAAAAATTAGGATATAATTAACAGTGCACCCATGAATAATATAGAAGTTTCGTTATGCTGCTAGTGAACTACCTGTGAGACCAGAGTTCGAATCCAGCTAGAGCCCTATTTCACTCGAAATCTTCAAATCCTAGATTCGCCTCGGTCTCCCACCTCTTTGCATCCCCTTGTAACTTGAGGTGAGGCTTGATAGGTGCTTATATAATGCACAAGGTCAGGGTCCGCGCCAAACCCCCACCACCACAAGAGATATTTAAAGTTATATAAAGTCGAATAAGTAGACACATGTCCTACGTGAAATAAAATTGACAAATTACCATATGATAGACACACACATCTTACATGATATAATTAAAAAAAATATTGATCATTCTTAATGATGGTTGAAATAGGAAAAATGGTCTGAAAAATACTCCAACTTTGGCCGAAATTACTTTTACGATACCAAACTTTATGGAGGACCTTTTACCCCCTACACTATTTAATACTCCCTTCGTCCCATTTTATGTGGCACCATTTCCTTTTTGACCAGTCCCAAAAAAAATGTCACATTTCCTTATATGGTAAGTATTTAAAGGTACAATTCCTCTTTTACCCTTATTGATCTCACTTAATCTTAAAAATAGTACTTCTATACATTTATGAGGAGAGAGAAAAATGAGTCTACTTTTTAATATGACTATTTTTGAAGGGGCAATTTGGTAAACATTTCAAAGTCTTCATTTATTTTTTAAATTCCGTGCCCGGTCAAATGTTGACACATAAAATGAGACGGAGGGAGTAGTGTATTTTAAAGGTATATATGTGCCCACGTGGACACATTACTATTTAAAATGATGCAATATTTATGATGTCCACGTGGGCACATATATACCTTTAAAATACACTATTAAATAGTGCATGGGGGTAAAAGGTCCTTCATAAAGTTCGGTATCGTAACAACAATTTCGGTCAAAGTTCGAATATATTTCAGACATTTTTCTCGTTGAAATATTGGAGTTCAATTCACATCTCACTCAACGTTTACTTTATTGCACTAAATTATATTTTTAATCATAAAAGTTACCAGTATATCTTCGCCTAAATAGTAAGTAAAAAGTCATAATGAGGAGGAAACAAAAGAGACATTTTATATGATACACTTAGACAACAAAGAAATAGTAACAAAAATTATTTAAAAACTTTCTAATTTCTACCAAAAAAAATAGTTTAGCAACTGAATCATCAAGTAATTACATATTCACAAAAAAAAATAAAAAAATGTAACAACTTTTGAGTACGATAAATAAAAATCGAATCGATCATCCAATAAATCACCCTTTACAAATCAGGTTGTTCTCTAGCGTTAACAGGCGGAGATCCAATTGGTGGATGTGAAGAATTTTTGCAATAACACTTATGTGTTTTCATGTAACATGTAGGAGCGTCACCAGGATCCAAACATTTCAATAAAACAACGCAATCAAGATCACTATTACACATAGTTTCATTATAATTTGGTCTACTATTTGGAAGTTTACAATAACAGTTTTTTGTACTAGCAAAACATGAAGGTCTCCCATTGAAGCAGTTCAATTGTCTAGCACAATCTGCAGATGTTCTGCACCTAAAAGGTTTAGTATCATGTGGAAGTCTGCAATAACACATGTTTGATATGTAGTAACATACTGGATGTCCTTCATTGCATTTTAAATTTTTTATGCAAATGTCACTATCGTTGCACCAAGTAACTCCCTTGATTGTTTGTCCTAATAACATAACCATAGACAATAATATTATATCGAATAAGTTAGCGAAAGTATATCTAAAGTATTCTGATATTTTGTCTTATATTAAGAGTTAAAAAGTGTCAAAAACACATATGCTATCAAAGACTAAGTTAACATCGATGGGGAAAAAACGACGGACACGATCGATTCAAATAAGTCTGTCGTGTTTTATTTTCACGCGAAAATAATCAAAAAGTTTTTAATTTCTTTTTTAAAGAAAACTGAGACTATGTCGATTTTTTAAGTATAAAATTGCAGTTGAAGAGTATAATAGAAATGATGAAAATATTTCATGAAATAACATATGTGGTCGAGTGGTAGAATAGCTCCAGTCATAGAAAATACCCCTATTGGTAATGCGAATTATCAGGTTTGTGAGTTTCCTATCTGAACTATCATGTGTTCATTTTTCCTAAGTGAAATTTCCTACCTAAATAATGGTGACATTTCAGATAGAAAAAGTGAACTGAATAGTTTAGGTGTGTTTTGATAATCGATAAACATTTAGAGATAGTTAAGGTAGCTAGGAAATTCACTTATCTGATAGTTCATGTATGAAACTCAAAAAAAACGAAATTGTTTGTGTTCGTTTAGCATGTTTGTGTTAGTATATTTATTTTCTTAATTTTTTTTTTATGTTTGTGTGTTAGTATATCTGATATTTAATTAGCATCAATATGACAATATTAAAAAAAATTCATCACCAAAATTGTTGGGATCGTAAGAGATCTAATTGGGTCAATGGTGGTCTTCTAATTGGTGAGATTTGTTTTAATCATTACCCAAGTGGGATAAAATATTTTGTCATAACATATAAATAACATATAAACGTGTCATTTAGTTTGACTTACACTGACATATATGTCATCTAATTTTGAGTTTTCACAAGTAGGTGCTTAAACTTGTATAAATTGAACAAATAGACACATTTTTCCTCATGACGTTCAACATGACAATTTTGTGTTCTACATAGCGTCGTACTTGTATTATATCTTGTATGGCACATGTGTCTACTTGTGCACAATTTACAATTTTATTTTTATATATCTTCGTTGTATTCAACCATAAGAACTTGTGAATTGTATATTCACAAGGTATATACAACGTAAACACCTGTGGGATATAATGATATTTTTTATAAAACAAAAAATTGCGTAATTATTTTTTTTGGCAATATATCTCATAGTACGAAAAACCTTTCTAACTTCTAATATAACCAAGATAAAAAAAGTGTATTCTAAGCTAATCCAGGGAGGATAGCTAGCGAAATTTACTTACCTAACAAAATAACCAAAAAGGAAACGAAGAAAACCTTTTGGATTAATGTTGCCTTCTTCATTCTCTTCCAATTAGTATTTTGGTATTATTGAAAATTTAAAGTATTGTTAATTTAGCAATTTATATGTTTATAATATAGGGAAGAAAAGGCATTGACCACAACTTGTTGATAAAGAAATAATAACCACATTCATATGACCACAAATTTAAACCTTATTTTCATCATATACTATTCAACCATTGAGCTTCCTTAAACTTTGCTTTTACCACTATTTTTTTGAAAAAATAATTGTGGTATCCTTGCCAGCTTTTTCTGTTACCTCCCATCAGCAATAGATATCAGATAATTCTGTCTATCAAGATAAAGACAAATTGAAGAATTACCTAGTATTTTTTAATCTTTGCTGAGATTTCACCACTTTTTTGTAATCTTAAAAAGTATAATATATTTTAAAACAAAATTAATGGAAAATTTCCTCTATAAAAATAAAGTTAAACTTTACCCGCTATCGAGTCTATTGATAGGTTACATAAGAGCCCTAGCAGGATACTTTAGAGTTATATATAGTTGAGTTTCATATCGATTTTGTATCGTATATATATTAAGATTTTTATTGATATGAGATGTTGGACATTTATTTGAGTTGTGATTCCATCTAATTTGGATTTGAGAATCCTTTATTCGCCTGATGGGAAGTTAGGTCGATTTATTTGAATCTTTTTTGATGAAAAATTATATTATTTCTATATGATTAAAATATATATATATATAGAGAGAGAGAATAGACATTGTATCCCTTCGACTTCTTCATATGGTTATTTTTTTATATTTTGAACTTTTTTAATAAAAATTTTGATTCCGCCACTAGAAAAGTAGCTCATTAGGTATCAATCGTGACTCATTACTCACTAAACGAACCATCAATTTGCATAACAAAATGAAGATAAGGTACTTTTATTGATCATTATAAATAATGATGACCAAAAATACATAAATCAGTCTTTGTTGTTGCTCTTAAGAATTTCTGACTCAGGATCGGTTCGATTCGATCGTAAGGTCATTAAAGTAATGATTTGGAGCTCTAATTATTTTGGGCTGTCAATTTTTTCTAATGATTATTATTTATTGTTAAAAAATTCATTTATTGTTAAATTTGGGGATTATTGTAATAATTGAGAAATCGAAAAGTTTTAGGTAATTGTAATATCCTATTTTATGTGGTTACCTAATTTGTTGCCTTATTTATATCATGACGATTAATATGAACCCAAATTATATATTATTCTTATTTCATTTTCCTTTTTCAATGTATTTATTTTCTTATTATTAAATATTCTGAAGTCTCTCAAATGGTCAAACTCTCTATATTATGCAAAATTCATTGTTATTTATTTATGAAAAGAATAAATTTGTGTTTCTGGTGTCTTTTTCGAATTTCAAGCACTCCAACAAGTCAACACTATTTCAATATCAGTATATCAACTTTATATTATTTTATTTTTTTCATTAAAAATTGCATTGCTTACATTCTTATTTCATAAAATGTGCCTATATGCTATATACCCTCTTCAGACCTCATGACTTAAGGTATCTTGATGAAGTTTGGTTTAAGCCTCCGATCTTATTGAGACGATCCTATTTCGATCCATGATTAGTTGATGGACAAAAGCAACTACGAGTCTTCACGTTGCATACTGGACTCCCAAAGTTGCATATCAATTGATGATCACAGTTAGCATCATTATTGCATAGAAGCCCCCCATTGCTTCCTTGTCCTGATTATGTTTTTTTTTAGAGTTTCATGATTAATAAATTAAATAAAAAGAGATTAAAAAGAAAGTTATCATAAAAACTATATAATTAGACATACTTCACTATCATATATACTATTATTATCGATATTTTTAAAATATTATGTATTTTACCACTAATTAAGAGTTTCTCACGTATCTTATACTTAGATACATGTATTTTTGCTACCAGATACACAAAAATAGGGAGAGAGGCGAGCGAGATTGGAGAGGGAGATGAGCGAGATTCATATGTATCACAGCAGATACATGCAAATCACACTAAATATATACACTAGATACATGTATTTGTATGTATCTGGAGTGCTTCGCATGTATCTGGGATACCAGATAGTCAGATACATGGGAGAGTGCCGAGAGAGATAGGAGAGAGGTGAGGGAGGCGAGAAAGATTTGCTATGTATCTCAGATACTAGTGGATTCGCATGTATCTAGAACAAACTACATCTAAATTTGACCGCATGTATTCGAGATACATGCACCTGGACGTATATGGAGGCACCAAAATCTGGTAAGATATGTAATATTGCAAACTAGAGTGTATCTAAGTAATTAGCTCCTAAACTAATGAAATTTATATAACGTCTCCTAAACATTTTTTATATCTGTATAATATCCAACAGTAAGAACTTACTAATTGTATATGATATATCCCTAAAATATACGACGTAAACACCTATGAGATATAGTGATATTTTCTATAAAATAAAGATTCTTGTGTATTTTTTATTTTATTTTACCGTCTGAACACACCGCGTGTGTAAATGACCGATAAAATTGGAGGGGTTGTCATAGTTTTTTCGATAGACAACTCCTCCTTATAAATAGAATATAGAGAGGATAGCTAGCGAGATTTACTTACCTAACAAAATAATTATAAAGGAAACCAAGAAAATCTTTTGGATTAATGTTGCCTTCTCCATTCTCTTCCAATTATATTTGGTTAGCAGTATGACTGCTATTATAATTAAATTTAAAATGTTGTTAATTTAATTAGCAATTTATATGTTTATATGGAAGAAAAGGCATTGACCACAACTTGTTGATTGAGAAATAATAACCATAAATTAAAACCGCATTTTCATGTACTCCCCACATTATGAACTTCCTTAATCTATGCTTTCACCAATTTTATAATCTTAAAGGAATATAATATATTAAAAAAATAAATTAATGGATATTTTCCTCCATAATAATAAAGGAGAAAAAAGACAAATATACCCCCTGAACTATCGTAAATGGTATGCAGATACCCTCTGTCATACTTTTGGGACATTGGTGTCCCTGCCGTCCAAAAACTAGAGCATATGTGCCCTTAACTCTAACGGGAGACTAAGTAGGAACACGTGGCGCAATCTTATTCATTGATTTGATATTTAATAAATGTTGGGTCGGTGGATAAGATTATGACACGTGTATGTCCGTTAGTACAAAGGGTACATATGCTCTAGTTTTTGGACTGCAGGGGCACCAATGTCCCAAAAGTATGACAGAGGGTATATATGCATACCATTTACGATAGTTTAGGATATATTTGTCATTTTCCCTTTTCTTTTTGATGACATCTTCAAATTCCCAACACTCCAACAAGTAAACAATATTTCAATACCATTATATCAACGTATCAAAAATCCAGTGTAGCACATTATATCAACTTCTCAAATCTTTAAAACATTATATTATATATTTTCATTAAATTTTACATTGCTTACATTCTTATAGAATAAGGCCTACATATACCTTAACGTCTTTGTATCTCACTAAGATTTCTTTATAAAATTTGAATTTAGGCCTCCAATCTTATCGTGACGACCCGGTGGACAATAGCAAGTACGAGTCTTTTGGTTACATAATGGTTTCCCAACGTCGCATATCAATTGGTGATCACAGTCTTCATCCACATCGCACACAAGCCCCCCATTGCTTCCTTGTCCTAATAACACCATTAACATTATTGAATAAGTTATTAAAAAGAAAAAAACTAGAGTTATCATAATTATATTAAATAAAAAGAGATTAAAATTGAAGAGAGTTGGATTAGTACTTAATTATACCTAGCAAAATAAGCAAAAAAGACACTAAGAAAACCTTTAGGAATTTTGCCTTATCCATTCTTTCTTCCAAGTACTAATTTTGGTTGCACTAAAATAATTATATGAATTTTTTTATTGATATTTCTTTGTAACATAATTGTTATCTTAGCAATCTATTTATAGGGAAAAAAAGTTGACCAAGTTAAATAAAATCTAGCTATTTGGATAAGTTAGTTATAACTTTAATTTGCCATTTTATATTTTGGATTATTTGAGATCCATTTTTTTATTTTTGTACACCCTCTGTCTCAATTTATAGGACGCTTTTCGTTTTTCGAGAGTGAACCAATTTAAGTTTGACCGGAAATTTGCGCGTGGAATCTTTTATTTTTTTGAAACAAAATTTATATATTTGTAAACTACGTAAAAAGTATTATAAGTCACACTGATTGACAGTTCAAAATAATTAAAAGATAAATAAAAAATTTACGATCAAAGAATTGTTTGAATCTCAAAATTCAAAAAATGCCACATAAATTGAGATGAAGGGAATAATTAATTAGATTTCTAAGATTGGATTACACGGGTCACGGATGTCATTATTGACTAAATATACTATTATAATTGTTTGTTATAATTAATGGAGAAAAGTCTAAAATGCTCTGATGTAAACCTTTTGGCTTAAGAATATCCTCAATATTGACTCTTTGGCCCATATTTACCCTTGTTATCAACAACTCCCCAAAAATAAATTCATTAAATATTTGTTTGTTATGTTGACCGATTTGTTTGGTCCAAATTTAAGTAATAAAAACCACATATAATTCATACTCTTACCCAATACACTTGAAAAATACTCTCCCTGTCCCTTTTTACGTGTCCAATTTTAAATTTTCTTGTCATTTTTGAGAAATCAAGAAAAAAGAATTATTTATTTTACCTATTATAACCTCAATTTATTTAGAGAGTTAATGTTTTTAAAAAGGGAAAAGGCTCAAATATGCCATCGAACTTTCAGAAAAAGCTCATTTATGCCATCCGTTAAAAGTTTGGCTCATCTATGCCATTACCGTTTAAGAAAAGGCTCATTCATGCCATTATTTTTTAACGGTGGTTTTGCAAAACCATTTTTTACACGTGGCCAATTATAATTCGGCCACGTCATTATTTTTTTTCAGAATTTTGATTTTTTATTATTAAAAAAATAATGACGTGGCCGAATTATAATTGGCCACGTGTAAAAAATGGTTTTGCAAAAAATGTTTGTTCAGAATTTTGATTTTTTATTATAAAAAAAATAATGACGTGGCCGAATTATAATTGGCCACGTGTAAAAAATGGTTTTGCAAGACCACCGTTAAAAAATAATGGCATGAATGAGCCTTTTCTTAAACGGTAATGGCATAGATGAGCCAAACTTTTAACGAATGGCATAAATGAGCTTTTTCTGAAAGTTCGATGGCATATTTGAGCCTTTTCCCTTTTAAAAAAGGTAGAACCTCTTTAATGAGTAAATTGATTTTGAAATTCTATCAATTAATAGGGGTAAAATGGTAAACTCACTATGTCAATTATTATTTTCTTAATAGGTGTGTCAAGTCAAAAATGGATAAGTAAATAAGGACAGAGGGAGTAACGAGGAATCCAACTAAAATCCATACTCGTCTTATCCGATTGTCCATTATTTCAATACCACTGTATCAACTTGTAACGACTTGTTCCCGTCTTTATAGAAAAGCCAACGGGGAAAAATTTTGGGTCGAAAAACTTTTTTTGTAGTAATTTGAAATTTCCCAACCTAGTCCAGATTTGGACGAAATCGAAGTCAGTAAGGTCTAGAGAAAATTGGTAACAATTGGGTGATCTAACTATGATTTTGATCACATGAGTAGATAGCTAAGACGTTAAGGAACCGTGCGACTTTACGGAATTGAATTCGGGAGAGTAGAACTCCCGAAACTGATCTTAGCGTGAACGGGTAGTTTTTGAGTGTCATGGGTTGGAGGTGTGTTGCGAAATGGGGGTTTGAAACTCTTAAATCAACTCACTGGTTCCGTGCAAGCCGTTGTGGTAGGATTATTTCCACTAGGGTGGGGCCGCTGTAGAGGGGTGATGACCGTTGTGGCGGGCCAGTCACGAATTAAGTCGAAAATAAACCCCAAAATCATTTTATTCTGCAAGTTTTGACTTTAAGAGCTAGAAGACGACCCCAGGTGCTTTCTTGACAGTTTTCCACCATTCTTGAGGCTAAAGGTAATTAAGGTTTTCACTCCCCGAATCTGTTGTTCGATCCGTAGAACATAGTTTCGTGGGTAATTATTGTCAGGGAAGGGTTTTGGAACTGTTTGAATGGTAGGAAAAGCCCTAATTTGGATATTGGGATCAAGGATTTGACCTAGGGTTGATACAATTGATTATAGTCCGAGTAATTAAGTTTTGTTTATTGATCCTAACATTATATTAATTGTTTGTAGACCAAGAACAATCGGAAAGAATCTGAAAAGGGAAGAATCAAGTTTCTTATGGGATTTCAAGCTTTGTTCGAGGTAGGTAATGGTTGTGATTTCATGTTGTGTGATATATGTTTAATTTGTTCTTGCTTCACTATAATGCATGTATGTATGCGAATGTTGCATGGTTGATCTCACTAATCGTAAATAAGGATAGACGGATAATTGAATGCCATGAATAATGACTTGATTGTATGATTATGAGAATATACTTGTGATTGTGATTGTGATTGTGGCTTGTTGAATGGATTGAGTGTTGTGTTCCGACACACTAACTGGGATCGGCTGCTACATACCAGCATAAACATTGGAACAAGTGTCACTATCCGACACACTAACTTGGAACGGGTACCACATACTGGTACACTAACTGTTTGGGTGTGGGTGCCATGAGAGGACCATTGACTTGACATAAGTGAAATTGTACGTTGTTCGTAAATGATGTTGATATTGTATAAGTTCGGTGTATGCATGTTATTATTATGTTGTACTGACTTATGTATGTTGCACTTAGTGGGATAGCCGCGTGATCCTACCAGTATACTGTGGTTGTGTACTGATACTGCACTTGCTCTTTCTTTGTTGAGTACAGGGCATCTTCAAGCGGCTATAGACAGACCTCGTTTAGAAGATCAGTGATCGTCATCGAATTCAAGGATGAGCCGGTTCTTCCAGGCTGCCATGAGTTCTCTTTTCGTTTATGTCTCCATTCCGGACTTAAACTAGTACATTAGGATTTCTTATGTTAAATTGGGTGGTACCCATTTTCTTAGACTTGTTGAACTTTAGATGTTTTGGTACATTGACTTTCAGGTTCTAGGTATTATTCCGCATTTGTTTTGTTAGACTTTTGTTGGAGTTTATGGGAACTCCCTATTTTCCTTTTCTTAGACATTTAAACTTGCTTCTGTATCTTTAAATGCCTTAGTTTTTGGTTAAGTTGCTTAGTTTGGGTTGTAGTAGTGGTTCTCCCACCAGAGGGTTAGTGTGAGTGTCAATCACGACGGTCTGGATCGTGACACAACTAATCAAAAATCCAATGTAGCACATTATATCAACTTTTCAAATCTTAAAACATTATATTATAAATTTTCATTAAATTTTGCATTGATTACATTCTTATATAATAAGGCCTATATATTTCTTAACCTCTTCAGATTTCACTAAGGTTTCTTTATAAAATTTGAATTTAGGCCTTCAATCTTGTCGAGATGACCCTGTGGACAATAGCAAGTACGAGTCTTTATGTTACATAATGGTTTCCCAACGTTGCATATCAATTGGTGATCACAATCGCTATCTTCATTGCACACAAGCCCCCCATTGCTTCCTTGTCCTAATAACACCATTAACATTATTGAATTAGTTAGAATGAAGGAAAAAATAGAGTTATCATAATAAAATTAAATAAAAAGAGATTAAAATTGATTAGTACTTATACCTAGCAAAATAAGCAAAAAAGACACCAAAAAAACCTTTAGGAATGTTGCCTTATCCATTCTCTCTTCCAAGTACTAATTTTGGTTGCACTAAAATAATTATATAGATTTTTTTATTGATATCTCTTTGTTACTTAATTGTTATCTTAGCCATGTATTTATAGGGGGGGAAAAAGTTGACAAAATCTTAGCTATTAATGTATTTTCTACTATATTATAAAAGGGAGTTTAGGCCCAATTCTACTATATTATATTCAAGATTGTGACTTTTCCCAATCTTCAAAATTATATATTATACTTGTGGGACTTTTAAAAGGGAGTTTATGCCCAAGTATAATATATAATATTCAAGATTGGGACTTTCTTGAATATTATATATTATATTTCTTATATAGTAGAACTTGGGCATAAACTCCCTTTTAAAATAATTAGAAATATATATATATCTATCACAAATGGAAAAGTCCCAATCAATTCTACTAACATATATCATTTACAAATGACTTAAAAAGCATTAAAAATTACAATAATTACCAATTTAAAATATTTAAAAGCTATATAATAAAATAGGTTGACTCTCAGAATTCTATCAGGCTCACATATATTGGGACAGAAAAAATAACACATATCATTTTAAAATTACCAAAAAAGTATTATAAATAATAATAATTAACAACTTAAAATATCTGAAAGACATTTTAAAAGGGTTAATTTTGTAATTTTATCCATATCACATAAATTAGGACAAAGTGACCAGTAATGTACGTTATTTCAAAGTTACATTAAAATATTATAAATAACAATAATTAATAACTTAAAACATTTTTAAAAAAAATATGAAAATTTGGATGACTCTCCAAATTTCATTTGTGTCACATAAATTGCGGCAACAAAAATAACATATATTGGGTCCATTTTAATTTATTTGTCTTTTTTTTTATATATTTAAAAATTGCGTAAAAATACTATAAATCATGATAATTGACAACATAAAATATGTTTTGAAAAAAATACAAAAAATTCCACTGATTCTTGAAGTGAATCTATCGTAAAAATACTATAAATCATGATAATTGACAACATAAAATATTTACAAAATGTTGAATGTAAGTAGTCTTATTATGCCTTAAATAGCGTCAAAAAAAGTACAGGTTTGTGATAAAAAAAACTTATTCCTTTATCCACGCAAACAATCGCTTCAAAAACTCGGTTATTAGCCCCAAAACATATCATTTATATTATTGGGCCCGTGCATAGCATGGACAACATTATCTAGTATTTATAACAAAAATAAGTTGGTTATAACTTCAATTTGCCTTTTTAAAATTTGGATAATTTCAAATCAATTTTTTCTTTTTGTAATTAATGAGATTTCTAAAATCAAAATAATTGAATACATTATTATTGACTAATAATACTATTATTATTGTTTGTTATTGAATTGGTACAAAACTACCATTTATCTACCTTTCGGGCTAGATACACCTAACGTTAATCCTTTAGCTAAAAAATATCTTCAATATTGACCCTCTCACTCATATTTGCCTTTATTATTAGCGGCCCCCCTAAAATAAATTCATTGAATATTTATTTGTTATGTTGACTAAAATAAATTCATTGAATAATTGAACAATTAGACACGTCCTATGTGACATCTTATATGACAATTTGCATTTTACATAGCGTCCTACGTGCATTATGTCACGTAGTATGTCTGTATCTGTTTATCCAATTTTATACAAGTTAAAGTATCTACTTGTTTACATTCAAAGTTGAAAGACATAGATGTCAGATGAAACCAAGTTAAAGGGGTCGATAATTGTGGTAACACAATAAGAGCCTAAAAAGATACTAAAAAAATATAAAACCATAATATATAGCCTTATCCACGTATAGCCTTAACCATTCAAAATATATGGATGATAAAGTTAGAAAACAGAGAGTAAACAAGCAAGAACAGAGCAACACAACTCAACAACAATGGAGAATTCTTTAACACTTTCACTACTCTCCACAATTCCAGTTCCTAATCCAGTACTCTCAACAAAATGTAGTGTTCTTTTTCGAGGTTCGATTTCCTCGAAAATTGGTACAAAATGTGGTGGATTTAGATCATCAACAAGATTGTATGCAGGGCTAACAGAGATAGAACCAGATATTAACGAAGATCCTGTTGATCGATGGAGAACTAATGGCATCGACATTGTAATGTTTCTTTTCTTCGTTGTTTTTAAATAATTGTGGTGTTTGAGTCAGTTTTCTACCTTCTATCAACATAGATATCGAATAATTTTGATATAATACATAATGTCCTTTTAACTTGGATTTAGCTGACATTTATGTCCTCCAATTTTGGGTGAACACAAGTAGACACGTCCTATGTATGTCATGTAAGACACAAAATTGTCATGTAGGACGTCACGTAAGACAAATGTATATATTTATTCAATTTTATATAAGTGAATAAGGGTCTACTTGTGTTGTTGTGCACTCAAAGTAAGACGGCATAGATGTTAGTTGAAACCAAGTTGAAGGACATATTTATGTATTATGTCAATAGTTTTTTCCACCGAAATTTTGACAGATGAGAAGAAATCATCTACTAATATTATCGACCACTAGTTTAAGACATAGGCATGTTAACTAATTTTTATTTTATTTTTATTTGTTGCAGGAAGATTATGTTTTTGGAAAATACGATGATCATCATACGTACTTTGAGAGTGAAGATAAAAAAGGTACATAACAATGTATGTGTTTTTTTTTTCTCTTTTTAATTTGTAATTTTGATTTGGAAAAATGTCTAAATTTGTCCAATGTATTATTTGAATTCGATCAAGTTAGTCTTTGTTCGACTTTTCGTTTAGTAAATTGTTTCATATTTGTCCAACGTGAAATTGGTGAACTCCACGTGTTCAAATTCTTCAAAAAACACAATATTTGAGTAGCTATTTTTATAAATAAATAGGTAAATGGATTTATACTTAAAATTGTCCTTAATTATATTTCACTTGCCTTTTCAGTATCATTTTGGGGATCCATAGCAGAAGATTATGCTGCTATTGCACCCCCAACAGGATTTCAAGGTATGTAACAAATTACCATGATCATTAACATGATCTGTTTATTTAGTTATTTACTTTTCGCACTTCGACTAATTTCGAGATATCTTCCATCAACAAGTATCATCTAATTCTATCCATCCACCAATGGGTTGTGGTGCATTGATGAGAGTGTTTCACCCTTAACTAGAGGTTTTGGGTTCGAGCCCTGAATATGAAGAAAATCATGTTGGGAGCACCACCCCCGAATGTGCCCTGTAGTGTGCGATCCGAATTTAGTCGGGGCTCCGGACACCGGGTGAGAAACCAAAAAAAAAAAACTATAGCCATCCACAAAGGATAGGACAAATGGAAATAATCACCTGGTGTTTTTTTTCTCTCCGCTGAGAATAGAACATGAGACCTCATGACTCTTAACCAATTCATTGGCCATTAGGTCACTCTCTCCGTTGAGAATAGAACCTGAGACCTCATGACTCTTAACCACTTCATTGGCCACTATGTCACACCCTTGAGTGCTTATTTAGTTATTTACTTACAATAACTTATTTTCTGGTGTTCGACAATAGGTATTATTTCATGGCTGTTTCCTCCAGCAATTGTTGCAGGAATGTACTTCAATGTTCCTGTAAGTTCATGATGAAAAAATCTCCATTCATTTTTTCGAGTTTCGAAAATGCCCTTTTCCAGCAAACTAAAGTCTTGTATTTTCACTTCTTGACACTGCAGGGGGAGTATTTGTACATTGGAGCAGCTGTTTTTACAATTGTGTTCTGTATTATTGAGATGGACAAACCAAGTGAAGCACACAATTTCGAGCCTCAAATATATAATATGGAGAGAGGCGCGCGAGATAAGTTAATATCGGATTACAACACAATGGACATTTGGGAATTCAACAAGAAATATGGCGATTTATGGGATTTTACTGTTAAGAAAGACGATATCATGAAACGATAGAAATAAAAATGAAACAAATTCATATATACGTAAGGTATATATTTGAATCGCGTAATGATCATTGGATTTCATCGATTACTCGAGGATGCATATGTTCTGGTGTTGATCCATGGATGTAGTGTATGTTTCTTAACTACATAGAGATGAAAAAAAATCTAATGAACTCCCTTGCTGAAGAATTACACTGTATATATAAGGTCAAGGTTATATTATTTCTTATTTGTATATGTTGAATCCCTTTATCAGTTCTTTATATTTTGAATTTCCTTAATGAAAATCTTGACTCCGATACTGCTATGAGAGTTCTATAAATCAAGAAGTGCATAGGATGTTTAAAGTTACTTTTAGAAGGAACTTCAGAGTTGGAAAGTTTGATTGCATGATATATAAGTGATAATAACTAACATGATTTGGTTACTTAGTTTTTTGTTTTCTATATTTTTTTTATGAATGTTCTGATATTGCTTGTTGTAAGTAGGTGTAAATACACCTACTGCATTAGCTCTATGTGTTACTCTCCCCGTTTTATTTTATATGAGTTTGATTTGACACGAAATTTTTAAAAAAAATAAAATTTGAAACTTATGGTCTAAAATAAGTGATAAATGTTTATGTGACTATAAATCATTTAAGCAAGAATAAAATGATTATTTTAAAATTAAGATGTTACTTAATATAAAATTAGTCGTTCTTTTCGGACGGACTAAAAAGAAAAGTGAGTCATATATAAACTAGGACAGAGAGTAATAGTTAATCATTTCTCAAAAGATGTAAGTACTATTTATATTAAATTTTAACACATGGTCACAAAAGAGCAGTGGATGTTGCATTACTTCGCACTTAGAAATTCTAAATTCTCCTTTGTTAAGGATACTTAAAGAGAGAAAGTACACACAGGACGCTTGAATAACCGCTATCAATGACATAGTAAAAAAATAATATCTTAAAATTTACAAGATTGAAATTTCAAATTTCAAACTTCAAACATATGAGTTTGAAGTTAAGTTGGACTTACAAAGGATTTGATATGGGAAAAATTACAATTACTAATAAAATTGGGACTTGGCAAAAGAGGTGAAAACAGATAGTTTGGTGAGGGTGCAATAGAAATGATGACATTTTTCATGACTTATGAAGTTATCAATCATAGTAATTAAATGTGACAAATGCACAAATTGAAGCTTTGATTGGAGCAAAAATTAAAATTTTGAGGTTCAACTAACCTCAAAATTTAATTAGTGCTTCTCACTTTTATAACTCTTGACTAAGACAAGATAAGGTATGACTAGTTCAAATGGACTTAGTCAAAGATCACTTTCACAAAGACAGCAGTGAATAAAATAGGTGTAGGCAAAATTATTTTGCAAGAATTGTCATCACAATTTAGTTTATAAGTGGATTTTTCATGCGTGGAGTTGATACAGGTTCAGTAAAATTTAATAATTTTGACTCAAAACATGTATATTGTTGAGAAATCCATTAGATATGTACATAGAATAAACTTCATAATGATGGATCAATCTCTAAGATTTAGGTATAAGACGGGTGATTATTTCAAGGCTTTATTTTTTGTCTTTTACTAGCTTGTTTAGCCAAACTTTTGAGAAGATTGAAATTTCAGATATTATGAAAATATATAAGAAATAAAAAAATTACCAAGTGGTGTCAAATAATACCCATTTATGTGTCACTTGATGGCAAAAGTCCTTTTAATGACCCCTCCAATACTCTCCAAAGGACCCCATTGGCTTCCATAGTCAAGTTTAAAAGTCTTGGTCTTCATCATTTATTTTGTAAATTTGAAGATTAATTGTATGTCACCCAATCGTGTCATCGAATCATTAGCTTTAATATGAGTTGTTGGATCAATACTTTTACATGGTATGATATTATCATTTTGAACCAAATCTGCAATTTTTTCTAAAAAACCTCACATCATTAAGAAAATCCTACATTTTGTACGTTTTTTTTCTTTTCAACTTCATTTGTAGAAATTAGTTTGCATGCTCAACGATAAAAACATATATTTTAATGTCCAATTGTGTTAGTGTCATCACTAAAGACTGAGGTAGATTCGATATGGGAAAAAGGTGCAATAGAAATGGACTTATGATGTTACCTATCATAGTAAAAGGTAACAAATGCACATAGGTGAAGCTTTGCTTGGACCAAAATTTTTATGAGGTTCAACAAACCTATGTGCATTAGTACTTCCCTATCTTTTAACTCTTGAACTCCTCGTAGGTGAGGTTGCTTAGATTGTCGGTCTCAAATCTGAATAAAAGAGAAAAATTGTCGAAAATCAATTAAAAATATTTTTTCTATCTCATAAAATTAAGATAGAGCTACACACATTTTATCTTTTGTAAATCGTATTTATAAAATTATACTGAAATAGTTGTCATTGTTATTGATTTTTAACTCTTGAATAGTTTATGACTTGTTCAAATGGACTTGATCAAAGATCACTTTCACAAAGACAGCAGTGATTTAGAGACCAACAAGAAGTTTCATCACAATTTAGCTTGAAAGTAAAAGTAGATTTATCATGCGTTGAGTTCGAATTCAATAACTTTTGCTTAAAATTTTATATATTTAGAACTCTCAAATCTTAAATTCCTCTTTAAAATTTAAAGTTATACTAATACATATAATTAATGCATGCATTATTTTTGCTAATACACAAATTTGATAATATTGAGGCTTTATGTTTGAATTTATCGCTTATTTTGTCAAGTTTATTGGACGAATGAAATTTTAATATACTATATGCATACATTAAAAAAAAATACGAAGTAGTGTCAGATAATACCAAATTTTTATGTGTTACTGTTTTGATGGCAAAAAGTCCTTTTAAATGACCCCTCCAATACTCCTCAAAGGCCCCATTGGCTCCCATAGTCAAGTTTACAAGTCTTGGTCTTCCTAAATAAATCCAAAGTGGAATTTGGCTATTAGTATTCTAGACCAAAAGTTGACGTTTGATTTGGAAAATAAAGTTTGGCTTAATATTGGCTATTAATATGCAGAGTTTAGTTATTTATATATTCTAACGTGTATAAAATAATACATAGATTTTTTCATAATTAATATTGTGTATTAGTTATTTCATCTTCTATTTTGCATAAAGTAATAGATAGATTCTTTTGTAACTTAAATCTGTCTTAGTTATGCGAATTTCTAAATTGCAAATCAATTACTATATAGATATTATACATAATTTATCTCATAACAAGCCACCAAACATGATATTACTTACGCAGAATTTGATATCTACATAACTTGACTCCAAACCAACTACCAAACCACTCTGAATGAATAATGTTTTCCCTAATTATTACAATAGTTTTATATAACTTGGAAAAAGATGTATCTCAGAAATAGCTAGTAGTCCAAACATGTGAAAACATCTTGCAGAAAAACAACAAATATAAACATGAGTATTTTCTACAATATGGTTGACAAAAAACTCTTCTAGGTGGGACCATCAAATTGGAAAACCTCCATCGATAGAGTGTATTAGTAATGCTTAAATTAATAATACTTGAACTAATTATACATAAATTATTTCTTATGCATTGTTTGGTTTGGTGTATTAAAACTAGCATGGTATACAAATATTTATTTACAAAGATATCATTTACAATTTATGATGGAAAATATGTAAAAAAAATATTTGAGGGGAAATGAAGCTTTTAACCATGCTAATGCATGCATTATAAAACCTCATGCATTACTGATACCTAGAAATTCATGGTATTAGTAATACATACCTTAATACACAATACAGTGTATACATAACATGAAAAAGTGTATCAAACAAGATATTACTAATACACAGAGCTAATGCATGCATTATTTTTGCTAATACACTTTACCAAACGACCCGTAATGTTCAACACAACATCATATGAGAAATTAAGCAACAACAACCAATCAAATGAAAAAAAAATCCCCATTACTCATTAAATGGTCAAAACCAAGACTAAATATGAGAAAAAAACAAGAAGAAGTTTGGTATATAAACTTATATAACTTCATCATATTTTATACAAACACACATCTCTCCTCCAACAAAAAAACAAAGCAAAAAAAATGATAACAAAACCAATATTTGGTTTTTCACTTCTTCTCTTCTTATCATTCATATTCAACCAAAACATATGTTATGCACAAGATCCACCAAGCATAACAGGATATACTTGTAATCCCAACCAATTCAATCCATGTCAAACTTATGTGTTATACAGAGCTAGAGGACCAGAGTTTCTTGATTTAGCCTCAATAGGTGATCTTTTTTCAGTAAGTAGGCTAATGATTGCAAACCCAAGTAATATTTCCAACCCAAACACAACTCTTGTTAATGATCAACCCCTTTTTGTCCCCATCACATGTTCTTGCAATAACGTCAACTCAACTTTTGGTAGCATATCTTATGCTGGCTTAAACTACAGTTTCAAACCAGGTGACACTATGTATGATATGTCATTATCCAAATACCAAAATCTTACTACTTATCAATCTGTTGAGGCTGTTAATCCCACAGTTGTAGCAACCAACATTGATGTAGGCCAGATCATAAAATTCCCAATTTTTTGCAAGTGTCCAAACACGACACAAAATCAACCAAGACTACTCATAAGTTATGTTTTTCAGCCTAATGATAACATTTCTTCTATCGCATCAAGATTCGGGATAACCCCACAATCCATAACACAAATTAATGGAAATAATACCAACATTCTTGATACCCTTTTCATCCCGCTTTCTAATCTACCTAATCTTACACAGCCAGCATCTTCAAACACCCCACCCCCACCCCCAGCACCAGTAATTCAAGAAAATGACAGAAAAGGGACTGTCATAGGGTTAGCAATTGGTTTAGGGGTTTGTGGGCTGCTGTTGATTTTGATTCTTGGTTTGTTTTACAAGGAGAAAACAGTAAAGAAAGAAAAGTATAGTGATGTAGAAAGGCAAAAAAGTTTGTATCTTGGATCAAAAAAGAAGTCTTTTGTTGATAAAGATGTTGAAGTGAATTTGTTGGCTGATTTATCAGAGTGTTTGGATAAGTATAAAATGTATAAAATGGTACAACTTTGGGAAGCAACAAATGGATTTGATGAAGGGTGTTTGATTCAAGGGTCTGTGTATAAAGGAACAATTGATGGAGAAGTGTTTGCAATCAAGAAAATGAAATGGAATGCCCGTGAAGAACTCAAAATCCTGCAAAAGGTAAAAAAAAAACGTTACGTAAAATTCTGCATATATACGTATCCACTGAAGAATTGCTTTTGTGTACTACTATCCCTTGTCCCAATTTATGTGACATAAAAATCATTTTATTAAGGATAACATGAACACTTTAAAGTTAAATTGTTACCAGATAGAATATATGTCATTCTTTTCACCTTTTTTTGTTTGTGTAGGTGAACCATGGGAATTTGGTGAAGCTAGAGGGTTTTTGCATAGACCCTAAAGAAGCAAATTGCTACTTAGTCTATGAGTATGTTGAAAATGGTTCACTACATTCTTGGCTTCACGGTGAAAAACCTGAAAAATTGAGCTGGAAAACAAGACTAAGAATTGCCACTGATGTTGCAAATGGTCTCTTATACATTCATGAACATACAAGGCCAAGAGTTGTCCACAAAGACATCAAAAGTAGCAACATTCTCCTAGACTCCAACATGAGAGCCAAAGTTGCCAATTTTGGTCTAGCTAAATCAGGGTGCAATGCTATAACAATGCACATTGTAGGTACTCAGGGGTACATCGCCCCTGAGTACCTAACCGATGGGATTGTATCCACTAAAATGGATGTTTTCTCATTCGGAGTTGTGTTGCTCGAGCTTGTGTCAGGGAAGGAGGCTATCGATGATGAAGGGAAAGTCTTGTGGGCAAAAATTAGCGAGTTTTCGGAAGGGAGTGAAGAGAGGAAGGTGAGGAAATTGCAAGAATGGATGGATGAAAGTCTTTTGAGGGAAGAATTAACAATGGAAAGTGTTGTGAATGTGATGACTGTGGCTATTTCATGTTTGAATAAAGATCCTTCAAGAAGGCCAGGCATGATTGAAATTGTGTATGCATTGTCTAAAAGTATTGATCTATTTACTGATGTCTCAGAGGAAGGACTATCTCCAAGGCAAGTCACAGCAAGATAGGGGACATATCTATTTAGCATATTATGTAAAAGTGGTTTTGAAGTGAGTAGTATTATTGTGTTTTGAGGTTTTTACTTTACTTTAAAGTTTGCTTCTATAAATGTGTAATATTACTCCTATATTATCTTTTCTAGTAGTTGTGGAAAATCCAATTTCAAATAAGAGGATGTTGAAGGTTGTTCTAGTGGAATATATATTAGTACCACATAAGACACTTGTAATGAATTTATCTTTATGTTATGTTGTTTGGATTCTTCAAAAATGATGTTGCACTTGTGTCAATTCTTTAAAATTACATGTATTAGTTATGCGGTTTTCTAAATTGTAAATCAAACACCATATTGAATTTATAATGAATAACTTACCTCCTAAATCAACTATCAAACATGGTATTTACTTAACCTGCATAACTCAACTCCAAACCAACTACCAAACGACCCTAAATGAAAAGTATTTCCCCTAACTCTTGCAATAGTTTAATATACCTTGGAAAAAGATGTATCTCAGAAATAGCTAGTCCAAACATGTGAAAACATCCTGGAGAAAGACAACAAATATAAACATGAGTATTTTCTACAATATGGTTGACCAAAAACTCTTCTAGGTGGGACCGTCAAATTGAAAAAAAACCCACCCTCCTTTAATGTTAAAGACAATACCATATGAGAAAATAAATAACAACAACCAATCAAATAATGCAAAAAATTCCCATCACTCATTAAATGTCAAAAACCAAGACTATGACAAAAAACAAGAACTTTGGTATATAAACCTCTTATAACTCCATCACACATCTCTCCTTCAACACAAACCAAAACCAAGAAAATGATAACAAAACCAATATTTGTTTTTTCACTTCTCTTCTTCTTATCATTCATATTCAACCAAAACATAATATGTTATGCACAAGAGCCACCAAGCATAACAGGATATACTTGTAATCCTAACCAATTCAATCCATGTCAAACTTATGTGTTATACAGAGCTAGAGCACCAGAGTTTCTTGATTTAGCCTCAATTGGTGATCTATTTTCAGTAAGTAGACTAATGATAGCAAACCCTAGTAATATTTCCAACCCAAACACAACTCTTGTAAATGATCAACCCCTTTTTATCCCCATCACATGTTCTTGCAATAACATCAACACAACTTTTGGTAGCATATCTTATGCTGGCTTTAACTACACTTTCAAATCAGGTGACACTATGTATGGTATATCAACATCTAAATACCAAAATCTTACTACTTATCAATCTGTTGAGGCTGTTAATCCAACCGTCGTACCAGAAAACATTGACATAGGTCAATCCATAAAATTCCCAATTTTTTGCAAATGTCCAAACACGACATCTTCACAAAATCTATCAAGACTACTCATAAGTTATGTTTTTCAACCTAATGATAACATTTCTTCTATCGCCTCAAGATTCAGGGTAACCCCACAATCTATAACACAAATTAATGGAAATAATACCAAGATTCTTGATACCCTTTTCATCCCTCTTTCTAATCTACCTAATCTTACACAGCCAGCATCATCAAACACCTCACCCCCACCCACACCCCCTGCAACCCCTGCACCAGTAAATCAAGAAAATGACAGAAAAGGAACTGTTATAGGGTTAGCAATTGGTTTAGGGGTTTGTGGGGTTTTGTTGATTTTGGTTCTTGGTTTGTTTTATAGAGAGAAAACAGTGAAGAAAGAAGGGTATAGTGATGTAGAAAGACAAAAAAGTTTGTATGTTGGATCAAAAAAGGGGTCTTTTGTTGATAAAGATGTTGAAGTGAATTTGTTGGCTGATGTATCTGAGTGTTTGGATAAGTATAAAATGTATAAAATGGAACAAATTTGGGAAGCAACAGATGGATTTGATGAAGGGTGTTTGATACAAGGATCTGTGTATAAAGGAACAATTGATGGTGAAGTGTTTGCAATCAAGAAAATGAAGTGGAATGCTCGTGAAGAACTCAAAATACTGCAAAAGGTAACATTTTTACTCAATTTTCTATATTTTTGGTATCTTTTCAAGAATTGCTTTTGTGTATTGATATTGAGAAAATGATAAACATGGACCGACCTGGGTTGAAGTAGAGTAGTAAGTACTTCATTTTTATCTGAATTTTCGAATTTGAGTCATCGGAATGCGAAATTGTCTTTGTTAAGGAGCAATTTACTCTTCATATGGAATTTTTCTATATATTTGGTATGTTATGGAGAATTGTTTTTGTGTACTAATTGATGTTTGAGAAAATGATAAAATGGTCTAGTAATTAGAGGTTTTGAATTTGAGTCTCTTAGGTATAGAGTTATTTTGGTTAGGAAGCGTGTATTCTGACATGAATTCAAATTTTAGTTGAACTTTATAGTGTATATCGAACGCAGAGTAAAAAGGAAAAAAAAACATGGTCCATATGTGTTGAGGGTTGATTCATAATAGTTTTTAAGTATGTACTATTTGATAGTTTCCATCTTTTAAGTTTGTCAAAAATTAGTATCTTTAATTTTTCATAAAATATTTATTGAATTTATCTGTTAGATTTGATGGGATTATGGGGGGGGGGGGGGGGGGGGAAGGAAATGAGGGAATTCACAATTAGAGGTACTATTTTTGTAGATTGATTGGTTTTGATTTGTTTCTATAATTTGGTGTAGATTTTTTATTTTTTGTAAGATATGAAGTGTCTGTATGCAATGTTTTCTGTTGTATATTTTAGATTTGATAAGATCTTTTTAGTGTTTATGATTAAAATATTTATTATTTTTGTCAAATTTAATAAACATAAATGATTAAGTATTTGACGAAGATTAAAAATGTTACCTTTTGATAAACTTAAAGAATCAAAATTCAAAACTGTTGATTACATATTTAAGGAACTATTTTGAACCTGTTCAGTGTTCTCCCACCTTAGAGGCTATTTTTGTCATTTTCTCAATTGATATTTTAGTAATGTTAAAATTCCACTGCAGAATTGTTTTTCCTCTAATGGATCAGATTAAGTATTTAATTAAAAATATATGTTTAATAATTTAAATTATTAGGTCTAGTGACCTGTCGTATTCTTGAGACATTAGTAGTACTTTATTTAAATATTTAAGTGGACCATTATGCCCGTTGGGATTTGATAATTTATAATTTAAGCTAATCAACATCATTTAATACTCAATTTATTTGTCCTCTGATGTCTATCTTTTAATTAAATACTCCTCTTTTTGTTTCTCAATTATTCACTTTTTGTTTTCCTTTTTATTTTTGTCCCTAAGGAGACCCTCCCATATGTGCCATCAGAGTCGAGTGTATATCAAAAATAATTTTTCTATATGTTATCCTTTTCATAACTTGCTTATAAAGATTTTACTAGATATATTGTTGTTCTAATAAGAATTGAGATATTAAAAATTAACAAGATGTCTAGAAACAATTCTTTTTCTTTTTTTGCCATAGAAAAGAGCATCTTTTATTAACAATTTATTTTATCAAGACAAAGTTCAAAATAAATTTTCTTCCTAAATGAAATTTCTTGTCTGTGACCTCAATTTTGTTAGTACCCTGCCTGCTTTCTCCCAAAAAGGCGTCATGATTTTAGCTTGGTTTGGCTGTACTACTTTGACTAAATTTATTAGTTGTCCTATTAAATAAAGAAAACGTCATCAAGTCCTATTTTGCAACCGTTACTATAATTAGGGTTTCGCTATGAATAAATCAATAACTTTTTTTTAATCATGTATTATATAGTATTCTATTCAATTTCAAATAATTATTGTTTAAATTGTCTATTGGAAATAGTATTTCTACCTCTAAGGTAGTGATAAAGTTTGTGTATATTTTAACCTCTCTTCAGATCGTACTTTATGGAATTACATGAGTATGTTATTGTTATATTGTCCCAAATTAATTATGTCTACTTAATAATTTCCCCCTTTTGTTTTGTGTAGGTGAACCATGGGAATTTGGTGAAGCTAGAAGGTTTTTGCATAGACCCTAAAGAAGCAAATTGCTTCTTAGTCTATGAGTATGTTGAAAATGGTTCACTACATTCATGGATTCATGGTGAAAAACCTGAAAAATTGAGTTGGAAAACAAGACTAAGAATTGCAACTGATGTTGCAAATGGTCTTTTATACATTCATGAACATACAAGGCCAAGAGTTGTCCACAAAGACATCAAAACTAGCAACATTCTCCTAGACACCAACATGAGAGCCAAAGTTGCCAATTTTGGTCTAGCTAAATCAGGGTGCAATGCTATAACAATGCACATTGTAGGTACTCAGGGGTACATCGCCCCTGAGTACCTAACCGATGGCATTGTATCCACTAAGATGGATGTTTTCTCATTCGGAGTTGTGTTGCTCGAGCTAGTGTCAGGGAAGGAGGCTATTGATGATGAAGGGAAAGTCTTGTGGGCAAAAATTAGCGATTTTTCGGAAGGGAGTGAAGAAAGGAAGGTGAGGAAATTGCAAGAATGGATGGATGATAGTCTTTTGAGGGAAGAGTTAACAATGGAGAGTGTTGTGAATGTGATGTCTGTGGCTATTTCTTGTTTGAATAAAGATCCATCAAGAAGGCCAGGGATGATTGAAATTGTGTATGCATTGTCTAAAAGTATTGATCTATTTACTGATGTTTCAGAGGAAGGACTATCTCCAAGGCAAGTCACAGCAAGATAGGGGACATATCTATTTAGCATATTATGTAAAAGTAGTTTTGAAGTGAGTAGTATTATTGTGTTTTGAGGTTTTTACTTTACTTTAAAGTTTGCTTCTATGTATGTGTAATATTACTCCTATATTATCTTTTCTAGTAGCTGTGGAAAATCCAATTTCAAATAAGAGGATGTTTAAGGTTGGTCAAGTGGAATATATATTATGTTGTAATGAGTTTGGTTTTATGTTATGTTGCTCGGATTCTTTAAAATTGTATAACTTTTGAAGAATTCAACACAGCCAATAATATATGTTTGAAGAGTCTGAACATTGTAGATTGTTTTGCCAAAATTGAGGGAGTTTAATGTAGGAGTGAACATTGTTTTATAACTCGCTCTTTTTGGGTGACGAACTAATACGAATCACTCTTGTATATCGTTACATCAGTTGTGAAAGAGTAATTGATCTCCTGATGTAATTTTGGACAACATCACCTCATAAGCTAATTTTTGAAATTGAATTATGTGAAAGTTAGTCTTTTAAAAAATTAGTTGAAGGGATTCTTTAAAATTGTATAACTTTTGAAGAATTCAACACAGCCAATAATATATGTTTGAAGAGTTTGAACATTGTAGATTGTTTTGCCAAAATTGAGGGAGTTTAATGAGGAGTGAACATTGTTTTATAACTCGCTCTTTTTGGGTGACGAACTAATACGAATCACTCTTGTATATCTTTACATCAGTTGTGAAAGAGTAATTGATCTCCTGATGTAATTTTGGACAATTTCACCTCATAAGCTATTTTTTTAAATTGAATTATGTGAAAGTTAGTCTTTTAAAAAATTAGTTGAAGAACTATGTAACAAAACTATAAATTGACTACAAAAACTAATGAAAACTTCCCTAGATTTGTTGATGAGAGTAGTCAAATTCATTTATTGATAGAACTATATAACAAAGAATTTTCAAATGCATGTGATGTTTTAGATAGTCAAATACGTTATATGTAGCAATTCTACTTTAATTTGTTTGTTAAGATGAGAAGTTTTAAAAGTTTCTCCTATCTTCAATTTCAACAAAAATGTCAACATACTTGGATTATTTTTCTCATTTATTCTTAATCTTATTGTGTATGAAAGATACATTAACCATAAGTCAAAAGAGTAAAGAAGAAGTGCCTCAATATTTGCTGCATTTTTGGATTGCCAATATAAACAAAAACAAACTACATAAGTCATAAATGATAGTATATACTCTTCCTTTTTAAATTTGATCAAGGAGATGTTCATGGAACACGCCATTATATGACGAGACGAGGAAGACGTGGGACACAATTGCATCATTTGGTTCAATCCACATAATGTGAACCAATTGTACATAATAATGCATAGAATTTGCATATACATACCTCAACTATTATATCAAGTACTTGTTATATCTCATCATTATAAATATCGAATAATTCTACCGTAACAAAAAATAATTTGCATTTCAAGAAGTTGAAAACATTTATGTTTCTTAAGAGCACACACTTACTTTTAATGTATACATACACACAAGTCACAACACACACATCAATTAAAACAATTTCTTATTTTAAGCAACAATAACTAGACAACATTTTCTCTGTGTCTAGATGTTCTATAACAAGGAAATTAATCAGAGTGGTTTTTCAAATATTTTCGTTATCAAATTTAATCTACTTACTATAAGATGGAAAATATAATCTATTTGCACAAGTCCACACTTAGTAACGAATATAGATAATACTTGCTACTTCACAACATTAAATTAGTAACACAGGGAATATCCCTTCTATGTCAACAATAGAGGCATAGTAAGAATTTCAAATTTCATAATTCTAATTCCAATTCTACTTCTTTAAATTTATCGAGTTTTAAATTGATAATTTGTATATATTTAATCAAGTTTTTAATAAAAAATTAAAATTTAGATTGAAGTTACTAGATTTAACCTAATCCATAACCAAAGAGTTAGCTCTGCCTTTATCTGTCAAAGTAAACTTATGTTTTTTCAGCACCCGATCAGTAACAAAAATAATGAGCAATTTGGTTACAAATTTTTTGATCTAGTGATAAGAACGTAGATTTTGTGGTTAGACGTTCATGCTACTGTAAAGAAAAATATGATATTTACGTGAAGAGGAATAAATAAGCAGACTCATCATCCACCAAATTTTGGATTTGATGCACTTGAGCCGATTATCTTTCTAACACAACCTCTCTATCTCCATGAAATAGTTATAAGATTTGTGTTTACTTTATTCTCTCCAGATCTCACTTGAAATTTCACTGAGTATATTGTTATTGTTATATTATCCATTGAATTTCTAATAATGCACGTGCACCATATCCCATTTGAAATTTCACTGGGTATATTGTTATTGTTATATTATCAACCGAATTTCTAACGATACACGTGCACCGTTAACAAATCTTTTTGTTAAAAGAAAAGAGCAATTTGCCCATTTACAAAACCTATAGAGGCAAAAGACAATATTACAATGAATTACAGGGGGCTACCAGCAAAAAATAAAGCAATCAAAAAATCATCACACTTTTTAAACGCATGCCACAAAGCACGAAAGCCAAACAGAGACATTCCATTTCAGTTCCTCAAAACCCTTAACTTCTTCTCGCCGGAAAAAAAATTAATTTCGCCGGGTAAATCTCCGGCATGGCAGCAAACCAACCGGAAGCCTACGCCGATGATTTCCTCGAGCAAATTCTCGCTATTCCTTCCTACTCTGGCTTGCCGGTTGCTGATGTTGGCACTCCATCAGAGACGACGTCGTTTACCTCGGCGTCTGCCGTATCTCATCTTAACTCTGCCGCTGCTGCTGGCCTACAGCAACCTTTGTTTCCGTTGGGATTGAGCTTGGATAACGGCCGTGATGACGTCAGCGACGCTGGTGCTTATGCAGTGAAACATGTAAGTTTTTTTTTTTTTTCGTTTGGCATTTTCCAATTTTTACAATAGTCATGGCAAACTGACGAATTTGACTTATTTTTTCTTTATTTTGCAGGAAAGAGATGGAATGAATATCGGAAATTTATATGCAGGTCTAGAACACTTGCAATCTCATGCAGTTCGTCACTCTGTGCCTTCTATTCACCATGTCCAGGTTACTCACTGTGTGTGTTTTGATTGAGAAAGTTATTGCTAAAAAATGTTCTCCAGAATTGCTCATTATTATTCTCCAATACAGACAATATTTCGATATACATATCTGGAAATGTAAAATTGAGTTCATTTCAGTTTTCATGTGTTGATTTTTTTTTAAGAAAAAGAAAGATTTTGATAGGTTTCAGTGTTTAGTGTGTTATGTGTTGTTAGTTTTGTTGTGACTTATAAATATTGCAATTATGTAGACCGCTCAAGGATTTTGCTTCCCAAGGTTATATGAGAGACAACTTTGTGGTCAAGCCCTTTGTAGACTATGCTTAAATGATTAAAGGTTTAGAAGGTGAAATTTAAATGCATATACTAACTTGTAGTCGGTGAGCTGTACACAATTTTAATGCTCCTTGTGTACGACTACATGGGAGTGTATGAATTGAGGCATATTATCTGATAACAAGAAGGTAGAACACTGTTATATATATATATATATATTCTTTTAAGATGGTGATGTTCAAGACCAACTTGTGCTCACCTCGACTATTCCACCGGGTATTTGCTATCTCTCTTTAATACAGGTGTTGGGTAACTCTACCCACCAAAGCTTGGATATATAGGAATAAATTTCCTGGTGTTTTTTGCCTTAACAGACCTTAGACCTTATGGAGTCATGGTTCTTCTCCCACCTCTTTGATAGGTGCTTGGTATTGCATCCATTATTTTGTTTACTCTCTTTATTTTTGAAGTTTAATTAGTTGTATGATTCATGCTTGGTAACTATGATTTAAATTATGTTTCTCTAAGACGAACATGGCCTCTTTGTCAATGAGGGGACTAGATAATTACTGCATTTTCTAGCTTATTATTTCTCTTGGATTCTTGCAGCCTTTTCAAGGCCCACCAACAACGAGCACAACAGTAACTGTACCGCACCCACCTTCAATTCGTCCTAGGGTTCGAGCTCGGAGGGGACAAGCCACAGATCCACATAGCATTGCTGAGAGGGTAAGATCTACGTTTCATAAGGACAGATGTGATATAATGGAAGGTGTTGTGGGAGTCCTCTAGAAACAAGTAGTACTAAATAATGATCTGTTTCTTTTTTTTTTTTGCAGCTGAGAAGAGAGAGGATATCAGAAAGAATAAAGGCTTTGCAGGAACTGGTACCCAGCTGCAATAAGGTCTGTCCAAGTGTCTAGTTGCCTGCCACAGGTTTTTATTTTCGTAAATAGGGTTGTCCTTTACTCATCGCAAATGTCATACTCAGTCTCTCTAAAAATGAAGTCTTGTGTTTACAAATAATAGTAATTTTACTTTTTTGTCCACATCATGGAGCCATAAAATACTAATACGTAACACTAAAACAGGTATAAGATGAATCATCTTGTAGGCAAGCTTTTATTTGCAGTGGAGTGTCTGATGGTTCAATTTACATTCTAGTAATTGAGCTTTTTGAAATTGAACTTTGTCTTAGTTATTCAGCATCTAATATCAATGGGTGCTTTATGTAAAGGGTGAAATTAAAAGGAATGTGGTGGCTTTGGGTATTGAAATATTATATTTCTCTTGCCAGACAGATAGGGCAGCAATGCTTGATGAGATTCTGGACTATGTGAAGTTCTTAAGGCTTCAAGTTAAGGTAAGATGTCATTTTTTTAACGTTGATCTTAATTGCTAGCTTAGTCATTCACTCTTCCTACCACGTCCCAGAGAAAATGAGGTTTTTGGCTTCTGAGTTCTGTACAATGAATCTGCTTTCACAACTATTCCTCTCGATATGATTTAATTCTCACTTTAAAATTGTTGGAGCCATTGTCATTAATCCATTCCCGTAGATCTCACTAATTCGTCTTAACCATCATGTTGGACACTTCCTTGATGGGGGTTTTGTGGTTTTGAATCATGTGGTTTTCTGAGTGTTGGTTTCTCTAACGGTGATTGAGTTAACTATCTTATTCATGTTACGTATCTTGAGCTATGTTTTAGCTTGATTTCTTGGGAAATAGTTGCCTTATTAGTTTTATATTAAGAACAGGTTAACAGATTTGCTTGTATATTAATTTCAGTTTCAAATAAGTAAATTTCTATTCTCCTGGATAATTTGAAACTAATTCTCTTCCTGGCCTGTTCTACAAGCTACTCCCCTGGTCCTGGTTTACATACACTCCCTATTTTGGTTTCACATCACTCTGCTAATTATATTTTTTAGATAAGCCTTTTACTTTCTCTTACTTTTTGTTAGAAGTCTTCTATTATGCCATTGCCTTCTCAAAAGAGGTCCTCTGTTCTACCATATAAATAACCTCTTGAAGGATGGTTGGTGCCTCAACAAGAAACTTACATCTCGTCTAGTGGTCCCTAGTGATTGCTTTACTTCCACGACAGTTGTCATGCCAATCATTGATAATCCTGCTCTATAATTCTTAACTTAGTAGCATGTTACCGTTATGTTCTGGTACGAGTTTCCATTCCTTTGTGAGTTCAGTGTATATTGAATTTCTTGGCCATCATAGTCCCTAGCTGGTTTTGGAGATTTCCTGGTTTTCATTCTTGTATCTGTCTTGTAAATGGTTTGCATTTAAACTGCCTAAAGGTACTGAGCATGAGTAGGCTGGGAGGAGCCAGTGCAGTGGCACAACTTGTTGCTGACATTCCATTGCAATCTGTGGAGGTAATGAATGGAATCCTGTTGCTACTAATGGAACATCTAAGACCTTAAAAACAGTGTCTGATAGCTTGAGTTGAAATTTTTCTTGTTTTTTCTCTATCTTAGGGGGACAGTGATGAAAGTAGATCCAACCAGCATATATGGGATAAGTGGTCCAATGTCGACACAGAACGAGAGGTTGCTAAGCTCATGGAGGAAGACGTCGGTGCAGCCATGCAATACCTTCAATCTAAATCACTCTGCATCATGCCCATATCACTTGCTGCACTCATCTATCCTACTCAGCAACCGGATGACCAGTCACTGGTCAAGCCTGAAGCAGCAGCCCCATCATAGACCTTCAATTCGTTGCACGTGCCTCTGAGAACTCCTAATAGCCTTGTGTACCCCCCTCCTTTGTATCCTTACCTACCATCCATTTGTATTTTCCTGTGTAATTGGTGGCAATGCAATCAATGTCAGATGCCACAACTTTTGCTTTTATCCCAACCATTGGCCCTTTTTTTTTTATTACCTTTCTGGAGTTTCGTCAAACAAGGCATGATGTCATCATACCTTGGACAAAGGTAAACGTATGAAAGCACCCAATCAATTAGCATCATTTTCGGATGAGGTGAGCTTCTTTATCAAAGTTATCTATGATTAGCTGCTCTTCTTCCACCATTTTGTTGTGGGATTGTGGGGACTCCCTTTATCCTTTGCATAGTGGATGGTGGGGCTTTGTAAAAGTAACCAACTGGTTGTTGTAAAGTATATTGTATTTCTAGTATATTATTGTAATGGGTAGTTGAAGTTGCTCTCCCTCCAAAAAGTTCTGAAAATATGATTAGTGCCTTTGTTATACTTTTTGTCTTTTTTTGCATCTAGTATAATGTGGAGTTTCTGGTGAAAAACAATTAAGGGTTATAGTAATTCAGGGATTATTTTTAATCAAGTGTTTGGTTTATTGCTTCTCACCTAGTCTTGTGTTTGGTTTAAAGCTTTACAAAAAAAAATTCTTTCCAATTATATCCCTTAATTATTATGAAATTTTGTAGTTCATATAATTGGCTAGGACTGCGTAGAATAAGCAATACTTCTAGCCACTGCTAACCATACACTAGGTGAGAGAAAACATGGTGTTTCATCACTGCAGCAAAGTGCAATAGTACAGTGACACTCTATTGCTTAAAAATTTATATGTTAATTTGACAAATTATGTATGTAAGCACCTAGTGAATGAGCAAAAAAAAAGATGTTATTTGTTTTTTAGTTGGGTGCAAAATTTGATCATTGCTGAAACAAAAGAAGTGGAGCTCAAATTAGGAAATCCTAGATTCTAGGCATAGGCAGTCGGTCTTCCTTGGACTAGGGACAAAATCTTGTTGTTTTCTTTTGGGCTCAATTGGGCCAGTTTGTACAGATTTCACATTGGAATAAAGGAGCCCCCAGCCCAACATATTAACAAAAAAAAAAAGATTATCGCTGAAATATTATTTCTCAATTGTACAACTGTAGTATAAAATTGGATAATACTTAGGCTTGTTTATAATTGAGAAATAGGATGTTTCTTTTTCAATTCTTAAGATTAAATAAAGAATTGAGGGGCACTTCAGTCAATTTGTTGTATTATCCAAGTGTTATTAAACCCGTATTAGTAAATCCCTTATCGTTTGGTTGGGAATAAGTTATCCCAAGATTAATTATCCTAGGATAGTTATTTTGCGATAACTTATTCCATCACTATAGTATAAGAGGTCGTTTGGTGCAAGGATTAGTAATGCAGGGATTAGTAATGCAGGATTTATTTTTACCAAGTGTTTGGTTCATTGTTTCCCAACTCATCTTATGCTTGGATTGAAACTTTATAAAAAACTTCTTTTCAATTATACTCTTGAATTATTATGTAATTGAGTTAAGGTAAATAATTGCCGGACAATATTATTTTTTATGGCCTTCTAACTAGCTATGAGAAAGAATAATTTTGTTGTCATGTTTGCCTCTTTTTTTTTCCACTTAAATTATTTGAGGATAAATAATTGTCATCTTAGTATTGATTACTTACAAAATGTCAATTTTCAATTAAAAAAAGAAGAAGATAAACTATCAACTTTTAAAATTGAAAAGACGGCAAACAATAGTAAAATTGAATAAATCATCTACATTTACACATAAAAATTGCAAGTTGTAGTTTTAATATGTATGCAATTTTATAAATTGTTCAAAATACAAATATTTATATACATTCAATTAAGATCACAAACGCCATGTGGTGATATATTTGCCCTTTTAATTAGTTTATGTTAAACAACTCACATTTTAAATATTGTATCAATTTGTATTGGATTTATCTAGTGACAAACAACTTTCTCTAAATAATTTGTAAGCTAATCTATTTAAATAAATTTACTAGTACAAATATAAACCATAAATCAAGAAAATAAACAAAATAATTAAAATGAGTTGAGGGATATTTTTATCTTTACATAGACTTATTCCGTGGTATTATATCCTATGTATTACTAATCCCTCCAAATGGAAGGTGTTAGTAATATATCCTATAATACCATGTAGGAGGT
The DNA here is from genome assembly GCA_036553675.1 of Solanum okadae. Taxonomy (NCBI): domain Eukaryota; kingdom Viridiplantae; phylum Streptophyta; class Magnoliopsida; order Solanales; family Solanaceae; genus Solanum; species Solanum okadae. Next base: position 55,524,455 of record CM071686.1, read on the forward strand.
ATAACTAAATAGATTAGTTATACATAAGCCCAAATCCCTACTAAACGTAGTACTAAATAATACCATACATAATACATGGACTATTTGTTTTAATGCGGCCTACCAACGACCCCTAAATGGTGGGATAGGTTATTCCAAACATGACAACCAAACAAGATACCAAATTTTTATTCCAGGATTATTATTTTTTATCTCAGGACTATTTTTTTTTATCCTTAACATCAAACGATCCCTAAGATATTCTAGGTTTAGATAAAACCTATGGTGTGTTAGGTTATCCATATATAGGTGTGTTTGTGTTTGAATTGAATTGTGCAACCAAACATTGTATTGGATAGATATTCTAGATATTAGATAAAACCTATGGTGTGTTAGGTTATCCATATATAGGTGTGTTTGTGTTTGAATTGAATTGTGCAACCAAACATTGTATTGGGTAGATATTCTAGATATTAGACAAAACCACATATGGTTTATTAGGTTATCCATATATTAGGTGTGTTTGAGTTGAATTGTGCAATCAAATATTGTATTGGGTGCACTAAATTTTAATACAAGGATTATCTAATTTAATACATCCTACTAAATGCCTCCTTAGTGTTTTACTTTACCATCTAGTAACTAAGTCATTTGACTTGGATTATCTAAGTAAAAATCGTGATAATTATCATTGGCTTATAATTCTGTCAATGGATTTATTTGTCTTACCATTGGTATATGTAACATATTAGAATGACTTGTTTATGTGGAATTCATCAATTTGAGTTTTGCCCATATTGCAACGAGAATGGGCTTGCATGATGCTCAATTTGTTTTGCGTGTTGTTTGATACCAGTATTTGGATTGACACTCAACTAAATTTGAATTCGCTTTAGAGAGTTCTAAACCTCTTTTTAATAAATGTGACTCTATACTGAGGTGGATACAAACTAAAGCTCAAATATATTTCAATGCAACATGAATCACAATTTGTAACCAACATCTACATTACATCCTATGTTTTTTAAACAAAGAAATGAAAAACAACTCATCAACAGAAATTTAGTAGAAATATATTACATTCATGAAACGAAAAAGAAAATTCTAGTTTCCAGTACTTGTCATACAAAATAAAGCGAAAATCATAAATATTGTTATATATATATATATTCTAGATAATGAAGCCTGTGCCTGTACGGGCCCAGTATATGTTAATGTCTCTGTCCAACAATAGTAGTATATTATACTAAAAAAATAGTTATCCAATAATATTTGTCTAATTTAGAAAATCAAGAAATAATTTACTTTTTTGTGTCTATTTTACCCTTATAATTAAATACTATTTATCATCTAACATATTTCTCAAAGTATTAAATTTAATAAAGTCAAAGAATAATATAGTAATATTATCCTTATTATTTATTGTTTCTTAAGGAGTGTACCAAGTTAATAGTGGACAATTATTGTTAGACAGAGGGAGTATTTATTTTGTCTCAATTTATGTGATCTAAATAAAATTTCGAAAGTCAATTACTTTTTTATATGATTTGTAAATATTTTAAGTTATTAATTATTATAATTTATAGCACTTATAATATAATTTTTAGATAATATATGTTACTCCTATCCCAATTTATGTGGCATCGATAGAATTTCGAGAGTTATCAAATTTTGATGTCTTTTATATATTTTTAATAGATAATTATTATGATTTATACTAATACTTTTATGTTATTTTCAAATAAGATATGTTATTTCATCTATTTCAATTTTGTGACACTGATAAATTTTTCATTTAGTAGGCATTTGGCCATGCGATACCATATCACAATATGGTATGGTGAGATGGAATCAGCGTTTGGACATGCGATTTTACGCTGATTCCATCTCATGATTCCATATCATGAGAGGTGATATCATATTCTCCAAAAACCATGATATGGAATCACCATGTGATTTCATATCATGATTTGAGATATTTTAATACAACAATTGATCCATGAATTTATATTTTGTTAAAACAACCCCACGTTTATATCTACTAACCATTTGTTTCATATGTAAATAAAATTTATAACTACATCATTACTTTTTAAAATTTATTATTCTCACCAATATAAAATTTATTATTACTTTAAATTTGGTGAATATAAATGATAAAGTAGAAATTCATTTGGTGAATATAAATGAGAACGAAGGGAGTAATACTTTTTTGATTTTTCATAGTAATAAAAAACGTCTTAATCTTATGACTAAGCATAATATTGATAAAAGACAATTTTCATTGACGGTGCCGCACTTTCTTAATCTTAGTATTTGCAAAATGTTCGTTCACATGACTGAAGGATATCAAGTCCAATTGATTGAGGACTTGGGAAAATTTGATCAATTAGTTATTAATATTTAGTCAAGTGGACTAGTTATAATTTTTTTGATTAAATTTTATTAGAAGTGTTTTTGACTCAAACTTGTGGTAACTTTTTAAAATTTTGTTATTCAATAATATTTAACTATTGATTTTTTTGCAAATAGTTAGAAGTTAGTGATGTTTGTTAATTTTTATCTTAGTGCATTTAACTTCTAAGTTAATATTTACTCACTAATGTATGTTTTTTTCTACTTTATAGGTTATTTGTAAGAGTAGTTGAGAGATATGAACATATCAAATACAATTTATGTTCAATTTTTTTTACTTAAATTAAAGTTAGATGAAACAATTATTTAAGTGAAGAACAAATAACTTTGTAATAATTTATTATGCGATTTTATAATTTTTGTTTATTTGATAAGATTGAATAAACAATTGGGACTATTTTAATAGTTTTACAACTTATGAGATTTTTATGTTTATGAGAAAATATACAACACAAAAATTCCATATCGCATGTCCAAACAAACCTTCAATTTTATCTCATGATTCCATCTCATGATACCATATCATGATTCCATATCATGATACCATATCGCATGGCCAAACGGGCCTTTAATCAAATTGCACAATAATAGTAATCCAAATGACATACAAGCAGGGACCGCAAGTTTAATTGACGTACAAGCAAGACCTGACATAGATGAAAATAATTAAGTTAGCACCAACTTTAAAAGCAAATAAGGGGTTGTGAAGTGACCGCATGTCTTATGCAAAGAGCTTGTCATGCAAAAGGATGAATTGAATATTAATTCCAAACAACAGACGTGTTGACGGAGAGGCGGTAGCTTATTTTCCTTAGTGCTCGTGCTAGCACAGACTCAATATTTGTTATTTTTTTGTTCTTATTTTATGTGATATAGATAAAATTTAGAGAGTTTAATGTAATTTTTAAATATTTATTGTAATTTATAGTTTTTACGTAATTTTTAAATAATATATGTTACTTTCCTTGTCCCAATGTATGTATCACAAATAGAATTTCAAGAGTCATTATACTGTTAATAGTTGAGATTTGAGATTTACAATACTTTTTATGTAGTTTCCAAATTAAATAGTACATGTTACTTCTTTTGTCCCATTTTATGTGACACAAATAGATTAATTTTATGAATCAATCGAATTTTTTTATATGTTTTTTTAAAAATATTTTAAGTTGTCAATTATCATGATTTATAGTATTTTTTGCATATTTTTTAAATATATAAAAAACTTAAAAAATAAGACAAACAAATTAAAACGCAAAATTTTCTTTTGCAAATGTATATGTAAGTGTGGAACGATAACCACACGAGCAGCGGTCAACATGCCTGCTTTCACCTGTGTAGTTTCATACAGAACTACTTTTGTCTATTTTTTCTTCCGTTTTAATTTTTTTATCTTATTTTTTATTTTTTATATATTTAAAAAAATTGTAAAAAATACTATAAATCATGATAATTGACAATTTAAAATATTTTTAAAAACATATATAAAAGTTTCAATTGCTTATAAAAAATTTGATTGAGTCATAAAATTAATCTATCTGTGTCACATAAAATATGACAAAAGAAGTAACATGTATTATTTAATTTGAAAATTACGTAAAAAATATTGTAAATCTCAATAATTAACAACATATTGACTCTTGAAATTCTATTTGTGCTACATATATGGGGACAAAAAGAGTAACGTATATTATTTAAAAATTACGTAAAAGTCTTATAAATTATTACAATAATTAACAATTTAAAATATTTAAAAATCGACTCTCTAAATTTTATCTTGTGTGTGGGGGGGTGGGGGTTAAGGGGAAAAAAAACACCAACCCAGTCATCTCCTCAGCAAAATTCCCAAGTCAGTTCATATTTAGGCAAACCCAAATATGGAATTCAAAGAAGATGAAATTCTCCCAAAACGGAGCAAATCTACAGAAATTCAGTCCATTTGTAGTGAAGATTCAGTCTTTTCAATGCCTAATCTTCCTGAAGAACTCATCACAGAAATCATGTTAAGGCTTCCAGTGAAATCGCTTTTACAATTCCGGTGTGTTTCAAAATCTTGGCTTTCCATAATCTCTACCTCTCATTTTGTGAAGACCCATCTCTTATTATCCGCTAGTAACAAGGATTACATCCACCACGGAGTTATAACTAAGGCTTCTAATACAAGCCGCGGTGTCAAAAATTGTTCTGTTAGCTCTTTATTTTACGATTCTGTACCTGAGTCATTTGAGTTGGATAATCCAGGTAAAAATCCCAATGCATTTCCTCTCTTTGTGGGTTCGGTTAATGGATTGATTTGTCTTGCTATTAATCTATTTTACGGATTAGATTGCTTTATTATATGGAATCCATCAATTAGAAAGTATAAGAAATTGCCTTTTGAGGAGCATATTGTTCCTTATTTCACTTTTGGCTTTGCATATGATGAATTCGAAGATGATTACAAGATAGTGGGTATTTTCCCTATTTATAGTTATGCAAGTCTTTGTCGTGTTGAGGTCAAAATATATAGTCTAAAGAGTGATTCTTGGAAACGTGTTAAAGATTATAAAGGTGGGGAGCTATTGGGTGATTTTGCTAAGTTTGTTAATGGGAAACTCAATTGGCTTGATAAGCACTGGAACATTATTTCTATGGATTTGGCGGATGAGAAATGGGCAGAGGTAGATCAGCCCTGCTGTTTTAAAGGATGTGGATTTTTGAAGCTAGGAGTGTTTGAGAGTGATCTTTCTGTGTTTTGTAATCACGCGTGGACTCATGTTGATGTATGGGTTATGAAGGAATATGGAGTAAAAGAATCTTGGACAAAGATGTTCACCGTCAAGTCTCCCGAAGATTCTATGGGACGTATATTTTATCCAATCATTTTAATGTCAAATGAAGGTGAAATTTTGCTTAAGTTTGGATCACGTTTCACGAAATACAATCCAAAGGATGACTCTATCAGATATGTAGATGTTACTAAGTTAGCTCCATGTCATGAGGTACAAATCTATGTTAAGAGCCTAGTTTGCCCTTTTTACTGATGAGACCACGATTGTACCAACAACAACAGAGGCTGAAATAATTCTGATGAAGACAATCGTGTGATTGATAACCTGTAAGAGTTACACTCTTTGCATTTTTCTTAAGTGTTGTTAAATTCTGCTTCATATTGCTTGGGGATCTTGTTAGTCAATTTCCTTTCTTGCACTATTTTCAAGAAATGATAATCTTTTCAAAAATAGTTATTTTGATTGCATTACTGATGTATTGAACTTTAAACTCAATGTTATCGGATGTCGCGGAGATAGAGAGATTGTTCCCGAAAGATTGTAGGGTTCATTTGATTGGGAACATGTATCCTGTGATTAATTATCTCGGGATGAGTTATTCCACCATGTATATTGGATAAGTTATCCCATCAGTATGTCAAAAATGGTGGGGATAAATAATCCAAGGACTACCTAATACCTCCAACCAGACGTGGGATAAAATAATCCTACATTTTATTCTGGGATTATTATAGCTAATACCTCACACCAAACGACTCCGTAGAGTCTTTAATGAAGGGCAAAAAAGTTCAATAAACATTTCTAAGTACCTTCGTGCTTTTACTATGATATAGATAAAGATTGTGAGATAAGGTAAAACTTGATGAAATAAAATTTGTAATGATAATGTTTGTAGATAATATTGATTTAAAATTCACTTATATAAGCGGATCACATCTTCTCATAAATGAAATAATTTATCAGCATTTTAAGTAGGTATCTTAATTCTAAATTGTTTTATCTTTTTACAATTTGTATTTAACTTTTTGCACCAAAGAGTTGATGAATAATGCTTGCTTAAAGGAAAAACTGTCGTTCAACTTTTGATGGTTGTTTTCGTCTTTCAACTTTTACCTTTGAGGCTTCCCACTTATAGAATAATATAGTATAGTATATATGATTATATGATATAGATATAAATATATAATAGAGGGATCATAAACACAATTCTGCAATAGCATAAGTGCTAAATTTGCTTTTTCCCCAAACTTGGAGCTTTCACTATAAGAAGGGAAAAACATTAAACCTAGTCTCCAACTTCAAGAGTTATAGTTGCTGCAACTCAAATGGAATCCAGAGGCGATGAAGTCATCCCTCGACACCCAAAACGGAGCAAACCCACAAATCTTGCCCATTTTTCGTCCATTTTAAGCCAAGATTCAGTCTTACCAATGCCTAACCTTCCTACAGAACTCATCCTAGAAATCTTGTTAAAGCTTCCGGTGAAATCCCTATTGCAATTTAGATCTGTTTCGAAATCTTGGCTTTCCTTAATCTCTAGCCCTGAATTTGTGAAGGCTCATCTCTCTTTATCCGCTAGTAACAAGAACTACACCCACCATGGAGTTATGGTTAAGGTTTCTACTAAATCTGTCTTCGTTGTTAAGGATTGTTCTCTTAGGTCTTTGCTTTACCATCCTGTAACGGAGGCATTTGACTTGGATTATCCCGGTAAAAGTCCCAATCATTATCTTTGGTTTGTGGGTGTTGTCAATGGATTGATTTGTTTTTCCATCCGTCTATTTGACGGATTGTACGACTTGTTTCTATGGAATCCATCAATTAGAAAGTATAAGAAATTGCCTAATTTTAGACTTGATGTAAGTCGCCGTTACTATTTGGATGGACATGTTAATTTCAAATTTGGTTTTGCATACAATGAGTTGCAAGATGATTACAAGGTAGTGGGTATATTTCCTATTTATACAAAGGGACACTTAAGTCGTGTTGAGGTCAAAATATATAGTCTTAAGAGGGATTCTTGGAGATGCATTGATGATTTTCGACGTCAAGAGCTCTTGGCTGGTTCTGCTAAGTTTGTCAATGGGAAACTTCATTGGCTTGACAAGCAATGGAACATCATTTCTATTGATTTGGCTGATGAGAAATGGGCAGAGCTAGAGCGACCATCCTGTTTTAAACAATATGTATTTTTGAAGCTAGGAGTGTTAGGGGGTGATCTTTCTGCATCTTATATTTATGCATCGAGTCATGCAGATGTCTGGGTTATGAAGGAATATGGGGTAAAAGAATCTTGGACTAAGATATTTACCACCAAGTCTCCTGGTTATCCTATGGCACATCCATTGCATCCAACCATTTTAACGTCAAATGAAGGTGAACTTTTGTGTATGTTTGGAGGTCGCTTGATGAAATACAATACAAATGATAACATGATCAGCTATCTAGATGTTACCAACTTTGGTCCATGTCTTGAGGCAGAAATCTATGTTGAGAGCCTAATTTGTCCCTTTTCACAGCAGGGATAACGAATGCCACAACAACGGAGGCTGAAATTATTCAGATGAAGACAATTGTGTGACTAATAACCTGTAAGAGTTGCACTCTATGTATTTTTCGTTAGTGCTGTTAGATTCTACTTCATTTTGCTTGCGGATCTTGTTAGTTTTTTTCCCTGTTCTGCACCAGTTTCAAGAAATGATACTCTTTTGCACAAGCAATTGTTTTTGTTGTATTACCAGGCGTGTTGAACTTTAAACTCAATGGTACTTTATGTTGTTGCTCTTCTTGACCTCTTTTTAAAGGAGATGTTGTCCCTAAAAGATTTTATTTTTTTTTATCTAGGGGGGCTCTCTGACTATTTTCCATGGGTGAAACCTTAATAGCTCAAAATGAGTTATTTAACGAAGTTTAAGCTCAGAGATAGTATCTAGTTTTGGTGTTTTCCTTGCTGCTGATAGCTAACTGTGTATTTATCACTTCAAATTACTATATTTACTTGTTCTTTTACTTACAAAGGCTGAATCAATTTTCGCATTTGCAGTAATATTGATGAAAACAAGTGTCCATTAGAAGGTGAACTCACTGAAGCCAAGCATGCAAATATACAATCAAACAAGTCCTTATGAAAAAGTTATGTCAAGAATTTGACACACTTGCATTGACTTATAGTGGTTTCTATTTGTTGATTTGCATCCCATGCGATAGATTGAGGAACCAAGGGAGATAAGGCGCAGGCCACGACAACTTAGATGTATTATAGTGGAACCGTATGAAGCAAATAAAAATAGGTCGAAATGTGTGCATGTGGAAATTCTTGCAAGCTAAGGGGAATTGTTTGTGTAAACCTCCTAGCAGAACTATTTGCTTGTGACTTGTTCTTGGCTTTTGCTGTTTTGGTATTAATTAACTTTATTTGAAAGTGCAAAGAAAATTGTATTAGAAGTACTTGAGTAGTTGAATTGGTATTTTGAGATAAGATACTTGGAGTTGGTTTATTTAAATGACAAACAATGAGTGCTTGAGTAGCCTTTTGGAAACAACCTCTCTATCTCCACGACCACGAGGTACGGATAAGGTATGTGTGTTCTCTACACTACTGGGTAGATTGTTGTTGGGGTGGCCTTTCGAGTGTTGATCATGACCCAAATTAGGGTCTTGATGGGCCACCCTTTCAAACTAGAAAGGGCTGCTAGATTAGAGGGAGTCCGGAGCCAAAAGGGCAAAAAAAATTGTCAAAAATTTCAAAAGAGCACATCATATTTTTTTAAAACCAAAAGGACAAAAACGCTCCTGCCGGAGCGATTTTCCTCTGACACATATTAACGCCGTGTACTCCGTTAAAAATAAAATCGCCGCCAAGGCAGCGATTTTTGTCCAATTTTTTTTCTTTTTTTTTCACTAAAATCGCTGGCACAACAGCAATTTTTTAACTCTAATATTTTTTCCTCCAACTAATATCGCTGCTATGACAGCGTTTTCATAGAGAAAAAAAATTGGCAGCTTTTTTGGAAAATTGCTGCCTTGGCAGTGTTTTCCATAAAAAAAGAAAAAAAAATTGAAAATCTTTTCTTAATTAGTTTTTTTTTAATTTTATGAAAGAATAATTATTTTTAAAAAAAATTGCTAACAGGGAGCCTGATTCCACCAAAAATTTGGAATCGACGTAAAATTATCAAAATGAGGCACGAACTTTAATCGGTGTCGAATTAAGCTGTCTTTTCAGTGATTTTTGTTAAAAAAATTATTTTTTAATAAAAACGCTGCCTTGTTTTCAAAACGTAAAAAAATAATTAAGAAAAATGATTTTTTTAAATTTTTTTTTGAAGAGAAACGAATTTTAAAAAAAAGAAAAAAATTTAACTAAAAAGCTACCAAGGCAGCAATTTTCAGCCATTTGGCAGCTTTTTCTACAATATATATATATATATCTTGAAATCGCTGGCAGCAATTTTGGAGAAACAAGTTTTTTTTTTTAAAAAAAAAATCGCTGCCAAGGCATCGATTTTGGTAGATATATTCTTTTGGTTTATTTATTTTTGAAATTTCTGTCAACTAGTCAACATCTGATTGTAAATTTATTTTTTTTAAATTCGTTTGATAATAATATTGACTAGTTGACAGAAATTTTTTTTTAAAAATAATTCCACCAAAAGGCAGTGATTTTTTAAATTTTTTTTTTACAATTAGATGTTGACTAGCTGACAAAAATTTCAAAAAAGAAAAAAATCAAAAGATTTTAAAAAAGTAAAATAAAAAATAGTTCCACCAAAATCACTACAATGGCAGCAATTTCTAAAAAAAAAATAAAAAAATTCCACAAAATTTATAATAACGCTGCAACAGCAGCAATTTAAAAAAAAAAATTAACGCCAAAAAAATAAAAAAAAATTGCTTTTATAATAACACTTCAATAGCAGCGATTTTAATTATTTTTTTTAAAATCGCAAAAACGCTACACGGGCAGCGATTTTAATTTTATTTATTTATTTTTTACAATCAAATGTTGACTAGTTGACAAAAATTTCAAAAAATAAAATAAAATAAAAGAATATTTCTACCAAAATTGCTGCTAAGGCAGCGATTTTTTTTTTTTTAAAAAAAAACTTGTTTCTCCAAAATCGCGTCCAAGGCAGCGATTTCAAGATATATATATATTATAAAAAATTGCCAAATGGGTGAAAATTGCTGCCTTGGCAGCTTTTTAGTTAATTATTTTTTTTAAATTCGTTTCTCTTCAATTTTTATTTTATTTTTAAATCGTTTTGAAAACAAGGCAGCGTTTTTATTAAAAAATAATTTTTTTAACAAAAATCACTGAAAAGGCAGCCTAATTCGACACCGATTAAAGTTCGTGCCTCATTTTGATGATTTCTACGTCGAGTCTAAAATTTTGGGTGGAATCAGGCTCCCTGTCAACAATTTTTTTTTTAAAAAATTGTTCTTTTATAAAACTTTAAAAAAATAATTAAGAAAAGATTTTCAATTTTTTTTTTCTATGAAAACGCTGCCATAGTAGCGATATTAGTTGGAGGAAAAAATATTAGAGTTAAAAAATCGCTGTTGTGCCAGCCAAAAAAAAGAAAAAAAATTTGGACAGGCAGCGATTTTTTTTTAACGAAGTATACGGCGTTAATTTGTGTCAGAGGAGGAGTGATTTTGCCCTTTTGGTTTAAAAAAAATATGATGTACCATTTTGGAATTTTTGGTAATTTTTTTTGCCCTTTTGGCTCTGGACTCAGATTAGAGGCCTCAACAACAAGCTGAGTCCAACAGTCACCATTGAAGAGAAAGGCCTAGGTGAATTGTGATGGACTAAAGCCCACTTTGAGAAAATTACCTAACATAGCAAATATATGTCATGTATTTATCCGAAATAGTGCAAGTCTAAAAAATTACAAGACATAATGAGAGTTTGAGTTTTATTTGTTTTGCTTTGTATGTTAATCGATACATTGTGTCGTGAATTTTTTAAGTAACTATTGCTACGTCTTGTAATTAGCCAAACTATCACTATGATCGATAAATATAGCTCAAAATGTTGTTATTTATGAAATTTCCTCTTGATTCTTTTTTTTGAATATTCGATATCTGAAGTCTTGTGGCTCAACTAATCGGATTTGCATTAGTTAGGCTCACTTAAACATGTAAAACCACTCCCTCCGTTTCACAAAGAATGGTCTAGTTTGACTTGACACATAGTTTAATAAAATAAAGAAGACTTTTGAATCTTGTGGTTCTAAATGAAAGTTATGTCAAATGTACAAAATTGTTCTTTAATCTTGTGGCTTTAAACATGTCACGTGGAAAACTGAAATTAAAATGTTATCAAAAAAGGAATAAGGTCATTCTTTTTTAAACAGACTAAAAAGAAAAGGAGGTCAGTCTTTTTGAAACGGATGGAGTATTTTTTAACAAAATCTTTTCTAAGAAATTATTTTTCATGACACACCCTTAGTGGATTGTACTATCCAGAAAAATTATACATATTATATATAGATTAACTACATTATAGTCTTGTGTGTTTATATGATAATGTTACCTGTTGCACAAATAATAGTATAATAATTATATAGAAAGTGAAGTGGTTGATGTTTTTAGTTTAACTTCTTCTGTTTACTTTTGTTAAAAACAAATAGTATATCTCAGTTTATTGCTATATAATGTAAGTAGAGTAGGTATTGCATAGGAAAAATATTATAAAATTACTCCACCACTTGAATTCATTTTCAAATATAAAAATGCTGACAAACATTGATTAGTTATAGCTTCTTCTTTTTTTCTGAGTTGTTGTATCCTTAATTGTATTGTAAATAATAATAATAATAATAATAATAATAATAATAATAATAATAATAATAATAATTTTAAAAAATTGTATTGTATATTTTTCTTCTTTCAACTGTCCCCAAAATATTTTTTTTTTTTTTTAAAGAAAGATCCAACAAATGAAAGGTTAGTTGTAGCATGGAACCAGCAGATATAGGCCAAAGCCATGTGACTTTTATAAAATAAGTAATTAATTTTGTCATTTTGACAATTAATTTATGAACATGAATATTAATCATGTTGGCATTTTAATAATGAACATAATTAGCATCAAGTTTTGACATTCATTTGACGAGCATGTGATAATATGTTCGTTTATACTCTAGTCGAGTGTTTATTAGAAAAAGCTTATCTACTTTTTAAAATAGTGATAAAATTTGTGCATGTATTATTCTTTTCAGATTTATTTATGTTATATTAAATATGTTAATGTCGATACATTGTTCACTTGCTTTATTAGTGAAATTATATATTTCTCTGTTGATCCTATTTAATTACGGACATAGATTAAGAAATATTTGTATAATTATATAATTTTTAAAATTTGTGGCTTTAAACATGGAATGATATTTATGATGTTGTCAACGTTGTCACTGAAAGTAAATTAAGAAGTTTAAGTAAAAATTATTTTTAGAATACCACGAATAAGATTATTATTTGTTTTAGCTTCAATTAGATAAATGAGTACATCAATTATTAAATTTGATATTTAACTTTAAGTATTAGACAGAAGGTTGTCACATTTTAGATAGTAATCACATAATTTTTTAATTTCTCAATGTATATTACTCTCTATTGTTTCAATTGCTTTATATTTTATTATTTTGTTGTCATATTCAAATTTTTTTTCTTAACTCGAAAATCTATTAAAAACAATTTGCATATATTTTGTCTTTTTCAAACTACATTAATATACTGTTTTGTGGTAAATAAAAAATTGAATTATAATTATTCAACTTTTCAATATTTAGATATTTTTTATAATCATGACAAATATGAAATTTAAGAAATATACTTTTTAGATCCCTTTTAAAATGTTGTCAAAAAAGATCCATTTCTTGTATTTTCAGAAAAAAATAAAATTAAAAGAACCACACATTCATATTTCCCCCCCTTTTCTGATACTCATAAAAAACATCCCACGTTCGAAGTCCAAATATATCGATGAGCAGCAACTGCTAAATTCCAAGCTAGGCTGGGTCGGTTCAATTTGATTTTAAAGTTTATCAGTTTAATTTAATAATTATTAGTTTGTAAATATATTAAATCGTTATAGAGCAATTAAGATATAGATTTATCAATTATTTATCATTTTCGATGCGGTACTCATTAAGATTTGACCCCAAAAACAATAATTGAAAATCACTTAGAAACAATGCGAAAAACCAAAAGAACCATATAAGTTGACAGAGTGCATCTTAGGCAAAAGCAAACACCATTCTATTGTAGAATAACTAAGAGTTTGAGACAACCAGAAATAAAAGTATGACACTACAATCTAAGTCAAGGACTTTATATACCGGTATCTGATTATCAGAAAAAACCTCAAATCGTTAAGAACCGTTATTCCAATAATAAAAAGAATTAAAATCATTACCAAAACCGCTAAATCAATAACCCATTATCGATAAACCAATAATTTTTGTTGGTTCGAGCTATCTATTTTGATTCATTTGGACAGCCCCAGCACAATGTATGTATATTTTATTTCCTTCAAGTATTTTATTTTTATGTTTATTCTTTTAAAATTATTTTTCAACATCAAAAATATAAATATTATCATAAAAAATAATACTTTAAAAGTCATGCAAAAGTCAAAGTGAATCATTAAAATTGCATCAAGGGTGTGGTTTCAAATTCAGGAGGTCTTAGGTTTAAATCCAAACAGAAATAAAAAAATATTAGACAAAATTCTAATATACCGTGAAATTAGTGAGGTGTAGCCCAACCTACCTGGTTTTCAACCATTTCTCAAATCAATCGAAAAATATAACTCCCTTGCCAACATCTTTTTCCTTTTTTTTTTTTTTTTTTTCACATTCCATAATTATATATTCGTAGCGTGCATTTCTTATATTAGAATCTTGAATTTTTTTCGTCGAAAACAATGTATTTAATCTCTTCATTCTCTGCAATTCCTCAAAGGGTCATTACATAATCTTGAGAGAAGAAAAGGGGTTACAGAAAAATGCTTCAATTGCATTGCCCATCACTTCCAATGCTAAATCCAAGAATTTATCAGATTTCTCCTTCTAAGTGGTTTGTTTGTTTCTATTACGTTTCTCATGAATATATTTTGTAGTGTGGTTAGTATGAATATAATTTTGAAGTTGAAAATTGAAAATTTGAGTTTTCGAAGTTGTGTTTGGACAAACGTTTTTGTAACTTTTCGAATTTTAGTTGGAAAAAATTGAACTTTTGTGAGTGGAAGTGAGTGCAGTCTGGTTTTTGGGAATTTGAAGATGTTTTGAAAATAAAATTTTAAAATCTAATCAAATTTTATGGCTAATCAGCAAAATCTATGGAAATGCTAGACATTTGAAAGTTTTGTGCTCTTGGGTGTGTTGAGTATTGTAAGCTTGGATTGCATCTATGTGTATTTTCTGAAGTTCTAGTTGCATAAATCTTATTGTAAAAAAATAAATACATGAGTTTATATGCTGAAGTTGACTACTTTAATCAAATATATTATAGTCCTCTGTACCATATACTTGTGATGACATACAATAAAAAGAGTTAATGAACTATAAAGATTGAATGAAGATAACATGGATTTTGCGCAAATCTGAGATTTGTGATTTTATCTTTGAATTGAATATTCTATTAAAATAGAAGTAATTCATCATCATTCGGATTGGATCAAACTAAGTCAGCTATCTTACAACCGGATTGATTGGGGAGATAGTGCTAATCTAACTGCTGGTATGGTTATGCTAATAGACAGAGGACCTGGAATAAGAAAGTCATTATGTTAGGAGTAGTGGTATGAGATTAACTAGAAATCCTGGAAATATCTTGCATTACTTAACCACTTTGGCTCTGCAGTTTAGTCCATCTTCACAGATATAGCCAAGGCATAGTGCAATGTGCATTTATACCAAGTCCTGTAAACAGAACAGTTAGTGTTGGACAATCCTCCATTTCATTAGTTGCATATCTTTCTGTCTTCAAAATAGAATACCACTTCCGAATCTCAAGACATAGTCCGCCGATTATATTCCTTGAAATAGATGAACTGTGTTCTAAGGTGGAAGAAACAGCTGCAATACTTGATTTGTTCAGTGCAAAAGGTTGACTGTTGGAAGTCTCTTTATTCCCAATATTCTGTGTATTTAAAATTGAACAAAGCTGTTCTTTATTTTCATTGTCTAGAATGTCCCAATCTATCTCTGTTATAATCCAAACTACGGGTGTCTAGAAATACTGGATCTTGGTCTCATGACTGTTGGAAGTCTCTTTATTCCCAAATAGTATGTGATTATGGCTGGTTGTATTAAATCGGGAAACGCTTAAGTGAATGCATAAGCTCAGATATTTGTGCATAAGGCTGCTAAGCCTTGCAGCTACAGCCTAAAATATTCACGTGATATAGAACCTATTCATTTTGCGCATTGTTTTAACTAAAGCTATTTCAATTTCCAGGAAGGCATTGTCTTTTCCCTGTCGGAGAAACCATACTTCTACTTTTTACATGAATGACTGGTTGGCCAAAAGTAAAGGTGAGTAACTAGATAGTTTATTTTCAATGCTGTATGAGTATTTATGCCAAAAATAAGCTCCAATGCAGCTGAAGCTCATGAAAGCTGAGAATTCATCATTATGTCTTTAAGAACCTTGATGTACTGGGATGGTGGTCCATTGAGCTCCTATCCTCCTCCCCTTTTCGGAACTGCATCCTAGTAATGGTTGTTACTCTTTTCAACTAGGAAACCTGCCAAGCATTCAACAGAAGACATGCAGACAGTTAAGTTCCCCAGGAAACATGAATATCAGGGAAAATCGGAATCATCAGCCATTGAAGATTTATTTGAAGAATATTTCTCAGGTTCCAATGCCTCTTGGCACTATAACATCTCTCAGCATTATAGAATTTCCCCCTAAGTTTTGGAAGTTGGTCTTAACAATAATCAAGAGATAAGCAACTGAATTTGATGGTTGTCCATAAAAAACTTAGTCATACTTATTTTCCTTGGACCCTTCTTAGACTTTCATGATATGCCTCTGATTCAGTTTTCACCTTGAATCTGAAGTTGAGCACCTTCAGAGATCTAGAGGAAACTAGTATCTGTACGGATTTTTAAAGAACTTCCATCATAGGACAGGGAAAACTCCATTTTTTTAATGAAGTAAATATTTGGTTGCTATGTTAGTTCTGTAAATATGACACTGCACCCAGTATATTGGAAAATCTTAACTTCTAGATGTGCCAACTTTGTCTTGAAAAAACTTATGTAGGTTACAAATTCTTCAGTTGTTTAATATAATATTTTAGCCAACCCTGACTTGTTTGGGACTGAGGCTTAGTTGTTGTTTAATGTAATATTTTAAAAGTCTGATGAGGAAAAGCTGAATATCAAGTTGTGAGGTTGGTTCTTGATAATGTAAACTTCTGCTCCATATTGGAGCCATTGGGATTATACAACTACCTCTGTACTTCCAATGTTTCAGCTGATTCCACTTCCATTATACCAAGGAGTTTTTCCATTCTGTATCCTGTTGAGATGCAATTTTCTGACCAATTTTGTGCTAGTTCTTCTAATAACCAATTTCTGTAATGTCAAAATTTTTATTGGGAACTCTCAAAGGTAGATCAATTATATCATGTAAATATTTACTAATGAAAATGTCTACATGTGCAGGACTTCCCAGCTAAAATTGTAATAGCTTCGTTTGCATCTTATTTCCTGTATAAATTGAAACTTCTAAATCTAATTGGTAAGAAGATGGGGATGATCCGAGAGTTATCCTTCTTTGTGACTCAAGCATCAGGGGCTCAAAGTTTACCTTTTGCTTGTCTTTCTAAGCCCGTGAATAAACCAATACCACTTCAGTTGGATGTGTCCTTTCCTTCACTGAAAGACATCAAATGGAGTTTATCACGGTTAATATATTTGTTCAACATACAACTAGAGAAAAATGTTGCCATGTAAGTAGCCAATTATACCTCCTTTGTAGTATGTTACCTTTCTATTTCTCTTTCTCAATGACTTAGCTCAGTGATGGGTGCAGAAATGACATCATGGAACATGCTAGAGAAAGAATAAAAGTTTGCTTTGTAGAAATTAAATATAGGTGGCTTGAATCAGGAAACTCCTACTCGTTACTTCTTTAATTTGTTCTGGACCTGAATCATAATGCTTATAACTTTTAAAGTATTCATGGGCTTGTACCTTAGTTGTGCGGACTCTTCACTTTTTATGCCGCACCCGTGTCGGATTCGTATAAAATACGAATCCGACACGCACCCGTTGACATTTTTGAAGAGTCCAAGCAACATAGGCTTGTACTAGTAGGGTTTTATGTCAGTCATCTAAACTTACTATCTTCTCTCATTTCAGGTACATTAATGCACTTCCAGTTGTATTCTTTGTACATGCTTACCATCTTTGTAACTAGTTTAAGATTATAATGTATGAAGAGATAGGAAAATATATGTGCAGATGTCAGTTCTTTGTAGCGCATTCATAAAAATACAGTACTAGGCCTTATTTGGATTTTTCCTGAGAGATGTGAATCATCTATTCCATTTTGTGCAGGTTTTTTGTTGTGCTTTTGGTATCATGCTTCTCATTTGTGATGATTGGTGGTTTTCTGTTCTATAAATTCAGGTAAACTCTTCCAGACATGATATTCAGTATACTTATTTGTGCTAATGTTGTATACAAATGTATAAAACTAAAAGTAGATTTGATTTCTCGTTACAAATGATGAGTAGTCCCCTCTTGTATTAATATCCAAGGATCTTCTTGAAGCTCATTCTTTAGCAGAAGCATTTTGTAGATTTCTCCTGCCTTTGTTACCGCAATACCTATTATAGAGGTCATTAGTTTTTCAGTTGCTGAAGAACTAGTTATCTATATTGAATTGCGTAACCACCTCAGCTAATAGTTTAATCTGGTAGATAGGGTATATTTTATTTATTTATTCGGGTCTTGTGGCATGTCCCGCACAAGTAGGCATGATTCCTTGGGCAAGCACACACATATATTTTTGTTGATGGATGGAACTGAAAGTTGAACTATGACCCCTTCTTGCTTTGATACCATGTTGAATTGGGTGAAGTGCATTAGCTAAAAGTGAACTGCTACTGAGCAAACACTTCTGTTGTTAGTTTTAGGTCTGCAATAATCAAGGCGCAGAGCTGGCTGCAACCATTTTTAACTTGAAGAATCATAGAGTATTGATGTTTTTGGGTATAAATACATACTAACATGCATGTCTGACAAAACAAGCCATATATTCTATCAGCTAAGGGCGAAACGTATCCTGTATACTCTCAGTTAGCTACTATCAACAAATAATGACCACTTTAAGAAAGTTGAAAGTTCTTTAGGTTGTTGAATAAAATAAATACTATCTGGATTTTAATTGCACCATAGGTACAAAGATTAGCTATGTTCAGCGGACTCTTCAAAATTCCTGCCGCACCCTGTCGACATGACATGGGTGTGGATATGGGATCTATACCAGATTTGGTTAACTTATCTCGGGTACTTTAACCACATTCTATGATGGAGAAGTATAAATTGATTGGGTATATGGTTTGATTTTCGGGTTTATGTCATATATATAGAGAGAGAGCGTTATATAAAGTATGAGAATGCTTTTCTAATTACGCGAGATAAGAATAAAATATTTGTCTTTATAAGCAATGAAGTTTTATTAGTTTTAGTTCAATAATTTATAACTAATCAAAATATATACTGTATAGGTTGTAATATACATTTATTGGCCGTATCCCAGAACCCGTATCCGTACTCGCCTACTCGGATCCATACCCTTGAATACTAAATTTATACGATGAAGAATCCGACCTTTAGATCCACACCCTCATCAGATACATGTACCTAAGTCCTAGCAACATAGAAGCCAAGCTTAAGTTTATTTCAAGTTCCAACGTGGTTTTAACCCATGATAAAGCAACCTGCATGTTTATTTGGTTTCAGTTATGCTATGCTCCTGTCAGTCATGTTACTTCTCTTGTGATCTTATTTTCCTTGCTTTCCCTCTCCTTTTTTTCTTTCCCTTTTTTTTTCCTATTGCTGACAGCGCTGTGTATTAGGAATCTTCTTCAATTTTTCACTTTCCCTTTTATGAAATTTGGCAAAATTTGATGGTTTTGTTGCTTTCAGATCTAAAGTAAACATTTTTGGATATGATCTTAATTTCTATCCATCGAATAGTTTTATCACTTGCTTTCATTGTGTGTGTCACTATATTATCGCGTCTCATATTGTTTCTGATAGTGAATTTTGTTGAAGCCTTATATGAGAAGTTATTCATATTTCAATTTTCTTCTCCAGCTGTTTCCCTATCCACATGTTTGTTTGCTGATATGGATATTTTTCATCATGAAGAAAACGCAGGGGTAATGCTTACTCTTTGGAGGACTGCTTATGGGAGGCCTGGGCATGCCTCTGTTCATCATCTACTCACCTGAAAGTGTGGTTTATCTTTATCACATTTGATTTTGTTGATAAAATGTAATCTTCTTACTGATTAGCAATATTTAGATCATAACAATTATCATTACTAAAAGGACTTGCATTTGACTGCAGCAAAGAACAAGAGTTGAACGTGTAATAGGATTCATCCTTGCCATATGGGGGATACTGTTTTATTCTCGCCTATTGAGCACCATGACTGAACAGTTTAGGGTAAGCTCTTGAAAAATGCTACATTCAAGCTTAATATCAGCAGGCAGTTCCCTGACAAGCACTTCGACAGAATAATATGCAAAGACTCAGAGAAGGGGCACAAATGCAAGTGTTGGAGACTGATCATATTATAATTTGTGGAGTTAACAGTCATCTGAACTTTATACTAAAGCAGCTAAATAAGTACCACGAATTTGCTGTTCGCTTAGGTACTGCCACTGCTAGGTAATATCATTGCTTACAGTTCACCATACAAAATATGCATTGTGCTGCCAATATTACAAGTGGAGTTACCTGTTTGCAGGCGGCAGAGAATTCTTCTGCTATCTGATCTTCCACGAAAGCAAATGGACAAAATATCCGACAACATCACCAAAGATCTCAATCACATTGATGTCTTTACTAAAAGGTTAGTCTCACTTCATAAAGAAAAATATGTAAGGTTGCAGAGGTCTGGGAATCTCTATAGAAGATCAAACAAGTCCTAGTAAAGCTACTTCATTAGTTATATAGATCACCTGTGCCTAGTGAAGCTACTCCATTAATTATATAGATTACCTTTGCGTATGTTCTCTATAATAAGAAAAAAATCCAGTTCCAGGTAGGAAAGAGAATAAGGGGAATATCATAGAAGATGCTTCCTTGAACAAAGCTGTACGTGCTACAGCTGTAAATCCTTACCTTTTTCAAGGAATTGAAGTGCTACATTTGCTGTTCCAAATCTCTTGAACTGCTTAGATGGAATACATGTTTTTGCTTGGTGCCCTCTTTGTAAAATGCCCTCTTTTGTAAATGATGTTATAAATTTCGCTGCATTCTCTTAAAACTTATACTGTTTAGAGAGGGTCACCACTTGTTTATTTAATCTTATTAGATTTTGAAGTTACTCTCTTATATGTGTTCTTTTCCCATGAGCTAAGCAAATCACTGTATTTGATTATGGGTGGCTACTTAATTGAGGTTCTTTGACTACTTTGAAACCTTATTGAATATTAACCTACATCTCATCCAAAAGCTTAACTGTTTTTTTCCCACTTCCAATGAATAAGATTGACTTTTTCATAAAAAGCAGTCAATACTCCCAAAACTTGATTTCATGATTAGCATTGAATAATATCATGTTTTATTACTCTAGTCCTGTTAATTATCAAATTCAAGCCTGAGACTTGATATGGGTGGCTGAGATACATATTTCCGTAGCGGATGCTGGTCCAGTCTTACTCCAGAGCATGGTGTATGCATCTATCTCCCTCACTTTGAAGAGGGGGAGGCAGTTAAAATTCCTCTAACTTGTATATATTGCTAATGGTCAAAACATCGTGATCGTAGTTTGGATTTCCAAGAGGGTTTTGTTGTGCTGTGCATGTGCAAGATCACATAAGTCGACTTAGGCCTCGGGTTCATAGGCCTCAGCCTGTCCACGTTTCCTGAGCTATTGTATGATCAAATTGAAGTTGCTATAATTTCAGTTGCCTTTAATCTAATATTTCATACATTTTCTCTAACAGTTGCAGTTTAAGTATGACAAAATCATTTGAAAGAGCTGCAGCCAATAAGGCACGTGCCATTGTTATACTTCCAGCAAAGGGAAATAGGTAGGTGATTTGTTTTACCTTGGGTACATTACAAACTGTTTTCCATATCAATTTTCTTGTTCTTTAGTTCTCTTCAAATGGTAAGTGGTCAAAGGGATAGAAGACAGTTTCTAGTTAAGCTTTCTAAATACTACTATCACTTCTATGATTAATTTATCCTCACATAGACATGGAAGCACCACTCTCCCCAACTTAAAAAATTCTATTGACATCATGGACTTCAGGAAATTATATTCTTGAGTTTTGATAGTTTTTCCTAGTTTTGGTTCAATATTTGGAAAATAACAAACAGACTTAGTATCAAATTCATCAATATTTAAAATAATGAAGAGTGATTTACAACATTAGCAGCTGGGTAAAGTATAATATTCACTTGAAGAGGTTAATCATATTCCTTTATCCTAAATTATATGTTATAATTGGATTATAAGGTCACTGAAGCATTTACTGTATGTAATTTAAATAATTCCCGTGTTTCAAAAAAGTTAAACTTACAGCTTAAAGTTTCAGCGTGGTTAGTTGTTGTCAGTTATGTTCTATATTGATTGAATCAGTATGCAATATGATTCTAAAAATTATCTCTGAAAAAGAGTCCTTGTAACTTGTAAGCCATAGACAGAATATGTGGAAATAATACAACACACTAAACTATGCCACAGAAACTCAATATGTTATCTGCAACTTCAGTGCTTAAGTCTAGACCTTATGAAAAGCCTTATCCCCTGACTCCAGGGGACATGTATGTGATTGGGTCTCTGGTTATTGGGAGTAGTTTCATGCACGGTTCCCCGAGTCTTTTGATGTCTACACTTCCCTAATTTTAAATTAATGGCAGTTTATGTTCAATTTGAATTTTGTGTTTGTGCTTTCTTCTTAGCTTCTTATTTACGATGTTCTTGATTTAATTAGGTATGAGGTCGACACAGATGTATTTCTCTCAGTACTAGCCCTTCAACCCCTTCCAGAAATGATCTCTGTGCCCACCATAGTTGAGGTATGTTTCTCTGGAAGAGTACTTTAAACGTTTTGAATCATCATTTATAAGTTAGTGACTCCTTCCCAGATTTCTTTCAGGTTTCGAGCTCCAACACATGTGAACTCTTAAAGTCAATTTCAGGATTGAGAGTGGAACCTGTTCAGAATGTCGCATCAAAGTTGTTTGTTCAATGTTCTCGCCAAAAGGGACTCATTAAAATATACAAACACTTGCTCAATTATCGAAGTAATATACTGTTTCTCAGTTAAATCATTTTTGTTTCATGAGTTATTTTATTGAATGCATAATCTGAAAAGGAAGATTTGGCAGGTATCTCATTGTCTTCCATTGTTTTAAGTGCTGCATTCTGATAGCGGTCTCAAATGCATTTAATTTTTGTCGAAAAGTGGATCATCCACTGGTGGAGTGGTAAACCTGAGTAAAATATCATGCAGCTTGTTAGGTTATGATGGCTAGGTAGCTTCTTTTACTTCATCTACCTTTAGCCATTTGTACTAAAATCAACTTCAGTTTGATTGCGTCTTTTGTTCTGTCTGGTAAAGAGCTAAGTTCTTTAAGACATTTTGAATTCTGTGGTCCACAACCTTGAACTTTGGACATCCCGTGCTTAATTCAAAGCACTAATGTCTTCTTAAGTTTCTTAAAGTTCTCAGTGAACCGGAACTCTGCTCTGTCCTTAATTGTGGGATAACATTTCAAGTCTGAAGTGTCTGGTCGTTGAAGTTTTTGCTTCATATATTATATTGTTTTTTTGCATAAAATCATGTCATACATCTTGCAATATCTTGACAGTGAAATTATCACAACAATGTACATAAATTTGTTTCATGATTGGACACTTTTTTCTAAGAAGAGCATGGTTTCATCTGGCAGAGAACGTATTCAATCTTTGCAGTTTCCCTCACCTGGCAGGATTAAAATATAAGCAATTAAGACGTGGCTTCCAAGAGGTAGTCTATTTGACTAGAATGGTTTTAACTAGCGATTTCATTAAATTTGTAGATCTTGAAGTCATATTCAATTCTGCTTTTCTTTCAGGCTGTTGTTTGCGGTCTCTACCGACAAGGGAAGATAAATTTCCATCCAAGGGATGAAGAAGTTTTGGAAGAAACTGATAAAGTATGTTCAACATTAAATATTGCAGTTGTGTCACCCATATGAATAAAATAATCCAACTGTAGATGTTAAATTAACTTGGACTATCACTGTGGAGAAACGAAAATTTATACACTAGCTTCCTTTGGGGGACCTAGTTTGTGAAAGTATAGTGATACACACAGTACACTGCTTTTATACTGATCTAATTATTCTGAATCAGTCCTTTAAAGATATTGTATGCTTATATTGATTTGTAAACTGTACATCTATTATAAGCCATCGTACATTATTCTCAAGTAGAAGAAAGGAATATTAACTAGAAGCAGATTGATGGAACTAGGTGAGATGAATCCTTAGACAGGTATTTATTGCTTTCATTATTGCCATTGAAGTGAATATATTTCTACAGTTTTAAGCTTTTGAATGTGAAGTGGATTCGTTTCTGCCAATAATGCCTTGCGTTTGGTCTTCCTGTGGACCTCTTCATCTATCCTAGATCATGTATGAATGAGAGAGGGTAATAATAATCAGTGGCTTGTTATACCTTTTACTTCGGTCTTAATGAAATCATCAGTTTTAGGTAAAGGATCAAGAAGATTTATAAGGGGTAAAAAGTGTTACAGCACTAAATCATTCCATGGGACATCCACCGCTCCTTTCTGGCTCCAATGATTACTATCTTTCTGTTATGGTGTGGAGATCAGGGAGTTGAGCATATGATAGTAGTTGCAGTGTCACCATTATAGCGCCGAGAGCAGGAATTTTATGTACCGTTCACTTTGTTTTATAATTGACTCGATCATACAATGTTGTGTATGTTCTCATCAGAAAGTTCTGAAAAATGTACGAAGTTCAAATATTTTGCTATAGTCCCCTAATTTAGTTTACTTGCATGCTGATTCTTTCACTTTGAATCATACAGGTTTTGTTTATTGGACCTGTTCATGGTAAAAAAAGGCCGCAGCTGGCATACTCAAATATTTCTGATGAAAGTGACAATGCCATAAATGATTCTCACACTGTAGAAAAGAATGGACAATTCAGGAGTAATACGTTGGAGATAACCAAAGCACGTCTTGAGAATATAGTGAAACGAACAAAATCAGGGTCTAAGGTATAACATATTAGAAATGCTTTGCACCTGCCACCTTCATTGCCGAGTATTTTAGCTAACTCTGTAAGTATCTAAATTCAGGCATCTGATTGGTGTCCGGGACCTAAAGAATGCATATTAATGCTGGGATGGCGGGCTGATATTGTGGAAATGATTGAGGAATATGATAATTATCTGGGACCTGGCAGCACACTGGTAAGTCATGCTCTTCTGGAAGACCTCCATCTCTAACCTCTACACTATAGGTGGAGATAATTGGATGTTTAACTTCTCAATTTGTTATGGGGTAACACACTTTTCTTGATTCAGCATGACATCTGTCAGTATTTCTGAGATTCATGACAAGGAAAAATCAAGTTGTCAAACTCAAAAGGGGTACAATGTAAAATGCAACTGAAACGCTTGGTTCTAAAGTTGTGGATTGCTTTGGATTTTTTTTCTTTCCAAGTAGACACAAGGGATTGACACAAAAAATAACATGATTCTGTCAGCCCTTCTACACCATAGCGCTTTTTACATGAATTATTTGACAACACTGCCGTAGTATGAAGAGAGGTGATTTATGGATCACATTTCAGGAAGATAATCCAGAGGAGGTTTCTTTCATTTAAGGTTATCTAATGTTAACAGATTATGCTACCTTCCAATTGAATTTAAGTGTGAAATATTGTTCTTAAAAGTTTCTAGTTCATTGAAAATAGTTGATTTGATTTCTTCCTGCTGAAAGATGCTATTAATTTATTCATGTGGATCTTTGGCTGATAGTGAAATGTCTCTTCAAAATCAAGAGAATTGGTAAAATGTAGAATATTCTTGTCGGTTAAGTACTTTCAAGAGAATCAAAGTCCTAATACATACTTAAATCTGTCCAAATTTTTCACGTAGCCACCTGAACTAAGCCTACAACCTGTTGAACACTTGATCTATGCTCAAACATGCCTATTAGATGCATGTGGCTAACATGGTACATAGTATGGATATCACATACATTAAGCACGTGAATGCATTGAAAATGAGCTGCCATGGATTATTTTCCTCCTCATCTAATTCTTTTCTCATCTCTCATCTCAACGCAAGACCCATCCTCCCAACATTTTTCTCCTTAAATCTCCACCAACAAACCACCACTGCCACCTGTTCACCCATGAAACAAAAACCAACACCTTACCACTACCATTACAGACCACAAACGACCTTGCTGCCACCAGCTTTCTTCTCCTCTAGCTTCTCTTGGGAAACAAATACGTAAACAGTGACCCAACACCTCATCGACCCCATGGATCCCTCTCTCTAAGCTCTCCAACAATCTGCCATCCTTGAATTCTATATCCAACTATTAGTTCTACTGTCCAAGTTTTCCCTGGAGAATGGACAGCTTCCGCCACAATAAATTCTGTTAGCACCTTCTTTGCAGCATATGAACCTGCCATCCACTTTACTTCAAATGTCTGTGGAAAGTCTCTCTAGTTTTGTTTAGGATGAAGGGGTATTTCCTATCAAGCACACAGGCAGAGTTGATCAGGATGTTGGCTGGTGAATGAAAAGTTGATTCGGCCTCGTCGAAAGAGACTTTACTTCATCTTGGTCGGAGATATTGAAGTGGGAAGCTTTGGACTTGGGTATAGAGATGATGAGTGTCGACCTCTTCTTCCACCATGGTTGAAAGAAAAAACAATGATTTCTAGAATAAGGAGAGGAAAGGAATTTTGTGGATAGACACCAAAGAGTGAAGATTATGTAAAAATATATCAGCGAAGGGAGAGAGGGTTGGAAGGGGAGAAGAAATTGGGGAGTTTGGGCCATGGAATCAATGGCGCTGTAGGGAGAAATCAATGGAGCTGAAGAGAGTGGGTTGGAAGGGAAGAGTAGAGAAAAAAAAAACTCTCTTCCTTTTCTTAAATTATTTGGGATAAAGAGCCACATGTCTTTTCTCATTAGGTTCTTTGCCATGTCTCTAGTGTGTGAACTTCACACTTTATTTTCTTGACTGTTTCAGCAACCTGTCTAATGATGCAGTTTTGAGCAATGGTCAGGTGTTCAATAGGCAAGAGCTTAGTTTAGGTGGCTGGATGAAAAATTCTGATAACTTTAGTTGTCTAAGCTCTTTTTGATGGTTATGTCAGAATGATTAAAATCCTTAGGGCAGGGTAGCATGGTGCACAAAGCATCTTGCGTTAGCAGGGGAAGGGGAAGGGGGCCGCACCCTAAGGGGTATGATGTAGACATCCTACCCTAGAATCCTTAGAAAAATGAAATTGTTATATTTGTTGAAGTGTGTGGCCATCTAATCTTAAAGCTTGAATAGCTAGAGAGCACACTTTTTATTTACTTAATTACATTCTCAACACGCCCTTCTTATTTATTTATTTTTGATGAAGTGAGTAGAGTTCCATTAAGAGGCGTCAAGAAGACGCAGACAAAAATTACTAGGAATAAAAGGAGTTACTCTGTTACACTATCTAGTCTATAACTAAAGAGCAAACTCCATCCAGAAACTGTCCACAACTAGAATCTCATTGATAGGTTCAACGTAAATTTTATTTTGTCTATAGCAGGGCTTTTGGATTCTTTGTAAATATGGCTTTGCACTACCTTAGTGTTTTTTGAATATACTAAAATGTTATCAGTCTCAAGAAAATGTCTTACTTCTAAAACACAGAGCAGTTATAGATTAGCATCTGAATTTATCACCATATCTTTACAATTTATGACTGAGTGACTGTATATTTGCTTACTACTAGACTAAGTCTTCTTATGTATCCTTTTGTTTTGCATCCCATAAACTTGTAGGAGGTGTTATCAGATGTCCCAATGGCTGATAGACATACGGCTAGCCGACTTGCTGGCCAGGGAAAGCTAAAAAATGTTCGAGTCTCTCATAGGGTATTTCTGAGTTCTTACTCATTATCTTATGTTGATTACCTGGATTAGATTTGGAACTGTCCATCTTAATCTGTCCATATTCATAATATTTTACAGATTGGAAGCCCAATGGACTATGACATGCTGACGGACACCATTGCAAACATTCAAAAATCATTTAAACAAGGCGAAGAATTTCCATTCTCCATTGTCGTAATATCTGATAGAGAATGGTTACTTGGAGGTAGCAAAAATGGTGTTATCTTATATGGGATATAGATGCATGTTTAAATTTGTATCTCATTTCTCCAGATGCATCGAAGGCAGACAAGCAATCTGTATATTCTCTGCTCCTTGCTGAAAACATCTGCAACAAGCTTGGCGTGAAGGTATTTGTTCAAAATTTGTCTGTCTTCACAAATCTAATTTCCTACTTCATTGTTCTTTCTATAGTTCTTTGGTATGTTGGATGCCCCCCCCCCCCCCCCCCCCCCCTCTCTATTCCTTTTACAAATCAGAAACAAATTTCAAGTGCATCTAATTCTGTAGAGAGATTGATGGGAGAATTTGGACATGCATGAACAACGGGGTTTTAGGAATACTAGAACATGATATATTGGTAGTTTTGACCGCATATATGTGCTGGTTTTCTTTCTACTTCATAATTAGTACTTTATTCGTGTGGTACTGGGATGGGGGGGTTGCAACCACGGTTTAACTCCTTTTCTTACCCTGTACTAAATTTTTGCATCCCATAGTGCAGTTGCAAACAATTAGGTATGTAAAACTATGCCTTCTTTGAAAATAAGGAGAAGAAAAGGCCAATCTGGTGCACAAAGCATATCCCACATTCATGTAGGATCCGCGTACCTCAAGGGAGTGTGATCTAGGCAACCTACCTTGATGCAAACATCAGTGATTGATTCCATTGTTCGAACCCATGGCCAGGTCACATGGATACAACTTTACCGTCGCTCCTAGGCTCCCTTCCTTCTTTGGAAATAAGAACAGAGACTAATTTAGATAGCTACTGTGCCCATCTATACTTTTTTATATTCACTTTTATCCTAAAATGAAAAGGGTGCACTCTAGAAGATTACTCGGAGTTTTTGTTTTTTCACTTCGTTGGTGGTATCTTGAACCCCAAAGAAAACAATTTCACTTACTTGCATCATAAAATCTGTACCGCCTTAGTGATTTCAAGATGCATGTTGTAACCTACAACATCATATATGTATCTACCAACCTTCTTTGATAAAGTAACAATCTCTTATATAGGCTTTACAATATTTCTGTTGTTGCCGCCTGTGCTTGCATCTATGACCTGAGAAAGCACATAATAAACTTGAATGCTATTATGTAATGGTTTGGGTTCTGCTCAAATCTTCTGATCAGGGTATCCTGCTGTTTGAAGAAAACATTCTTATTTCATCACTATTCCTGCATCTTTTTTTCCTTGGGAAATTGTCAATAACTCTACTGATTGGTTCGATATTCTGCTTTGCGGAATCAATGATCAAATTGCAGGTACAAAATCTTGTTGCAGAGATTGTCGATTCCAAATTGGGTAAACAGGTATTTGTTTCTAACAAGGACTGTTCTTGGTTAATTTAAATGAATGTGTAAGTCATGTCTTTGTTTTTCTCGAGTTGTGGAGTTTTGATGGCATGTGTTTATGTTCTGCTCTCCAGATTACAAGAATCAGGCCTTCTCTCACTTACATTGCTTCAGAGGAAGTAATGAGTCTAGTGACTGCTCAAGGTTTCAAATATTCCCTTACAAAGGCCAAATGGATTCTTCTTAGTGAGGTTTGAAGTGATTCCTGAATTGTGTTTTTTTGTTTTGTTTTTGTCACAGTTGCAGAAAATAGCGAATTGAATGAGGTTTGGAAAGATATTTTGAATGTCGATGGAGATGAAATATACGTAAAGGTAATAATTTGCCTTTTTAAATATAGCAGGTGTGAAAATCGACAAAGAAACTTGGCTTCTAAAATAAGATTATTGTCAATTATCTTGAACCTCATGTATTAAACCTTTATATAAGCTTCACTTCTCTGCGTCTGATCTAGTTCATGAAGGAATTGGCATGTGTTTCCACTTTCCTGTAATGGTGCATGTAAACCAACTACTGCTTGTGTCAGTGGTGCACGTAACAGGCATGCTTGTTGGTTATTTAATTGATCTGTGCTTCATTTGCCTGAAGGTGTGAATATTTGATATATAAATGTAAGAATGACAGAACGAGTTGTGACAAGTGCGAGAACAGTAATCGGAAATATAAAGGAGTTTTTGCATTGAGCGCGTAATTGTTTACCCTAGTTATAGATGAGATATTTAATAATTCCCATGTTTAGGTCCTATTGCGTATGCTATATGCATTGGATATTGTGTTAATTGATGAAACTAACAAGATGTCAACTAAAAGCTTGACTTATGAACAATCATTCTAGAGAGTGAGTTTTATGATAAATAGAAGTAAAATAGACTGTGCTCTGGGAGTTGGCATTAAGAAGAGTAAAGCTGATGAGAGATTAGTTGGGATTGTGGTGCTTAATGTAGACAATTCAAATATGAAGGCTCAATGTTTCCCGAGAACGATATGTTAGATGAAAATGTAAAAGATAGAATTTGAATAGAATGGTAGAAATGGAGAAATGCTACGGGAGTGTTGAGCAAAAGAACACCTGCCAAAGTGAAATACAAGTAGTGTATTGTTGTATAACCAGCAATGTTATATGAGAGTAAATGTTGTGTCTGTAAGGTTACATATTCACAAGATGACTGCCACAGAAATATGAATCTTAATATGGATGTGCACTCATATAAGATTAAGATAGTTTAGCCATGTCCTACCCTTCGATTGCTGTGAATCATGATCATTGCAAGTGTTAAAAGCGAACGAGGTAAATTTAAAATCACGTGGAGGGAAGTAATCTTTTAAAACCTACAACATCTTACATTCCATGCAGACTTCGAATACAATAGAAGACAAGTTTATTGAGGCAACATCAAGTAGTTTGGAATAAGACCTAGTCATGTAAGTAAAGCTTACATTAGGTCCAATTTTTCTTTGTCCTAAGGCAGAAAATAAACATAGCCAATGTAAATATAGTTTTCGCTTATGTATGAACATTTCTCTCTTTTGACCTTTGGACATGAATGATGTGTGTATTCCTTAGAACATCAACTGAACATATGTACTATTTTTTCCTTGAGAGTGATGAAAGAATAGTGCCTATTTGTTGTACAAGACTCGCCAATGATGGTGAATGGGCAATACGTAGAGGTTGCTCCGCTTCCTATGGATTGTTCTATAGCACTACAATTAAGAATTTACGATGCTTGCTCCAAGGTGGAAGAGTGTCAAATTTCTTTTTGGATGTAGCAAACACACAAATAAAACAGCTTAGTCAGCAGAAGAAGTCACTCCAATCTAGTAAGAAATGCCTTATTGATAAAGTAAAGCAAGAGACAGTCCTCTCGTCTACTACCTTAGCTGCCAGAAATAGCTTTTTGACTTCCTTTCCCCTTTCTTTCATCTTCCTAATGGTGTTACAAGAATGTCTTCGAGAATTATTCTCCTTCCAAGACCTTTTAAGGATGCCACAGGTGATAGTAGAAAGAGAGATGAGTTTGTTATAGATTAAATTGTGACATGAAACAGAAAAACTATTAGAGCTCTTGACTTGGTTGTAACTTTCTTTTCATCCTTCACTTACAGGACATTGGGCTTTACATGAAGGAAGGTGAGAAACCTTCATTTGCTGAACTTTCTGAAAGAGCACATTTGCGAAGAGAAGTTGCTATCGGATATGTGAAGAACAACAAGAAGGTATAGAATCTCGATTTGCTTCTGTAAATAGAACGGACATCAGAGCTCAACCTAATGCCTCACCCATTGCAGGTCATCAACCCAATCCCGAAATCAGAACCCCTTTCTCTTGAACATGGCGATAGGCTGATCGTGATATCAGAACTTGAAAATAAACCTTGATCACAGTTCAAGCAAAATAACACAAGTAGCACCTTACTTCTTATTACACCAACTACGACGAATGCCAAGTTGGATCGCCAGTCTCAGTTCTCGGCTTCTTACAACTGATGAAGAAAGAACAAGGAGCAAACATGATAAGGAGATGCAAGTTACTGTAAATACATCAAAGTTACAAATAAAGCAAAGAAAAAATCGTCGTTGGATTGAACTATAGTGTTTTTTTTTTGTTTTTTTTTTCTTCCACCACTGGTTAAGAGGGAAATGAGAACACATTTGTTAGTTGAACCATCAACTCAAAAGGAGGTTTTACAAAGAGTTTCAAGTTCAAGCCAAATCTTGCAAGTGTTTGATACAGAGAAATGATATATTGTATATATTCAGTGTACAAAGAAAGACTCATTCTTGATAACTTGTACTGTGTGTGTCAAATATAAATAAATTTCCCAATGTATAATAATTTACTAATATGTTATGAAATAGTATTACATTATGGTTTATGTCCATAACACTTAAAGCAAGTAACACTCAGAACTAGTCTTCTCTATTAGGTAAAAATATAAATATCACTCCACTGCGCCAAATCATTTATGGTTGTAACTTCCGCACCTCCATGATCTCGTTTCGATCGTACGTACGATTTTAATGGTTAACGTCATGTTTACGACTTGACTCGTTCTTCGATCCCTACCTCTTCCGTCGGCTTGGCCACTATAAATGAAGGTTAGTTTAACGCCTCACCCATTAGTGATATTATCTGCTTTGGATTTAGGTTCGCTTGGATTTACAATGAGTCACTAGTTGTTAGGTGTGCTTATTTATAAATCTAATATTTCTCGTGCTTTTTGTTGATGTAGGACTTCTTATCCTCAGCTGGGATATCACAATTACGACTTACGCCAATAGAGTTCATAAGTCAATTCAATTGAACCCAATGTGGGACTTCCCAGCGCGAATCCGGATTTAGTCGGGCTCCAATGTGGATACCGGACACCGGGTGGAAAACCAAAAAAAAAAAACTCAATTCAATTGAAACTCCCCCTCGATAAGCAATATATCACACATTTATCTTTGTAGACCGTAATTTCATGAAATGTTTTGAACCAGTGGTTCATATACAAAACTAATTTATGTGCATATACAACTAAAACCTGAGAAAAAATCCAAAATAGTCCGTCTTTAATTGAAAACTCAAAGTCATCTTTGAGTTTTTACATGAAGTCGTAATAGTCCCTCGTGTTTACAATATTGGTGTATTTTTAGTCCTCCCTCAAACTTTTGCCTATTTTTTAACATTGATTTTATTCACAATTTATATATGAAATATTCAATCGTTTTTTCATATATTTAATAGAAATAATAACTCTTACGGAGAGAAAGGTGAGAAAAATGTCCATCCCACCCCCACTCAAAACACCCCACCCCACCCCCACAAGGCAAGTCAGCAAAAACCTAGCTTGACAAAACTCCATTGGAGTCGCACAATGTCCGCTCCACAGCACTAGAAATTGGCTCCATTTCAGTATTTTCTGTCTCCTTCTCTAATGGCGCATGGAGGTTATGGGAAACGCAGAGTCCCTGAAGCTAATAGTAATAGAAACCGGCGACCCAAATCATTAGGTGTTGAGAAGAAGTCTAAGTCTAAGGCTGTTTCAATCAAAAATCAAATTCGTTCCGTCGAACGCATGCTCCGTAAAGTACATACCCTTTTCTCTCTCCTTAATTCTTCTTTTTTTGTTGAAATTAATATAGACGAAGGGTTCCGATTATACATTCATATTCATATTCATATTTGTTGTGTAATACTGGAGGTTCAATTATCTCAGCTTAGGTCTCACTTTGGAGATGAATTTATCTTAACAAATAGAAAATTTTTGGCATTAGGAAGTATGGTATATAGTAAAAACGAGTAAAAACTGTATAAAATGTTTGTTAGTTGAAGAAAAAAACAACTTTTTTTGACTTTGTAATAGTAATGGTGCATTGTAAGAGGAGTATCTATACTAGAGAGTGATGAATGGGTTTGGTTAATGCTAATTTCTTTGAAAAACTTGAATAATTTATGAAAAGAGTGATTTTTTTTGAATGGTAAAGTTTATCAAAGAGTGATATGGTAAATACCCTTTTTTTGTTTTTTCCTGTCAAATATGGTTTGTGATGCTGACAAAATGTAGGTTTAAGTTTGATTAGAGTTGTTTGCAAAATTGATATATCCTGGGTGGTGTTTGTGTCTCTTAACTGAACTAGTAGTTGCACACGATGGGGTGGTTTAAAATTGTTGTCTTTGCTCAACTTTGATGTTGTTAATCTGTCGTATTTTTTATTTATTGGCTTAAATTGTGAACAGACTATTGTGATAAGTGTTTTGGAAATAAGTGTTGATAAAAAAGGATGGAAATTGTAAATATGAGACAAATGGAATTTGTAGATTTGAAGAAACTACAACATATAGGAGTACTAGGATGCTTAGTTTTTGGCTTTAATTTACAGTTTGATTGTTTTCCTAGCATCTTCTAGGAAAGAGTAGCTATTAGCCGTGGGCCCGTGGCTTACTGGAACAATCTACCAAGTGTAGGGATAACTAGTTTCACACCCAATAACTGATGCTCATATCTGACGATGACTTCTATCAGAAATAAGGAACAAACTAGTTTTTTTGATAAATCTTTTCTTTTTTGACATTTTATTAGATCAGATAAGTTAGACAATAGTTAGATAAGACAACAGAATGGATGTAGTGGATTCATATGCGGCAACGGATCTGGGGTGGAGACATAGTTAATTGATTGATTGGCAAGTAGTTATATTTGAGTTTTAGTTAAATTAAGTGTAACGTTGATTTGATGATTATGGTATTCCCACTAATTGGAAGATTGACAGACATGACATGACGCGGCTTTAGCTTACTGGGGACATGACCTTAGATAGGAGATTGTGGAACCTTCCATACTAGTAGTTGTAGTAGCATTACTCTTGTAGTTTCATGTTATTCCATTTCTGTTACTATTTAATGTTTCTTGTACTTCAATCATCGTATTATTTTGTTGTAGACTTGTAGTTACTGGTCCTTTTTAGTATGCTTTGTCATGCTTTTACTTGAGGGTCTATCTGTAAAACCTCTCTACCTACCCTCCCCAGACCCCACTTGTGGGACTACATTGGGTATGCTGTTGGTATTCCCACTAATTGTATAGAATAAAAACATCCTGTGAAATTCTATGTCGGATAGTTATGGATTATTTTTTCACATTCTACATGTCATGCTACTGGGTCCGTTTTCCACTTAAAATTCATAACTATCTACCTGTGAATTTTGTTATCTGAGTTTTGACTCCTAGACAAGCGTCCTGACTTGAGACTCAAATGTAGTTTTGCCATGAAATAGATTTAACGCAAAGTTCTATGCTTGGTATCAGCATCTCTACTTCAAGCTCTATCAAGTGACATACAGCTAATGTAGGAAGCTAACGTGTTCATTTAGCATTTTTAGTCTGTCAACCCTGAGGTGGTATAAGATTTGAGTGCACAATTGTTGAAAAACGTAATAACAGGATAATTTTTCCAGGATCTGCCTCCTGAAATTAGAGAAGTTCAAAAACAGAAGTTGGAGGAACTCAAAAAGCAGCAAGAGCTTCAGAATCGCCTGGCTGTAGAACGCAAAATATTTCTTCGCAACAGGAAGGTTAAGTTTTTTGGTTAGTAACTTCTTCTCTGCTTTCTAGATTTGATATGCTTCCACACGTTACGTTTTAGTTGAGAGTTGATTCATCGAGCTTCAATTAATGGGCAGATAGAAGAAAAATAGAGAGAAGAATAAGACGTTTGGAGAAACAGCAGCGCACTTCATCTTGTAAGGCCCAAGAAATTGAAATTGCTGAACAACTTGCTAAATTGAAGGAGGACCTTGAATATGTTCGGGTGAGCTTCTAATTAGTTTACCTGTTTCTTATATTCTTTGATTTCCATCTCTGGTTGAGTTCGACTCTGTTTCTCACAGTATCAATCTTTTCACTGAAACAGTTGTTTACTTTTTCGGGTCCCAGATTTAGAGTTTAGTCCATTTTCCTTTCAAAGAAAATTGTTTAATGAGAAGGATAAAGTTGAGTGTTTTTTAATGAATATTATCATTGATGCCATTTGTTTTTTGCTAGTGCGAGCATTAGGTCATCTTATCATCTCAAAAATGGCATTCACATATTTATGAAGATGCTAGTTAGCCTAGATGTGTGGTCGTCTAGGGTTCTGTAAAAAAATTGTTAATGCAGAGATCACCTGCTGTAATGGTTAACTCAGAAATCTACCTTTTATAAATGGTTTCTCATATAGTACAATAGAACTTATGACGTCTTTGCTAGTGCAAGTTTAAACTTAATTGATCATTTTTTGTCTTCTCACTCTGATAACGAAGTGCTATTTTGGTTGCAGTTCTTTCCCAAGAATGAGAAATATGTATCCTTGTTTTCGGGAGGTGACGAGCAAGATATTGTTGACAAAAGATGTAAATTACGGGAGCAAATCAAAGCCAATATAGTTGCTGCTGCCGCAAGTGGGAAAGATTTGGAAGGTACTAAGCTGTTGTTACCTTAGTTTGACTAGCTCCTCATAGAGTTCGTTTCATTTTACAGATGCTTATTGCAACATCTGGTACAGTCAATAGCTGTAACTAAAAAATACTACGTAACAAAATATCTGTCTAAGCTGATTTTATCTTATCTTAGCTACTAAGTGATCAATCCTCATATCCTCGTCATAACTAAATGAATCTTATCGCTTTCTCATTTTAATATCTATAAGACTGCAGTTATATGAAACATGTGAGCAAGAGCCTTAACTAACTTGTATAGGGAAAAAAAATTCTTTTTTATTGAAAAAAGTGTGTTTTGGTTGATGGTTATGTAGTGTTAGTTTTTAATAGGTATTCAAATTTGATAAGCTTCTGAATGATGAATTTTGAATGAGATCTTGGTTAGCTTCATAGAAATATGTCAGCATAATTTTTGGAGCAACATGTGGAAACCTTATTGCTTTACTTTTAAGAAGAGCTTAAGATTTAGCAGATCTGAGAGTGGGAGGTGGACTTTGTGCCAGAAGCTGCAACATTGTGAACTTCAGTCGGTTTTACTAGATGGATTATTAGACATAACTTCAGTTGCTCTTCTCAATTGTGTGCTTATCAATTTCAAATTTAGTGTTGGCAACATTGTTTGCATCAATCAAAACTGACCCCTCTACTTGGGCCTTTACTAACAGAAACAGGGAGCGAAGATGATGGGCTTCTTGATTTAAGTGATGATGATTTCTTTGAAAGTGGAAGCTCAAGTGATGATGCTGATGACGAGTGGACTGATAAAAGTGCAAGGTATTGATTTGTTCTTTTTCAACGTATGTCTTACTTTCTTCTAATGTCTTTTTTAGATTTAGTAGCTCTTAAATCCAATATCCTGGCATATTTACGACCATATGATTTAAAGTGCATTTTGGTGCATTTTACACTTCTTTAGTTTAAGACTACAAAATTTAGAAGTCTTCTTTACTTTCTTAAACTCCGTGCCCGGACAAATTTTGTCACAAATTGAAATGGAGAGAGTAATTACTATTGACTTCACACTTGCAGGACTTAGTAATGTTCTGCCTCAAGTAAAAGTATCCTTTGTGGAGATGGACTGAAGTCTATAATGTGTGCAAGGGGAATTATGACATTATATCTAGGGTCAATAATTTTCTCGTGATGTTGTTTAATGTATTAGTGTTAGATTTTAGAACATAGTATGAGCTTGGCAGTGAAGTTTGTACTAGTTAATTTGCATCTGGAAGCTGGTGTATCCACCCTCTTTTAAAACACAATGGAATGAAGTAGGGACACAAAAAACAATCTCCTCCTAAAACTCAATGAAAGGGAGTAGAGTACGCCCCTCGTGGTTCAGGTTGAGTCCACTTGTGAACTCTTTGTTCTAGATTCTTCATTTCTTAGACCAAACAAACAACACTATGCCTCAATCCCTGATCAGTTAGTGTCCACCTCCCACTTTTTAACAAAAATTGGAGTTCCTTTTGGGGTCTGTAGAAGGTGATTAGTGCTCGCATAATGATCGATCTGCATGTAGCCTTCAGTGCGGAACTTCTTTTTGTGAGCCCTTTTCTCGTTGATCATTATAACGAAAACAAAAATACTTTTATTGCAGAGAACAAGCTTCTAGTGCATCTGGGAAAGCAGCTTCTAGCATGTCCAGCGATGAAAAAAATCAGGTCTCTTTCAATTGGACTTTTGCTGCTGAAAATTGACTTTGGATTTAAATATTAACGTAGTTTCTTACCATTTGAAATGGTGTATGCAGAAGCAAATATCTGCCCGTGCTCTAATGCCACCACCTCGTCCTTCGAGCAAGTCTTTTAGTCATTCAGCAAATAAAAAATCACGGTTTGGAGGATCTACAAGTAAGAAATCATCTTTCCGTGACATGTCAACCTCCAGCAACACATCAGATAGCATTAATAGATCTACCTTCAGAAAAGGAAGACCTGCAGATTCACTCACAGGCAACAGTGGAAATATCAGCTCCAACTCTGATGCTCGAAAACCCCGAAGAAAGAGGAGACCGAAGAAGAAGAAACAACAGGTTGTTACTTCTAAATGCAATGCAGCTTTTCCTTCCTGATCATTATTATGCATACTCAATTTCAAGCACACTTTTGGCCTTTTGGGCACTTGACATACTGAAGATGTCCCATAAGTTTGAGGCTAAAAAGTCAAAACAATAAGTTAAAAAATATTCTTGTTGTAATAAATTGAGAATAGTCTAGTTCAATTATGTCAGATTCTAAAACATGAGCACACACACAAAGTCATTTATTTGGGCATGGAGTGGGAAGAACCGGAATATCTACAGTTCCACACTTCCACTCATACATATATAGTGCATGTACTGCATAGTTTAAAATATGTTGAAGTATATTTTGCCTCATGCTGTTGTGTCCTCGTACCTTTGAATAAAAGGTCTACCTCTTTCTGTGTTGGTGCTCTAATGCTGCTCCTAGGGTGTTTTTATCATTTTGTACATGCAAGTGTCGGTTTATTGAGGAATACATTATTTCCGGCTATGTTCTTCTCTGATAGTAGTACTGTAGAAGTCCCATCTGTAGCTTAACACTTTAAAGAAGTATATAATGGAAGAATCTGTATTCTAATGCATTTTTTTCCTCGTTTTTTCTCCCTCATGTGTGAAATACATCTTTTCATTGTTGAAGTACCAGATGATAATATAGGCTGGTTTAAAATAGGTTGCCTGTTTGTGGTGCTCTTTTCTGTTACTTGGTCTTTTCTGGAGTTTAGCTCTACATATAAGTGTAAGATAGATATATAGAAATTATCAAGTGCATATTAGCCAAGTTTTATCTATTTTGTTGTCATATTTTCTTGCTACAATGCTTCAAATTCTTTTCTTTTCTGTCGACCTAAGGGTCTATAGGAAACAACCTTTCTACCTTCATAAAGGTGTAGGGGTAAGCTTTGTGTACATCCTATCCTCCGCAAACCACACTTGTGGGATTACACTGGGTATGTTATTGTACACAACTTAACCACCTTCGGTATAAATACAGAATCCTTAAGACTTGTATATGAAACACTCCTTTGACTTACGTTTCGGTTTATATTCATAACTAACAGATTCCTTGTTTACAATTTTCTCAGGCTTGAATCAAGTTTCTATAGCTCCAAATACATTGTTGTACCAGAGTTGTGAGGACAATTGAAATGCCTCTTAAATATTGCAAGAATTAGATCGCAAGTTGTAAGGCTACATATATTTGAATGACATTTGTTTGATATTTTGTCTTCATTTTACTATTGTAATCACTGCTTTAATCTCCATCCAACCAACCTCTTACAAAGTTGCACAAAGGCCTCTCCCAATTTTCTCTAAAGGGGGTCAAATGAATATTTATTTATTGTTGAGACACCACAATTTCCAAATACATCAGTTTTATTTCTCAAAATTAAAATGTGTATTTGGAGACATCATTATTGGAGTGCCCATTATGTATTATAAGATAAAGATTATAAAGTAAATATATCAAATACAAATATAGAGACTAATATATTCTTCAACTAGTGAATTGGCTTTCTATTTATAGAATAAAATTACTTGCAGGTTATTTGTTTGATTTCAAACTAATATAGAAAATTGTGTAATGGGCATTCACAATATGATGTATTTATAATATATCACGCCCTGCATTTCAAAATATATGTCATTTTTAACTCATTTCACTCCCATTAAGAAAAGTAATAAATATAATTATAATTTACTAAATTAATCATATTTATAAGATGTTTCTTGAGAATAAGCCCTATTAAGAAGAAATAATTCGTTAATGTAAATGTATAGTTGAAAAACATACTAATTTTTTCATAAATTTTTAAAATGACATTTATTTTGAGATACTCTTTTTTTGATAGTTAAAACTAGGGGTGTTCACGGTTTGGTTTGGGTCGGTTATTGGTCAAAACCAAAACCAAACCAACTTAATCGGTTTTAAAATTATCAAAACCAAACCAAACCAAATATAATATACATTTATCGGTTTGGTTGTTTTCGGTTTTGGTTTGGTTTGGTTCGGTTATTCAGTTATTAACCATACATAAAAATAAAATAAACAATTCATTCAAAACGTGAAAAAAGTGACAACAATCCATTCAAACAAAAAAATAGTTAGAATGACTAGCATTACAGAACTTTCGATCATTGAATTTACTGAATAAAACTTCAAAATTCACTATTTTGGCATAGAAGGAAGAGACAAAGACATTTTTAGTCCCACAAAGAATTTTCATAGACACTCATATACATGAAACCAATAAGAAAAATGTTCTCACCTTGGACATTTTTTCTTTCATAAGTAAATTATAAAAATAAATTTTGATGAAACATATATAAAATCTTTAAAATTGTTTATGAATATAATATATTATGTATGTATAATAATAAAATTTATGTATATAACTTGTTGGTTCGGTTCGGTTATTTCTTCGATTTTTTTCGAACAAAACCATAACCAAACCAAATACTATCGGTTCTTAACAATCTAAAACCAAACCAAACCAAAATCCAAATTAAATCGGTTCATTTAGTCGGTTTGGTTTGGTTTTTCGGTTTGAATCGGTTTTTATCCAAACCATGAACACCCCTAGTTAAAACCACACTTATTTTAGAATGAAGAAAGTAAATTATTATTTTTTTAAAAAGATAACATTTTAAATAACTTTTGTTTTGCTTGCACCTTTTTCTTAAATATCATTTTCAATTTCTGGGTGTCTAGAGGATCCAGTTAATGCTACATTGGATTCCAAGTTCTTTTGATTATTAATTTTGGTCTATAAACAACATAAAATATATTACTGCAGCTCTGACTCATAATTAAAGTAATGAAGGTTTAATTAAAAAGGTGCTTTTGCTCTGTAAATAGTTTTACACTTATTATAATGAAAATAAAAATTACATTCTATGTGCACGGTGCTGACATCCATATTATAACTTCACCAATGAGGTTGCTCCTCCCTTTGTTATAGGTCTTGAGTTTGAGCTTTGTGTATGAAATAATTCTTGATAGAAAGCGTTTTCCTTTGATTTGGACCTTATGCGGCGTGAATCCAAAATAGTCGAGCTCCAATATAAATACGGGATACAAAGTGGAAAACCGAAATAAAATAAAATATTATAATATCAATTTAATTTTACTATACATCTTATAAGTGAATACTTATTAAATACTTATTTTTAATTAATATGATAATATAAAATAGTTGTTATAATGGCGATGAATAAAACTTAATCTCTTATATAATAAAATA
Source organism: Solanum okadae (assembly GCA_036553675.1). Lineage (NCBI taxonomy): Eukaryota > Viridiplantae > Streptophyta > Magnoliopsida > Solanales > Solanaceae > Solanum > Solanum okadae. The sequence continues at coordinate 55,565,834 of CM071686.1, forward strand.
TGCAAAATGTATTCAAAATACTAATTAAACTTGGAAATAGTTGCAGGCTAACTTAATTCAAGTGAATCATTTCATATCTTTTCTTAAAAGCATCCAAAGAAGAAGAGATTTTCTAAAAAGAATAAGATTTGCTAAAATAATTATAATAATAATAAGGAAGATAATATCAGTTAAAAAAAAAGGTTACTTTACTTAAATTACTGTCTAATTGTTTGCTGAAATGTGAACAATTGTAACTATTACCTCGTAATTCTCACCGTTAGCATGTGTTAATTAATTAATTAAATGTATGTGGACAGCGAGTGAAGAATAAGATTTGAGATATTTTTATTCATTAATAAGTAATCAATCTTTTTTTTCATCTGGTGTCTCCTATAGCCCAACTAAATTCGAATTCGCATCGGAAAATCCTACAGATGAAAGATCATTTATCACTCCACCACAATCTCTGACTCAAATTGAGACCTCTGATTAAGAATGAAAGAGTATTTATCACTTCACCACAATCTCTGATAAGTAATCAATCTTATTTTAGTTATTTTCAGTTAACTTTTGTTTGCTTTATGTAGGGCACAGGGCTCCAAGATAACTAATTTTTTTAAGCCTTAATTAAAATAAGTAGCAAAGCACAAGAAATATTTTCTTGATTGCTCGATAAGATTCTTATGAAAAATGTTTTAATTATTCGATTAATGTCTTATGTCCACTAATTAGCAAACATGATCCTTAACAAAAACTTTGGATTCTTATGTCAAAAGCAACCCCCCACCCCCCTAATTTTTTTTTATAATTATCTATTAACCCTGATTAAGTGATTGATAAATTGATAGAAACACGAGTGCAAGTAAGATTTTTCTTTAATAAGTTATGCACAAAATATTTAGTGTTCACGTAAAAAGAGAAGAAGGGTGAGGGGCACCATGTAAAGGAGGACACTTCTTAAATTCTTATGTATGATTTTCTTATAAACACCAACAATTTGTGTGTGTGAAAAAAGTTCTAACAAATTCTCCGTTTCGTTTTATATGATGCTATTTAATTGAACACACAAAAATATTAGGATTGTGCAATTGTACGGGACCCTAGGGGCCACATCGAATCAGACTTTATAATATCATATCTAATTAGGTCTTAAGTTTAATTTACGATCCAAAAGCTAGCTCAGATAAAATAAATGATTGTCCAAACTTTATAAGTTGTCAAAATCTCGACCTTCACCGACGTGGGATTCACCCCCTTCATTAGAAAAAAATAACATTGATAAACAAAACAAAAAAATTAATCACATGAATCATTGAAATTAGAATCTCTTTTTTTCTTCCCAATTAATCTTCTTTTTCTATGTGTGAAAATAGAGAAATTCTGCAAGAATATAGGCATGTTCATTAATGATGTAATTTTTATTTTATTTTATTTTAATTAAAGACTTTTAAGTTTAATGCATTCCCTGCATCTGTACTTTCACTTATTATGAACTTTGACCATGTATGTATTTAGCTTCATGTGTCATTTTATAATTTAAAGTTTTGTTCTTTTAATTATTTCATATAATTGAACTTTGACTTTTTCTTGATAGAAGAAAATTTAGGTGTGGACAGTGTATAATGATTGTTCTGAAGTAATTAAAACTTCTTGCCAACTTGTTAATTAATGTATCCTGTCCTCAAAGTTAGAATCCAATGAACTTGGCATTTTTCTTTGGTTACGTGGGAGGCTCATTTATGTTATTCGTTAAAAATTTAATTTATTTATAAATTTTTATTTGAGAAAAAGCTAATTCATGTAATTATTTATTAACTGAAACTTTTAATAGATGACCAAACTTTTAATAGATGACATGAATGAGCTTTTTTCTTAAAGTTCGATGGTGTATTTGAGCCTTTTTTCTTTTAAAAAGTAATTTAAACAATGACGTGGTTGAATCATAATTGACCACGTGTAAAGATGGTTTTGCAAAACCGAAAATATTTTTGGTTTACAAATAATGACATAGATGAACTTTTCTCAAACAAAAAAAATATAGATGAAGTAAAATTTTAACGGTTGATAAAATATTTCGATGACATATTTGAGTCTTTTTCCTTTTAAAATAACTTATGACAAGATGGTTGCAGCTTGCTTTGCATTAATTTCTAAAAACTGAGTTTGTAAATTGAAAATTTGTTGTTTGAACTGTATTTGTTAAATGTCGTGGTAGGATGGTAAGTATTAATTCATCATTTATTAGAAGTTTCAATTTTTAAAGTTCGAGACTTGAGAATGATGTTGATTGAAGTTTGAACTGTTTTGCTAAACATAGTTGTAGGGTGGTAAATATATTTTCATTTTCAATTAAAAGACTCAACTTTTGGAGTTCGAGATTTGAGAATGAAACTGTAATTAAAAGGAAATGTTTTTTACCTCTAAAATGAGATTTTTTTTTGAGTGAATTTGAATTTATCGAGCCTCAAAGCTGACATCGAACATCAAGAGAACCAAAAAATCTAGAACATTTTGGTTTCATTTTCGAAACCCCAACTCTATTTTGTCAAATTCATTTTGGTAAAGTTTTTGAAAAACTTTAAGTAATAAATTAAAAAAGGTACTTTGTTGTGTACCACACAAATGTGTATGAAAGATTCCAAAGGAAAAGTTTGCAACTTTTTCTCCCTTTTTATCCATAGTATATACTATATACAAATAGATTCCTACTTATCTTGATGAGCATATAAAATCTAGTGGAATTTATTTGATGAAATTTGTAGCAATTAACTATTTACAGTTTTTATTTGAATTTAAGATTGTCTTCTTTTGGTTTGAGGTTAACATAATGTTATTGGGTTCATATAAGTTCACCTTTGGATACAAGAATGAAAGTAAACACAATTGATAAAATGAAGGTCATGGTTCGAACAATAAGGATGAAACTTATTTCTTTAGTAAATTTATTCGAGACGAATTTAGAATATTGTAGGAAGGATTTTCATATCCTCTTATTGTTGTAAGTATGAATTAGAGGTCATGGTCCGAACAATAGAGATTGACCTTATCTCTTTAGTAAATCTATTCAAAACGAATTTAGAATATTATAGGAAAGATTCACCGTACACTTACATTTTTTTTTGTAGGTATGAAATGGAGGTCATGATTCGAACAATGGAGATGAAACTTATCATAAATGAATATGTCCAAAACGAATTCAGAATATTAAAGAGAGGATTCTATCTGTCCTCTTATTTCTTGTTGTAGCTATGAAATGGAGGTCATGTCGAACAATGAGGATAAAATTTATCTCTTTAATGATATGTTCGACGAATTTAAGAATATTGTAGGAAGGATCCCCCCCCCCCCCCCAAACCTAAGGGTTCGTCCGCAAGGTTCATCCATAGGGGCTAAGTCAGGGTCTAAGATCAGGCCGAAAGGCATAGTCGATGGATAACAGGTAAATATAAATGTATTATTCCCTCTTATTTCTTGTTGTAGGTATAAAATATGGAGGTCATGATTCGAACAATGGGATGAACCTCATCTCTTAAACAAATGTGTCTGGAACGAATTCACAATATAATAAAAAGGATACTTCATATCCTCTTATTTCTTGTTGTAGGTAAGAAATGGAGGTCATGCTTCGAACAATGGAGATGAAACCTACCTCTTAGTGAATTGGTCCGGACAAATTCAAAATATTCTCCATATTCTCTTTTAGAAATCGTTTGATAGTTGATTAAAATTATGTAGGAATTAATTACTAAATAAATCAGAATAATGAGTTTTTTTATAGAAAATTTGTTACTTATCTATTTAGTGAACCTGTCACCTGACACGAATTTAGAATATTATAAAGAAGGATACTCCATATCCTCTTATTTCTTGTTGTAAGTATGAAATAGAGCTCGGGTTCGAGCAATGGAAATCAACATTTTTTTCTATATAAAATTTGTTATTAGTCTCTTTAGTGAATCTAATTCAAATTATTGTAGAAAGGAGAGGAGAGAAAAGGAAAGGAAGGGTATTATATTCCTCTATTCAACTTTGGTGTATTGATTATTTTGTCTTATATATATTTAATATAAAACAAGTTAAACAATTAAGTATTTCTCAATTCTTGGTAATAAAATACTCAATTTGCTAAAGTCATCATTCTTGTTCTATTATGATTTCTAAGGCAACAAAATCAAAATTGACTTCTTATCATCATTGCAAAACAATAATTCTGTTTAAAATATAAAACAAATTTAAAAAATAACAATTTTGCAACACATTTGAGTAAACCAAAAGCAGTATTTACTGTGAATTTGTACAATTGCTTTCTTAGCAACAAAAAAATAAATAAACATATATAGTATACTATATTGTATGTATGATGAGATTATTCCAAAACAAAAAACAAGAAAATAACACCTGCAGGATCTTTAAACCACCTATGGTTTGTTTTTCCTGCTATACATATATTTATATTAATCATATTGACTCCAAAATAAAAACAACAAAATTTAATAAAACTGTAACTACTAAGGTTTTTTCTGTCCAGAGAAAAAACTGTTTTGATTACAATATTTAGGTTCATTTTAATCAAGAACCTAAGGTGAAAAAAAGACTCTTTTTACTGTAAAAAGAGAAAAAAGAAAAACTTCATCATCATCATAATGTTCTATTTGGGAATTTTTATAATTTATAAGTTAAACTCCACATCCCAAGCCTCTTGCTTCTGATCCTTTCATTATTCTCAGCCTCTTACAAGAAGACATAAACATTCTGCAAAAAATAGAATTCAAAAACTCCATTAGAATTACACAAAAATACGAGTTTTTCTAGCCGATATACATAAATTATATACATGAAATATACATTCAAGATTTCAAGAACTTACTCCCAAGGAACATCACCAACAAGCATCAAATCACCATCTTTGTCTTCATAAGCAGGGGCAAATTCAGATCCTTTATAGCCTTCTCTTTCTGAGTATTCACCTATGGTGAGTTTGAACATGTTTTCTAAGGCTTTTAGTAGTTCTTGATAACATTTATACATTTTCAGATCAATTTTTCTTAGATAAGGGGCACCATCCATGCTAACTTTGACATACATTCCAGATTCAGATTCTGTTTTCTTTGGTTGGATTATGTTTTTCCTGTTAGATCTCACTGGTGGCCATCCCACAATTTGTGCCCTGCAAACATGAATCAACAACAGATTATTAGACCTCATTTCTTCAATTGAGTCAAAAGGGGTTAAAAAGTTTAGATTTTTAAGTGTGTTTGGTGCACAAAACATCTCACATTAGCAGAGTTTGAAAAAGGACCACACCCCACAATCTATCCTAATGCATATATTAGTGACTACTTTCCCGACTCAAACCAGACAACAACAAATTATTAGTACTCATTTCTTCAATTGAGTCAAAAGGGGCTAAAATGTTTAGATTTTTAAGGGTATCTAATGCACAAAATATCTCGCGTTAATAGAATTTGGGAATTACCACACCCCTCAATCTATTTTAATACAAATATTAGTGACTTCGTCCACGACTCAAACTATGACCAATATGTCACACATACTTTAAAAGATGGAACCATCAAAGTCAGCTAACTAACCAACTGAGCTACTAAAATTTCTTGAATTTCAAGAAACTTACTTGGCAATAGGTGGGGTTTTGACATGATCAGAACTTGACTTAGATTCACAATCTTCTTCATCATGAGTTGATTCAGGCAAAGCCCTTTTGTTGTTATTCTTGGAATTTGCTATTTCTTGGTCAGATTCTTGATCCTCTGTACCAGGCAAACCTAACCTCAGCTCAGTAGCTTTGAAATTCAGATCTTTCTGATTTCCCACTATACTTGTCATTTTTTTTTCTCCAAAAAAAATTGATTCTTGAAATACCCAAAACACCAAATTAAAACCTGAAATCTCAAAACACAAAAACCCCCAATTTTTCAAAACACTTTCTTGATCAAGATTGCTCCTTTATTTACTATCCTTTGGTACAAAGAAGAAGTTGTGTAATGCAATTTGTTGTATTTCAAGAAAAAGATGAGGTCTTTGCAAGTGGTTGGTTGCCGTTATATAAAGAGAAAGGAAAAAGGAAATTTGTAGACAAAGGGATTTTAGGTGGGGGTGGGGTGGGGGAAAGGGGCTGGGGGTATAGAAGAATAATTATTTTTTTTATCTTTTTATGAAAAAAAATAAAAATGTTGAAAGTGCATAAATTTGGGACAAAGACAAGGTAAAGTTGTCGGTAGGAAGACGAGCAGGTTTAAGACAAGTGAAGCAACATATAGGGGACAAGAGTGGGACAAGTTGAGCCGCCCATATGGAAGAGACTTTAAGGAGGATTCATGGAAAATGATGTATGGTCAAGATGAGTTTTGGGACCTTGTGGAGCAAAATAAGGTACGTTGGATTGTATATCTTGGGGTTTGAGAGATGGGGGTAGGGGTGGGTGGGTGGGTGGGTGGTGGTATGGGGGGTAAGGTATTTCTTGTTTGGTGTTCGATATTAGTTTTGATCGGTCCAAAAAGAAACTTACAAGTTACAGAAATCTCATTAGTTTAGGAGCTAGTTATAATTAGATATACTCTAATTTGCAATATTACAAATTTTATAAGATTTTGGTGTGTTTAGATATGTCTATATACGTCAAGATACATGTATATCGGAATACATGAGTCAAAATTAAATGTAATTTCTTCCAGATACATTGTATCCAAGCGGTTTCGTCGCATGTATCTAGGATACATAGACAATAATCTTGTTCGTCTCTATCCTATCTCGCTCGTCACTCTCATATGTATCTGGTATCCCATATACATACATTTACATGTATTTAGTGCGATTTATATGTATCTAGGATACATGAATATCTCACTCACCTCTCTCCCTATTTAGGTATATCTGATATCAAAAATATCGTGTCTAAGTGTGTAAAAAACTCTAAATTAATAATAAGATACGTAATTATTTAAAAATATAGATAGAATTAAGATAGTTTTCCTAGTTGATCAAATTTTAAAAACGCTACCAATGCAAAATCAAAATTTCTGATTAAAAAAAGAAACAAATTCATCGCAAAATAAACTAGTTGAAAAATGCACAAATTAAACGCCTTAAATAAGCAGAAGGGAGCACTTCAATCTAGCAAGAAATGCATTATCAAAAAAGTAAAGCGAGAGACAATTGATTTATTTTAGTGTTTTAAGCAAGGAATTTATCAATTTATAAAATAAAATAAAGAAAATTTCACACAATTTATATCAATTACATGAGATACAAAGTAAAACATTTCGATAAAATAAGGAAAAGGATGAAAAAAAATGTGCCATCAAGGATATAATGAAATCGTTAAAATTCTCTTATTTTGATTTGTTTGTTGGGTTTTAATTAGAATTAATATGAGATTTAATAAGTAAGAATACTTTTGAATCTTATAATCTTAAATTAGAGATACGTTAAATATATCAAAATATTATTTAATCTTATAATTTAAACATATCGCGTGAAAAATTTGAATAAAAGAAAAACCATTAAAAAAAGTTTTTTTCTTAGACTCAATAAAAAATAAAGATAAACAAATAAAAATAAAGGGAGTATGAGATATTGAATTTGCGTTTTTAAGAATATAAAAGATCTTTCAATATAAAGTATTTGATAATTCTAGTCTTCTTATTGTCCACAAATATCAAATACAGTAATTTTGACTACTAGATAAAAGAAACTAATATAAATTATGATGGAACAATTAAAATTCTTTCATTATTAATTAGAGATTTCATATTTAAATCCCTTGAATTAAAAAAGAAAATTTGTTGAAAGGGTTACTCCTAAAAATTAACCTTACAATATGTGAATTAAATTTAATCAAACTTCAATATAATTAGCCGCTGTCACTCCAAAAAATTAACTTTACGATGTGTGAATTAAATTTGATCGAAATTTAATATAATTATCGGCTATTGAATAAAAAAATTAAAAATAATGAGCACAAAAAAGGGAAGAAGAAGCCTACCATGTGAAATAAAAAGGAGGGTCCATATGAGTGTAGGTTATGTATGGGCAAAGCATGATATAGCTTTTAGGGGAACTCAGATTTTTGGCAGACTTCTAATTTTTGGTTAAGTTCATTGTCTCATGTCTCCATTGTTATTATATTTTATATTTGTTAATTGAATGTAACCTAAATTTATTTTAAAATATTTTTCATTATACAGGGGATAAGGAAAGAAAAATGACACTCATTATGTGAATTGATTTTTTTTTTCCTGATATCCACATTCAAGTTCGACTAAACTTAGATGCCGGAAAGTCATACATTAGGGTAAAGCATCACTAACAAAGGTGACTCATCCGAGATCTCTGATTAAGAATAAAGAAATATTTACCACTTTATTACTAATACGACTAGCTAGACTAATAAACTTTGGTTTATATGTTGTATATGATGAGTATGAAAGTCATCCGATATTTGTATTAGAGCTGGTTGGAAGTCCCACATAGGGGTAAAACATTCTCTAACAAAGGTGAGTTCGTATTCAAGGGAACTTGAACTCGAGTCATCTTATTGAGGATGAATATGTACCACTCCACGATAATCCTTATTGGTAAAGTCATCCTATATAAATATTCATATATAATATGTTTTGTTGTGTGTGTGTTGAAAGTATTTGATTTGACCCTCTCTTGAGGAATTTTATATTAATTTGTTTTCTTTGTTTGGCTTAATTTGGTTTAAACTTTACTAATTTGAAAACTCCAAATGAGATATTGTTGAAAATAATGAAATAAAAGACAAGACATGGAAATGTTAGCTAAAGTGCTACACCTTTTTCAATTTGTGTTACCTTAATTTGTTATTTTCTACTTAAAAGGTCAATTTAAGTTGCCAAATAAGCATAATTTTCATTTAAGAATAAATGTGAGTACAACATTTTCAAACCATTATTTATTCTATTAAGAGACGCGATATATGAATGAGATTTTTTTATTCTTAATTAGTAATCTCAAAGTAGAATCATAAAATTACTTCAAAAATATGAATTAGCTATAAAATTCATCTTTAGTCTGTCATTAAATAACATATTGCTAACATAACTCTTTAATAATACATCACTAATTCATTATTAAATAAAATTAGCGATCAATTTTTTTTTTAAAACGAAAGTCGTTATCTGTTGTTGTTTGCAATTCATGCTTCTTTTGTAATAGTGGAGAAATTCAATTACAAAATGCTTCTCTCTATGTACAACGAAAACCTGAATTAATCGAGTTAGTATACTTGAGAATATTTAATGGTTATTAAATAAGTACTACTTTTTTTCTTACTTAAACTAAAAGTCACCTGAAATAGTATAGTAATTTTAGTTTTCAAGAATTTTTATTTCTCTGAATAAATAATAGCTAAACCTTTTTTAATTGAAAAAAGAAAAAGGAAAAAAAATGCACCCTCCCACCAACAAATTATCAACACAATCATCATTTACTTGTTGACACAGCCCAAAAGAAAGAGTGAAATATACAAATTCCTAATATTTTATATTTACTTTTTATACGTATTTATTAAATTTTAAATATTCTTCTTAAAATTACTAGTTTCGCTTTTGCATGTTTTAAGTTGTGTATAAGAGCAAAGAGAATTTCGTCCAAATAAAAAATCCCCTCTTTTTAATCGAAAAAAATAAAGGAAATATTATCATAGTACTTTTAACTATTACTTAACAATATTCTAAGAAAAATAAACATAGTAATGGGTAACTAAAGAATATACATGATTAAGTCCTACATTTGTTTAAAAAATAAAAACATTTGTTTATCTATTTTCAGTCAAATTAGGCCATGGGATTCTCCTATCTTTTTTACTATTTATATGAACATAATTAATATGGTCCATTATATTGTGGACAGAGGGGCGAAGCTAGAGCGTTGGTTCAGAGTTTAGTTAGATAAAATTATTTTAATTTTAATTTTATATTTATCTTTATTTAAAACTCGATAACATGGAAATAAATTTATAATTTATAATACATAAATTTCAAATGCTGATTTTGCCTCGATATGCATGTGTACTATGTACACTCAAGTTGCAATTTTTTGGGGAAATGTTAAGTGGCTAGATTTGTTATCTACCCACCCATTTTCTTTTCTTTCTAATCAACCAAACTTTGTAGAAATTAATAATAATAATTAATTTTGAAAAATGATTACAAAGAAGCTTAGTAGCCTAATTAGTAGAAATATGAAGGAAATTTCCTTTCAACAAGAATAATCATAGATTACGCGTATAAGTTTAAAAGGATGAAACACTAAAAAAGTATTAGGAATTATTCCTAATGTGATAATTAGTAAATTTTAATGTGAACCTTATTAATGTAGTTGGGAAAAAAAGTAACTTTTGGTGACTTACAAAGTAATTTCGTTTACTATATTATTAAAAGCCACTAATATAGCTTAATTGGGTTAGGAATGGCAAATGAGACGGTGCAATAGTTGCGATATCATATAATTTAAGGTAAATTTATGAAAATAATATCTTTCTTTTTATTTATTTATTTAAACTCACACAAATACCTGCTCACCCAGCATTAGTTTTTTTTTAAAAATATTTCAACTCACTCTGAATCTCCATAAACTAAAATTGCATTGCATCACATCGCCCCGTTGTCATCCCAAAATAGATAGAATAAAAGAACCATAAATTAGCAAGGAATCTAGTAATCATGAACAAATAATTATTACAAATATCTTTTTCAATGTTAAAATGATAGTTATATTTTATTTATAAACTCTCCTCATTATTATCTTTCGAAATATTACATGTGAATGTTGAATTTTTCCAAGATACCTTAAACTCCTTAAATTGTTTCTTGAGCAATTAAGTAGTGCTTAAGATGGCTATCATATTAATAAATAATATTTTTTTTTAAAAGCAAAGGATGCCTATATATACCATTAAAAAGTGGCTTTAACTTCTTTCTTTTAAAAATATATATTATATATTCATTTTGAATTTGTATCAAAGAATTTCACTTTAATAGTAAAACACTTTCACCAAAAGCGATTTAAGTTTTGAGATTTAAAATCGAGATTTTTAATAAAATATAAATAAGTACTTATCAGTCCGACTTTCATCATCTTAGATTGTTTTAGAAACGTAATTTATTTTTAGTTTATTTATACTATACAATATATATTTTTATTTACAAATAAATTGAAAAAAGAAAGACGCGTAAGACACGAAGAATAATAGTGGAACGTGCAATGATTTTGTCTGGTGGTTCCAATTTTTTTCTTCTTGAAAACTTTATTGTAATTTTTCTTTTTCTTTTTTGCTTTTCTTGAATGGATTTATTTAAGAAATATGATGTGATTTATTAAAAAGCATATTTTGATAAGATTCTTTGTCTGGTCTTTCAAGTACTCATCATTGTTAAACTGAAAAAAAAAAAAAAAAAAAACTAAAAAGATGATAAAAGAATCTTTCGTTGAAGGGGCATTTTCAAATAAATATGGCTCTTGGTGTTTTGAGAATATTTCGTCTTAGATTGAAAATGATGGAAATTCTATCGATAAAGAAGAGTATAAGTATTGCCTCTCAATTCAATTCATTTTTTCTAATATGAAAGAAATCTTTTGTCATAAAGGAGGCTGAAAGTTTGAGTTCTCTGGAACACCTTCTTTTTTGTTTTGTTCGAGTTGAATTGTATTCACACGTATTGTAGATTTTTTTAAGCAGTATTTGAGTAGATATAATAATAGCAATTTTAGTCTCTTAATTATAATAGATTTTAAGTTTGATTCTTAGTATATGTAACTAATTAATACACTTTAATTTTTAATTAATTAAATACAATGTCTTTTGATTCCTTTATTTAAAAAATAGGAGTATCTCATGTTTGAATTGTGGCTATTTTCCAATAATAAAATTTAAAACTAATTATTTTTTTATTTTTACTTTCTAGATTCATGTCACATAAGATTCATTTAAGAGAAAAAAACGTTTCTTATTAGGAGTTTTTCCATTCTTAAAATTCGAACTCAATCTTGTGTATATTAATTTTTAAAAGCCAAAAAAAAAAAAACTAGAAAAACAGAAAACTTCAATCACAGTTCATCTTGTCTGTGGTGTAATTAAAAAGTAGACACCAAAAATAACAAGATATTTCCTGTTTTTTTTTTCTTCCATTTTGAAGCTTCATAGGAATTTCTCTCAAAAGATGAAAACAAAGTTTAGTACAAAAAAAATGGACAAGTTTTGCTGTCTTAATTATCCTTTTTCTTCAACTATATCATATGCTTGGTTAAGATGTCATTTTCTCATCATATGATATATTATTTGTCCAAACATACATCTCCTGATATTTAATAATAAATTAGATCCATCTAATTTTAGGAAATTATCTATGGTCATGAATTTATCTTGAATCGAGATTTTTTGGTGATCAACTTTATCCTAGTTTTGCTGAGGGAGCTACCCGAATTTTTAATCTTGAATTGATAAAAATATGCCGATTTTCTTATTTTTTGAGGAGGATTAAATTCAATTACTAGGGGTTTGTGACTGACTGGTACATATTATCAATCCCAAATTTGAATTTAAGAAAAAATAAATACAGTAAATCGATAGTTGAACATAAAATAACTAGTAAATTTATGATGAACTAGATCTCTACTTACATTGGATCAATTAAAATGGTTGTATCAAAAGCTACATGTAAATTAATCAATCTCATCAATTTGACCGACTTTCAAAAAGTTTTTTCCGCTATTTAGATGTAACGATTTGATTCCGTCGTTAGGAAAAAGTCAATTGAGAAAGAATTGGGGCTAAAAAACTTTTTCGTAGTAACTTGAGATTTTCTAGCCTAGTCCAGATTTAGACGAAATCAAAGTCAGTGAGGTCTAGGGAAATCTGGTAGCAATCGGGTGACTTATTTATGATTTTGATTACATGAGTGGTTAGATAAGAGGTTAAGGAATCTGTACGACTTTACGGAATTGAATTCGGATGAGTAGAACTCCCGGAATCGATCTTAGCGTGAACGATATTTTCTGAGCGTCGTTGGTTAAAGGTGTGTTGTGGAATGGGGGTCTTGGAATTATTAAAATAGCTCACTGGTTCCGTGCAAGCCGTTGAGGTGGGATTTCTGCCACCATGGAGGGGTCGTTGTAGCGGTGTGAGAGCCGCCATGGTAGGGCAAACGCGACTTAAAGTCGGAAATAAATTCCCAAATCATTTTATTCTATACTTTTCGACTTTGAGAGCAAAGGAATGACCCCATGTGTTTTCTTGAAATTTTTCCACCATTCTTGAGGCTAAATGCAAGGCTTTCACTCCCCGAATCTATTTTTCGATCCGTAGAACTTAGTTTCTTGGGTACTTATCGATGGGGGAGTGTTTTGATCTGTGGTTTATGGTGGAACAAACCCTAACCTGGGTATGGGGATCAAGGGTTTGGGCTTATGGTTGATAATGTTGATTATAATCCGAATAATTAAGTCTCGTTTATTGATCCTTGCGTTAATTGTATGTTTTTAGTCAACGAATAAGCGGGAAGAATTCGGAAAGGGAAGATTCAAGTGTCTTAGGGGATTCAAGCTTAGATTCGAGGTAGGTGATGGTTGTGATTTCATTTTGGTGTGATATATGTTTGTAATTGCTCATTATAATGTATTTATGTATGCGAATGTTGCATTATTAATCACTCTAATCGTAAATGAGGTTGATTGAATAATTGTACGCCATGAATCACCTCTTGTTGTATGATTGTGAGAACATACATTGTGATTGTGATTGTGGTTTGTTGAATGGATCGGGTGTTACGTTCTGACACACTAACTTGGATCGGTTGCCACGTTTTGGCATAAATATGGGATCGGTTGCCACGTTCCGACATAATTATGGGATCGGTTGCCATGTTCCGGCATAAACATTGGATCGGGCACCACGAACCGATACACTAACAGTTTGGGTGTGGGTTCCATGAGAGGATCATTCAATTGGGTTCCGTGAGAGGACCATTGAATTGTGTTGTGTATCTACTTGTGATGATTTCGTTCATATCTAATGATGATCGATATTAGAAGACGGTATGTTGCTCTAAATTGATATAACTGTGATATATGAGAATTGTGAAACTGTTCGTTGTTCGTAATAGTTGACTAATATTGTATATGTTCGGTATATGTCTATTTTGTAATGATTGTGGTTACTTGCATGTGTTTTACTTATTGGGATAGCCGTGTGATCCTACAAGTATACTGTAGTTGTGTATTGATACTGCACTTGCTTGTTCTTTGTTGAGTACAAAGCATCTTCAGGCGGCTATTGATAGACCTCAACTAGGTGACTATTGAGCATGACCGGATTCAAGGGTGAGCCAGTTCTTTCAGGCTGCCATGGATCTTTCTTGTTTAAGTCCATCCTTTTCGAACTTAAACTATTTGTTTAAGGTGTTTTGTTTTGTTTCGGGGTTGTACCCCTTGTTCTTAGACTTGTCGTTAGTAGTGTTTTGGTACAATGACTTTCAGGTTCTAGGGGTTGTTCTTCCGCATTAGTTTGATTAATTGTTTGTTAAAACCTTGGAGTTTATGGGGACTCTATTTTTATTGACATTTAAATCGGCTTTCGTATCTTTAAATGCCTTAGTTTTTGGTTGAGTTGTTTAGTTTGGGTTGTAGTAATGGTTCTCCCACCGGAGGGTTAGTGTGGGTGCCAATCACGACGGTCTGGGTCGTGACAAAGTTGGTATCAGAGCCCTAGGTTCGTTGATCTCATTGTACCAAAATGAGTCTAGTAAAGTCTTGCGGAACGGTATAATGACATCCGTACTTTTCTTCGAGAGGCTATAAGACTTTAGGAAAAACTCACTTCTTTCTATTTCGTGCTATGACTTGAATCCAATTGGTATCTAGGTGATACAAATTAGTATCTTTCATCCTTCACTCTATGGTCCGAGCTAGAGCAACAACAACAGTAACACCATCACTAGAAAGAGAGGATGTGTATAGGCTACCGACAGTTGAATAGGGTCACCATTCAGAACAAGCATCCAATGCCTCAGATAGATGACCTTTCTGACCAATTGCAAGGTGTATCGGTTCTCTCTAAGATTGATTTAAAGTCTGGTTACCATCAGTTAAGGGTTGAGGTGGTTAAGAATTGGGTTCGACCAAGTTCTATGATTGAAATTAGCAGTTTATGGGGCTCGCTAGCTACCATTGTCGCTTGTGGTATGAGTTGAGTCCAATTGGTATATCCCGATTCTAATTGGTATCTCAACGAAGTGAACTAGACGTCGTAGTCCCGACTGAAGGGACACAAACAAGTTAATTGAAACTGAGAAGGTTCCAATTGGTATCTGGCCTTAGAGGATGTATAAGGCATAAATGATTAGTAACGGTCGTCTATGAAACGAACTAATTAAAGAATTTGGACTTATCTGCAAGTTGTAAATGCTTGAGTGTTGTGAAACTTGTTGTGAAAAGAAAGTCATCACGAGATTACGTGCAATGGTCTAGATAAATTACGATGTGGTTCGTAAGCAAGAAATCTGGACGTTTGTTGCGACCAACTGATAACCGTGTGAGAGTCTGGGTATATCCAGGGGATGAGGATGTTGTAGTATTGAAGTAACATAAAGGGATTTTGGAGTGTGTATCGTTGGGTGGACTCGGGGTAGGCAACGATTATCCTAGCTAAGGGATTGAGTACTCTAAAAATGCATGTGTTATAGCTGGGAACCTTTGGGGGAAATTGGGAATGAAATGAAACCCAAAAAAATTGTTGGCAGAATCTGTTATGGCCGTTGGAGAAGGATTTTCCTGCCAAGGCGAGACCGCCAGTGTGGGATTTCTCCTGCCAGAGCAGGACAGGACGAGACAGAATCTCCGCCCAGTCTCCCATGTTTTTCTTTAGTCACAATTATGGACCCGAAATCGTACCCAAACTAACCCGCGCGATCTAATTCAGTGTTCAACAATAGAATATAAGTTATAAGGTGTGTTAAAATTGTGGAGAACCTGAGCATATGAGGAGGAAATCAGCGAGGTCGTGGAGGCCGGGGAAATGATAATGCAGGTAGAGAAGTAACACAGCTAAGCGAGGAGGTTGCCCGTCAAGATGACATGGCTTAGTTATATGCTTTTTCGGGCAAGATCGAGTTTGAGGGTGTGATGCAGTGGTCAGAAGAGCTACTTTGTCTAGGCCCGAATGATTATTGTTATGTTTGATCCGGGTTCTACTTATTCGTATGTGTCAGTTCAATTGCCTTGGGATTTGATGTGGTTTGTTATATAATTGATTCCCCTATCCATGTTTCTACTTCAGTTGAAGAGTCAGTCATAGTCACCCATGTGTATCATGTTGTCCTGTTGTGGTTATGGATTTTCAGTTTTGGGATGATTTGGTTATGATGGATATGATTGACTTGATATAATCTTAGGCATGACTTGGTTGTCCCTTTATTATATCGGGCTTAAATGTAATACTAAGTTGGTAACTCTAGAGATCCCTGGTAGGAAAAGATTAGAGTGGGAAGGGGTGTACAAGCATAAGCTAGCTAATATCATATTCTCCATTCGGGCTAGGAAACTGGTAGGGTAGGGTTGGGTTGTTTGGCTTATTTGGCTCTTGTTTCGGATGTTGAGGTTGGGTTTCCCTCTATTGAATTTGTTCCTGTGGTGTCTGAGTTTAATGAAGTGTTTCTTATGGATTTGCCTGGTATGCCTCCGGATAGAGATATAGATTTCTGCATTGACTTAGAAACTGGAACTCTCCCCATTTCCATCCCTCCATATCGTATGGCTCCAGCAGAATTAAGAGAGCTTAAGGCTCAAATCCAAGAGCTTCTTGATAAAGTTTCATCCGTCCTAGTGCTTTCCCATAGGGTGCTCCTGTCTTGCTGTTATGAAGAAGGAGGGTAGTATGAGGACTGGTGATTTTATCTTGAGCCATATTGGAGTGGATTAATACCGGAATGACAAGCTTATGGATAAAGAAAGTCCCATTGAGTATACTTGGGTAGAGAAAATTGAAGATGTTAGTAAGAAGGTACGTATAAAAATTGGGTTAGTCCTTTGAATTTGATGAGTATATCTGAGTTTGAGGTGTCGTGTTGATGAGAGGTTGGCTTCGTAGCGATAGTAAGGCTGACTGAGAATAATGGTAATAAGAGTTCGTGGTGGATTATGATGGGATGCAAATATATAATGAGATTGTTCATTAAGCAAAATTTGTATAGTAATTACAACTTGCGAGTACCTAAGGTTGTGGTTTTCTAATATTTGGTGAGTAATGTGGTTGTATGGAAAGTTTTAAGAGATGGTGGGACACCACTCGAACTAAATTTAAAAGAGCTAGAGTTATAATGAAGGAAAATATAGTGGAATGTAGTACAACCTTTAGAGAGAGCCAAGAGCAAGAATATTTTATTTGATTCTTAAGGCAAAAGAGGTATCTTCAGAGGGGTAGATAATTGGGTTCAAAGATGTGTGATTTCATTTGTTTTGTTGTGGCAATGGTAATAGTGTCACAAGTCCCTTAGATTGGTTAAAAACTATTGGAAAGGACTTGAGAAATGAGTGTACAGACATTAGCTCGAGTGTGATGATAAATGCTTGTTTTGTTTTGAGTTTAGTAATGAGTGTGATTGAAATTTTAGCGAAAAGATATTGTAAGATCGATGGAGATGCGATCAATGATAAGCGAAGATTCGGGATTTCATAAAAATCATCAAGGTATAAGCTAATGTTGATAGATAAGGGGATTGTGTTATACAGTTGAGGTTACAATTCAGAGTTTTCATTATAAGTCTACATTCGTGGTGATATATTTTGTCAAGGTATGAATTGGCAAGGTGAAGAATGATCAATTGTATTCGGTATTGAGCATGTGAAAGGACTTACACCTGGTTTGAGTCGTAAAGTTTAGTACTTTGATTGTTAAAGTACCTAAGAAATGTTTCATTTAAAAGTGTTGATTTATAATAATGTAAATGGTTGGAGTGTTATGATGGTAGTTAGTATTGTGAGTATGATTCATTAGCTATGCTCTCGTGTGTTTTCACTTTTGTGGGTGGATCCCTAGTGGTGGATCAGGGGTACCAAATCCTGCGATGTTCTTTTGGTTGAGTGGGAAGATTTGGCTATTTCAAATGACATAATTGGTGTTGTCTTGGAGTTGTTAAAAGTAGTTTAGTGGTTCTACATGTACCACCTTGCTTATGAGAGTTCATAGAAGAGCTACCATGTGTAATTATGGTTGTCCGACAATCTTATATTCTTTTAGTCGGTGAGGTCATATATTGATTATGCGTGGTTGAATGTGGGGACCAGTGAATCCAATTATACTATTCTTAAGAGGTAATCTATAATTACTAAATCTAGCATTTCGATAGTGTTGTTAGAGGGTTTGTCTGCTTGGACATATCCCTCGATGGGTATCAGATTTCTAAAGACTAAACTTTTATAACTTAAGCTCATGGGAAATTGGGTTGTGAGATGGAGATGTTGATAAGATCTATTATTGTTTGGGTATTATGAGTGTGTGTTGGTTGGTTCAGGTTCACCTCTAATTGTGGCAAGTTTTGATTTAAGATTTTATCATGGTTATGTGAGAAAGAATTCATCTTAATGTTTGTATCAAAG
The DNA here is from genome assembly GCA_036553675.1 of Solanum okadae. NCBI lineage: Eukaryota > Viridiplantae > Streptophyta > Magnoliopsida > Solanales > Solanaceae > Solanum > Solanum okadae. The sequence continues at coordinate 55,584,449 of CM071686.1, forward strand.
TCCTTGATAACATGTGGCAGACATGTGGACGATTAAACTTTGGTGGTTATTGGGAATAACTTTGTTGTTAGTTAAGTGTACATACAACAATAATTATCACTCGAGTATTGTGATGACTTCATTAAGGTATTATATAAGAGGATGTGTAGATATTCAATTGGTTAGTTTAGGAACGAAGATTATATCATAAAGTGAGACTCAATATTGTTAAACAAGACCTTCGGTATGAGGAAAAACCAATGGAAATTCTTGATCACGATGTCCGGAAGCTAAGGACATGCGAGACAAGTATCCCCAGTAATTCGACGTTTCAGATACTACTCTACCCTTACTTTAGCCAGTCTTCCCTAGTTGATCACTCGGGGACAAGTGATGGGTAAATTAGTATCTATTGTAACGACCTAATTCTATCGTTAGGGAAAAGCCAATGGAGAAAGAATTGGGGCGAGAAAACTTTTTCGTAGTAACTTGAGATTTCCTAGCCTAGTCTAGATTTGGACGAAATTGGAATCAGTGAGGTCTAGAGAAATCTGGTAGCAATCTGGTGACTTATTTATGATTTTGATTACATGAGTGGTTAGATAAATGGTTAATAAATCTGTACGACTTTACGGAATTGAATTCCGGTGAGTAGAACTCCCGAAATCGATCTTAGTGTGAACGATATTTTATGAGCGTCGTTGGTTAAAGGTGTGTTGTGGAATGAGGGTCTTGGAATTATTAAAATAGCTCACTGGTTCCGTGCAAGCCGCTGAGGTGGGATTTCTGCCGCCAGCCACCGTAGCGGGGTGAGTGCCACCATTCGGGGGCAGACGCGACTTAAAGGCGGAAATAATTCCATAATCATTTTATTCTGCACTTTTCGACTTTGAGGGATAAGGAACGACCCCAGGTGTTTTCTTGACAGTTTTCCACCATTCTTGAGGCTAAAGGTAAGGTTTTCACTCCCTGAATCCGTTTTTCGATTCGTAGAACTTAGTTTCTTGGGTACTTATCGATAGAGGAGGGTTTTTATCTGTGGTTTATGGTGGAACAAACCCTAACCTGGGTATGATGATCAAGGGTTTGGGCCTAGGGTTGATAATGTTGATTATAATTCGGGTAATTAGGTCTCGTTTATTGATCTTTGCATTAATTATATGTTTTTTTTACCACGAACAAGCGGGAAGAATCTGGAAAGAGAAGATTCAAGTGCCTTAGGGGATTCAAGCTTGGATTCGAGATAGGTGATTGTTGTGATATATGTTTGTAATTGCTTATTATAATGCATGCATGTATGCGAATTGTAACACCCCGACTTTCCAAAACGTCTAAATTAACTCATATCTTCGTGGAAACACAAGGAGGGTGAGTAATAAATTAAAAATGATGTGGTATGTCATATTTTAAGTGTTCAAGGGTTGTATCTCAAGTTTTGAAGTTAAGTAAGTGGCAAAATAAAAGTTGGCAAAAGTTATCGTAAGTTCCTTTTTAAAGATTTGTCTAAAATTTGGGTCAAATGTCTTGGATGTTTTCTCCCAATATATAAAGAGTTAGAAGGCCTATTAACCATTAAATCGAAGGCCTATGAGTCTAGTTTGCAACGCACAAAATCTCGTATCAAGTCGACATCAGAGCAAAAAGTTATGAGGGTTTTACTAGGGACTGCCGAGACAGAATCCGAGTCAGATACGGGTCGGGTAAAAAATATGGCATGTCGGCTTATTTAATGTTTTAAGCCATGAAAACATTCCATTTCAGTTCCAAACCAGAGAGAAAACTTAAGAGAGAGTTCTTATGGAGTTCTAGCATGATGAATGTTAGTTTTTGACGATTTCTACCATTAAACATTCCCCCCGTGCCTAGAAATGTAATCCCTATAGGTGGCAATCATTTTTCCCTTCTATTAGCTGCATTTGGAGCTGGTTTTTGAAGATATAAATTTGTATTTATTGGTGTTTCTTCAAGGTTTACACTTGGTTAACTAAGGTAATCATTTCGGGACCCTTTTATTGTTGTTTTTATGAATTTCTACGAACGTTTCGACAAGTTGTGGAAATATGGCAAATCTGCCGATTTAAGATTAATTATGAACTGTTTATAGGTGCGTACCAGCTGTGTATATATAGTATTTGCGAAGCTTAGGACATAAAAAACAACTTTCGTGTAGGAACTACGGTCTTTCGAGCGTTCATTGGAAAGGTATGTTAAGGCTATTCTCTACTTACGACATGTTTCCTTAAAGCTTAGGAGCAATGTAATTGGGTTGTTATCCTTGTTACACTTATAGACATTATTGTTGATTGTTAGCTGCTCGAGTTGATATAATCCTCCCTTATCGGGATTCTTATTCAGTTAGTAGCGTCCCTGTGTTGGACACGACTTAGAGGCTATTTGTATAGGTTGTTTATAACTAAATTGCTCGCTTTTAGCAATTGGATTGTTATTGTTGCCCTTGGGGCTATTGTGGTTAGCTGCAGGAATATGATCTATACCTAGAAGGGCTATGTTCTGCCTACCGGGTTATATGGATGCCTAAAGGGGCTATGAGTTGCCTACGGGGCTATATTGATGTCTAGAAGGGCTATGAGTTGCCTACAGGGCTATATTGATGCCTAAGAAGTCTAAAGTGCTTCATATATGGCCATGTTGTTGCCTAAGAGGGCTATGAGTTGTCTATAAGCTATGTTGATGCCTAAGAGAGCTATGTGCTGCCTACGGGGCTATATTAATGCTTAAGAGGGCTATGTGATTGCCTACGGGGCTAAGAGACTACCGATAGTGGTATATAGGCTGATTGGCATTTTCCGGGCTTATGGGGGCCTGGATAGGTGGTCTTGTTTGCTTTTTGTACCTGCCGAGCTTATGGGGGCTTGGGTAGGTTGTTGTTTTATTATTTTTGATAAGTTTAGATTTAGGAGCAGGTCAATACAATTATCTTATCCTTGATTTATGTATCAGATTATTCCAGTATATCAGGATACCTCCTCATAGTCTATTGCATTTCATACTCTGTGTATTATTCTGTACTGACACCCCATTGCCTTGGGGACGCTGCATTCATGCATGCAGGTCCTGACAGACGACCGAGTAGACCTCCTCAGCAGCATGATTGACTTTTGTCCGGTTGGCTAGCCCTTTTCTTCGGAGCTGCCAGAGTTGGGAGGTTTGTTACCTTTTGTTGTATATATCTTTATGGGTAGGCTGGGTCTCTTCCCGCTAATCTTTACTACTCTTAGAGGCTTGCAGGCTAGTATGTGGGGTGTATAGCTACATTATGGCCATACTGGCCTATGTTGTTGGTTTGCTGAAGCTTGTGAGCTGTTTGATGTATTGTAATGATATATACCTGCTTTTAGTTTTGGTATAAAAATCACGGTGGCCTTGACGGCCCAATCAGAACTTTTTGTGCTAGTTGGCTATTTATTTATATGATCTCCTGGGAGTAGTTATTTCTTTTATAGATCAATTGACAGGGGCCTTACCGGCCGATGGCTTAGTTTTAAGCTGAGATATACTTGTTTGTTTTCTTGATTGTGTGTGACTGTCATGCGCTAGTAGCAAATGGTTCAGTAGGGTCGGCTCGGGCCTGAGTTTTGGTATTAGGAGCCAGTTGCGCCCCTTGAGTTTGGGGCGTGACACCATTATTGATCACCCTAATCGTAAATGAGGTTAATTGAATAATTGTACGCCATGAATCACCTCTTGTTGTATGATTGTAAGAATATACATTGTGATTGTGGTTTGTTGAATGGATCAAATTTTACATTCCGACACACTAACTTGGATTGGTTTCCACGTTTCGGCATAAATATGGGATCAATTGCCAAGTTCTGGCATAAACATTGGATCGGGTACCACGAACCGGTACACTAATAGTTTGGGTGTGGGTTCCATGAGAGGATCATTCAATTGGGTTCCGTGAGAGGACCATTAAATTGTGTTGTGTATCTACTTGTGATGATTTCGTTCATATCTAATTATGATTGATATTGGAAGACGGTATGTTGCTCTAAATTGTTATAACTGTGATATGTGAGAATCGTGAAACTGTTCGTTGTTCGTAATAGTTGACTAATATTGTATATGTTCAGTATATGCTTGTTTTGTAATGATTGTGGTTACTTGCAAGTGTTTCACTTATTGGGATAGCCGCGTGATTCTACCAGTACACTTTGGTTGTGTATTGATACTGGACTAGCTTGTTCTTTGTTGAGTACAATGCATCTTCAGGCGGCTATTGATAGACCTCAGCTAGGTGACTATTGAGCGTGATCGAATTCAAAGGTGAGCCAGTTCTTTCAGGCTGCCATGGATCTTTCTTGTTTAAGTCCACCCTTTTCGGACTTAGACTATTTGTTTAAGGTGTTTTGTTTTATTTCGGGGTTGTACCCCTTGTTCTTAGACTTGTCGTTAGTAGAGTTTTGGTACAATGACTTTCAGATTTTAGGGGTTGTTCTTCCGCATTAGTTTGGTTAGTTGTTTGTTAAAACCTTGGAGTTTATGGGGGACTCCATTTTTATTGACATTTAAACTGGCTTCCGTATCTTTAAATGCCTTAATTTTTGGTTGAGTTGTTTAGTTTGGGTTGTGGTAATGGTTCTCCCACCGAAGGGTTAGTGTGGGTGTCAATCACGACGGTCTGAATCATGACATTAGAATAGTAAAGCTTTCTCTCAAGATCTTCTCGTTTTATCCATTTGGACTCTAGCTTGAATCAAATTACATTTTAAAGTATTTTATTGTACGTAATCCTATAAAAGATCATTTTTTAGATGTAAAAAATTAAATGATAAAAGAATAAATGAAATGTCAGATTAAATTATCGAAGCCCTTTGGCTTACATATTAATAGTCGTATCATGTATGGATAAAGAAGAAAAATTGTGGTAGTTTAACAATCAAGATAAAAATTATAATCAATTTATAATGAGTTCAAATCTACATGTAGAATTACATTATTTTTGGTATATAGTTAACTATCAGTAAATAAAATCAATATAATTATTATTTTTTAAATTAAAAAAATCCAACATTTGGCATAAAGCAAAGTCTGATCATACAATAGAAACGATGTATGATCACTAGCACTAAGTTGTGATAAAATTATTTTATCGATAAAGTTCATAGCTAAAAAATAAAATAAAAATTAGCGACTGATAAATTTCATAACAAAACATCAAAATATGTCAGTAATTCTATGGAACGATTGATTAGCAATGAGTTGTCATTAAAATTATGTTATCGACGAAGTTCATAGCTAATTTCTTTCTTTTAATGAGACGATTGTGAAGTATATATCTAAGCTATTTTGGAGTTTGCTATAATAAACATAGCAAGAAGATATTGATATATAATGCAAAAAAAAACATGTTTTTTCTTGTCTATTTTATATTTACTTTAGACCACAAGAATATTTGAACAGTTTATTTTTTTCCTTTTGGATATTTGAAGTGATATGACATATCAAAAGAGATAATATTATTTTAGAAGAAAAATAAAAACAGCTAGCTATAGTTTGGCACAGGCAAAGTTGTAGGCAAGATTTTGGTAATGTATAACTGGCAATGTACCATTACTTATGTGATTTGGCTTGTTGGTGGAATATCAAATTTAATTTTTGTGATGGTCTCATTGACTTATATAAAATTACCCTTTACTACAAATTATTGAAATTAATAAAATTACTTAGTACTATTAAGTTCTAGTTTTAATTGTCTTGTTTATTGTTTTCTTACAATGAAGCGAAGTTTTGATGTAACATGAAAAATTATAGTCGTGGGATCAACGAATCATCAATTTAAGTCGTGAAAATGACCTCTCGTAGAAATATAAGATAAGATTATGAACAATTTTTTTAAATATGATTCAATCTTTACTCGAATGTTACAGATAACGAAAGATTAACACACTGAGCTGCTATTTTTTTTTCTTTCTCCCTCCTTTCCAATACCCCATAAGTTTCTATTGGCTCCTAAGTCCGAATATATAGTTTTACTTCATGCAATCGACTAGTTCAGAAGTCTCAAAAACTGGTTTGAGTTCATTTTTGAAAAGTTCAAATTAAAATATTTGAAGGTCAGATTTTAAAATTTTAATTAAATTTCATGGGTAAACACGTAGTTAAAGATAACTTTTCAAAAACTACTTCCAAAATATATCTCCAAACGCTAGTTAAGGAAAATGTAAAGTTATATCACTACTAAGAAAATATAGAAATTAGCCATGGGCAAATTCCATAGCTAATTAAACAATAAAGTTCATAATTAGTGATGGATTAATGATAGATTATCAAAGAAAATTATATTTTTCAATTAGGGAGGAATTGTAGTGTTGTTACCTTGTTGATACAAAACCTTACGATAGATATATGCTTCTTTACCTTGATTTTTGTTATACTTTACTTGAATCTACGGTTTATCAGAAATAATTCTCTACGTACTCTACTTTGACAAGATAGAAGTAAGGCTACGTATACACTATATACATCACTCTCCTCATACTCCACTTATAAAATTATATCGGATATTTTATTATTGCTTCTTCTTTTTTTCCTTGAAGGGAAAAAGTCACAAAAGAAAAAAGAAATGGCCACGAGTTCATGTGAAAATGAATGATGAAACATGTCTACTTTAATAGAATCCTAATTATTTCTGTGCCAAAAAGTAAAGTACCTATTGAGGCAATTTCCCACCTGCTTCTTTATGTCTACTTGTTTTCTAAGAAAAGTAAAAAAAATAAAAAATATTATAAAGAAAAAAAGAAAAAAAAATAGACAATATTTTGAGACAAAATTGTATTTTGTTTGATTTAATAAAGTTAGTATATGGACACCAAGTGCAGGCTGTATAGGCCCTATTCATGTTCAAAAACAAAACAATAGGCCCAAAAACACCCTTTAATCATTATTCCTTCTTTTTCATAAGTCGGTGCCACTACCTTTGTTTTAGTATATAGTATACATAAACATAATTAATCTCAAGAAAATTGTGTTTATTATCCTAATTGAATAGAATAAATGGCAACAAATTTTCCATTAGTCATACTTAATGATAATTAAGGATAATTAATTAGCACAAAAAGAAGATGTGAGTTTGTTAGGTAACTATAGAGATATCATGAAAGATTGTGGTGGACGGATAAACAGTCATGCATTCTTCATTTTACCCCTTAATGTGAAGCTTTTCGGTGATAATCCTGATTAGTCAGATCTCAAAACGAATATCTAACACTGAATAGAAAATTGATTGTCTATTTTCTCATAAAATTTTATGATCGATGCTATTGGCTTTCCAATAAAAAATAATGATTAAATTTTTATTACAACTTGTACTACTAGAAACAAAAAGTTTTGTCACCGTGAATGAGTAGAAAATTTGTGCATGCATCATGAAAAACAGATTCTCATTGAAATAGTGGGTAACTTCCTAATTTTTCGTATGAAAACATTACTTTTTCCTCACTAATTCAATTAAAATATATGTAAGAACATAAACTAAACATTTTTCAACGAGATATCAATAGAAAAATAGTGATTTTTTAATAGTATTAAAATTCGATGACAACATAAATAATTTATACATTACCAGTCAGTATATGTAACTTAAATCCAAGAGCAATGAGTCAGGTGGAGTGAAGTGGGAGGTGAGTGGTGGGGGGAGAATTTAGGTTAAGATTTAGTGCTGGCATGTAAGAAGTGTCCTTTAACACTTAGACAAAAATGACAAATACAACTTTGATGAGTATGGGCATGTCATGTATAAGTCTTGTATTATTCCAAGTGGTCCCTAAAGATGAAACATCACTAATCAATGCGTAAAGGATGTCAAAAATAGTCCACTTTGAAAAACTTGGGATGTTGGCCATTGTAAGTAGGGAGGAATGTAATAGCTAATTATTAAAAAAAAATTATATTATACAACACTAGGTAAATTACCCGTGCTTTGCACGGGATTGAACTCTTTTATTAAGCTTACATATGATTATTCAGTAATATCAATATTTTCAATACATACTCTACATTGTCAATAACATTTTATCTTAAGGCAAATCATTCCTCCGAAATCTTGAAGCACTATATTAATAACATAAGCATAAACTAATGACTGTAAAAAAACATACCAGGTTCTGTAACAATAGAATGACACAAAAAGAAAAAGATTGAGCCCACTGAATGCACATTGTCTCCTTAAGGAAATGATTCCCCTTTAGTACTCGAGGTTTAAAGGAATAGATCTTCTTAGGATAGAACGATTCTCTTCACTAGTGTATTGATACAAATACAATGGTGTAGTACGCCACTCAACAGGAGCAAAGTTGTCACGCCCCGAGCTACCCCCAAGACGCGGACACGGGACCTAGGACCACAAGTGATCCCAAGCTAACCCTGCTGGCATGATCATGAGCATACTAAAGATAATAAACTTATGCGAAAGCTATAATCATAAATAAAAATGAAAAGATGGGGAAAACCCATATACTATAACTGAGATGAATGAAAACTGATGAGTTTAATACAAAGAAGATATTAACTCAATACTAAGCTGAATCTAACTATGTCTGAAATAAGCCTCTAAATTGACTAGAAATGTTGGGACATGCCCCAACTAGGTCTAGCAAAACTGAAACTAAAGACTAAAAGCGATAAAGATAAACATGTCACTAGTCCTTGAAGAATGAGGACTCACCACTGATGTTGCTGAACTGAAGATCGGGAACCGACCTAAGCGTGATCTGGATGCTAAGAACCTGAACCTACATCACGAGAAGATGTAGCTCACGTATACGTCAGTACTTGAAAGGTACTGAGCATGCAGAATAGAGTAAAGCTGAAATAACATATAACTGAACAAAGCAATAAAACAATGAAATAATCTAGACATGATATAAATACTGAATACTGAGCTAACTGAATGCAGTGACCAATTTATAATATGCCGAAACTGAATACTGATTATAGTGATAAATAGTCAATGCAATAGAATCTGACTGAACTGTGGGAGCTACTAATAACTGATATAAAACCACATGAGCTAAATGTGGAGTCCGATGTATACGCCCCATCAAGAAGACCCAATATACCCTGCCAGAGGTATAAATGCATGCTGGCGTGATCACTAAACTGATGTTGCCCATAGAGGGGACTTACACCTACGTGGCTCGTAGTTCTGGGACTATATGGGTACGCTGAACCATAGTCCAACTCGGTATTATGCTACTCCCAATGAATTAAGTGGTTAACTGGTTATGATTGAAGTTCTGTAAAATACTGGATAGCTCAAAACTGAACATGCAAACTGAGAATGCAACAATTAATCTGATAATGATGCATTATAATAACTGAGGCATGTATAACTGAATAATTGAGATATCTGACCTAGCATGTGTAATTCAAGAACTAAAGAAATACATAGCTAGGGTTCTGAAATTCATGCGAGAAACGATGTAATAACCTAATAATCTGATTTGGAACATGTTAATAACTAATTCATGATGATCTGCTGTAATTCTAGAAACCCTAGGTCTATTCATAATAAGGGAATCAAGAAACTGACTGAATTCTAGGGACCCAATGGGCAAAAGGAACCCACTAGTGAAATCTCACATACCTGGTGACGAATTCCCAGAAGAAATTTTTCGATTTCGGGGCTGGAACTAAAGAAAACTTGTTGCGTTCTTGAACTAGGGTTCTTAAACTTTTTTCTCCTCTTACGCTCTATTTTTTTCTAAGTTTTGATTAATGATTTGACTTAGATAAGTTCTAGTTATGTTTCTAGGCTTAAACCTCATGATTTAGGGTCTAAACGACGTATCTGGGTCCAACGAAATAGGAAAAGACCAAAAGACCCTTGACTTAATTCCTGTCGGAGTGACTGACGGATTGAACCTACGGCCGTAGGTCAATCGACGGTCCGTAGATTGGGGTCGTCGGTCAAGTCTGCCTGACAGGGCTTCACTAAAACAAGCATAACTTTTTACTCGGAGGTCGGATTTTAGCAAACTCGGTGGTGTTGGAAAGAGAATTCAATTATATATTATATCATAGGTCATGGGACACATAATTCCTTTTGTGCTAAGAGTTATGACCATCTGAAGTTGACCCACTCAACAATTCTCCCATAACTGACTGCTGACCCTCATTTACGGTCAGACCTACGAACCGTGGATCGAACGACGGTCCGTGCTGGTCGACTGTAGTTCGTGTCAGAGGCTGGGTAAAAGAGTCTTGATCCACGGACACAGACCACGGACCGTGGTCTGACCTACGGACTGTGGGTCTGTCCGTGGGTTGAGACTTAGCCGATTTTCTGAGCTGGGTTGGGGAGGGGTTGCAGTTGTGAACCACGGACCACCAGCATAGGTCGTGGTCTGACCTACGGTCTGTGGATGGCAACCGTGGGTTGTACCTACAACTTCTCAAAATCTGCATTTTTTGTATGTTTCGGATACGGGGTGTTACAAAAGTATACGAATATTTATTTGTGCAGAAGAAGAAGAAGTAATTCAGAATTTTCGTTGTTTTAAAATGAGAGGAAATCCCTCTATTTATAGACAACAAAGGGTAGTGTCAACAAATGTTTATTGTGCTTTATTGGAAAGGTCACAACTCTTTGGAAACGTACAACCCTTCGGAAAGGTCACAACCTTTCATAAAAGTCACAACTTTTCATAAAAGTCGCAACTCTTCATAAAAGTCATAACTTTTCATAAAAGTCACAACTTTTCGTTAAAGTCACAACCCTTCATAAAAGTCACAACTTTTCATAAAAGTCACAACGTTTCATGAAAGAGGAAGGCTAGTTTTGGAAATAAATAAATTTAAAAAGGAATCCTGGTTTGTGGTGGCGCCACGTAGGCGGGCCTAGGGTTCTTTTTATATATATATAATTCATAAGAAAGTTATAATGAATAACATAGTAATAATAGCGCTTACTGATTTAAAATCTTAGATTCGCCTCTGACCGTAATATCTTTTAAGATCACAAACTCATTTGATTTTCATGCAAAAGAAGTTGACACATTTTTTAGTTTTTGAAAGGATGTGATTGCATCAATTGAGTTTGATGTTCAAATATATCAATAACAAGGCCTTAGCTTAATTGTTGAGGTTGATATATTGAACCCAAGAAGTCTCTATGTTCCAATTTGATCAAACGATGGATCTATTTGTACGGTTTCTGACTATTTTATCGAGTACTTGTTTATGTCAAGGCCCACAAGGGGGGTGGATGGTATGGATCAAAGTCATGATCGAACAATATGACACTTGATTGGTAGGTTTAGTTAAGAAATAAAACTGTAGCCTTGCTGTCAACTATCGATTTTGATATGATGATAGAACCTTGATCCTAACAGTTATGATATTACCATCAATCGAGATCAGGCATAGTGAAATGAGCAATATCTCTCCGTTGTTATTTAGAGACCAATTTCAAATTTATGTCCTAAGAATATTGGTCAAGCACTTGATGGAACTCGACTTTCCTTAATGAGTCCTACATAAAATTCGAATGAACTTGTAAGCTACAATTCACCTACAAATTTGTCGACAAAATCTCAATAAACTATATTTTTTAAAATTCAAAATTTGTAAACTCAAAATTCTAACTCCGTGTCTGAACGATACGTGGCTATTTCATAGATAGAGGGGAATATGTCACCTTTCTTACATTAAATTCCGTGGGCTTTCTCTAGTGAAAGACTTGTTCATCACCAGCCAAAATAACAAGGACCACTAATACTTTATTTTATCAACAAATTGGTCCACAAATTTTGTTACATTCCTCACACTCCATATCTTCAGATATATATAAAAATATACTGTGGACCAATTCTTATGCCATCAATAAGAAAGGAAAGGATATATATATATCCCAAACAACCCCACCCCCCATGTGCTAATGGTACAAAAAATGTGGTGCTCAATGTGTATATTTCATAATTGAGGCCCCTCTTATGTACTACTATTTCTTAGCTGGCTATTTGTAAGTCACAACCATATTTTATGTAATTAGCGATATATATTTAACGTAATGTTACAAGTATGACAAAATAACCGTCTTAAGTTCGGCTCAGAGCTATCACTTGTACGATCTACATAAAAGTTTTGACTTCTCTTTTATGTATTGTATTTACAAAATGAAGAGAGCATTACCATACTTTTATATCAGGGGCTTTAGTTTTTAACAGGAAAAAAAAATCACTTTGATCTAGCTAGTTTTTTCGCCTAATCCTAATTAACGAATGATAAACCGATTAAGAATAATTGAAAACGAATTCACTTTCAATAATAAAAAACAGTCAGGAGTTGATGAGCACGTCCTCATCTTCTTATAGCATTCCTGAAATTCGTTCGTTCGACTAATTTGAATTTCATCACATAATTAATCCACTAAGTTAGACACTTCATATACTGAATATTTCTCGTTCACAAGACTTGTACTCGAAATTTATGATCTCAATAAATATGAGTAAGTTACAATGTTTTTATAATTATAAAAAAAAAATTTAAAAATCTTGTGATAGGTTTTCCATATCACACACTTCCACATACAACAAGATTTGGGTCAATGCACACGAGTGTGCGTTTTACTGTCGTTGTTTGGATTTGTCTAAATTTGGGCCCAACACCAATATCTTGCCTGCTTCTACTTGTCACCAACCCTTTAAACCTAAATTAACGATCTCGATCCACATATTATTTTTAAACATATATAGTGATATTTTGAAAAAGAAAATTAATTACATAATATAGTGAGATTATCCAATTTTATAGCATATATTTGTATATTTAAAAAGTTTAATCGTCACTAGCTATCACACATACATACACATGTATTTAGCTATACATATCTCCAACTTATGTTTTGAAAACACATACATATACAGGTTGGTTAAACATACATACACATATAGTTACAGTCAGATACTATATCCGTATAATTTTTTATTTAAAATGAGATATTGTTTACGTGTATATACATGTATTCTACTACGTTTTGGAATCAAAATGTTGCTACCGTGCTACGTTTTGAAATGTAACGAATTCTCGCTATTTTTTGTTGTTGTTGTTGTTGTTGCAAGAATAGTGTTAATAGAGCAATTCATGAAATTTTCTCTTGTATGAATATATTTTACACTGTCAATATATAAAACTTGAATTTAGATTTTATAAAAAGAAATTAAGTTGTTGGTGAAGCCACGTCGATGCTCCCAACACCATTTGTGGACTGTACTGGGCCAAGGCCCATATCTCTGACGTAATTTGGAGCCCTTTCATTCTTATCAGGGCTTTTATTACTTGGATTGTGACCTCTCACCCAAATTATTAGTCAATTATAATTTTTAATTTTGGGAGAAGTACTGAAAACATCTCTAAGCGTGGTGCAAATGATTAGTTTCATTTCTGAACTATTGACAGTCTTAAAAATACCATTTTATTTGACTAACTAAATTTAGATACACCTCCGATCTGACATGTAGCATAGCAAGTGGTCTCAAAGTCTTATAAAAGCACGGGGCTCTTAATAGAAAGTCAAGAGAAGTGTTGAAAACATCTCTAAACTTGAAGAGAATTTATGAGTGGATTCACTTGTGTTGCAAAATCGGGGGTGTATTTAAGTTCAGTTAGTCAAGTAAAGGGGTGTTTTTAAGGTTGTCAATAGTTCGAGGATGAAACTAATGATTCACCATGAGTTTACACTACAACAAAAATAATTTTTAGCGGCAATAAATATAGACATTAATAAAGAGTGCTAAAGTCTTTACCGGCACTAGTTAAGTACCATTAAAACCAATGTCGGTAAAGGCTTTAGGGACATATACAAAGAGTGCTAATTGTCGCTAAAAATACATATTTAGCTACAATTAAGCTATTGCGATTAATTAATTGCAGCTAATGATCATTTTTGATGTAGTGTTAGGGGTGTTTTCAATACTTTTGTCCTTTTACTTCGACTCAATTGAAGAAGTGGAGAAAGAATTTGACGTTTAATGGATTTAGAGTTCTAATTCCGTAAATTATTGAATTCTAAATTAGTAATCTATACATATTAAATGAGTTTCTTAAGATAAATTCAGAGTTTGGAACCGAAGTTACTGAGTTTGGCTCCACCCTTTTAAATTAGGCAATGTTTTGAAACAAGTTTTTACAACCTATCCCGAAGGATTTGGTTAAGCTAATGACCTTGTTTTAGGGATATAATTAACATATCAAGCAACTTGACACACACACACACACACACACACATATATATATATATATTATTTTTTAGAACAAATGAAGCTTTAAACCTTGGATCACATGAGGGTTTGATGATGTTCTCAAAAGATTATCTTATAGAGACCTTTTTTTTTCTTTTTAGAAAAATATTCAATTGTACTAAAATTTCCTCAAAGTTACTATATTTTCTACGACCAATCTTTGATGCAGTCATCTATTCTTTCGAGAGGTCACAACTCCCGTGAGGTCACAATTTCCGTGAACAGAGATATTAATGACGATAAAGACTTTTTTGTTATGCTACTAATATTTGCTCTGGTATAATCTTGGACATTTGTATCCAAATGGGCTGTTCACACCATATGGATATGGGATTTCACATGGCTCTAAAATTAAAAAAAAAATGGGCCTAAACTATAGATCATGGACCACTAAGTACAAACTTATATATCATATCACCTACTCCAAAACAAATAATAGGTAATTAGCAAGAAGTACTCATTAAAAAAATTATTTATAAAATTCCAGTATGTACAATTTATACCTTCAGCATGTTATATACCTTAATAATACACAACGGTGTGATTTAAACCAAGGTATACAATTGTATATTTTGAATGTATACAATGTATAAAATCATAATGTGTAAATTCTTTAATGGATGAATTTTAGAAATGAATACAAGCAAATAGTTTTTTGTTTTCTCACATGGATAGTCCTATAAAAATCCCAATAAAGAAATCTCTATTTAATTTGAGGGATATATGCCTTTCTACGATTTTTTAAGTAAGAGCGGCAAAACTTTATGTGTTTTCTCAAGCTAACTCGATGCACTAAATAATCGTTATGTGTAGTGTCTATGGAAGGACCAAATCATATTAGCACTATTGTATACAATTTTAGTTGAATTTTTGATAAAAAATATTTTCAAGGAACGGTTAAACACCCTACAACGAACATATCATTACTTTCATCCTCACATAGTACATGCTCATTGTCCTAAAGAAGCAACTAGTGAAACTTGATCTTAGCCAAAAAGGCCGAGAAAAGTATAGTAGTGAATGAAACGATAATTAATAAAACGATATGCTTAAATTCTGAATCTGTCTTTTTCAACCTTCTTCTCCCGTCCCTTTTCCAGCATAGCTAGCAAAATCCAAAAAAAAAAACTAAAATAAAAACATGAAATCAATGCAAAATTAGAGAATGATTATTATTTTTTCTAGAAAATTGTGGTTTATATTAGCCAAGGTATTGGCAATGAATGCTAGAATATCAGCTGGAGAATGTTTTTCAGCATTTAATAAAATTCAAAGGATTAAATTTTGGGCAGACAATTGAATGTGATTGGAAAAACATTTCAATACCATTAGTTTTATTTTTCATTATAATTTTTATTCCATCAATTTCTTTTTCACCATCAATTTCAATATTTCCAATAATTGGATGGAATTAATTCAAAGAGAAAAAATTATAGAGTTTTCTTCACTTAATTATTTGATTTGGACACAGTACCTACAAAGGACCACGTCTACAATGTAAAATTAAATTCTTTTACACCTTGTTTGGAGGGTTGCTACGCGTCGTATTGTATTGTTAGTTTAAATACAATATTTATTTTGATTGTTACTTAAATTTTATTACAACATATCGTTTAAATCCATTGTTAGGTAACGACGAAAAAGTCTCATTTATATGTAACGATCGATTTTGTCTGATTGCGTCATTACCTCAATATTTTCTTCTAATTATTTTGTCTTTACTTATTAAATAATAATCATATTTTATCTTTCAGCAGACCTTTTCATAATAGCTCTACCTCGTACCCTATTGTTTTGCAGGTTTACCATTCAAATTTCTGATGTGTAACATTATGTAACAATGAAGAACAATACTATCTATCCAAATATTGTATTCGTTAAAACAATATAGTACGATACAATATAATATGATACATTATGAAATAATACTTAACAACCGTCCAAACAAAGCATTAGGGAATTGTATAATAATATACCTATCGAGACAAAAGTCAAAGATGAGTCTCGTAAATGGACGATATCAAACCATTGCTTTCTACAATTATTATTCCCTATTACTTGTTAGGTTTGAAAATTTAAATGCATTTCTATTTCAAAATAGCTGGAGATGTAAGTATTTTTCTTGCATAAATGCTCTTATGATATTTTTTTTACTATCTTTGAATATTTATTAAAAAAATGTGTGGTGGATTTGAAGTGCTTTAAACAAAATGAATTGTCTATTCAAGAGAAGAAAGTGACAGAAATTTTTTTCTAAAAAAAAGTGATACACTCAAATGAAATGATATTAGGAAGTGTCAAATCTTTGTACTTTCAATTTTTTTATTTTTTTTATTTTATTTGGAGTTTAAGATTAAGAGGTGACAGACTTGAGTTGGATAATTCATAAAAGTGTTTGTACATTTTCCGAAAAAAAACAATGATTAAAATAAATTACTTTTAAGATATTGACCTAATTTTATAATTACCGAAGGGTGTGTTGCAGTTTCAAATGATAACCGTCTTTATAATTCAAATTGAGTCGTTCTTTGGTTCGACTCTTGAGAATAAAGCCTTTTTTTTTTTTAGCGAAATTATGAAAATCTTTCATAATAAATTTTTTACTTAGTAAACATGAATTAATCGGGTCAATATTCTCTAGAATCCAAATGGTTTGAAAAAAATAATATAATACAAATAATATTTATTGACCACTTTTTGGCCACATAATTGAAAATAACAAAGAAATAAATTTTACCTTTTATTTTTATGTATGGTCTCAATTAAAAGTAGTGGAAAAGAGCCAACTATTTACATGGAATGGCTGTATAAATATCTCAACTACTAGAAAAAAGGGTTTTGGAGGATAGTTTAGTTTAATACAAGAATATTTTTTTGCAACCTTACATGTATATATATATATATATATATATATATCCATTACCAACAAAGATATGGTCGGATGAATGAGATTTTTTGTTTTTAACCAAACTTTCGAACATGATTAAGTAAAATGTGAAATTCTGATGAGATTCGTCGAATTATTAGAAATATTTTTGAATGAAAATTTACATTTTTCTTAGTAATATAGTTTGGATCCTGAATATGGAATGTAAATCTGAATTAGCAAGACTAATGAATTTTGAATATCTAAATGGCTATACTAAAAAAAAACTTAAAAAATCATTTTACTTAGTAAAAGGTTTCAATGTGACCTACTTGCCCCTATTGCTAGCTCCAATGTTAATTTAATTTAATAACAATGATATTCTACTATGTATGAGACTAATTAAACTAGGACAAATTAAGATTAGTGGTGACAAATCAAGGATTGATATGGGATTATAAAGGATCTCAATATCTTATCATATCAATAATCAGATTTACTTTATCTTTTAAAGTTCCCAAGAACCCTTGAAATTGACAGCTTCAACCATACCATACATATATAATTAATTAATAAACTAAACCTAATTTGGATAAGAGGCGAAGGTAGAAGTCCAGGTACAGGTTCGATTGAAAAATGATTTCAATAATTTTTGTTCAAACAATATAATTGTGATAAAGTTTATCAAATATATATTAATATTTAACTTTAAATTCAATTATTAGCACTTAAAATTTGTTGTAAAAATTAAATTTAAAGCCTAGCTCTGCCACTAATCTTGACTCGTATTTTACACTCATGTAAAATTGCTGATTTATCAGATGATCACTCAAGTAATAATCATTATCTCAAGAAGGTCATTTTTATTTTCTTGATTTCAATTTTCGTTAATAATTTTCTTTCTATAATAACTATTAATTGAGTAATTACACGAATAATAGAACTCCATATACAATAAATTATAATTCCACATCCTATAAGAAAAAATGATTCACCTTACCTCATAGTATTTATAAAATACCAATTTATCTCTTCTTTGCCAACTTGTACATATCAATATAATAAATTTTTAGTCACAAAAAAAGTAGTAAATCTGGAATCACAATTTTCTCATATCATCAAAATCAAGATTTGATATCCATTTCTCTCAAAAAACAAACTCCAACTTTTTGGAGGTTAGGTAATTTATGACTAAAAAGAAGCGAATTAGTTGACTTTTAGCACTTCTTTTCTAATTACTTATTAGATTAAACATTAAATTATTATTCCCTCATGTTCACAATTATTAGTGATTGTCCAGCCTCTCAAATCTGGTTCAAAAGTAGTGATTCTTTTATTTTATAAAATGATCAAGAATCCATTAATTCTTATTTATATTTATCCTTGTCTAAGTATATATTAAACAACAATAATAATATACAAAGTGTAATTCCATAAAGTGAAATCTGAAGAGGGTGGTATGCAGTCTTACCCTTTCTTACCTTGTGAAGGTAGATAGATTGTTTTCAATGAACCTGCTATGCAGTAATGCATACATAAAAAGAATATGTAAAGGAAATTCAGTAATATAGAAATCATAATAATGAAAATAATGGAGAAAAATAATAATAGTAATAACAAATAACATGACAACCTAAGCAAAAGTAATAAAAATAATATATGTAATAGATAAAAAAAAGTTAAATAATAAGCTACAAAGAGAGTAAAGAGTATATTCAAATAACTCTATAATTTAAACAAATTTCTACAAAGTATTTTAATATTTTAAAAATTTCCTCATAAGTAGACTAGGGATAATTTAGTCAAATAACTCTCTTAATATTTTTAAGTAAAAAAATAATAATGGGTGTGTGTTTAGGGGCGGAGCCACATCATTACAGTAACAGGTCAACAAAATTTAATAAATTTTAGCTTAGACTACATATTAAAATACATAATAATCTATCTAGATCAATAAGCAAAAAAATTATAATTCGAAATTCATAAATTAAATATTCAAAATCTGCCTCTAAGTATGTCAATTCTGATCCAACTATTAAGATACCGTTCGTTTTGGACCTAAACACACATAGATTTGTCTCTTGAATTTTTAGGCAAAAGATATCTCAACGATTGAATTTTGAATTCATTCACTCATTCGTTTTATAAGTTTTCTAACTTTCTTTTATTTTAATATGAAATTCGTTTAAAAGGTGTAATGTGTATTCCTTCTTTAGAGGCTCACCCTCCGTCTTAAGCCCTAGGTGTGACAAAAACCATAAAAATACTCATGGTAAATTACTATTTGGGGTAAAATAAAATTAAAAAAAATAATAAAAAAGTAAGATCTTGGGTAGGCTGCAGAAGAACAAAAAAAATTAATTGTTGATGGTAGACATTCCAAGCAATGAGTGTTATAATCAGCCCCCACCTTGGGATCCATTGTCTCTACTTCAACCAACATTTAGAATAATATTATTGTGGTAAAGATTCCCCATATTAACTATATGAGTGTGGTGTTACGGTGGAACTGCTTCACCCTTAATCGAAGGTTTCGGATTTGAGTCATGAGTATAGAGAAAATTATATGGATCCTATAATATGCGATTCAAATTTAATTGAGACTTCAATATACACTCTGAACACCAGATGAGGAAAAAAAAAACTATGTGAGTGTAGCTGATGTAACATGTCTTTTCAACATGTTCATTACAAAATTAATTGTGAAATCAACTTAGATCTAAGTTCTGACTATTGTTAGAATCACACCCCCTACTAAAAAAAATAATATATAAATTAGCAAGATAAATTCTATAGCTAAATAATAAAATTTATTTTTGATCTTATTTAATAATTGACTAGGGATAAGTTAAAATAAATTTATTAATTACGAGTAATTCTATTATAGGTTAACTACGAAATACATATCTAATTTCAGTTTTGATATAATAACCCCAAACCCCCTTTTTTTTTGGGTTGTGGGAATTGAGCAAAATGGTGTTTTTTTTTGTTTCTCATTATTTGATATCCGCCTTTATCGGATTTGCACCGAATTTTTTTACTTTGACATAAAGTACTAAAAAAAATACATACCCCTCTACCATAAAATGATATTGCTTCATCGGAAAATACTTAATATTTATATAAGTATTCTACTATTAATTGATTTTGTTTGTAAAAACAACAGATAAGCTTTCCTTTTCTTCTAGGACCAATTAGTCAAGATTGATATTTGCCTATGGGGTTCACCTTGTTTCTTTTGTGTTATTTTTTTTTTCCAGCAAAAAAAGGAATAAGGAAAATATATTTTAGTTGATTTGTCTAAAGAAGTCAACGTCAATAATTAAAATGTTTTTTTTTTGGTAAAAAAATATTTTAAATTGTTACTACTGCTTATAACTTACTTCATTCATGAACTCAATTTATTTGTCTGATATTAATTTGATCCGACGTTTAAGAAAATAAAAAAGAACTTTAAAATTTTATAGTCTTAAAATTTTATATTCTTAAACTAAAGATTTATTGAATATCATGTATCAGAATGTATTTTAATTTATGATCTTAATAGGCAATATGAAAATTTAAAATTAAAATATTGCCAAAAAAAACCTTTTGAAATAGATTTTAAAAGAAAGTAAAATAAATAGATTGAAGTTTTAAAAATGCTAGTAATTTTTAGGTACCCAATAAGGAATATGAGAACTAATTAATCTGAAAATTAAATAAATTATGTTGATAAATGATCTTACAACAATATTCTAAGATTTTCTTATGTATTCCCAATATTTATTTAATAGCCCAACTATTTTATTTGTTTTTTTTTACCAAATAAATTAATGGTTCATTAAATAAAAAAAAATCTCAAATCCAAAAAAATAGTGTCAGAACCTGAGAAAGTAATAAATGTCAGAAATATCTGACCAAACACAAAATAAATAGAGAAGAAACAACTAATAACAACACTCTCTTTACCCCAATATTACCTCCTCGTGAATTTGAATTTAATCAGATTTCAATATTAATGATGAATTAAATTTAATCGGAATGTATCATTGATATCGAATATCTGAGTGAGAAATACTTTCACAAGTACTAACAGCCATGGGTCACATGAATTATTCAATTTTTTTTATTTTTTTTAAAACAACTTTTGGCCTAAATCAATCAAAAATTATTATTAACGTAGTATGATATCATCCTTGTTTCAAGCTCGATCATTTTCGAAAAGCCTTAGATCATTTAAGAGTACTATCTTTACATTGTATATGAACTTATTTTCTTTATTTATTAATATGAGATTTTATTTATACACAATAATCTTCCACTTGACTTAAATTTCACATATGTCATCTATCATCTTACTCATACTAAATCAATCTAAAAATACTTTTAACATAATATACTAGATACAAATAAAAAGGTAGAAAAAAGTAAAAATATAATAATAATCCACAACATAAAAAAAAAACTGAAATTAGATCTTGAAAGAATATCTTTTCCAAAAAGATGCATACTAATTTTAAAATATCCCTAGCTATATACTTTTTTTTTTTTTCAATTATCAATATAAAACTTTATTCGTACACCGATAACATTACCTACATTCACATTTCAGAAGCAAAATGCAATTAGGTAAACTTAGGGTGTTTTAATTTTTTTTTGAATAACATATATGTAATAATTAAATATAATTTCAATCTTGTATAGTGGGTATAGTTAGGACCACCCACCAACCAAATATCCTATTTAGGCATATTGTGAAAAAAGGGATAAAAATTCCAAAAGTTAACTGAGTGGTAGTCATTTTCTTGATGTCTATATATTTCTATAGTAATCAATTCATATATATCTTTCAAGATAAGGAGGGATCTGTAGCTAGCTAGGATTAATTATATGTTATGGATATTTGAAAAAGGGCATTCTATTGACATTTTTTTACATAGCCAAAAAACAATTTCTTGTAGTCTAGTGTGACATTGACACTACAAAAAATGCAAAAAATGGGAAGGTAAAAAACAAAAACAAAAAAAAAGGTGTTTTATCTCTCATTAGGGGTATTGTGTGTTTGAATAAAAATTAAAATTCTATCTTATTTTACCTTTAATAACATAATTCGTTAAAACTTATTTCATAATTTTTTTTCCTTTTATGAAAAGAAAAATATGAGAGGGTAAAGTAGAACACTTATGTATTATACATCAAGAAGGATCTATGATTTTAATTTGATAGGTTTACTATTAATTATCATGTTATATTGTTAAAATTTAATATTGTTTAGAGAAGAAAGTATTGGGGGGGGGGGGGGGCGGGGCGGGGGGCGGGGGGGGGGGCAGATGAATTCAGTGTTGATATTCTATATCTGCCACGACATGTGTTTTACCATCACTTATTTAATTATGGGTAGTAAAGACAATTTTGGTATATTTTAAAATTATGGGTTCAGAATAAAATTATATTTGATTAAAATATAATAATTTTGAGTAGAAAATATTAGGGGGGCTCAGATAAATTCGGTGTTGATACTCTATATCTGCCACGACATGTGTTTTACCATCACTCATTTAATTATGGGTAGTAAAGACAATTTTGGTATGTTGCATATATTTACATTATGCATCAAAATTCTTCATTTCTATCTCTTAGAATTTCATATCAAATCAAATATATCAAATAAAATGAGATGACAGAAGTATTAGGTTAGGTTAGAAAAAATACAAAATAGAATGGGGTAGGAAAGAGAGAGGGATGTGACTTAGCAAGGGCACAACTAGGGTTTGGGATGTTTCCTTCTCTTAGAGATGTGACCTGTCTCTAAGTCACCACCATGCTCTAAAAAAAAGCTAAGAATGAGTGATGTTGATTTATTTTTTCACTCGGTGTCCGTAGTTTGCATTAATGAAGCTTTGATTAAATTCTTATCGCATACTTCATGGTCGATTCAGGTGACACTCTCAACATGATTTTCTTCATATTCAAGGCTCGAACTGAGAACTCTGATTAAGGGTGAAACAGTCTCACCCCAACACCACAATCCATGTTGGTGAGTGATGTTGATTGTTGATATTAATTCATATTCATTTTTTCCCTTCTTCTAGGGGCAAATTTTGATATAACATGTTAAGCAAACTTTCTAGTCCTCTATAATTTTGTTTGCCCAAATGTTCAATTTCTTTTTAAACTAGGGAACATAATCATCACTACAATACAACATTTAATTACAATAGTTTTTACTTAGTCATATACATATTGAAGGTTGCATATGTATGTTACTGCTACAATTTCTATGTTAATTTCAACCATAATGTTTGCAAGTCTCTCCCAAAATTAATCATAAAGAAAAAATTACTCCCTCTATCTCAATTTATCATCTTATTTTATTCTTAATAACATAATAGGCGGTCAATCTGTTTGATATTAAATTTTTTATATGAGGAGAGAGAAAATAAAAAAAGATATGTGTAGTTTTCATTACTATCTTTTAAAGGAGTGATTTGATACTTTGAATATATTTGACTTGCGTTACAAAGTTTTTTTTTTTTTAAAAAAAATATTATGAACTTCATTTCTAAGTCAAACATTCACATAAAAATGGGTCAGAGTGAGTACAAAGAATTATTTGTATGTCTAGTTGTATTCCCGACAAAAGGATCTAAAAGATAAGAGGTAATTAAAGAGTCTTATAGAAGCAAAAATCCAATTTCATTCATGCATGTATAATTAAAACTTAGTGTATATAGACCAACATGAGTTGTGATGGTCGGGATGATTATGATCACTTTATTCTTAATCGATCGTTGTTTCACTAGTTGATTAAGGAAAAGGCAAATAATTTTTGGATGAAAGACATGATTTTCATCTTGATAAAATGTAAAACAAAGTTATTTTTATCAGAAGTTTTGATTTGAGTACTGAAAATGAAAAATATTATGTTAAAAGTATTGTCCTATGAATAAACTATAATACACGAATCTGAATTAGTCAAAGTTATTGTGTATATGGTTATAACTACTTTAATATGATTATTCTTTTTTAGTTTAAATTGTCTTGTTTTGTCATGATCAACCAACAAAGTTGGATAAGAAGGTGATTGGCTTAATTCAATGCTTATAAGAGTCACCATTGACATGATGGTTTTGCTTAGTTGATGTAATATTGAAATTATTAATATGTATTCACATTGTTAGTTCACTTAACTAAATGTATACTAGTACTCTTTCCGTCTCAAAATAAATATCACTTTAATAAAAATTATATTTATTAAGAAATCAATTAATATAACGTTTACTTTACTTAATTATTCTTATTTAATAAATGCTTATTGAAAATTGAACATGGTTAAAAAGATGGAGTATAAGAATATAATTAGGAAAACATACAAATTTTGTGTTGATTTTTTTATAAAATGAAGCTTATTTGAGGATTTTATTTGTTGCTAAAATATTATTTATTTTGAGACATAGGGAGAATGAATTAATCTAATTAAGTAGATATTTCCTTACTATATATTTTCTTAATAGTATATGAAGAAAAAGTAGATTTGATCAAACAAAGGAAAGTGGCCTTTAAAAGTGAGTTCAATGACCTATAGTGATTGTCACATAACATTCATCATAATGTAAAGAATTAGAGCATGAATAGGAAAGGAAAAAAGGAGGGTTATTTGTACTTTTTCCAAAGGAAAAAGTAAGGCCATTTGTACACGGTGATGAAAATAACTTTTAGCGGCAATAAATATATATATTAATAAAGAGTATTAAGACCTTTATTAGTATTAGTTCATTGACATTAGATCCAATATTGTTATAGACTTTAGTGACATTTACAAAGAGTGTTAATTGCTTCTAAAAAACTACATATTTAGCGACAATGAAGCTATTACCATTAATTAATTGACGCTAAAGATTATTTAATGTAATGATGCTTTTGTCCTATTCTGTGCTCGTTAATTTTTTGTGGAGTATAGATTCATATTTTATATCATAATGTTTCACAAATTATGTTCCTGCATCGTTAAAAAATGTATACCTTGCTAAACATATAAATTTGATTGCTAAGAGCAAAACCTAAGATCAGCCCAGTTGACGGGTAAATTGTACACTCACATAAAAAAAAAGTAAAGAAAAATCGAGATATATTTTTTTATTTTTCACTCAATATCTGATATTTGTTCTGGATTTGATTAAATTTGAATTCACACATTGTATGACTTATTTCTGGAACTACATTCTCAATGAGATTTTTTTTTTCATTTCCAAAAACTCAAACTCAAGACCTCTTATTAAAAATAAAAGAATTCTAAACGATTTCACCACAACTCGGATTGGTGATCGAGAAAGATTAATATAACACAAAAAGTGAATAACATAAATCCATATTTGTACATTATTGAAGGGTAAGATTATTTCAGTTTAAACTGTTTGACAAAATATTTTTTTTATCAATATGATTATATCTCTATATCCTCGTTTTACGTATCGGTATAATTCTTTTATTTTTTTTAGCGAATACCATTAAACAACAAGCTTTGTGGAAATTTTCATAAATAATAATCCAAAAATAACTTATCTCTAATAACAAAATATTTTTTTTAAAAAAAAACTTTGCAAAACTATAATAATTCCTACACTCAACTTAAAGCAGAAAAAAATGCAATTTACAATAATTGATAGTTAAACTGAAAAATGATTTATCCGAAATGGATGCTAGCTTGAAAATCATCGCAGATCAAAGCAACGCTGTCGGTTGAGGCCTTACGATGTGATTTTAGATGTACCAACAATAAACTAATTCACAATCAAATAAGCAAGATAAGATAATAATAGTGATGTGATTACGAAATAAAAATGAGGAAAAATAGACTCAAGAAAAATAAGGGATAATGTAATAATTAAAAAATCATTAGATTCAATCCAAGAGGAAAGAAAAAATAAATTTTGCTTAGAAAAATACATATTCAAGGTTGCCTTTGCTACTACCTCAGTTTTATTCCATAATTATTGTATTTATATTTGAGTGTTTTGTTTGAGTTATACGAGGTGAACGTTTTTTTATAGGGGGAGTTTTGCCTATCTCGATAAAATATATGATTAGTTTGAAGAATATCTCTAAATTCATTCAATTACGGATAATATAAGTTACGTTTCTCTTCAGAATCACGATGCTTGTATTCTCTCGTACATTTTCATTTTCACTGTTTAGGCTGCTCCCATTTTAATCGCAATTACTATAAAAATCACGTAGTTTTCTCTTGCTTGCCCATAAACTCAACAACATTTCGAAAGGTTGGTATCTAAAAATTTCATACGATTATTTCTAGTATGAATTGAGTCAATCATCCACTTTGATATCTTGTTGAACAAAACTGTGTTGGGAAAGGTAAGCACAAAATAAATGTGCACGACAGGGCTATAGTGGAAGAAAATCTAAGTCAAAACTTTCCCTTCTATTTGAACCAAGAGAAGGCAAAATAATGCGAGAATAAAACTGTTTGGGGGCAGCAAACAAATCAACCAAAGCAAGCAAAGTAAATCAACACACGAGACACCAAATTTAACGTGGAAAACCTCTTCGGTGTGAAGAGTAAAAACCACAAGGCCAAAGCTCCACTAAAATCAACAAGAGTTACAAAAGTGTTCTCCAAAATGGCCACCAACAAAGTGCCAAACAATGAGCATCACAACTACAAGATAGCACCAAAAACTAGAGAAATAAAAGAAGCAAAAGCACCAAACCCGCAGCTACTGTTCACGAGCAAAAATCTGGAGCTACAGGACTCCAAATCACCCTCTCTCAGTTCCCAATCAAAGATTAAGTTGAAAAGAACAAGCTATCCAAAAATCAGCTCAATCGGACAAGAAACTAAGCGGAAATCGCGATTTAAAATTGGCTGCTAGGGCTTGTGCGAAAATCTGCAATTTCTCACTTTTCTCTCTATATGGCTGCACTCAAACTCTCTTGTGATATCTCTCTGAAATAAGACCTAAAAGAAAGTTTTACATATGCACCATAATATTGGCCTTTTGGGAAAAAGTGGGCTAGTCATATTGGGCTAAATTTATCCACAAAGGAAAGGAAGGAAGACCCAAAACCTTGTACTTTTATTTATCCACATAGGAAGGGGAAAAGGCCCAAAACCCAACAATTCTCCCCCTACCGACTATGTGGAGGAAACCGCCATCCCGGCGATCATGCAACATTCTTCAAACTTCCCTCTTGGCAAAGCTTTAGTCCTCATGTCGAAACCATTATCGTTGGTGTGGATTTTCTCAAGTTCAGGTAACTTAGAATCCAGCACATCTCGAATCCAATGATACCTTACATCAATGTGTTTAGACTGATCAAGAAATGTAGAATTCTTGCCAAGGTGAATAGCACTTTGACTGTCGCAATAAAGCACATACCTCTCTTGAGCACAACCAAGTTCCCCCAAAAATCTCTTCATCCAGATCAACTCTTTGCAAGCTTCAACAATTGCAATAAGCTCAGCCTCTGTCGTAGATAAAACAACACATTTTTGCAACCTAGATTTCCAAGACACAGCTCCCCTTGCAAAAGTAATCAAGTAGCCTGAAGTAGACTTACGAGTATCAACATCACCAGCCATGTCTGAATCAGTATAACCACAAAGAATAGGTTTCACTCTCCTAAAACACAAACTCAGACTAGAAATGCCACAAAGATATCTCATAATCCACTTTACAGCATTCCAATGCTCTCATTAGAAAGAAAACGGCTAACAATACCAATAACATGAGCAATATCTGGTCTTGTACACACCATTGCATATATCAAACTACCAACAACTGAAGCATAAGGAACTTTCTTCATATCTTCCTTCTTACCATCAGTGGAAGGACAATGCTTAGTACTCAATTTGAAGTGCATAACTAAAGGTGTACTAACAACCTTAACTTTGTCCATGTTAAATCTACGAAGTACTTTCTAAATGTACTTCTCTTGTGACAACCACAATTTCTTGGCATCTCTATCACAGACAATCTGCATGCCAAGAATCTACCTTGCTGGTCCCAAGTTTTTCATAGCAAACGACTTATTCAAATTTTGCTTCAACTCTTTAACCCTACAAGTATTATGACCAATAACAAGCATGTCATCAACATAAAGCAAAACGATAATAAAGTTACCGTCAGAGAATTTTTGCACAAAAACATAATGGTATAAAGAGGTCTTCTTGAAGCTCTGCTGACTCATAAAAGAATCAAACTTCCTGTACCATGGCCTGTGAGCTTGTTTTAAACTATACAAGCTCTTTTTCAATTTGCAAACATAGTTCTCTTTTCCCTTGACTTCAAAGCCTTCCGGCTGCTCCATATAAATTTCTTCATCTAAGTCACCATGGAGAAAAGAAATTTTAACATTCATATGTTCAACCTCCAAGTCCAGACTTGCAGCCAAGTCTAGAACCACACAGATGGATGACATCTTCACAATTGGAGAGTATATCTCATCAAAATCAATTCGCTTTTTCTGGTTAAAACCCTTCACAACTAATCTAGCCTTGTACCGTGGAACCGGGTTACCATCTTCATGTTTCACCCTAAAAACCCATATGTTCTCAAAGCTTTTCGATCTTTAGGTAACAAAATCAAATCAAATGTATGATTATCATGTAGAGACTTTATTTCATCCTCTATAGCATCAAACCACATTTCTTTTTCTTCACTTTACATGGCCTCATCATGACTCTCTGGTTCTCCCTCGTCAGTCAAGAGTACATACTCATTGAGAGAATAACGAGATGAAGATATTTTCTCTCTAGTATATCTTCTGAGAGAACTCTCAGAAGCATCAATAATAGTTGGTTGTTCACCAACTACATCGTCTTGCACTAGAGCATCAATGACATACTGGTCATTTTGAATATGATCACCATCTTCAATATCAACTTGACAATTTTCACCGGTGGAATAGTCAAAGGAACTGGATCAACATCAACTAGGCTCTCACTGGTCTGAGAATCAACTTTCTCAGCTTTGTCAAGATCTTTAATTGTTTGGTCTTCAAATAACACAACATCACGGCTTCTAACAAGTTTCTTCTCAACTGGATCAAAGAAACGATAAACGAATTCATCTTGACCATAACCAACAAAGATACATTGCCTAGTTTTAACATTCAACTTTGACCTCTCATTCTTAGGAACATGCACAAAGGCTTTACAACCAAAAACTTTAAGATGATCATAAGAAGCATTCTTACCAGACCAAACTCTGTTAGGGACATCACCATTCAAAGCAACAGTAAGAGATAAATTGATAACATAGGCAACAATATTAAGTGCTTCTGCCCAAAAAGAATCTGACAGCTTAGCATCTGAAAGCATACATCTAACCCTCTCAACAAGAGTTATGTTTATCCTCTCCGCTAAACCATTTAGCCGAGGAGTCTTCGGAAGAGCTTTCTGATGCCGAATATCTTGCTCTCTGCAATATCTATCAAAAGGATCAATATACTCACCACCATTATCAGAACGAATGCATTTCAATTTCTTCCCTATCCGTCTCTCAACCAAGGCCTGAAAATTCTTAAACACATCAAGTACTTGATCCTTAGACTTCAAAGAGAATACCCAGAGTTTGTGAGAATGATCATCAATAAAAGTCACAAAGTAAAGTGCACCACCATACTTTACCTTAAAAGGACCACATAAATCAGAATGAACCAACTTCCGCAAATCAAGCTTTCTTGAAGGCAGATGACTCTGAAAAGAAACTATTTTTTGTTTACCGGCTAAGCAATGAACACATTTGTTCAACTTTGCTTGTTTCACTCCAGAAAGCAAATTCTTCTTTGCCAAATTGTCCATCCCCTTCTTGCTCATATGATTCAGTTTTCTATGCCATAACAATGATGAAGTATCATTCTCCACCATATGTACCGAGCCTCTAAAAGGGGAGCCTTGAAAAATGTACAAGTTAGACAACTTGTCACCACGGGCTACAACCATCGAACCTCTTGTAAGCTTTCACTGGCCAGCACCAAGGGTATTAACATAACCCTCATCATCAAGGTATCCAACAGAAATCAAATTCAAATGAACATCTGGATCATGCTTGACATTATTGACAACTAGTTTGGAACCACTATTACTTTCCAAACAAACAGTCCCAATACCAAGAACCACAACCTCATGATTATTGCTCATTTCAACATCCCAAAATTACTTGGAGTATAAGAAGAAAATAATTCCTTCCTAGGTGTAACATGAGAAGTAGCACCAGAATCCACAAACCAGCTAGACTCATCGCAAACAAGATTGACGGCATTTTCATCACAAGAAACAAGAAGGTCATCGTTAGCAACAACGGCAACACAATTTTTATTATCGCCTTCTTTATTTTGTTGTTTCATATCTCTCTTGTACCTGAAACAAAATTTCTTGATATGCTCATTCTTGTGGCAATAGTCACATGTAACATTCTTAAATCTAGACTTTGACATTCCTCTACTTTTATCTCTGTCATTGTGACCTCTAAACTTGCTTCTCCCCCTGTTTTCAGTAACCAAAACATCGAAGTGTGAAGTAGAAGAATATGAGCCTTGAGATCTTCTTCTCATCTCTTCATTCAAAACACCTCTCTTAGCATATTCTATGGTCACAACACCACTGGGAACAGAATTAGTCAAAGAAACTCGAAGAGTTTCAAAAGAGTCTGACAGAGTATTAAGAAGCCATAGTCCTTGAATTTCTTCATCAAATTTTACATCCATTCCGGACAGCTGGTCAAGAATACCCTGAAAATCATTAATATGACCAGAAATAGGCGTGCCCTCTTTATACCTGATGTTCATCAATTGTTTAAAAAAAACAATTTATTGTTGCTAGTCTTCGAAGCATATACTATCTCGAGCTTGTCCCACAAACTTCTGGCATGTGTCTCATTAATAATGTGATTTCTCACATTATCTTTAACCCATTTTCTAATATAGCCACAAATATGTAAGTGCTCAAATTTCCAATTCTCATCATTCATAGATTCGGGTTTATTAGAAGCAAACCCAGGTAGGTGCATTTTCTTGACAAATAAAAGATATTTCATCTTGTCTTTCCAAGTATGATAATTACTACCATTCAAACAAACCATCTTGCTCATATTTGACTCCATCATTCAAATGGATAGTCAACAGCAACCCAATGCTCTGATACCACTTTGTTGGGAAAGGCAATCACAAAATAAATGTGCACGACAGGGCTATAGCGGAAGAAAACACAAGTCAAAACTTTCCTTTCTATTTGAACCAAAAGAAGGCAAAATAATTCAAGAATAAAACTGTTTGGGGAAGCAAACAAATCAACCAAAGCAAGCAAAATAAATCAACACACGAGACACCAAATTTAACGTGGAAAACCTCTTCGGTGTGAAGAGTAAAAACCACAAGGCCAAAGCTCCACTAAAATCAACAAGAGTTACAAAAGTATTGTAACGACCCTCTTAGTCGTTTTATGTATTTTAATAATTATTTTTATATTAGCCCTTTTTAGTAGTTTTTCTCAATAATTTATGACTTACAAGAATTAGTGGAATGATTTTCAGATTTAATAAAAGATTATTTTGTTGCTAATAATAATAGAAAAGGAAAATAAATAAATAAATAAATAATAAAAGAAAAAAGAAATAAAAGGGTAAATGTTGCTGGCTGTTGTTAACAACAGCAGTTCGCTCGCGCAGCCGAGAAAAAGAAATAGAAAGGGTTGGAATACTCACCTGCGCCGTCGACAAGAGCATTGAGGTGAGAATTGTATCTCCAAATCTAGTGATTTCACAATTAAAGGCTTAGGCGAGAGAACAAACATATTGTATTGACGTTAACGAAGTAATATGATAGTGGGATGGCAGGAGATTGTTGTTGCTGTGTATATTATTAGATAGGATTCAATTTTTAATAGTTAAATATTGGTCAATAATGATTGGCAAGACCTTAGTCTAATGATTAGGTAATAATGGCCTAAATGATTGGAAGGAATATTGGTGGTGAATTGATGATTTCATGTTGTAACTTCCAGCGAATGAATTGAGGATTC
Organism: Solanum okadae; assembly: GCA_036553675.1. Classification (NCBI taxonomy): domain Eukaryota; kingdom Viridiplantae; phylum Streptophyta; class Magnoliopsida; order Solanales; family Solanaceae; genus Solanum; species Solanum okadae. The sequence continues at coordinate 55,616,577 of CM071686.1, forward strand.
ACAAACTTTATTCGTCTTTGATATTTTGTTCTTTATCCGTATACTTATTATATTATAATTCAAGTTTTGCTATATTGAAATAAATAATTAAATATAATGGTATAAAATTATATGAATACCATTAGGTTGATGATATATGGAGAAATTGGAACTTAGCCCTAGACTTGAAATTTGGAGAAAATTGAAGAGTTGACATGTTATTGGCATCAAGATTAGGAATTTGATTATAAACTTGGGTGAATTTTTGGGTCAAGATTAAACACATAGTAATATGAGTGTTGTTAGTTTTGGAATCTTATTGTGGTCATTTATTTATTTGAATAGATTGCATTTATTTGGAGCTCAACGAAAGTGGAAGGCACAAATGCCGGAGTGAATTCTTGATTATTTGAGGCAAGTGGATTTCTAAACCCTTGTTAAGTGTATGGAATTCGTGTATTTCCTTGTAATATGTGTTTGGGGGTAATGAGACTTGTGATGGGTTGACTTGTTTACATTGATTAATTCTAATAATGAAAAGGGGGTAATAAAAGGCAATGTGATTAATTATTTGTGTGTGATGTGTTGAGAATTGTTGGTGACGTGTATTGGTACGAGTACCAGTGTTATAAAGGGAAAATTTATTACTATAGCATGCGAATTGTAATCCGAGAATGGCAAAGCATATGGGCATTAGTTGATATATTATTGACTTGATTTATTATGTGTGATTGTGATCTTTATTGAACCCGTATACTGGTGATAGCTGAGGTGATTACATATTATATTGATATTTGATTGAGTTGCATCATCCCTTTTATTGAAATCATATTCTGCACATGTATTGACATGAGATTGAGTATAAGTTGGGCACGTGGAGATCGTTCGTGCTGAGGATGGTGAGATGTTAAGATTATAATTTGGGCACATGGAGATCGTCCGTGCGAAATTTGTTTGATTTATGATAGTGCGTTGAGATCGTCCGCACAGACACGTGGAGATCGTCCGTGTCGGTATATGGACCTCGCGAGTCCCCCATGGGTCATGAACTCTCGATGTATTTCCGAGGAGTATCATGTATATACGGTTGAGAGAGTACTTGGTATTTTGAGGCATATCATTTCATAGTGTCATATTGCATTGCATCCCATGACATCCTTCATTCTTTATGATTTATGTGTTTTATTGGTCGTTGGAAAGCACTTGATGTTTGATTGCCTCTATTTGATGAACTTGATCTTGTGTGTTGTTGATATTTGTGAGTGCCTTTTTGTGAATGATGTGATCGATGAATATTGAGTTTGTTGTTGAGGATATGTAATTTGTTAAAGTGATTGTTGTTGAGCTGGGTGCTATGTAAAATATGAACTGTTAGGTTGGGCTGGTTTTATGCAGGTTGTCGTTGTGGAGGTTCGATTGGGGTGTAAGGAGTACCCGTATTCTGTTCCCTTAGCTTGTGTTTAGAGGTGTATTTGCTAAGTACCGTGTGGTTTGGTACTCACCCCTTGCTTCTACAAATTTTTGTAGGTCACGAGCTTGGATTTTGTGATACTTTCCATTCTCTTATTTTTCGAGGCTTCTTGGAGATTTGTGAGGTAGTTGTTTGTCATTTCAGCGGACCTTCTTACTCCTATTTATGATATTGTTCTATTTTAGGGACAACATCATTTGAGACTTACGCTTTCTTTCAAATCTATTGTAATATTTTAGAGGCTTGTACACGTGACAATCAGATTTTGGGGGTATTTTTGTGTTAATTATGAAATTTTCCGCATTTTTTTTTGTAATGGGTGAGTGTTAGGCTGACTTGTCTAGGTGGGATAAGACGAGTGTCATCACGTCCATTTTTGGGTCGTGACAAGTGTTCTCCAAAATAGCCACCAATAAAGTGTCAAACAATGAGCAACACAAGTACAAGATAGCACCAAAAACTAGAGAAATAAAAGAAGTAAAAGCACCATGCGTCTGCTTATGAAAATTATGGCTTCACCTAGTCGTATGAAACTTGACAAATATCCCCTATCCCCCCCCCCCCCCCCCCCGCCCCCACACACACCAAACCAAAGCTCATGTATTAAAAAAAGGCTTTACTACAACAAATCGGATAATATATTGCAATTATATATTTACAGTTAAGTCTGTTATGATCAGTTTTTAAGTTTGTTAAATAACTAAAAAAAAAAAAGTTTGTTAAATAACTTCTACCGCTTTATTTTTCACTAAACAGATCTTCCAAATATATGTATATTTCAATTAACAATGTGAAAAGAAATTAAATAGGGGTTGGCTTTTATTCAATATTCAAGGAATGGACAGCATATACAATCATGCACATATGGGGTGGTGTGTGTATGTGTGTGACAGAAAGAAATTAAAAGAGAGATTTTTAATTTTTTTTTGCAAGCTTGCAAGATCAATTATGAAAATATAAAATAGTACTTAATTGAATTTTTATTTTAAATAAAATAAATCCGTGCAATGCAAGAATAATTCATGCATGTGTAATAAGAGAAGAAGGGCGGCAGCTTCCTAGAAGAATATCACCTTGCCCCCCCACCCACACAACAAAAAAAAGAAAAGATAATGAACTAAAATTCACATAATAATATTAAATAATTACATTACTATAACAATAATGACATATTAAATGTAGTCCTATATAAAGTATGATCTGAAAAAAATAATATATGTGTATAGAGTGTATGCATAGTTTATTACTATCTCAAAGGTAAAGAGGTTGTTGCCGATATACTCTTGACACAAGGAAAAATAGTTCAAAGCAATTCAGGAAAAAAGTATTAATAGAAGTAAAAAAAAACAAAAAACAGTAACATAACATAAATTACAATAAACTAATACGATAAAATCGAGGTACAAGGAATGAACATATAGTAGCATAAATCAAAGGACAAGAAACTACAAGAATAATACTATATTACTACTAGTCTAAACGAATAGCCAGGCAAGAATTATTACCTTCTAACCATCTACCCTAACTCGTGTCCTGTGTATCCTCATATCTAAGGTTATAACCTTGGTAAGCTGAAACTGCATCATGTCCTGTCTAATCACCTAATTTATCCGGTCTTGGGTCTATCTCTATCTCTCCAGAAACTATCCATAGTCAACCTCCTACAGTCCACACTAGGACATCTATGCATTTCCTCTTCACATATCCGAACCATTTCAGCCTTGCTTCTCACATCTTTTCCTTCACCGAAGCCACTCCCACCTTATCCGTGATACCCTCATTTTTAATCATATCTCTCCTATTATGCCCATACATCCATCATAACGTCCTCATTTTCGCAACTTTATCTTCCAAACGTGAGAGTGTTCTTGACTGACCAACACTCCGCTCCATATAACATAGTTGATTTAATACACTCGATAGAACTTGCCTTTAAATTTTTTGGCACCTTCTTATCATATAAGACTCTAGATGTGAGCCTCTACTTCATTAAGATTGTACTAATATGATGAGTGACATTCTTGTTGATATCCTCATTTTCCTGGATAATAGGCACGAAGTGTTTGAAACCTTTTTTTGGATGACCTATGTATCAAGTCTTATTTCCACGTTAAACTCATGCAATATGTCACTAAACTTGCACTCTAAGTAATTTATCTTGGTCCTGATCAACTTAAATCCTTTAGACTCCAAGAATTGTACGTATCCAACCCCCAAAATTAGTTTTAACTCCACCATATATCTTGGCAATCAAAATTATGTCATCCACAAACAACATAAAACATGACACCGCACTTTGAGATTGTCATGTTAATGTATCCATCGCCATGACAAATAAAAATGATTTAAAGTTTGATCCCTAGTGTAACCCCATCAAAAATTGGGAAGTAATGCTTCGAATCTCCTACCATAGCCCTCATCAGCGTCTCGACTCCATCATGCATGTCCTTGGCCGTCCTAGTATATGCCACAAGTACATCTTTAGCCTCATTGACACTTCAAAATCGTCACTGAGATTTTGTCTTAAGCCTTTTCTAGGTTGATAAACATCATTCGTAAATTCTTCCTTTTTCTATATTTCTCTATCAGTCTCCTTACATGATGAATGACTAGTTGGGCACCTAACGTAAATCTGAATTGGTTCTTGAAAATAGTCATGTCTCTCCTTATCCCGCACCCACCCTATCTCTTAATATTAATTAATAGCTATATAAAATAACAACAGACAAACTTAGAGTTTTAAAACATTATTAATAAGGTTAGTTTAATAAAATTCATCTCTAATAAAAGTTATATCAAATTAATATGAGTCAAGCAATATGAAACAAACAGAATATCTTATATTTTTTGTTGTTCTTAATATACGAAAAAAAAGAGATGTAAACACGACACTTATTTTGAAACGTCGGAAGTAATAATATTTAGGGGAAATTGATGGTACACCAAGTTGCAGTATAATGTTTCCTCCAACAACTAACCGACCCCATCAATGGTGATGATCTAGAGAGAGAAAGAGGTGGTGGACAGAATGCCACATCTGTCTCTAAGGCAGGGAAAATCTTTTGTTTTAATTTAATGTACATTTTTGGAGTTGACATTTTTTCCATATATGTATCAAATATCTAATATTTTCACCTCTCTGATAATGTCTCTCTATTGTCTAGAGAGTAATGTGCACTTCGTTTTCTAATTTTTTTTAAAAAAATTGAGTGGAAAACAAAATGTCAGGCAATGATTCTTTCTGTTTTTTCTTTTCTTTTTTTGGGGGTTAAATTGGAATAAAAGATAGGTGAATGACAGAATTAATCATTGTAAATGTGTCATATATAATATATAGTTGTGGTTCGTATTTTCACTTTCTACATTATGATGTGTAAATAGGTAAACAAGGTAATAGTTTTTCTCTTATGAAGTGTTTCGGTATTTATTTTAGAATTTGACTAATTTAAATTTGTATTGAGAAAATTCTTTCTGAAGAATAAAGTGTTTTTTTACAAAATCGATGATTTCATTTACAGAGTTTCTAATATGAAACTTTAATCAAGGAAGAAAACTTATTACTCTATCAAAATCTTCGATAATAACATTACTATTAAGTGTGAAAGTGAGTGACTCTACATAATTCATTGTGTAACTACATTGTCCTTCATTTTTAGAATTTGCATTCTAAATGAAGATTAAAAGTATATTTACCATGTTGATTATACTATTTATAACTTGTTGAGATAGTGTTGGTGGAGATTCGAGGGTCACAACGTGATTTTAGATAAAACAAAAATTCTAAAAGAGATAAATAAAGAATTAAGAAAGATTTTATCAAGCTATTTTTGAAGAAACTGTCAAATAGAAACGATTACTGAAGAAGCTTATCTTGACTAAATAGGAACCACTATCCGGATGTAACCAATACATAATAAATCAATTTTTACTTGAATTAATTGAACAATCATTATACTTATTGATAAATAAACTACAATCTATCTCACAATATAGCTTGGTGACTATATTATATATATCAAGAAGTTATCAATTATGGTCCTTTATAGGACCACTATTCAATTATCAATCCCATTTGTTATTGAATAATTAGTAGTTAGTACTCCTACTTTTCCCCCTAAATATAACATCATTTATTTATATAAAATAAAAACTTTTTTTGAAAAAATAATTAGGCTTTCCCTAGCCATCAATCATTCATGATTATTAATGTTACAATAAGGGTATAATTGAGAAAAAAAAATTAAAATTTATCTTAATTTGAGTACATTATTAATGATTACAATGCCAAAAAAAATTAAATAAAAAGAAAACGAACACACATGAAAACACATGGATAGAGTCATTGCAAAGTGACAATACATAACAAGTCAAGTTTTACATGAATTTATGAAACTTATCAAATATATTTGATATAGAAAATACATTACATTATAATTAATCTTTGCAATACTATTATTTTTGTTATATAGAGAAATATGATTGATCATAGCTCTTTATTGGACCACTATTCAATTTCCCATTTGTTACCTTAATCATGGCATTCCCCATCCAAGTCTTTTTTTTCCTTACCCAATTTTTTTAAAAAAGAAATAAAATAACACCATCCACTTGAAATAACTTAAACCCCACCCCACCCCACCCTAAAAAAATAAAATATGATATAGACAAATCATTAGGGTATCATAATATAAAATTTTTACATATCCCCCACAATTTTTTTTTAAAAAAAAGATTAAATTATTTTAGTAACATGCTTTTTGATCCCTAGGTGATCAACATACCATGTATCGCCACGTGTCGTATAGTGATTCATCAGAAGTTGATAGCTAAAATGAAACCATTGGGTATATATGCACATGAAGCCATATACTTTGTTCCCCCTTAAACATTTGTTACTATTACTTATATTATTTTTGCATTTTCTCTCTCAATATTTTTTCCCCTTCTCTCTCTTTTTAATATTTGCATAGTACTACTACTACATATTGAAGAAAATTATTGAAGAAAAAAGAGTTTGATTTTTGATGGATTTGAAAGAAACTGAGTTGTGTTTGGGACTACCTGGTGGTGGCGGTGGCGGAGGAGGTGAATTAATTCGCGATAATAATAATAAGATTAATGGGAAAAGAGGGTTTTCTGAGACTGTTGATTTGAAGCTCAATTTTCATCAAGCTAATGATGATATTTCTTGTGCTATGGAGAATAATAAGATGAAGAATAGTGTTACTACTACTAAAGAAGTTGTTTGTAACAAAGATCCAATCAAGCCACCTGCCAAGTAAGTCTCTCTCTGATAGTTAGTGGTGTACAGTTCAAAATTCGATGAATAATTGACATGCCTCTTTACTCTTAGCTGCTTAAATAATATCAAACTCTTCTCTTTCATCTTTTTAGTTTCTTTCGGCAATAATAGTACCATACTCAGTATAATCTTACATGAGTGTAGTCAGAAGAGAGTGATGCATATGTAGTCTTATAAGCACTATCTTATAAAGATAGAGAGCTTGTTTTCAATTTCCACAAATACAAGTGATTTTTAGTTGTTTCGAGAATATTCAAAACATTGAAGGATATCCAAAAAGACATTTTTGTGTTGCTCTTTAATTTTCACCTTTTGTCATTTGGAGCTTTCAAAATTGTTGTGTTCGTGTCAAATCCTTCAAAAATGCATATTTTTTGAAGTATACGACAAAATAAGTCCGATTAACATATATTGTCGGTACTACAATTGCTCAACTATAGGTCTTTAGCTCCATAATATTATGATATTATTATCATAAATCTTTACTAGAGAGAATTTAATATACTCAAAAGAAATATTATATACTTAAGATTTAAAGTTTTTTTTTTCTTCCATATTTTATGGTGTCTATTATCTATATATAGAAAATTAAATCCATCTTTCTCAAAGATACAAGAAAATTGTTTGACCTATATGACTGTATACAGTAGTGTTTATTTTTGTCATGTTACTATGACTAGCTTTTGACTAAAATTAACATAAATTTAATATAATAATTTTAAATTAATTGTTTTTAAAAAGATTACATATAGGGGTGTTAAATGACACCTCTTCGCCAGAAAATTACACTATTTAGCTAGTTTACGTATATAGACGCACCATATATAATTGATTCATGTGTGTGTCTGCTTATTGTGACACCCTTTAATAAAATTTCTGGCTCATTTTTTTTTTATTTGGTAGGGCACAAGTTGTGGGTTGGCCACCAGTGAGATCATTTAGGAAGAATGTAATGGCTCAAAAGAGCAACACTGAAGAAAGTGAGAAGACTACTGTTGCATTTGTCAAAGTTTGCATGGATGGTGCACCTTACCTACGTAAGGTTGATTTGAAAATGTACAAAAGTTACCAAGAACTTTCTGATGCTTTGGCTAAGATGTTTAGCTCCTTTACTAATGGTAAGTATCGTATATATGCTGACAGTATAAAAAAATATTCCATCTTGTATTTAAATTTGTTTTATCGATGGTGGAGGTAGTCACAAATTACATTTATCGAAGGAGATTCAATTGACACCCTCTTTATCGGAAAATTAATTATATTGTGATTTGTGCATGTTGGATTGTTCATGTAGTTATTTTTTGTATATCTTGAATTTTTTTAGTAGTAATTCTTATTTCGCCATTGAGTTTTATGTTAACAAAATAAGATCACTTAGCTATTAGTTAAGTGACTATATGAGAAATAAACTTGTTATTTTAGGTAATATGTTGTTAGTGTTGAGAAGTTATACTCCTTAAAGAATAATCAATCTTGAAATTATTAGGTGAAAACAACTTTATGCTACAACTAATAGCATGTGTATAGATATAATTAGATATTAAGATTTTCAAGATAACTAATTGTTACTATATTTTTGTGATTAGGGATTAAAATACAGAAAGAACAGGCAGATTATATTCTTTTGTGGATGTCCACTTGCTAGACCTCTATAAGTTTAATTAATTCTTTTTATGAGAATAAAATCTTGTAAAACATGACAAGAAAAAACAGTTAATATCTTAGAACCATGCTCATTAGTGGTTGATACAGCCTAGCTTTTATGATTTACATATTGTAATAAATGTTAGTGTGTGATTATTCTATAAAAAAAATATTTTTATTTAATTAATTAATTAATTTCCACTTGTATTTAATTATAATTAATACAGGAAATTATGGGTCCCAAGGAATGATAGATTTTATGAATGAGAGCAAATTGATGGATCTCCTCAATAGTTCTGAATATGTGCCAACCTATGAAGATAAAGATGGAGATTGGATGCTTGTTGGAGATGTACCTTGGGAGTAAGTTTTTTAATTATCAACATTTTTTTTCCATTATTCAATTTTAAAAAATCAAGTTTTAATTTGTTTGGCTTGACGAAAATGATTTTACGTAAAAATAATTTTGATGTTTGATTGATGAATAAAAAAACGTCAATATGATTAACAATAATGTTAGTGAATAATATAGTTGTAAGAAAATTAACTTATGTTCATATAGGAGGGAAAGAATTTGAAATGATTTTACATCGTACTAAATACGATGAGACTGACTTCTTTATTTTTTGAATCTCTTATAGGATGTTTGTTGACTCATGCAAGCGTTTACGCATAATGAAAGGATCAGAAGCTATTGGACTTGGTAATTTCCCCCCTTTTTAATTTCTATTTATTTTGAGTTTCAAGCAAGTTAACAATTTAAATTTATTTATTATAACAAAATTGTAACTAATTTTTTTCTTTTAATTTCAGCACCAAGAGCTATGGAGAAATGCAAGAGCAGGATCTAAGCCAATTGATGGTGTGCAAAAACTCCATAGATAATGTTTGAAGTTGAAGGTTTTGTGAGATTAATATTATATTGTTGTTTTCATGTGCTTGTATTTTAATTTTAATTAGTATATAGTTAATTAAAGAAGTGATCTTTAATTTGGACAATATTTGTAATGAACATGATGCAATAAACTTAAAACCCTCTATTGTGTCTGGCTTGCTTATTACTTAATTAAATTAATGGTTTGATTAAATAATTATCCCTTCTTTGTGGTTGTTGTATTATTTGTTTTTTCAATTAACAAGATTCTATGTATCTTGTATTTCAATTTTTAAAATTTGTTTATTGATCCATTTGTATGTTTTATGAATATTTATGTCATTGAATTATTATTTATGACAAAGTCTATGTCCCCTAAGGGAACAAAGCCATGTGCATTGTTGATGGGTTTTTTTGCATTCATAGCACCAATAATATATTTGTTTTTATTTTTGGTCATTTAGTACATTGCCATAATAATCAAATAATTTGTGTCCGTCTGTGATTGAATGAATGGCCCTTTAATGGGCTGGAATTGTATAATTGTTTGCAGTATGGTGTACTACTTTAAATATTCATGGGATCACTACACTATTCGTCATATCTTATAGTAGTACTCTACTAATAACCAAACAATTATGAAGTTGATGTTTTCTACTTAAAATTTTTGACCATGAACCAACGAGAGTTGTGGTAGAGTAGTAAATACTCCTTCATCCTTAATTTGAAGTTTCGGGTTCGAATTTCCCATGAGTACATGATCGTCTTTGTTAGGGAACAATTTATCCTTCAATATGAAACTTTCTAACGCAAATTTAGATTTAATCAAACTTCAATATGTGAATATCGAGCATAGGGGGGGGGGGGGGGGAATTTGACCATGAAAATTCAATGGAAAATTTCAAGCTCTCCCTATACATACATACTAATAATACCATCATGATTTTTTTTTCTACATTATCAATATTATAATCTAATATGTTAGGTTAGTTTTTTTTTGTCTCAATTTCTACATTATCAATATTACAATTTAATATGTTAGGTTAGTCTTTTTATCTCAATTTATGTGTTATAATTCAGATTTTGAAAGTAAATTTAATGTGTTCACAATCGAGAAAAATTAGGGGGTCATTTTGGTTTTGGGTTCTAGGCATTTTCCACTTTTGGATCTTGCAACTTTCTCTCTCATTCGCAGCGAAGAAAGCGGGTTTTGCCCCAATTATCGCTATTTTTGAAAAACCAAAAAAGCTACCGAAGGAAAAGGATGCAGTGTCTCCCTTGACCTTTGGAGAAGAGAAAAATAGTTTAATTTTAGTGAATTTAGACATGAAATGTTTAAATTTTTTTGAAATAAAATTTACATATTTGAAAACTATGTAAAAAATGCTATAAGTCACAACAATTGATACATAATTAAAAATATTTAAAAAATATATTAAAAAACTTGTTTAAATATCGAAATTCAAAAGGAGTATTATATATTGAGATATCTAAGGCATTCAAACACACTAAAAAATTATAATTAAATTTTTTTACTTAAATATCGAAATTCAAAAGGAGCATTATATATTGAGATATCTAAGGCATTCAAACACACTTAAAACTATGGTGAAATTGTCAAGTACACATTCAATTAAATGGTATTCCTATGACTCTAGTGGATTTATTCTTATTATATTTTTTACTCCATTCACTAATAACTTAGTATAAATAGAATAAGTTAAAACACAATAAATGCAAACACACATTTATTCAAAAAAAAATAAAATATTTTAATATATTTATTCATTAGATTTTTTTTCAGACTCAAACGATCGAATCCTTATCCTCCTTTTATTGTTACTATTTCAAGAAATTAAAGCAGGCATTGAAAAGTTAAAGAATTTAATGATTTGTCTCTTCATCTCTCTACATAGTTGACCCATCACCTCAATTTTTAGCGGCAATAAATATATATATTAATAAATAAGATTAAATTTTTTATCAATATTAATGTCGCTTTAGAATTTATGAACATTTATAAAGAGTGCTAATTACCTTTAAAAATATATATTTAAAAATAATTAAACTATAATTAATAAATTATCGCTAAAAATTATTTTGATAGTGTATAATGTACCTTTATGTTATATTCATCACATTCTGATCTTAGTGTAAAAATGTACTCCCTCTGTCCACTTTTATTTGTCATGTTGCGCTTTTCGAAAGTCAATTTGACTAATTTTTAAAGTTAAATTAGATTACGTTAATTTGATATTTTTAAAAAAAAAAATAGATATTCAAAAACTTTACGAAAAGTTCTATAAGTTACAATTTTTTGCATATCAATATGATGAAAATATACATCGTAAAATGTTGGTCAAAGTTCTTATTGTTTGACTCTAAAAAAGGAAACCATGACAATTAATTGTGGACAGAGGGAGTAATACAATATTTATTCTTGGATCAGACAATGGTAAAGACTAAAGAGCTATGTGCCTGGTACTATATACAATAGTACTATTTATATTTAAATATAATGGGGTCATGACTATTATTACTCTCTGCCGTCACAAATATTAATTATTTTGACAAATTAAATTTATTAATTACAATAAATTTATTTTTAAATATTTAACGTTTTGTTTCAGTTTAACCTGATAGTTTTGATAAATAAAGAATTATTAGGTGATATATTATATTTAAATGAGAAAAAAATAAAGTGTATTTTGTATAAATAAAACATTACCATATGAGATTATGTCTTTACAAAAATTGTAAAATTTAGAGATAAATAATACTCCTTCGTTTTAGACCTTTAATTTATTAGAAAAAATATAATTAATAAAAATTCATTTAGTGAAATAAACTCCTAATGAATATTTTTTCTTTAGAGGAATGTCAAATCAATACAAACTAAATAAAATAAAACTGAGGAAAGTACTTTAAAACTTTCCATTTTAAGAAATTTACAGAGAAAAAATCAGTGACATTTTACTGTTAATTCCTTACCAAAAGTAATGTTAGTCAAAGGAAATTGAAGAATCTGCCACCAATTAATTACTAACAACAACAATTTAGAAGTGTTCAAGAATTTATTACACTGTCTCCTCTTCTCTCCTTTTAACTTTTTTTCTCAGGATTCTCGATATTTATATTGAGATTCGATTAATTTAAATTCATGCATTAAATATTTATTTTTGAATACGATATTTTTTTTTAAAAACAAATCATTTTAAAGACACGATCCCATTGGAGGCTAGGAGCGGAGCCATCTAGCAGTCAGGGGTTCATCCATACCTCCTTCGACTAAAAATTTTACTATTTATGTATATGCAATAAATGTTTAATTCTCGTCATCTAGTTCGTGTGTTGACTTCTTTATAACTTGAACTCTCTTGATAAAAATCTTGACTCCGCCTTTGTTGAAGACCTTATGGAAATATTATAAAAAAAAATTTTCTTGGATCATACAATGGGGAGAGTTATTGTGTTTGGTGTTAAATAAAATAAGATTTTTTTGTAGACAAGTTGAGAAAATTATGGGAGAGAAGCAACCTTGGATCTCTTACACATGCACATCCTTGTTATCAGGAGAAAGTGGACTATTTTTTTTATTTTATTTCATAAGTATATTAAATTTCACTTTTTGGACAACAAAAATAGAAAATATTTTTCTTCCTAGACAAAAAAAAAACCTAGAAGATTACCTTTTACTTTTGTTAAAGAAGGAATGGGTCAAAACCATTTTTTGCCCCCTCATTTGTGGTATATAAAGTACCAACAATTTATGTTCAATTTTTCTTTATCTTGTATTAATTTTGTCCAAGAAAAGGGAGCCAAAATGTCATACATCAATAGATAGTGTTAAAAGATAGAATTTTTGCTAGAGGCATTCAACATTATATACACATAATTTTTTTTACTTTGTAAGTGTAATTTCTTGGCAGATAGGTTCAGTTGGTTTGGAGGGTGGTCATCCACACGGATGAGTCGGGATCGATCTCTCCTTAATGTCTTCTGAGTTGAGTCTGTCTCATAAGAATTGCCTAATGCGGCTTACATTCTCTATGTGGTTTGCATGTTATTACACAATGAGGATTTATCCAGTGTGCACAATGTACTCACCGGAGAGTGCTCGCTCAGCCGAATGACAAAAGTAGTGGCAGAGGTTATAGCAACTGCGGATTATTTTGGGGTTCCAAAAAAAAAAGCAGACAATTAAAATTTATGAATTTAAATAATATATATAAATACAAAAAAAATCATAATATTACATAAGATAGCTTAATCAGGACTATGAATTTGTTTGACTTGGCAATGTATGTGGTGGATAATGACATTTATCACTAGCTTTACAGAAGAATAATATGCATACCTTTAAAATCAAGGGACTAAAAGTGCAATTTTCCTTTAAGTTTGATTAGCTAATGGACTTCGTTTGCTTGTTTCAACTTTCAAGCCCAAGTTAATATGGGCTGGATCCATCATTCTTTAGAAAGATGGACTTGGGCTTTGGTGGTGAGCAGTGAATTAAGTCCGATTTTGACGTCGCCATTTAACTTGTGTCCTCTATTTAAATTTTTTGCATGTGTATTCCACTTCAGACAACTTCTATCATATATAGCTAGAGTTTAAGTAAAAATTGATTGAAGTTCAATCATTTATTCCTGAACTTTAGGTAGAAATACATGAATGTCACTCTTGGAATTTCAGACATTTTATTTGAAATTTGATTTTGTCAACCTAACTTCAAACACACCCAAAAATCTGAAGTGGATATATATATTTTTTTAAATAAAAAAGTAAGTATATGTGACAGTGTCAAAACAAGCTACTCGTGAAATTTCTTCAAGCTTATCATTACAAATTGAGACCACTATTTGGTAGAGGTAAAACTAGACACTACTCTTCTAAGATCTACTTGTAAAATTATACTAGATTTATTATTTTATTATTGTTGTAAATTTTAAATAACTTTAAGCACACATGTTATATACCTAATTTGTTGATAGTATTCCTTATAATTTGAAACAAAAATACTTACTAATATACTTATATTGACTTTGTTAAGAGTAATGTTTTTTTCATTTTGTTTGAATATCAAAATTTAAACATATATAATCTTAATGAATTGTTACATGTAACAAATTGAAACTACAACGGATGTGAACATACATTGAATAATTGAATTCTATATTGTGAGTTCTGGATGTATATTTTCTTCAAGTGATACCTTAGTTTGGATTTTGCTACTTCCAAAAATCATTTTCTTAAACAGAAAATGAGTAATGTTTTCAAAACTTGTGGGAATCAGTTCAATGAGTATCTTAATGCAACATATTTCACAATGCAAAAAAGGCACAAAGGTAGTGCAATCAATGTAATTCTTTTATTGCACTTCTGAAATTATACTAAATATGCTATTTTTATTATTATTGTAAATCTTAAATGACTTTAAGCACACATGTTATATACCTAAGTTGGTAATAGTATTCCTTATAATTTGAAACAAAACACTCATAACTAATTTACTTATATTGGCTTTGTTAAGCGTGATGTTTGTTTTTCATTTTGTTTGAATATCAAAATTTAAACATATATGATCTTAATGAATTGTCATAGGCAACCAATCGAAACTACAACAAATGTGAACATACATAGAATAATTGAATTCTACAATATATATATATATATATATATATATATACTTTTTAATCTTGTGATCTTAAAGATGTTATGTGGAAGTTAAATTTAAAAATTGACAAAAATAAAAGAAACATTCTTTAATGTTTCAAAACGAACTAAAAAAGACAAATAAAATGAATGACTCAATACAATTTTTCTTTTGTTAAAAAGGACTTATGAGAAATCTACTATTACTAAAAAATAATTTAGGGCCCCTCAAATTTGAGAGCCTAAAAGGAACACCTCATTTTTAAAGGCATTGACCCGCCCCGGTCAACTTCACCCAAAGATTTAATGTTCATGACTCTCTAATATGATCTTTTTATAATATGCAATCTCTAAATTCTATCGAAGACTTTTATATCTGTCAATTACAACCATTAAGTGCAATAATAATAATATATAACTAATGGTTGCTTCTAATTGTGGTTCATAATAGCTTACAAAGACTTTTTTTTTTTTTAACTTTGGAAAGCCAAACATCAACCTAATTTTTTTTCCTACCATACAACAAAAGAGATATTTAGCGGACAATTGAGTTAATATCGTTGCATCTAGAGTTACTAAAGATTTTCGCGGCATTTAAACAATGTCAATTATAAATACTCATATTTATTATTACAGCTTAATATTTAGCGACAATTATATTATTGTCGAAATGTTTGGGAAGGGATGCTTGATCCTATCGATCCCCTGTTACGAGCAGAGCCAATACGTTATGGTGTTATGTTATAAGCATGTTACGATGCGTTCGATAAGGAAATAAGCATAACAATAACAGGACATAGCTTGGGTACTTTAGCTATTATAAATGCTTATAACATTGCTCAATATACATAATCTCACATATTCTGACGTGGATTCGCCTAAGGTGAAATTTGTACCCTTTTTTCAGAGGCTTGCCTTTCGTCAAGGGCATCACATACACCCCATAGGGATTAATTGAGCATCCTTGCCGAGGTTTGTCCTGCCATTGTACTAAGGGAGAGTCCTTCTTTGATACCATCTTTAACAACCCTAGTCCAACAGTTAAGTTATTTTCTGCTTTGGGCCTAGACGTGCAAGTTTTGTAACTAAATGTTCATTATATGTGAGCTGCAGGTTTCATGGAAAAGGAAGAAGATTCTAGAAAATCATAACAGTGAATAAAACAAAAAAAAACGGTTGTACAAGTCAGTTACTTCTTCCGTTTCAATTTATTTATCTGTTTTTGAGTTGATACGGAATTTAAGACACTACAAAAGACTTGAATGTCTTAGATTAAAAAATTTAATCTTATAATTTTAAATATGTCATAAAAATCTGAAATTAAAAAGTTGCTAAAAAGAGTCATTCTTTATTCCAATGTACTATTAATTAATCACACCAAACCTAAATCTTCTTTATTCCAATGTAATATTTTCAAAATTGAATCTCTCTTTCAACATTATCGGCTGCTATTATATAAAAGTAGGCCCTTTTTAAAAAATTATATTTTCATTTAGAAACACTAATGTGCTCAATTGATTAATGTTACTTTAATGCCAACTAGCATCCTAATAATTTCAAAAGTAGCTAAATCATTTCCCTAGTAAACAAAAATATATAATCATCATATTCTGGTTGTTATGCATAGATTAGATGCACGTCACAAGTCCTAACACTATCAAAAAGTATTAAAGTAGAGAAACGTAGAGGGGCAGGTCTATTAATCATCATATTCTAGTTGTTAAAGCATAACTTTATCATGCGTATGTTAGACACACGTCACAAGTTCCAATGTGATAGTATCCAAGTAGAGTATCAGATCCATTATCCATTGAATTTCGAACCGTGACCTTTGGAGTAAGAGACTCTATATAAAGCTACAAATTCAGCAGATCAACACGCACATTTTTTTTTCCAACACACCAAAGTGCAATTCTTCTTATCCCAATCTCTAATACAATGATCATTTCTTATTCCAGAATAATTTTCTCCTCAAATAAACAAAACCCAAACAAAAATTCCATTCCATATAGTACTAAATTCTTTTTCCCTGGCCAAAGAAACAGAGAAAATACTACTAAAAACTCTTTCAAATTCGAGGTTTTCTCCGAAAATGACTCCATATATCCAATTTCAAAGCTACGAAGAAAAGAAAACAAATTCCATGACGATGAAACACAATTAGCATACAAATGGAAAGATATTCATGGTCGAAATGATTGGGAAGGGATGATTGATGATCCTATTGATCCCCTGTTACAAGCAGAGCTCATACGTTATGGAGATATGTTACAACTTACAAGAACATCACAATGCATATGATTTGGATCGTAGCTGTAAGATCGATCCTAGTTTCTTGTTCAAAATCGCGACTATACATGATTTGGATCATAGCTTTAGCATGCATCCTAATGTCTTTTCCAAAGTCACTAGTGTCGAAAAACATGGCTATGATGTCTCCAGCTACATTTACTCCAAATGCCTCACTCATTCAATTTGGCCTAGTAATTTGAGTCACCAAGCAAATTGGATTGGCTATGTTGCAGTATCAAATGATGAGTACTCAATATACTTAGGACGTCGTGACATAACAATTGCTTGGCGTAAAACGGTAAAAGATGTTGAGGAGATAGCGGATATAATGGACTTACAAAGACCAGCTAGAGATTACATGTCTAGTCGCGATCCAACAATCAAAATCGAAGCTGGATTGTTAAACATCTACACAAGGAAACACGATCAATGTAACGTGTGCAAGTTCTCAGCAAGGGTTTAGTTGGCAAAGTGATGAGTTTAAGGGTTTAGTTGGCAAAGTGATGAGTAGGAGGGTTCAACCGACAAACGGAGCCAAGTACAAGGGTCTCAGAGGTCATTCGACCAATTTAATATGTTATATATAGCCATAATAAATAATTTGTTTTTATTAGGTACTAAAATCTTTTTAAAAAATAATTAAAACTTAATAAAAATTGGACGGATTGGGTTATGACCCATTACTTGATCTGTTTTGACCAAAACAAATTTGGGTTGGGTTGGATCTTGACCCATTTGACCCAATCAAATATGACCCAACCCGTCCAATTGCCACTGCCACCCCTACCGTATAGATACAAGGGCGGAGCCATCCCTTAACTTACTAGTTTGGCAGAAAAAAAAGTAATTTTTCTCCAAACTCTTAAGTAATATATTCAGAACACAATAGCCAAGAAAAAATGTGATCCATAGCTTATAAACTAAGACGTTTGACCATGTTTCATTGTGAAGATCGAAAAAAGTATAATTTTTTGTTTTTAAAGTGAAAAATGATATTTGGAAATTCAGATTCATGTTATAGAAGTTTATCAAAGAATTCTTCTCAGAACCAAGTTTTCTCAAATTTAACTAGAATGTAACATATGAGCAGGTTTCAAGGGAAAGGAAAAGAATTTTTGATTCGAAATTGAGGTGATATAAATTTGGCGAGAAAAGTAACTGATCTCACGATCAAGACATATATTGAGATAATCAATGGGGAAATAAAATTCATGAAGTTTGATAGTAACGTGAAAAAACAATATGTTGAACAATTTTGTCTCAAGAATCAATCCCCAGCAAAAGATGAACACCAATCATGATCATACATGTGGATAAAGCCCTCTCTTATTGGTGTCCGAACCAACTTAGCATTTCAACCTTTTAACTTTGATGTCAATATTATTTCTATATGCATAAAATAAGTTATTGATAATGAGTGTTCATCTCATGACCATCCTTGGGTCGATCTATGTAGCTATGCCACTGATTCCAATACATGATGATTCGTCCCATGTAAATTCGTCCGATGTTTCGTCCCTGGCTCTGGCGGTCAATATCTAAAAAAGAAATGCAACCTAACAATTCTTAAGATAAAATGAAAAAAAACACACACAATTCATAATAAACAACTAATAGCTAGAGTGCAAAATAAGTAACTCAAAAACGTCTGATCGAGTTAATAAAAAAACACACACACACAAATATAATTAAAGGTGTTTAACAACATGCAACAAGAAGGTTTCTCCTTGAGAAATTTGAATGTTTAAGGGAAGGAGAAGCTAAATATTGTACATTCTTAACACACTAATTCAATTTTGGGTGTGATCGAGAATATTTCAAGACCATGACAAGTTCTTCGGCAGAAGATCCAACTTTTACTGAGCTTTTTCCAGAGTGAGGTGCTACACGTAACCACAATTTTTCTAGACCTTTGATAGGCAAATCAGGACGAATCGGCATTCCTAACATGCGAAGCTCCACCTACATTTCAAATTATTAGGATCAGAAATAATAATCAAGTGTAATGCAGAAGGTACTAGAGCAGATTTTGAATGACAATACACATATTTCATTACCTCGTCTTCGCTCTGGAGACTTAATTTATGTGCAAGGTACTTCTTTATGTAGGAAGACGGCTTGTTCACATCCCTATTTAACCAGAAAATATGTATAACATATTAATTGAAGTTAAGAGGTATTTTGGAAAGTAAAAAGATGTATAATTTCAAAAAAGAAAAGAGGAGAGGGGGTGGGGGGGGGGAAGCACTTCCATATGCTCTTGCTATACAAGGTCCAGAAAAGGGCCAGACCATTAAGGTTCATTATACGTAGTCTTATCCTGCATTTCTGAAAGAGACTGTTTCCACAACTCGAACTTGTGATCTCCTAGTCACATGCATAATATTTTTGTGAGTATATATATTCAAATGTAATAATACTTACTTGATCTTTATGTAGCGGGTAGAAATCTGTGGTAAGGGTGAAGGACCTTCCCTGAAACAGTCATATCTAGTTAAACACTATCACATAAATCGAAATAATATACATAAGAGTAATGCATAAAATTGAAAGGCATAGAATTAAACTCACTGCTTTTCACATGCAACCAAACTGAACCAAATAGGATGGACTCTTTCATTGACTATTGTTGTAATATCACTGCTTGTACCTCCTGCTGTCTCAGTGGTAACTTGAACTTGTGCCACTTTTGTATTTGTTCCACCACTACCACCATCACCATTACCGCTAACAGGAGGAGGAGGAATATTTGTTTCTTTTTTCTTTCTTCCACATCGTCCCGTTTTTTCTTTTCCTTTATCAATATTATTATTACTTCTTGATGGCGCTTCTGTAGCTTGAATAGCATCCAATCTTTTAACGTTTCGCTTGCAAACTTTGTGTTCCTTAACTTTTGGCGAAGGCACATACTCCTCGTCTGAAGGCACATATTCCTCGTCTTCTTCTTCTTCTTCATCGTCATCATCATCAATAAGTGGTGTAGCATTTACGATGGAATAGATTGATTTCTCTTTTCTTCTGGAACTTGTAGCGACAGGAGCAGGAGGAGGAGGAGGAGGAGGTGGTGGTGGTGATGGTGGAGTATCAATGAGCATGTCAGGAATTTTATTAAGATCAATATCCTCACGAGCTAACTTTTTGGGTTTGCCATTTTTTGATTTTTCAATTAGTCCCCGCTCAATAAATTCTCTTCTTTTACTTGACACCATGTCTCTGATCCCTTGCATTTGGTGATCAGGCCTGAAAATTAAGCATTATATAATGTTATATCAATACTTACTTTTCTCACGCACACACGCACGCACGCACACACTCACTCACGCACGCACGCACACACTCACTTACGCACACACGCACGCACACACACACGCACACACGCGCGCACGCACGCGCACACACACAGAATGTAATTACAATTCTGTCTACTTATTCGACATAAACCTTGAGTCAAAATATTGTAATTCAGAACCCCTAAACTCAAATAGTATCTCCACCACCACAATGACAAATTGATGAGAGGGAGTTGCTGGATGGTAAGTACCCCTCACTTCCAACTCGAAGGTTGCGAGTTCGAGTCACCAAGGGAGAAAAAGGGTGGGAGCTCCTAGGGGGAGGGTAAAAAAATAATAATAAATAAATTAAAAACATGGACCATTTTACATTTTGAAAAAGAGTGGTGTCTAGGTCAATTTTGATACAACCTTAACTTGTTTTACCAAGTACATGTTATTCTTCATCAACACAGATATAAAGAGCAATCTAATCACCATAGACATATAGAAGAGTAATCTAGGGTTACACTAGAAGTGTATTATTGTTCTTACAATTTAAGCATATAGTCAACATATGACAGTCAAAATACTTAATTTCACTATTGATTCGGATACAAATTCTTCAAAACTTTTTTAAAAAAATTACATATTTGAAAAATATTGTAAGTCAACAACATAAAGAATTATTCAAAATATTTTTAAAAAATTGTGAAAACTATAGTCAAAGAAAAAAATTGTTTTGACTCTCTAAACAATAACACCTTCACATAAAAAAAAACGAAGGGACTATACAACTCTCTTTGTTCCACATTATGTGTTATGATTTCATGCCTTTTCAAATAAAATTTACTTATTAGAAGAAAAAAAGAAGATATGAATTGCAATAATTAATAATTCAAAATATTTAAAAAATGTATAAAAAATCAAAATTGGAGAATATACCTGATTTTCTGCCAAGGGGCAACACCTAAATCTGTATTGCATTCTGGACAAACTTTCAATTTCTCTTCTTTTACCTTCCTCATTATGCAATTCTTGCAAACTGTAAAAACTTATTAAACATAAATTAATCAAATTTTATTTAAAAAAATGATATATAAATAAATAAATAAACCTTGAAAATGACACAATTTCAATTCAATTCACAAGAACAAATGATTTATCAAAATCACTAAAAAAAAAAACCTCAAAATAAAAAAATCAAAATTTAAGATCATTTTTTTTTTAAAAATAAATAAAAAATTTCAAAAATTCAAGATCATGAAATCACAAGTACAAATGATTTATTAACATCAATCAAATAAAAAATGAACCCCCAAAAAATGACATTTAAATTAATCGTTTAAAAATACATTGGAAAGAACGAAAACAATATTGAAAATTCAAGATCGTGAAATGACAAGAATAAATTATTTATCAAAATCAACAATTTTTTATTTATTACGAGAAGGAAACCCAAGAAATTACAACAACCACCTACACAAGTAGACTCACAAAGTGGGTTTGAAGTTATCTACGGCAGACGACAGAGATTAAAAAATTATTTCGATAACTTCGCCTTGATGAGCGATAAAAGAACATAAAAAAGAACGTAATAAAGAAAATCTAAACTTTAAGATCATGAAATCACATGAACAAATAATTTATCAACATCACTCAAATAAAAAAAATAAACCCCCAAAATATTAAATTAATTAAAAAGATTAAAATTTTCTCACATCTGTGACAACATTCTTCAATAATTGTGACATCTTTGCATAACTTTTTGCAAATTCCACATGTCAAAACACTCTTCATACTAGTTTGACGTTTATCAAAATCATCCATCTTCCTGAAAAAAAAAAGGAATCCAAATCAAATATTTTTTCCTTAATTATAAACATATACATTCCATTCTTTGCATGTAAATCATATTCTAAAAAATCATACCAAGAGAAAAAATAACACAAAAAAGTACCTTGTTTTCTTGATTCTTGATTTAGTGTTTATATTCCTTTTTCTGGTTTGTTTTACCTTATTCCTTTTGTTGGGTTGTGTTCGGGTTAACTTGCCTATGACTTAATTTTTCATTGAGTGTATGCTACTTCTTATCAACACGTGTATCATTTAATCCTAGATTGAGACGGATCTATCGTTTCAAGTTTATGGATTTCTATAATGATCTCAAAATTGTGATAATAAGAGAGTCATGCGATGATCATTTTTAAAATTACCTTGATAATAAGGTGAAATAAAAATATAAATAAAAGAACTTTTGCATATATCTACCAATAAAAAGTTTCCATCTCGATACTATTTTATGTCTTACCTGTCATAGTTGGCTTAAATAATGAAAACTGAAAAATATCCCTAAAGTATATAAACAACTTAAATTATATCATTGGATGAATAAATAATAAACATCACAAATACTTTTAAAAGTGAACTACTCTCATACTGATCAGTCACGTGACTTGCACGTAAATTTAATTTTTTTTTCTAAATATCATTTTCTTTTAAGTCAACAAAAAGTTATTAAATTTTGTGTTAATACATCCAAAAATATTTGGTATAATTGAATATGCTATAACAGTGGCAACTATAGATCATCCAAAAGATTTCAAATTTAGAAGAGATGGAATTACTAGATTGCTTTTTTCATGTAGGGAATATGATTAATCATATAACAAAGTTGAATTTGTTGTACTAAATGCTGATAAAGAAGTACCAAATAAATATATGCTTAATATATATCAGATATATTTGATGAAGTAATCTAAGATTTTTTTTTTTTTAAAAAAGTGGGCTAGGATGGATCGGGTCTAATATTGTTTACCTCTTTTATATTGTTATATTATGACTTCATTTAAGACGGGGATTTAGGCATAGAACACGTGCTTTAATCTAAGGTGAAAAACTACATTTATCTTGTTCTTAACAATTTATAAAATATCCTTTTAAATACTTCATTTTTTTAAAATTTTCTTTATACTACATCGGAATAGTTTAAACCTCGTCTCTGATACTTCAATTAATAATTGTAAACTGGTAATATAATGATTAAATACAAGTTTTGAGACTTACAATAGTTCTCCTTAGCGTAGGTGGATTGTCTGCAACAATCACGACTTGATTCACTAGTTATCAGAAATCCTCACTTGATTGGATAAATTTCCTAGTTTCACTGTCAAAAAATCATTGAGTGGTCCAGAGATAACTCTCGCCGTCCTTTGGAAGATTTAGAGTTTTTTTCAACTCCCGTAATGTCGTTTATATAGATAGAATTAGGGTTTAGGATTAGGTTAACTGATGGGCCAACTCATCTAGCTAACACCCTTTATGAATGTATTAGGCCCAAAATATATTTTTTCTAAGGAAAACCACATAAATGAGTTACAACATTTAAGCCCAAAATGGACAATGTCACTGTTAGGTTTGCCCATTACAAATGGTATCAGAGTTACTCATTTGTCAACCTAGTCGATGTGAGCCAGATTTCAATTGAGTCTAGGCAAATTATGGTGAGGCGGGGAAAACCTCAGTGTCGAGCCCAGAAAAATTTCATGCAGTAGGGTAAACCTCAACGAAGAGGCTGAGTCCATAGAAGAGGTGTATGTGACACCTATCTAAAGATAAAAAGTACCACATCGGCAAAACATATGAGAGACATTGGATATATAAATAAGCAGGTCTTACCAGCTAGTGATGCGTTTTACAGTCGTGTGGGTCTAGACCTAAACGGAGAATATCACTAGCGGTCTGTATCGTTACATATTCAATGTCTTCTATGATAAATATCCCACAAAAAAACTATGTTTTCTTCAAAATATTTTATGACTTCCTCAAAGACTATGATTTAAGCTTATGTTATGATTTTAAAAATATTGCTTTGACCATACATTCAATTATTTCAGTTTCATATTCAGTTTAACGTCTCTGATTCATCATGTCCAACTTTACAAATAATCATACATATATCTCATACTCAGTATATTCAAAGTACCGATTCACATACCTCTTGTGCCTACATTTTTCATGTGATGTATGTTCAGGTTCTTACTATCATGATTCTAGTCCATCGGATCGTAGCTTCCAACTAGAAAGTGATGAATTTTCTTATTTTGAGCACTCAAGTCAGTTTGTAGTTTTAGTATGTTATTTCTATTTACATGTATTGACAGGATTATGTCTTGACTTATTATAATTTGTATTAGTAGAGGCTTAATAGATTGTCATTTAGAGTTGTTGTATTCAGTCCATTCTATTCCAGATTCTTTTTACATTACAATTGTTGTATACAAAACTTTGTCCAAAAATTATATTGAACTAGTATTCAATAATTATACTTCCGCTCAGCCATATTCATTCTATATTTAGTTTATCATGACTATGCAAGTATAATGGGTTAGCCTGGGGTTACTCGTGACTCTAAGCACCGTGTTAGGTCTAGGAGTTGTCAAATATTTGTGACAAAATATGGTGAGATTGTACGTACTGCTTCCCTAACTCTCCACGAGAGTTCTATAAAGATTTCGCAAAAAAATCGTCTGGAAGTCATATCACAAAAATATCATGGGCTAACACACGGAAAATAGAGAAAATCTCCTAATTCCTTTAAATTGACCCATAAATGTCCAAAAATCACTTTGAAAATGGTGAGACTATATGTACTGGTCACCCAAATCCCTACTCCCTACTCCCTACTCCCTACTGAGGGTTCCGTAAGGGCTTCACAAAAAAATTGCCCAAAAATCATCACCAAAATATTCCTGAAAAACACACAAGGAAAACTCAGAAAATTGCCTAATTCTTGTAAATTTGCCTCTAAATGCCCAAAAATCACTCTATAAATGGTGAGACTATATGTACTGCTTCCCCAAATCCTTACAAAAAATTGCATTAAGGTTTCGCAAAAATATTATCCGAAAATCATATCACTAAAATATTCATGGGATAACACACAAAAAATTGAGAAAATCGCCTAATTCAAGTTTTTTTTCTTAAAAACAAATTTGTACTCGAGATCCTTTATTATATCATCTAAAATTGTGTGCTCAAATAAGTACACTACCAAAGCAACAAAACATCCTGATCGGCTCAAAAGTGACCAAACTAGGTTATAATACAAGACCCCTCAAAATAGGGTGTCCTAATCAATATCTTCAGCGTCCTCTCTCCCTTAATCCATCCACCCTTTGAAAATGTTCTGCCTTGTGACCCCCAACAGTGGTTTTCTCCTTCTCCTACTCTAGGTGATTAATACCCTCTATTGATGGACTTCCTCCTATGTTGTTAAGATTAGCTCTCAAAGGTTCTTGCCTAATTCATGTTGAGTAGCTCTTAAATACTAAAAAATGGTGTGGATCATCATGATGATATATAAGTTGTTCCTCAAGTCCTTATAGATGGTTTTGTAAGGATTTTGAAAAAAAAAGTCTTCGGAATCCATATCGCTATAAAATCTAGAACATAATTTCAAAAAAACTGAGATAACCCCTAAATCATGTTGAGTGAAACCTAAATGTTAAAAAAAGTTATTTGGATCATGGTAAAGCTTTAGGAATTATTCTCCATATCCTTACGGATGGTTCTGTAAAGATTTTGAAAAAAAAAGTGCTCTAAAACTATATCATCCAAAAATCTATGGGCTAGCTCACACAAACAAACTAACAAAATCTTCTAATACTTGGTTAGTGGCCCCTAAATGCTAAAAAAAGAGTGGATTGAGAATATCGCCTAATTCTTGTTGAATGGCCCCTAAATGTGAAAAAAGTGGTATGGATCATGTTGAGGATATACAAATTGTTTTCCATTTCCTTACGAGTGGTCCTATAAAGGATCTAGAAAAAAATTACCCGAATGACATATCACCAAAAAATCCACAGGTTAATACACACAAAAAATTGAGAAAATTGCCTAATTCATGCTGAGTGACTAATAAATGCTAAAAATAAGTGGCGTGAATCATGGTGAGAGTATAGGAATTGTTTCCCGATTCCTTACAGATGGTTCTATAAAGGTTCTAGAAGAAAAGTATTCGGAAGTCATATCACCAAAAAATTCTATGGACGTTATACACGAAAGATTGAGAAAAATCACCTAATTTCTGTTGAGTGGCCCCTATATGCTAAAAAAGTGGTGTAGATCACGGTGAGGCTATATTAATTGTTCCCCAAGTCCTTACAAATGGTTCTACAAAGGTTTTGGAAAAAAGTGTCTGAAAGTCATATCACAAGAAAATCCCTGCGCTAACACACAAAAAACTAAGAAAATTGTTTAATGCCCATTGAGTGGCCCCTTAATTATAAAATAAGTGGTGTGGATCATGGTGAGGCTATAAGAATTGATTCTCATGTCCTTATGGATGGTTCAATAAAGGTTGTGGAGAAAATTTCCCAAAAGACTTATCACCAAAAAATGCATGGGCTAACACTTATGAAAAACTGAGAAAATCGTCTAATTCATGTTGAGTGGTCCCTTCATGCTAAAAATATGGTGTGGATCATGATGGACCTAAATGAATTGTTCTCCAAGTCCTTATGGATGGTTCTGTAAAGTGTCTGGAAAAAAAAATTCTCAAAAGCCATATCACCAAAAAGTTAATGGGCTTAACACACATGAAAATCTAAGAGAATCGCCCAATCCCTATTGAGTGGCCCCTTAATGCTAAAAAAAGTGGTGTACATTATGGTGAGGCTATAGGAAATGTTCCCCGGGTCCTTACGGATGGTTCTGTAAAAACAAAAGTGACTAGAAGTCATATCACCAAAAGATCTATGGGCTAACACACATGTGGAACTAAGAAATCACTTAATTTCTTTTGAGTGACCCCTAAATGCTAAAAAAAAATGGTGTGGATCATGGTGAGGCTATATTATGTGTTTCCCCAATTCGTATGCATGGTTCTGTAAAGGTTTGAAAAAAGAGTCTGAAAGTCATATCACCAAAAAATTAATGGGCTAACTGTAACATCTCGCAAGTTTGTAGTTCATTTCTTCAAAAGAGTATATTGGGACTATGTATTCCCAAAGAGTAAATGTTTTCACATTTAAAGAAGACAAGAAACCTTGATTTCCAAAAGAGCCTTTGAGCTAGTTTTCAGTAAAGAGTAAGAGTAAAGTTCATTCTTCAAAGATTATACAAGAACTAAGTATTCCCAAGAGTTAAAATGTTTTCACATTTGAGCAAGAAAGGAAACTGAAATTTTCAAGAAGAGCTTTTAAGCTAAATTTTTGAGTAATTATCTCAAACCAAAGAAAGAGTTTTCTTTTTACAAACATATGAACTAAGTATATTTTGGGAGTAGTATTGAGCACTGATATGGGGACGTGTTTGAGTTCAGATAACTCACGTCTTCATAAACCATGTAGCCATCATGGGTAGTAAAAGATCATACTTTTTAGATGACTCCTTAAGATGCTTTTAGCATAGACTAGTTGATCCACTTAGTTAAGACGTTCTATATGACGGTAAAATATAGGACAGTTCTGGCAGCGTGGGCAAAGACGTTGTATCACCACTTAGGCTCATAGTGGTGGTTGTTGGTTAGAGAAACTCTCACAGAAACTATATTACTTTGATAAATAAGTAAAGTTGAGTTTGTTATTGCATATCTTTAACAAATTGAGTTGTTATTTAATGTTCTAAATGCTTTGTATAAATTGCACTATTATTGTTGTTTTACACTGCATTTTGAGTTGAGTTATTCATGAGTTGAGTAAAGCCAAGGTATGTGTTCTTTTCAGACTCTTTTCAAGCTTAAGTTATGTTTTTTCAGACTCTTTTCAAGCTTAAGTTATGTTTAGCATTCCAACTCACATACTTGTACATTCAATGTACTGATGTCAGTTGGCCTGTATCGTCTTATGATGCAGACGCAGGTAACCAGGATTAGCATCCAGCACCTCGTTGATCAGGTTGAGCACTCAGAGTCAATTGGTGAGCCTCCTTATTTTCTGGAGGGTCCTTTTCATAGTCTTTTAGCTTTTCAGTTGTTAGGATGATCGGGGGTCCTGTCCCGACATCCCTATTTGTTTTAGAGGTGTCATAGACAGTTAGTAGTTCAATTGTCTTTAAATGATCATTTGATATGTTTAGACTTGAGTTGCCATTTAGACAAGTTGAATATTGACTTTTAAATATTCTAAGTTATTTTATTTAACAATTGAGTAAGTGTATTTGATAATTGTAATAATGCTTAGAGTCTTCCGATGAGTATGTAAGCCAGGCCAAGGTTTCGCTTGGGGACAACAATGGTTCTCGAGTGCCGGCCATGCCCAGGGTGTAAGCTCGGGGCGTGAAAAACTTGGTATTAGAGCACAGAGTTCAAGAGTCCTAGGGAGTCTATGAAGCCGTGTCTGTAGAGTCCTACTTATCGGTGTGAAGCGCGCCACATCTATAATTAGGAGGCTAAAACATTAATGAAATTCCTTCACTTCTTATACTCATTTAATGCATTAGAGTTTTATCTCTACAAAGTTTCTTTCTAACTCGTGCTTGCGCGTAACCGATTGTGAGTTAGACTGTTTTGAGAGTGCTTTCATAGGGCGTTTCTTTCCCCGTGAGCTAAGAGAAGCAAATAGATGGTTGACGACATGATGAGCAGGATGAGTTTATTCATTTTTGGGTTGCCTCATCTTTCAGGTAGGGAAAGTAAGGCAGCCATGCTAATAGGTGACATGGGCATATCAAGGTTGATGGTCCATGTGCAACAAGTTGAGAAGGACCAGCTGAAGGATAGAGAAGAGTTTAAGAATAAGAAAGCTAAGACATCAAGGAATGAATTCAGGCAGCAAAAGAGTAATGTGAACCGGTCTTCTTTCCAACTTACGCAGAAAGGACCTGCTCTATCATCTGCTAGTGCAACTATACCAAGGAACAAATGTGAGTACAATAGTAAGAATTCCCAGAATTTCAGAGCTAGACCTGCGCATTCGCAAGGTAGTAAGGCACAAGGGCGTACTAAGACTCCTGCATGTGCTAAGTGTGGTAGGAGCCACTCAGGGGTGTGTCGTGATGGCTCCACTGGTTGCTTCAAGTGTGGCCAGAATGGTCATTTTATGAGAGAGTGTCCTAAGAGCAGACAGAGTAATAGTAATGGGGACAATAGAGCCCAGTCTTCTTCAATTGCTCCACCAGATAGAGCTGCATCTACATCAGCTACTTCAAAGGCAGGCGGAAAAGGAAACCATCTTTATGCTATCACTAGTCACCGAGAGTAAGAGGATTCGCCAGATGTTGTCGCTGGTAGGATTCAAGTCTTCATTTTGATGTTCTTCCTGAGCAACTTCTTGAGCCTTTAGTGTTTCTACACTTGATGGTGAGTCAATTCTAGTAGAAAGAGTATATTGTGATTGTTCCATTTCCGTCAATCACAAGAGTACTGATGAGTCCACAATTTGGACTCTTTTAGGGCTTTGTTTTAATGGATTTAGTGTCCTCAAATGCATATTTTGTCCCAAAAACTGATGTAAATCCTTGAGTTTCAGGTATTTGGAGTAGAGACAAAGCATGGACACTATGGAGCAAAAAGGAACAAGGCAGCTGAAAGAACGAAGAAAAGAAGGAAAATATTAAGTTGGCGATGAAAGGGAGTAGTTGGCGCGTCGCTGAACAGTTCCGCGAATCAGCACCATATTGCCCAATGATTCAAAATGAGAAGATGCTGAAAGGCGATGAACTAAACCAAAGGGTGGATCGCCGATGCTCTCGGCGATCCTGACTAACTACATCGAGTGATCCTTCGCAACACAAATTTTCAAAAACTATAAATACCCATTTAATTCTGTAGCCGAGTATCAAGTTGTAGCGAATTATTACTAATTTTTAGAATATTTTCAGTGTGAGTTCTTAGAGTTTTTGGGAGACATTATTCTTGAGCTTTGAAGGTTTTCATCTCCAAGAGATTGTAAGTGGGCATCAAAGAATCTTCATCTTAGACATGTTAATAGACATTATTTATCGTACCCATTTGATGGAAACACTTTTTGGTATCGATTTCTACCTCTTTATCATGTCTAACTAAAACCTCAATTCCTAGGGTGTGATTATGTGAATATGGGTTAAATTTACTGTTAGGTATTGCTCATTGATAGTCTATTTGCTGTTTAAATGTGATTTCATTTAGTAGTTGTGTTTGAACTTAATGGGATTGTAGTTGCAAATACGATTTCATCTTAGTGTTTTTAGCTTGCTCGAGAGAGAGGTTTTATAACCAAAACTACTAAATCGATAGCCTGTGGTTATTGGGTCGTCATGGGTTCAGCTCGAGAGAGTGAATCCTAGACCTTCTCCCTTACATTCAGCTCGAGAGAGTGAATTAGCTAAGGCGAAGGTTGTGCTTAATTGCTGCAACTCGATGTTTGAGAGAAACTGAGTTGATTCGGGGTAAGTTGTTTGAGAGAAAATTTACCCCCACTAAAGTCTAGCTTAGTTACAAATGTTCAACAATTTACTATCAATAGCAATTTACCCGGTTGTTTATTATATCACATATTCCTATCACATCCCAAGAATCCCGTCTCCCTATCTCGTATCTCTATATTCTTGCTATTTTTGTTTATTAATTCAAGACAAACCTCTCATTGATAATTGACATTCGTGTTACTTCTTGATTTATCATGCTTTTACTCATAAATATTTATCGTTATGATTGACTAGAACATAAATTTTACTTTTCTATTTAATTCTCGATTACTAACCGTTCCCTTGGGACTCGACCCCAATGCATTCGTTTGGGTTATATTACTACACGCGATCGGTGGCACTTGAATTAAAAGTTGTGTCATTGATTACGTCAAATATCAAAATGGCGACACTACCGAGGAGTGGTGTTACTTGTGAATTTTTAGTTAAGTTAGATCTTGTTCTTGTTAATTATAGTAATACTTACTTAATTTTTAGCTTTCTGTTTTGCTTGCTTGAGCTTTGAAACAGATGAGGTGAGTATGTCGAGCAGTACTCGCGA
The DNA here is from genome assembly GCA_036553675.1 of Solanum okadae. Taxonomy (NCBI): domain Eukaryota; kingdom Viridiplantae; phylum Streptophyta; class Magnoliopsida; order Solanales; family Solanaceae; genus Solanum; species Solanum okadae. The sequence continues at coordinate 55,648,011 of CM071686.1, forward strand.
GCAAATGAAGTTTCCTCCATTAGAAGTAATGATGTTCAGGGATCAGATTCTACCCTTCAAACAATTGGAAGGTGAACGGATTCATGAGGCAAGTGCAAGGTTTAAAGAACTGCTAGTTCAACGCCCAACTCATGAAATTCCCGATATACTCCTCCTGGATTGCTTTTATTGAAGTTTTGGTCCCAGAAACAAGGTATTGGCTGACCAACTCATTCCGGGTGGTATTACACAACAACCATATGTGATAGCAACCCACTTCTTGATAACATAGCTGAAACAAACCAAGAAGTAGAGAAGGACTTCGTGTTGGCCGCACTGATGACTCAGATGGATGAGTTGGCCAAAAAGATAACGAATATTGAAGTCCAATACAAAAGGAAGGACAAATACATCCCTCCTCATGAGAGAAAAAAGGCTAAGGACAATGAGGGTAAACATGTCGAAGAAATGCTCTCGATCATTCTCCACAAGGTGAATGAGCATGATAAGGTGTTGGAAGAGATGAAGGAGAACATCGAAGTGATGAAACAGATGATTGGTTCTCACTCTAGATCGATCTAGCTGCTCGAGAACCTTATGGGTCATGTGATGCCTCAACTCTACCCACAACAAAACAGGGTGTTGCCAAGTGATGATATGGCTAACCCCAAGAGTGGAGTTTAGGTGTTGACTCGCGTTGTGCCACGACGTTAACTAAGGCACTGTTTGGGAGGCAACCTAAAATCCTTTATTGCCTTATTTTTGTTTTAGAAATAATGGTGTGTTGATTGTGTAGATTAAAGTGTGGGAAGTAGTTGAAAATTACAGGTTGGCAAGCTAAAAGTTTCAAACGGCGCATCGTTGAAGAGGAAATTGCAGGTTGGCAAGCTAAAAGTTTCAGACGACGCATCGTTGAAGAGGTCGGCGACCCCGACCTAAACTGCTATTAAACTCACATTAAGGCAATTTTAATGTGAAGTCTGTTAAACTCGGTGAGCCCAAGAAATCATTGGCAAATCGCCGACCAGGACTGCGATCCCTACGTAAACCATCGTTTGGACCCCTACATTAACCGGAGGACTTGTAAAACTTGGCGAGGTAGTGAACACTTGGTGTGTCGCCGAGTGGGTCGGCGAGCGTGATTAACGTCGCCAAACAGGTGAAATCTGAACGATTTATTCATTTGCCAAAGGTTTAAATTTTGAATTCTTTCAATTTCCCTCATTTTTCATCTTCCCAAACTCGCACCCATCTAGTATTTGCAATATTTATGCACTCAATAAGTATTTTGGTTGATCAATTGGTGCTTAGATTTGGATTACATTGTAACCTAGCTTTTCAGTCCTTATTAATCGGCAACTAAGGTTGGTTTTCCAAACCCCAAGTTTAGTTTATTTGAATTTGTACTCATCTGTAATGATATTTTCTTAGTGATGTGTGTTGAGCCTCTCTGATAGGGTTAGAGTGGTTAAATGACTGAATTGAATCATTAATCCGGCCCATAATGCTTGTAGTGTCGATTTCTTGTGCTCTTATGTGTTGAATTTAATAAAATCTTATGGGGTTATGCTTACGTGTTGGTTAGATTAGTTGGGTGAAGTCTGATTAACCCGTATTTGTGCTAAATAGCATAAATTGCGCAATGATAAAGTGGGTGACACCATTCTTAAGGGCAAAAGTCGTCAAATGGCCAAATTTGGCAAAACCGGGAGAAGTCTGAGTATCTCGGGGTGATGGATGTTATGGGTCTGAGCTTAATTTAACTAGTGCATGCTTTGATTTTTTGTTTTCGGGGATTGCGGGGTTGAATTCGAGAAGTTAGGTTGAAAAAAAAGGTATGTTGGGCAGTTTGGCGAGCTGGGTCGAGCTCACCGAACCACTCGGCGGTTCGCCTAATGTCCCCATCTTGCCTTTAATTTCGTACTTTATTTGATGATTGGTTCTGTAACTTTCGGCGAGAAGTCTGAGGTCGCCAAAAGCACTTGGCGACTCGACAAAGGTATTCTTGATCGCCCTTTGTCTGCACCTCTGAACCCTATTTGCACTGTAACTTTTGGCAAGTGGAACATTGCTCGGTGAATATTGTCGGCGATTCGCCGAAAGGCCTTTCCTATCACCAGTTTGTCATAACTTTTAAGACAATCTTATCGGTGAGACTGACCTAGCTCGCCAAAGCGATTTGGCGACTTGTCGACCGATTCTGCGAGTCTTTCTGCGACTGTGTTTTTATGAATTTGATTAAGCTTGTTTTAACTTTTCCCGATGTTTTGCAGACATAGATAGGTCTAAAGTTGCAGGAAGAAACATGCCACTCCGAGGGAAAGCAAATGGGATTACACTCAATGTGGTTGTAGCTGCATCCAGGGGTAAGGCCGCAAAACTTTCCACAACTGGTGGGAAAAAAAGGGTTAAGGCAAAGTACCTGCGTCATCGGAAGCAAGCTACGACAATGATGACATTCATGCCACTTACCTCAGCCCATCTGAGGGTGAAGATGAGCATCAAGAGCCTCAAACTATAGAGTCTGACGATAATGAGCTTGTCATAGCACAGATGGTGGAGTTACAATCTAAAAAGATGAATGATCTATCTAGGATCAGGAATCCTTTGCCTACTACTCTTACTCTTTCAGTCCCAGAACAAGCAATGGTGCTGGCACCTCCTGTACAGGGTCCTCTGCCCAAGTCAATGAATAGATTAAAGACTGAGGGGCTGAGGACGATCCTTGAGAAAAAGCGTATGTCCACATATGGGGTTATCGACAGGTACCCGGAGAAAATGGATTGCTTGAAATCTCATAAGTTCTAGATTTTCACCAAACCACGTGAACTGTATATTCCAAATTGGGTCAGAGAGGTCTATGCCTCTTATGGAACCTTGATACCACAGAGGAAGAAGCAAGTAACTTCTTTCAAACCAGTTGACTACGTGGTCGTTGAGGTAAAAGAGTGAAGTGTGATGTTGATATAATCAATGTAGTTCTGAGTGCTCAAATGACATTGAAGACGACTGTCAACACATGATTAGAACAAAAACTATGGAGAACATGAAGATGTGGTTGGCCCCATTAATATCAGACGGTGCTCCAAAGTGGCTTGATATTGGAGCACCTATTGAGAAGAAGGATCTGAACATCGCTGCATGATTCTGGTTTGGCTTCATCAACAGTACCATTATGCCATCCCAGAATAAGTCCATACTCCGTCATGCCAAAGCAGTTTGTCTGGGTTGCATCATCGATAAGACGAGACTAAATCTGGGGATGGTCATTGCTTCAGAGATTCTCATGCGTGCCAAGCAGCGCCAGACCTCTCTTCACTTCCCGATATTGATCACCGAGCTATGGAGACGGGCTCGGGTACCTAGAGATGCCAAGAAAGATGTGGAAATGATTCCCACCTCCTCTATCGATATCCGGAGGATCGAGGCAAAATATTTAAAAGACTTGACTGAGACTAAAGCAGCCATGGTAGATGCGGTTGTGCAGGCTTCCCTAGCAAATACACCTTTTTCTGTCTCTAGTGGAGCTGGCACTTCTGAGATGACTCTGGGCACTGGTGCCCAAACAGATGGACTGACTACTTAGACATGATCCCCTCTTGACCTCCCTCTCTGTGTTTCTTTGTTTTAAATTCTGGATATTATTTTGTTTGCATTTAAGAACAAATGTGTTCATTTGTGGTGGGGTGAGGCCCACCTTTGTGTGCTATTCGTGATTCTCGTCTTGATTATGTATTGGTCTTTAAGCTAAATTTGTGTTATACACTGCTTTTTGTGGAAGGTTTGAGCTTGTGGCTCATTGCTCTTAATTGTAAATGATTTTTGACCCTTCCAAAAAAAATTTGCCACCTCTTGTATGTGTTGAATGTGGTTGTTCTCTTGTAAATTTGAGTATCGGTTTTGATCAATACCGATGACTTGAATAGCGCTCATAATCGAACATAAATGAATGCGCGGCTACAATGAGACCAATTGAAATTGCATAGACAATATGTGAACTCTTTTCATCTCATTGTGACTAGCAAATTATCGAATCGAGTTTTCTTGTGATGAACATTGCACACTAGCGAAAGTGTGTAGTCTTGTTTGACTTTGGTGTCAATGCCTTATGTGATGAGCTTACCGTGAACCATGCATGATGACACCTAGAATTTGCCCCATTGGTCTGGTTGACTAAGTGATGCAATTTCTTGAGATGATCTTAGGCAAGTTTAAAGAGTGTGAACTAATTTGAAATTATACCTCCTTTTCAACTTACCTTGTGAGTATGTGAACCTTTTTTGAGCACCCTTTGAGCCTTGACCTTTTCTTGGAAGAAACTTGGTAACATTGTAACCTCTCCTTATCCATTACCCATAATCCTAGTGATCTGTGGTTTGTTTGAATAGCCAACTTAGGCCAAAAGCCTAAGTTGGGGGTGTGGTGAAAAGAGAAGGCAAATCAAGTAAATGCAAAGAAGTCCCTCATGTCCATGTTTTGAGAAAAATGTAATCCCTCCATATAATAAAAAAAGATTGAGAAAGAAAAAGTTATGAAAATACAAAGAAAATAGGGTTCCCAATGACTCATGGAAGATGAATAAGAGGTGATTTTTGAGCTTGAATGAAATTGATAAAGTAAATGAAAGATGGTGTTGTTCACGTCACATTTCATGAGAATTTTTAGCCTATATGCCTAAATGACCATAACATTACACTCAGCCCCGTTACAAGCCTTGAACAGACCTTTTTGATCTTGAATGAGCTGAACCAAAAATCAATTAGAAAATAAGGGCAAACCTATGGGTGAAATCATGCATTGTGTTTATCTTTTTGAGTGTGAGTGTTGATTTTGATTCCAAAACTTTAATTGTTTGAACCATTGAGTAAATATGGAATCATTATTTGTGTGAGGGCATTTGAATACCTTTGTTGGGCTTGAACTTGCATTTGAAGCAAGTATATTCAGCTTGAGATTCTTTGGTAATGGTGAGTCGCAACTTGAATCTTTGAGTGAACAATTGATGATTGCGCAAGTAAGTTGAAACTTTTTGTGTGCATTCATGATTGAGTCTTGTGTATCACTGTTTGAGACATCCTTTTTGAACTATTGAACTTGAGTTTACTTTAGGACAAGCAAAAGTTTAAGTTAAGGGTGTTGATGAGTCTATGATTTGAACTCTTTTAAGGCTTTGCTTTAAGGGATTTAGTGTCCTCAAATGCATATTTTGTCCCAAAAACTAAATCCTTGATTTTCAGGTATTTGGAGTAGAGACAAAGCATGGACACTATGAAGCAAAAAGGAACAAGGCAGCTGAATGAACAAAGAAAAGAAGGCCTGAGGATCGCCGAAGCCATTGGGCGAACCCCTGAACGGCCTTAATCTCGCCTAATGTTCCAGTGTGCTGAGCCCTGAAGGAAAAGATCAAGTTGGCGATGAAAAGGAGAAGTCGGCGCGTCGCCGAACAATTCTGCGAAGCAGCACTATATCGCCCAATGATTCAAAAGCTGAAAGGCGATGAACCAGACCAAAGGTGTAACACCCCGTATTCTACGTGTACTAGTCCTATTTTTATGACGCTTATAAATTGCCTTGTGGTATAGTTATGGACTCGGTTTCCTATGCAACTAGTTACAATAGAATAAGTTTAAAGTGAACTGACCATAGATTTTGATGCGACCCGATTAAGTTGACGTCGACCAAAGTATTTAAACTCGAGACAGTAAGGTGGTAATTGAGCTTAAAATTGGAAATTAAGTGCTAAGTTAAAGAAAATGAGATTAATATTTAGAAAATGGAATAAAATAAGTGAGCTGCTTGCTTGACTTAACTAAGCTAGTAGGTGACAAGTATGTGCATCACCTACTTGAGCTATATGGATCTAATTAAAAAGGCCAAGGTTTATGGATCAGATTTGGGCCTATGCTAATAGACTCACTTGAGGCCCAAACTAAGTTAAATAAAATGAAATTGAAATTAAAGCCCAGCAGCCAAATCTGCCAAGGCCCAATACATTTAAGCCCAAGTGAAAGCAAGTAGGTGCATCATCTAGTTTGACCTTTTGAGCTGCTTGATGTACATAAGCAGGTGCATCACCTACTTGACCAATTAGTGGCTGAAAATGGACCAAAAAAGGGAGGTTCTAGAGGATTATTTTTTTTATGGCCAAGAAGGCTCCATATAAACTCAATATGAGCTGATCTTTTCACTCATTTTAACATACAAAATTCACAATTCACTCCAACTCTCTCTCACTTTTCTCTTAAGGATTAAAACAGCAGCCTTAAAGTTCCTTCTAGGGTTCTTGAAGAAATCTTCATATCTGCAAACCAAGGTAAGAGAAACACTTATGGATTTAGCTTAATTCTCCAATGGAAGACTAGAAAACATGTTATTCATGCTCAATTATAAGTAGAAGGCAGAAGTTCCCACATGCTACTGATCACTTTCCTTAATTATTAAGATACTTTTCTCTTCTTCTTTGGTTTAAGTGTAGAGGGAAGTTGAAGTTCTAGAGGAATTCAAGTTATAAGGAGAATTTGTAGAAATTGAGATTAAAACCTAAAAGGGGAGGCTGAATCGTGATAGTTGTATTGGTCAGAGGATAAGGTATGTAAGGCTATTCGATTTCCTATTTCTTTGGCATGAATCCAACACTTGTCTTACAAAGTAAGCTTTCTAAGTGTCCTTGGTAGTGACTGATTAAAGTGAGTACTCTACTATCGTCAAAGTACCCTTGTCATGTATTCCCCTTATATAAATCAAAATGTTCTTAGATTACACATGGTACATATGTTTATACATTGGATATACAATTTGCCCATATCTTGCCAACTTGCTTTAATTGTCTATTCCATCATATATGTCATCCTTTCACAAGTTCCCTTTATTGGTTATTACTCCCATTGTGTTAGACTATAATGTTACCTCACAAGATCCCTACTTGCTCTATGGTACATTTTATATGTACTTACTTGGAATATGTATCCGTCCTAAAGTTGAATCTGCCCACGTTCTCCCTTGGTCCCACGTTCATGTATACCTTGTATTTGATATTAGTTAGTGAGTATTTGGCAATCATATAGAGTTCAAATCTCTTGGCTAAATATTAAATGTCTTCACTTGATATGTGCTTCAATTTGAGATGTCAAAATGCTTACTGAGTCATATAAGCTCCTAAGTATTACACGTTCATGTCACATTTGCTTCACATGTCATTGTTATTATCGTAAGTCCATATTCATATGTCTTCTACTACTGGTCCATAGTTCCAAATCTCAACAACGATTATGACCACCAAAAAGCTATCTCAAAAGAGTTATGATCATCAAAAGAACAATCTACAAAGAGTTATAAACATCAAAACAACAATATTAAAGATTAAAGAATCTAAGTGAAGAAATTTGTATAATTATGGGTGGTAGCCCAGGGGAAAATGCCTAGCATGGGTCGATCCCAATTGGTATAAAAGGGTGGCAGCTCAGGGGCGAATGCCTAGCATGGGCCGATCCCAATTGTTATAAAAGGGTGGCAGCTCAGGGGCGAAAGCCTAGCATGGGCCGATCCCAATTTGTGGAATTATGAGGACAGCATCCCAGGGGTTAAAATGCCTAGCATGGGTCATCCTCTTTTACCGCTGATCAGCTAGTCATTTGTATCATATGTCTTATAAATATTATAATGCAAAGAAAAGTAAAGAAAAGAATGTAACATACACGATTCCACATGTATAAGCAAATGTGGTCTCTAATATTTATCTATTGGCATTTGGTTTCACTTGAGCTCTCATTTTACGTATGGTTGTATTATGCCTTACATATTCAGTACATTCTTCCGTACTGACGTCCCTTATTGGGGACGCTGTATTTCATGTTGCAGGTACATGTACTCAACTAGTAGATCCCCCCAATATAAGCACATGATACTCAACAGTTGTTGGTGAGCTCCAGGTTGATTTGGGGCTTTGTCGAGTCTTTACTATGCGTATTTCATAGTGGTACAGTCATGGATTCCAGTAGATGCTTTGTAGACATTGTAAAATTATCATCTGAATTCATAGTTTCACTTGTCACATGTATCTGTTCAGCTAGTCAACATGTGTTGTATGTGAAACTTCATTAGTAAATATATCTGCATAGTAGTAGTTTACTTTCTCATCATAGGTGACTTGTAAAGCATGTGTTCATATGGTACTTGTCTGCCTCACTAGGGTTGGGGTGTGACAAAAAGGGCGGATCACCGAGTGCATCGGCGATCTCGAATAACTACGTCGAGTGATCCTTCGCAATACAAATTTTCAAAAACTATAAATATCCATTTAATTCTGTAGCTTAGTAACAAGTTGTAGCGAATTATTACTGATTTTTAGAATATTTTCAATTTGAGTTCGTAGAGTTTTTGGGAGACATTATTCATGAGCTTTGAAAGTTTTAAAGGTTTTCATATCCAAGAGATTGGAAGTGGGCATCAAAGAATCTTCATCTTAGACGTGTTTAAAGACATTATTTATCGTACCCATTTGATTTAAACACTTTTTGGTATCAATTTCTATCTCTTTATCATGTGTAGCTAAAACCCCAATTCTTGGGGTGTGATTATGTGAATATGGGTTAAATTTACTGTTGGGTATTGCTCATTGATAGTCTATTTGCTGTTTAAATGTGATTTTGTTTAGTAGTTGTGTTTGAACTTAATGGGATTGTAGTTGCAAATACGATTTCATCTTAGTGTTTTTGGCCTGCTCGGGAGAGAGGTTTTAAAACCAAAACTACTAAATTGATAGCCTGTGGTTATTGGGTCGTCGTGGGTTCAGCTCGAGTGAGTGAATCCTAGACCTTCTTCCACACATTCAGCTCGAGAGAGTGAATGGGCTAAGGTGAAGACTATGCTTAATTGTTGCAACTCAGTGTTCGAGAGAAACCGAGTTGATTCAGGGTAAGTTGTTTGAGAGAAACTTTACCCCCACTAAAGTCTAGCTTAGTTACAAATGTTCAGCAATTTACTATCAATAACAATTTACCCGGTTGTTTATTATTGTTGAGACCCAATTTTGACCATCCGCAATATATATTAATCATTGAGCTTCTTAAGTTCCAAACGATTTGAAATAATTGACTTTATAAAATTCAAATATTTTTCAAGTTATTTTAAATAGTTTTGTCACCTTTTATAATTTTAAATAATATATGTTTTATATAATTTTCTATCTAATTAGTATATTTTGTGAATATTCGAGAATTGCCTCAAAAAGATTTTAGTTTTACTTAAATAGTTGGTTAATTGGGTTTAGTTAATTAATACTTTTATTTCTTTTGAGTTATCAGTTTATAATTAAGTTAATTATCTTATTTCGTTAAAATTAAGAAGCTCGTTAATTAATCAATTTTATTTTGTCTTAATTAAATATTAGTCAAATTCCCTAAATTAAGCTCATTTTGGCTAACTTCTTAATTTTTTCATTGACCAAGAGCACAATTTAGGTGGCCATTTTCTGAATGCGGATCTAACCACATTTATTACCCTTCCTCAATTCAACACGTTCCAATTTTCCATTCAACATTACAGTAACCCAATTCTAACGTGCAGTCTACGAATTATGCTCCAAATCAGCCCATTATTCCAACCCATTTCTCCACCAAAACATTCCCATATTTCCCAGCCCATATATGCATACAATAACGTACAACAATAATAACAACAATACAAGCAGCCCCACCGACCCAACGAATTAATCCCCTAACCCGGCCCACCTTCCCTTTTCCTTCTTAAAGAAACCCAAAAACTTCTCCAAACATTCCACGCTAACCCAGCAATATCAGCAGCTAACGACAACTTCAGCTTCACAGCGATACAGCGTCAAATACATGGCAACAGCTCACTCACGGTGTCAACAAGATAGACGGAAAGCAGCAGCAGTGAGCAGTACACTGCAATTTTGTTTTCTTCTCCAAACGTCCCTATCCTTATTAATGTCGTAGCAACAGCCAAACAAGCGCCTGTCCCTATTTTCCTCTTTCGGAATGGGACGAAATTTCAGGGAAAGGGTGTTTGTACTAAATTGTGAAAGATTTTGGCATTTTGAATTTTGAATTGACCTGTGAATTCGATTTTGATCTGGTTTTTCCCTCCAATTTGGAACCCGATCTTTTTCCTTTAAAGGCGGCCCTGTTTTCATTGTGAAAGGTAGATATATATATATATATATATATATATATATATATATATAAAGGGGGAAGGAAGACACAAAAAGGAATAGTTTACAAAAGGGATTTCTCGTGATTAATCAATTTTACAATTGAAAGATTCTCGAACAAGTTCTTTGCTTCTAAATCATCGAGAAGTCCTTAATCTGGATTTTGTTTGGAGTGTTCAAACCGGAACTCGTGTGGAAGAAGTCGGTGTCTCCCCTGCTCGCACCGTCTTCGGTCGCTGCCTTCAAAAAGGTAATATTCCCTTTCTGATTTTAATCTTTTCACCGTGAGTTAGTAGTCGCCTAGTTCTATTGTTTGATGTCGTGCTCCCTCGATTTAGTCGACATGTGATTGTTTGACTCTTAACCGTTTAAAGCCTCACAAGGCCGAGATTTCGAAATATTTGGACTGCACTTTTGATAATGAACTAGTAACGTGTTTGGGTGGTTAATTCAAATGCTCTGTCGATTTTGTTTGTAGCTTAATTGCATCTGGTGCATGAGCTGATTCCCTTAAATTCCTTTTTTTTATTACTATTGAAATACCTTCACTGCCTTAAAATTTGTTCATCATTGTTGACTCTTTTTCGAGCTCCATTAGTCGTAATATTGGTGTTGGTTCTCTTGTCACCTGCTCACTATGTGTTTGAAATCGATTTAGTAAAATATATGTTAAGCACTACTGATTGATACAAGAGTAAAAAATGACGTAAGAGTTGTTGTATTGAGGCTGGAATGTTTGTTTATGTGTCGACTCCTCTTATATCTATCATGTTGTAATAAGACTACGGGCTGCGAGCATGTTTGGTTTGAATAGGAGCTTTCTCATTTGTTTCCTTCGCCTTCTATTTACTGTAGCATCGTGATTGTACTTCTCTTCTCTGGCTAAAATCTGGTGGCGAATTGTCGTGATATAAGCTTAAATTTCAGGCTCGTGTTTATCTAAAGCTCATGGTCATTTTAAGTCTCATGACTAAAATTTAGTTCGAAGTGTTGTTTCTTCCCTTGTAATTGTTTGATATTTTATCACTCCCATAGGTCATATTGGTCGTGTTCACTATCTTATTTAAATTGAAGTTTCGCTAAGGTGTAATAGCTCTTTATCCTCTGTATGGATCTTTAAATCTAATTGTTATCTCTTTATCTCTTCTTTAATACCTTACATTACTCGTGTTTTATTTTAGAAGGATTGCAGTTGTAGTTTAAAACTCCAGATTCCCTTTTTGTATTCAACTATATGCTCTCTTTAAGAATAGCTAGAATCCATGCTTTGATGCCTTGTCTTTTGGTCCTAAGTTTATATTAATTAATAGTTGCTTATTATATGCCTACTGCTGCCTGTTGTCATTTAATCCACAATTGCATTCCGTGAGTTGATCACTCAATAGTATATGCAAAATTGGTTATGTTCTCATACTAGCCTCCTATGAATTAATTTTGAGAGTTAATAGTTTTTTAACCATAGTAGATTTATTTCTTCCCTCGCTAACTGGGTTTATTTTCTTTTGTTCATCATGAGCAATTGTGGAGAATTCCGTTGAGGTCCAAATCGTTTTCTTACATCATCGGTTGGGCCACTCAGGCCTAAAGCCATTCTTGAGTCAACCCTTCCCCGAGTCAAAGACGTCAAAAGTGCAGCTGTTCGAAAACAAGAAAGTACAGGGAATTGGAGCCGAGATACGCAAATATACAACAGTATACACTCGGTGTATATGTTGTTTATGTGACAGAATTGGACCCGAAAGCCCATCTTTTGTCTTGATTGTATTTTGTTATTCCGGGCCTAAGCCCATTTATTTTCTATACTTGTTAGTTCTTAGGACAAGTTAAAAAAAATGGGCAAGAATTGGGCCCTTTGGCCCAAAACGAAATAGGCCCAAATACTGGTCCAAGCAGACAGAAACCAGATTTGGGCCTAACTCTCTTTCCCTCTTTACTTTATTGTGCTCATTTACTTACCAGTATTTGACGTTAGTCTTAAGGTCGAAAAATTCAAATCCCCGAAGGACGTCTATTTTAATTTAACAATTTAACTAAATCAGTCAACTCTTAACAAGACTTAAAGAAATAAATTTTGCGAGATAGCTCACTTAGATAAAGTTTAAATATTTCCCCTTTTAAATAGTTTCAACTATAAAATAGTTCAATTTTGCAAGTCGAGTTAAGTTAAAATTATTTTAGCCAAATAATTAATTGTCGAATAACCACATTAGTGGACATTCTAGGTGCTTTTTTTTAAAACCTTCCTAGAATGTTAATAAGAACCTCGAACCCTTAATAATTTTCAATAGATTCACTGTTTTAGTCTTTTGAAAATGATAGTTTTCTTGATTTTTCTTAAAAATTAAGTGGCGACTCTAAACCAATTAAAAAAATATATTTTTAAATAAAACAATTATATCACATATTCCTATCATATACCAAGAATCCCGTCTCCCTATCTCATATCTCTATATTCTGATTGTGTGATTGATTTCAAGGGTAATTGGGATGATCACCTACCTTTCATTGAGTTGCTTACAACAATAGTTACCAATCTAGCATCTAGATGGCTCCTGACGAAGCTATTTATGGGAGAAGATGCAGATCTCATATTGGATGGTTTGAAGTTGGTGAAGATGGGTTAATAGGACCAGACTTAGTTTGTCAAGCTATAGAGAAAGTGAAAGTTATTCAAAAGAGATTGAAAATAGCCAGAGTCGTCAAAAATCCTACACTGATGTTAGGAGAAGGGAGTTAGAGTTTGAGGTAGATGATTGGGTATTTCTTAAAGTTTTACCCATGAAGGGTGTTATGAGTTTTGGTCAGAAGGGGGAACTTAGTCCCTGGTATATTGTGTTGACACCCAATTTTGGACCTCCACATTATAGATTAATCATCGAGCTTCTTCAATTTCAAACAATTTCAAATAATTAGTTTCATAAATTTTCAAAAAAATAAAATAAAAATATTATTATTATCATTATTATTATTTATTTTTGCAAGTTTTTAAATAGTCTATCACTTTTTTGTATTTTTTAATAATATATACGTTTTATATAATTATGTATGAAATAAGTATATCCTATAAATATTCGAAAATCATCTCAAAAGATTTTATATTTTTAGTATATTTTAAAATGATGGCTATAATTTCGAATTAATTAGCTTTTATGAAATCCGAAATATTTTTTTGAGTTATTTGTATGTAAGTTTTGTCAATTTTATAATTTTTTTTAAAAATAAATAATAATAATAATAATAATAATAATATAGTTCGCAAGTTATTTTAAATAGTCTTGTCACTTTTTATAATTTTTAGATAATATATATCTTTCACATAATTATGTATATAATTAGTATATTTTATGAATATTCAAAAATCGTCTCAAAAAGATTTTATATTTTAAATATTTGGTTAGTTATTTAGTTATATAATAGTTCATATATATTGTTTTATATATATATGTGTGTGTGTGTGTGTGTGAAATAATTAGTTTTTTTTAATTAAGTTGATTATTTTATTTTGTTAAGATTAAGAAGCTCGTTAATTAATTAATTAATTCATCTTATTTAAGTTTTATGTCGAATTTGCTAATTAAATTCAATTTGACTAACTCTTAATTTAAGTAGGCTAAGTTTGCAATCCTTTGGCCTTTTTGTTAATTTCCTTACCATTTACTTTAATTATTCCAGGCCAACTTTGGGCCTTTTTTCCGACATCAGCCGGCCCAACACTCCTTATTTTTGGCCCATTTCCTTTTCCACCAATGACCAGCCCACTTCAGCAACAATTCCTCCATACAACCAATTCAAAAGAAACCCATTTCAACAATACAACCAACGATCCAAACATACATACAACAATACCACATCTGACCCGACCCTTTTCTCCTTCTTCCTCAACGCGAGAACCAAGATTCAAGACGCTGCAAACCCAAAAATCGCGGACAGCAGCCATACCCTACGACCCCTATATCGTCTTCTTCACGCGAAAATCCCACCAAATCGTGGAAATTTGGCAACCTTATCTCTTGGAAGAGATTTTTGAATTTCGAATTTGGAAATCATCCCATCTTTTCAACCCATTCCCCCCCTTTTTTCAATCCCAAATTCCATCTATAAATACCCATATTCACTCTTGAGGAGGGAGACGGTTTTTGAGTTTGGTTTTGAAGTAATAATCACTTCTACACTTGAAAATTTTATATTTAGCTCTCTAATTCTAAGTTCCGAGAAGTTCGCCACTCGGATTCTCTTGGTTTGCTATTCGTATTTGGCTTTTGTGGTGGAAGAACCGCTGCCCCCTCAATCTCGTTGTCTCCGTCGCTGCTCCGGAAGAGGTAATATTTTGTTGTTTTGTTCTTCATGATGCTTTGATTCATTTATGGTATTATGCTCGTTTAATATTATAGTTCGTTTAGTTTTTTTTTAGTTCATCTTAAGTTGAATCAGTTTGTATTGTTTTTTTTTTTTGTAGTTAATTTGCTAGGTGATTTGAAATTATGTAGTCAATCCTTGCCTATTTAATTTACCTATGTTAGCTTAAGTATTGACTAACTCAAGAAGATCTTATTTTTGTCCCTATGTTTATCCTACTATTCTTGAAGAGGAAGTATTGAATATTAGCCTAATCTCATGTGATTAATGTATTTGGTCTCTGCTCCCGACTTTGATCTACAATATTCCCCTTTTGAATTTGTAGCCTTCCATTAAATTTCTCTACTCATCATATATCCGGTTTAAGTCCTTGATTTGCTGAATGAATAATTGAATACCAATTAACATCTTCTGTTGATTTAGCATGAGTCCTGCAAAGGACTAAACTTGCATAAGGTGTTCATCCTCTTCTTATTTTGTTTCTTAAATTATCCTCTTGCTTAGCTTAAATGGGATAAGTTATATATTTTTCATAATGCTCGTGTCATTATCTTGGAATAATCGGGTTGGAAGCTGTGATTTTTAAGTTAGAATAATACATTGCAATACATCTTGATAGCGTGAACACGACCACAATTATAATCTCTTTTCTTCCTTGATGGTTTATGGTCTATAACACATTGTTTTCTTGTAATATATTAAGTGTGGTTTACTTTAACTTTTATCAAAAAAAAAATATTAAGTGTGGCCTATAAATTTTGTGTTGTGTTTTCTAATGGCTTTTCTGGGCATTCAAGAGGACCAAATAATTTTCATGTTACCTAGGAGAGGGCTGCCAACCTTTATTCCTTTATATGTTTAATATGGGCCTTCACTGATTACAATACTTGATACATGTAATATTAGAGTCTAAAGCCTTGCTGTAAATTATATGTAGCAATATATTGGTTAAGAATGATGTGCACTCTACATAATATTTATTTCATACACATGTGATATCATTTTGATTGTCTACAGTTGAGTTGAATGTCTAGATCGTTTTAGTTATGTCTATTGAACCTATTAGATGATTTAACATTGCGCCCATATGAACTAATATTATTTCAAAGGGAGTTCATTCTACCTACTATTTATGATAATCTACAAAGGGTAAGAATGATTCTTATCGTGGTTAATTCTAACTAAAAACATGGTTGCCTCTTGAAGTTATCTCTAGTTAACCTTTATCCTTCTTTTCTTGCATGGACCCTCTCGGGTTGAGTCCATTGGACTCCCTTCGTTACTCTCCTTGCATCACGGGTTGGGTAGAAACCCAACATCTTCTCCATCGAGTCAGCAACAATTTTGTACGAGCTGGAAATTGAAAACAGGTGTACAGAAAGTTCGAAAACGGGCAGTATACTTGCTGCATACAGCAGTGTACACCGGTATACATGGGGAATATCGATATACAGGTCCAAAAGTAAAATACAGGGGTTTGGAAGCAGGAGTTACACGAAAAGAGTTGATATACATGCCGATATACACTGATATACATCAGCTGTCTACCAAAAACGGGTTTTGGTTAAACCCCAAAAAAATACCAACGAAATTGGCCCAAAAGGAGGCCCAAATTCATTTCCGCCTTACTCTTTAATTATTTAATTGTGATTATTTATTGTTTGTTGTTTAACTATAACTTTATAATTTTTAATTAACTTAATTAGATTCCCCAAAAGAAAAGTTATTTTCTTTGTGTTGGTTAACTTTTAATATTTATTTTACTTTATTAATCAAATATGTTGATCAAATTATTCTTTCTAATTAAGTGGAACCTTTTATTCTTAAGATATATGTTTTAACGCCCCTTCACTTATTCGTATTATACTCATTTTAAAATTATTATTTTTAGTTAAAATATTTTTCTTAAATAAGCTTTAAAAATGTTAGTCAAAACTTTTCCAATTAATAAAAAATATATACATATAAAACATTACTTAGTCATTTTCTCAAAAAGGGTTAGTCAATTAATTTAAAATGATGTTCATGCTTTAATTTATTAAATTGGTTTAAATTGTTATTTCGAAATGAATTAGATAAATTCTAATCAGTCTAGTTTTAATATTCTAATCACTCGTATTTCGAGTCAATTGTTTCATTTTGAATCATTTTCTCTAAAAAATCAAAAAATAAAATGTGTCATTTATTTAATTATTTTTTCAAAATTAATCAAATATTGTAAGTTATTATTTTTTATGTTAAATCATTATTTTCCTAAAAATAGTCAAATATATTTTAGTCAAGTCGCAGGTCAACCGCATGTTAGCGGGCACTTCGAATGCTTAAACCCTTCTCGAAGTGTAAATTGAACCCCGAACCCCCTTTGGTATTTTCAAAAGATTTTTTCTGTTTAAATCTTTGAAAATTATAAGTTTTCTTAATTTCTTTAAAAAATTAAGTGGCGACTCTTTTCTAAGTATTTTCTCAAATTGTTTTATACTTAGAACATTTCAAAAAAATGATTTTTTCTAAAGGTTAGGAAAATTACGGCATAACATATTGTCCCTTATAGAATATCGAAAAGGGTTGGTAATGTAGTTCACGAGTTGGAGCTACCTTAAGAGTTAGCTGTGCTTCATCCGGTATTTCACATCCCATGTTGAAGAAGTGCATGGGTGATCCTTCATTGATTATACCAACTGAAGATATTGGGATCAAGGATAGCTTATCTTATGAGGAGATTCCTATTCAGACTCTAGATCGCCAAGTTCCCAAGTTGAGAACAAAAGAGGTAGCATCAGTCAAAGTTCTTTGGAGAAACAAATTTGTTAGGGAAGCTACTTGGGGAGCTGAGAAAGATATGAAGAAGATATATCCACATCTCTTCGAATCCGGAGAAGTTCCAAATTAAGGTATTAATCCTTTTCTTGGCTTTTATTTATAAGATTAACATGTTGTATTTGCATTGCATGTTGGGTGTCTGAGCTGAATGTTAAATGTTACACCCTTAGCCTACTAAGAGTAATCTCATTCGAGGACGAATGTTCCCAAGGGGGAGATATTGTAACATCTCACAAATTGAAAGAACTAGAAAGAGCTAGAATTAGAAAGAGTGATTTTTGGAAATAATAAAAAATCTGGAAAATTGGTTAAGTTTGAGTTTTTTTTATCAACTTTAAACGACCATAACTCCTAGCTCAGGATGATTTAGGTATGTTTCCAGATATCTTAGAAAATATCTTGGAATTATCTTTCCAACGCCGCTGAGTTTGCGTGATTCTGAGTTCGTATGAATGAGTTATCCCTATTGGAAGTTGGGCTGTTCAAATAAGGAAAGTCCAATCCAGATTTTAGAAGGGCATTATGGTCTTTTCACCACCCAATTAAGTTAATTCATTTTTAGCAGTTAAATTGGGGTCTAAACTGAATTGGTTCAGATTAGACAATTGGAAATTTACACTAGGGTTTTTGGAGAAAGAACGCAAGAGGAGAAAAGAGGAGAAAGAGCAAAGTTCGTCGTTCTTGAAGGTTTAGCTCGTGGATTTCGACAAGGGTTGATCCCTAAAGAGGTATGTGAGTCTTTTATAGCGTTGGGTTCATTCACCCTCACGCCAATCACGTTTATTTCAGCGAAGTTTGTTCTAGAAAGTTGAAAGTTGATGAATCTTGAATGGTATTCTTGAATTTATTTTTCGTTCTTGAATTGGGCTGAATTGAGAAGTTTCTGAGATCTTTACGTCGAGTTTTAGAGTTGTTTTGAGTTAGGTTCATGGGTACATATGTTGGGTATCTGAATCTAAAGAAAAATTGAGAAGAGTAGTCGAGTTTAGGTGAATTTAACCTGGAAAACGAAAGAAAGAAAAAATTGAACAAATCTGGAGCTCTTGTCCGCGTCGCGGACGTGTCCCAAAATTTCGCAAAATGTCTCTTCGCGTTGCGGATCGGTCATGGACCGTTCTGCTTCAAAAATTATTTTTGTGACCAAAATTTAAATACACCTCCGCGTCGCGGACTAGTTTCCAGGCAGTGATTTCTTGATCATTTCTCATGTTTAGCTATCTAAAATCATTCCTAAACATCATGAGATCTTTCCTATCACAAATCTCAATCCTTGAATACATAATTCAATTCAAGGAAAGTTAAGAGTCAAGTAAAGAGAAGTTAAGAGTCAAGTCAAGAGAAGTCAAGAGTAAAGTTAAGAGGAGTTCATAAAGTTTTCCAAAAGTTTTTTACAAATGTGTTAACTTTGCTTTAAGACTTGAGTTTTGAGTTGAGTAAAGAGTAAAAGTTTGAAGTTCATTTCTTCAAAAGAGTATATCGGGACTATGTATTCCCAAAGAATAAATGTTTTCACATTTAAAGAAGAAAGGAAACCTTGATTTCCAAAAGCGCCTTTGAGCTAGTTTTCAGTAAAGAGTAAGAGTAAAGTTCATTCTTCAAAGATTATATGGGAACTACGTATTCCCATGAGTTAAAATGTTTTCATATTTGAGTAAGAAAGGAAACTGAGATTTCCAAGAAGAGCTTTTAAGCTAAGTTTTTGAGTAATTATCTCAAACCAAAGAAAGAGTTTTGTTTTTACAAACATATGAGCTAAGTATATTTTGAGAGTAGTATTGAGCACCGATATGTGGACGAGTTTGAGTTCAGATAACTCACATCTCCATAAACCATGTATCCATCATGGGTAGTAAAAGATCATACTTTTTAGATGACTCCTTAAGATGCTTTTAGCATAGACTAGTGGATCCACTTAGTTAAGGCGTTCTATATGACGGCAAAGTACATGACAGTTCTGGCAGCGTAGGCAAGACATTGTATCACCACTTAGGCTCATAGTGGTGGTTGTCGGTTAGAGAAACTCCCACAAAAACTATATTACTTTGATATATGAGTTAAGTTGAGTTTGTTATTGCATATATTTAACAAATTGAGTTGTTATTTAATGTTTTAAATGCTTTGTATAAATTGACTATAATTGTTGTTTTACATTGCATTTTGAGTTGAGTTATTCATGAGTTGAGTAAAGCCAAGGTATGTGTTCCTTTCAAACTCTTTCAAAGCTTAAGTTATGTTTTATCATTCCAACTCGTATACTTGTACATTCAATGTACTGATGTCGGTTGGCCTGCATCGTCTTATGATGTAGACGCAGGAAACCAGGATTAGCATCCAGCGCCTCGTTGATCAGGTTGAGCACTCAGAGTCAGTTGGTAAGACTCCTTGCATTCTTGTAACGATTCTAAAAACGAACTAGTGAAACTAGAGCCTCACATGTGAGTTTGGAGTTGAGAACTTGATGAAATGATGAGAAATGACCGTGACGTCCGGAAACTAGTCATTTGAACTAGTGAGTTGTAAGGGTCAACTTTAAATGGTCATATATTTTAGCTCAAAATGAATTAGGTGGACCTTTACCTATCCAATTAAAGGTCTCTGAGTCCTCTTTCCAACGCCACCGAGTTTGCCCAATTCCGAGTTTGGAGTAAAAAGTTATACCCGAAATAGTGAAGCACTGTCGAAAAGGACGAGTTTAGACGGGTTTAGTGAACACTTTTAAGTTTATCTTTGTGGGTCCTTAATTCTTTTCCTAAGTTGAGTTCTTATTATTCTTTGCCTTTCCTAGCAATTATAAAGCCCCTTTTTTGACCAAAATTCTTTTATTTAAGTCACTCCAAATTAGAATAAAGAAAGAAACCCACCTCCTCTCAAATATCTTTCTCAACAATCCTCCATTAAAGAAGGTCAAGAACTAGGAGCTAGGGTTTGACGATTTTAAGGTGGTTCTTTCTCAAAATTGCTTGGGGATTCTTAGTTAAGGTATGGGGACTTTTTATCTTTGATTCCTTTTTCAATCAAAGAGCTAATTCAAAGTATTTTCAAAGTTCTTCAAAAATCCTAAAGTCCTAATTTCGATTCTAGCATGGGTTCTTGCATAAAAAGGGTTTTAAATGATGATTTATATTGTTATTAATGATTATTAATGGTTTTTAGAAAGATATCCCCATGAACCCATGTTTTCTCAAATTCTCTAAATTTCACCATAAAGTGGGTGTATTGATTTTGAGTAGATGATTAAAAAAAATTGTGTTTAGTATGGTATGGGCTGTTCATATATGGTATTATATATGTGAATTGTTAAGAATCTTTATTGAATTGAAGGATGTGGGATGTTGGCCTTGAATGGGCAAAAAAATTGTGAATTTGTCTTCATGTTGATTATGGGCTTATGCTTAGCTTAAATGGTATAGTTGAATACCATGATTACCTATGCATTCTATTGTGAATTGTTTGATCATGAGAATGGTGAAGGTGGCTTGGAAAGGATGGTAAGTTGACCTACTTTATGAATAATGTTGAATTAGTAGAGAATTGAGTAATGTTGGTTATGGCTTTGGAGAATGGTAAGATGGCTTAATCTCCTAGTATTGATATAATTGTTATTGATTGGTTTGATCCACCTTTGGTGGAGGTGGTTAATTGTTGTATTATTGTGAATTGAGGCCATGAAAGGCATTATATAAATGTTATTATATTGTTGTATTATTATACACATATGAGGCTATATGTAAAGTCCTATATGAAGCTATATATATAGTTTTATGTGAAGCTATATGTGAAGGCATGATGTGAAAGAGTTTATGTGATCTTGTGATGATCCTATGTAAAGTGGATAGCATTGTGATTTAAAGTATGACTTCTCATGATGTATATATGAAATGATGTTGGATTATGAAGTATCCTTAAATGAAAATGTTGTGACTTGGTTGGTAGACTAAAGTGTCCCTCCTTGTTACTTAAAGTCTTGAATGCATAAATGTGTGAAGTGGGCAGAACTAAGAAATGGTGCCCTTTCTATAAATTCTAAAAGAGGAATTTTAGGCCAAGACTTGAATCGGCAGAACTAAGAAATGGTGCCCTTTCATAAGTCTAGTTTTCCTAAGTAAATGTATAACCTTGAAGGATGGGCCTTAGGGCGATGTTCCCTTTCTTGAGTGAAATGATAGATTTAGAGATGGATGGAGCCGGAACGGCATGAAAATCCTTATCTAAGAAAGTCAATGAGCTATCCTTATGAACCTTGATTGGCTATGACTAAGAAATGGGGCCTTTCTTAGGAAGAGGTACTATGAGTTGGTTGAACTAGAAAAGGAACCCTCTCTAGTACATATGTGAATGAAATACTCTATGGGAAATAAGGCTAGCACCGAGTGAATGTGGTTAGGAAGGTGGCCTAGTTGAGTATGAGATTAGGCACAATGAACTTCCTTGGACATCCCCTAAACCATGTGCCTACATGGGTTGCTTACTAGTTCTACCTTTGGCAAGTAGAACAACCTCCACGGAGTAGGATAGACTCCGGATTCCATACCTAGCTAGTATGGTCTATGTCGGTTATGTCTATTCCCATCATATGGGATGTGCACTCTAGTTATTGGATGGGTTCTACAACGTGTTGGTAGTAGTATGGGATGCTATCTACACATGGCACGAGTAGGCTTTGAAGATACTAAAGTGAGTTCCCTAAGTCTAACGACTATTATGTGAAAGTCCCCTTATGTGCTTGAATGTCTCCAAAATGGTTTCTTAAAGAATGTTGGTCTATTGATGTTATGTTGTAAAGGAAATGTCCTTATCTAAGGTAATCTTGGGGAACACTTAAGTGTGCTTGAAGAGGTTGTATGGGCGGTCACTTTTTGTCTCACTCAAGTGTGTCTTAAGATTATATTAGGTAGAGGTCATATGGTAATGAAATGGCATGTGTTCTTTTAAAGTTAAGCATGGGTTGTATATGGATATATGTTGAGTATATGTATGGTTGGCTATGGTCTTATATGTTAATGTTGACTTGTATTATGTCTCTTATACTTGTAAAGGAAAGGTTTTATCAAATGATATGAAAGCATTTACTTCCTTGAAAATGTCCTTTTTGGCATGTTTTTGCATGGTCTCCATACTTAGTACTTAATTGTGCTAACCCCTTTCTTTCCCTTTTTGGACTAAAGTGTAGGGATTTGGAGATGATGACATGTCATGGCTATTTGATAGGTTTCTAAGTGTTGAAGATGAAGACTTGGTGAGTCCTCATATATTCGAGGACAATACCCCATATGTTCTTTTACGTCATTTTAGTATTGTTTAAGTTGTGTATGCATGGGATTAGTCCCGAATTTTGTACTCTAAAGTATTAGATGGTTTTGAGACATCATGTATAAAGTCTAGAAAGTCTTCCGCTTGCTATATTTTATTTTATTTTATGAAATGTTTTCTTGGTAAAGAAAGTTTTTAATTCCTTATGGTTTTAGTGTCTATGCGATGAATGAATGCTAAGAGGCTTGTATTAGACCTCTTCGAGGTCGAGTACACCGGTTACGACTAGAGGGTGCTCCCGGGTCGTGACAATTCTGGAGGGTCCTTTTCATAGTTGTTTAGCTTTTTAGTTGTTAGGATGATCGGGGGTCGTGGCTCGACATCCCTCTTTGTTTTAGAGGCTTTATAGACAATTAGTAGTTCAGTTGTCGTTACATTATCATTTCATATGTTAAGACTTGAGTTGCCATTTTGGCCAAGTTGAATATTGACTTTTAAATATTCTAAGTTATTTTATTTAACAATTGAGTAAGTGAATTTGATCATTGGAATAATGCTTAGAGTCTTCCGCTAAGTAAGTAAGCCAGGCCAAGGGTTCGCTTGGGGCCAACAATGGTTCTTGAGTGCCGGCCACACCCAGGGTGTAGGCTCAGGGCGTGACACTAACACACACGTAAAACTTAGAAAATCATCTAACTCCTATATATTATTTGTCCCTTAAATGCTAAAAAAATTGGTGTAGATCACGGTGATGCTATGGGAATTTTTCCTCAGGTTCTTACACATGGTTTTGTAAAGGTTTTGAAAAAGAGTGTATGAAAGTCATATCATCAAAAAATTCATGGGCTAACACACACGAAAAACTTAGAAAATTGTCTAATTCATGTTGAGTGACCCCTAAATGTTAAAAAATAATGTGGATTATGGTGAGGCTAAAAGGATTATTCCTAAGGTGCTTCTAGATGGTATTATAAAGATTTTGAAAAAAAATTGTCCGGAAGCCATATCACCAAGAAATCTATAGGCTAAGACACACGAAAAATTGAGAAATCTGTCTTATTCATATTGAGTGGCTTTTGAATGCAAAAAAAGTGGTGTGGATCATGGTGAGGCTATATGAATTGTTCCACAAGTCCTTACGGATGGTTTTGTAAAGGTTTTGGGGGGAAATATCTAGAAGTCATATCACCAATAAATTCATGTGCTAACATATAAAAAACTGAAAAAATTGTCTAATTCCTATTGAGTGGCCCCTAAATGCTAAAAAAGGTGGTGTGGATCATGGTGAGGCTATAGAAATTGTTCCTTAGGTCCTTACGGATGGTTCTGTAAATGTTTTGGAAAAAAGTGCTCGAAAGTCATATCACCAAAAAATTCATGGGCTAACACACACAAAAAGTTGAGAAAATCGCCTATTTTTTGTTGAGTGACCTAATTACAAAAAAATGTGACATGGATCATGGTGAGACTATAAATATTGTTCTCCAAGTCTTTATGGATGGTTTCGTAAAGACTTTGAAAAAAAAGTGTGTGTGTATATATATATATATATAAATACAATTGAACAAAAGCAGGTCTGAATGAGTATACTTAGGCATGGAGCATTCCGAGTATTTGCTTCAGGATTTGTTCCTGCGCATCTCCTTACTTTATAGCAGTTATTGCTCCTGTTACAGAAGGTATAGTTCTCGCCTTAGCTTTTTCTTTGAAAACGGAGACTGTCCCAATTTCCTAATGAGATAGGCAAGTGGAGGGAGAACTAGACATATATTTCTAGACAAAGATAGGTTAAAATGGATAGCTTGCGGATGGGAATGATGGGATAGATCCCTATTGCAGAAGGAGGTAGGAGGTAGAACCGGGGGAATAATTATGGCTATATAGGTCCTCTAGCTCTGCCCCTAATTCCAACAACCACAAAAGGAGAAATAAGATTCTTATTCTCCTTTATTTACTGTTCTTTTGTTAATGAGTGAAAAGATTCTCCATATTTAAGAAGATATCTCAAATGAACCTTTATGTACAAATGAACCATCCAAAATGTTTCAATTTCGACTAGCTACAAGTTATGAACATTTTGTATACTAAGTTTTGACTTAATTATGTAAACACACACGATTCTTAATAAACAACTGGTAGATAAGGTACAAAACAAGTAACTCAAAAACATCCAATCGAGTTTACAAAAAACATACAAATGAAAGGTAATTAACAGCATGCAACAAGAAGTTTTCTCCTTGCAAAATTTGAATATTTAAGCAAAGGAGAAACTGAAATATTGTACATTTTTAATGCACTAACTCAACTATGGGTGTGCTCGAGAATAGTTCAAAACCATGACAAATTCTTGGGCAGAAGCTCCAACTTTTGCTAATTTTTTTCCAGAGTTAGGTCCTACACGTAACCACAATTCTGCTAGATTTTTGAGAGAAAAAGTAGGTTGAATTTGCATTCCTAACATGTGAATCTCCACCTACAAGACAATTTATTATGATTTAAATTAATAATCAGGTGTCAAGCAAAAGGTAGATGATAAGTAGTTAATTACCTCGTCTTCACTCTGGAGACTCAATTTGTGTGCAAGGTACTTCTTTATGTAGGAAGACGACTTGTTCACATCCCTATTTAACCATAAAAAAAGTATAACATATTCATTGAAGTTAACATGTATTTTGGAAAGTAAAAAGATGTATATAGTATGAAAGAAAATAAAAAATCGGGGGGGGGGGGGGGGGGGGGGTACACTTCCATTAAGATCTCGCTATACGAGGTCCAAGGAAGGGCCAGACCATTAGGGTTCATTATACGCAGTTTTATTCCGCATTTCTGTAAGGGGTTGTTTCTATAGCTCGAAGTTGTGATATCCTAATCAAATTGCAACAAATTTACCAATAACGTCAAGGCTTCCCTTCCTTTGAGAGAGAACTCAAACAAAAATAAAAAACAAAATTACCTCTACCAAACTGATTTATGCATGCCACAATGGCTACTACAGTTTTAATAAAACAAATATATGAGCAGCATTTCTTATATAGTTGTAAGATATGTTCAGTGTTATTCTCCATCTAGAACTTCAAGAATTTATATATATATATATATTTAAATGTAATTAATATTTTTGTAAATATTTAAATGTAATTAAAGACTTACTTGATCTTTATGTAGCGGGAAGAAATTTGTGGTAAGGGTAAAGAACATGCCCTGGAACAACCATATCTAGTCAAATATTGTCACATAAATCGAAATACAAAGAAGAGCAATACATAAAATTGAAAGTCATAGAATTAAACTCACTGTTTATCACATGCAACCAAAGTGAACCAAATGGGATGTACTCTTTCATTAACTACTCTTGTACTACCACTGATTGTACCTCCTTCTGCCTCAATAGCAACTTGAACTTGTGCCACATTAAGATTTGTTCCACCACCACCATCACCATCACCACTACCGCTAACAGGAAAAGGAGAAAGAGGATTATTTGTTTCTTTTTTCTTTCTTCCACGTCGTCCCTTTTTCCCTTTTCCTTTATCAATATTGTTATTATTACTACTTGATGGTGCTTCTATAGCTTGAACAACATCTAATTTTTTAACAGCATTTTGTTGTCTAACTTTGTGTTCCTTAACGTTTGGTGAAGGCACATACTCATCGTCTTCTTCATCATCATCATTGTCTTCCTCATTTTCATAATCATCAAGATTAAATTGTGGAGTACTACTAATGAACTTTGGCACTGGCTCTTCTGAATTGTCTAAGGTGTCACCTTTTGTTACCAATTTGTTCAATGGTTCCCATAAGTCATTGATCCCATCCAACGGTTCAATACTTTTGTTTTTCTTTGAGGATTCGGCAGCATAAGCAATACTCTCAACCTTCAACAAGTGATCACAAGAGTTACTACACGTTTCATTCACTAAGAAGATTCAAAGTATTTAGAAAAAAATTAAACGAACAAGAATTCAACATATAGTATATATATAGTGTAATTTTTTGTTAAGAGTTGTCAATTGGCTCCCTTTGGATGAGGATAGATCTGCCTCATTGATCTTGGTCCAATAGTCAACAAAATGTTTAGAACTTATATATAACTATGTTGAGAATGAGTGTGATCCATATATGTGCATAATTTAAATAAAAAGTATTGGTATCAGTTGAACTCACAGAATCCAGCCTAGATTTGGCTCGAATTCCAACCAAGTCAATTACTTTCACCTTGAACATTAACTAGTTGTTCAAACTCTTTAATGACTAGACAAAAAATAATTACCTAATACTAACTAAGGCTGGCAAACGGACCGGTTTTTGT
This sequence comes from Solanum okadae, assembly GCA_036553675.1. Classification (NCBI taxonomy): domain Eukaryota; kingdom Viridiplantae; phylum Streptophyta; class Magnoliopsida; order Solanales; family Solanaceae; genus Solanum; species Solanum okadae. The sequence continues at coordinate 55,674,896 of CM071686.1, forward strand.
CCGGTCCGGTCCGGTTCCCGTACCGGTAAGACCGGTACCGGTTGAACCGGTAAGGAACCGGTCTTATAGGTACCGGAACCGGTACCGAAATGGAATCTGGATTTTTATCCAGTTGATCCGGTTCGGTAAGAACCGGTTCCGGTCCGGTTCAACGGTCAATTTAAATTATTTTTTTTAAACTTTTTTTTTTTTAAAATGTGAACGTTAAGAGCCGTTGGGCCCTTTTAGCCGTTGGGCTGGGGCCCAAAATGGCTCCAAACAGCCCCCCCACCCCTCTCTACCCCTTAACACTATAAATATACTCATATTTTTTCATTTAAATCACAAATTCACAAACTATTTCATTAATATCTTATAAAATCTCTTAATTTTCAATCTCTCATAAATTCATAATTATTATTTTGTGATATTGACTTGGAGTTCGAATTTCGGAGATTTATTTGAAGTAAATCGGAAGCTTCAATTGGCATCTCTCAATTCTGGCTTTGGTTATACGTCTACTTTTACGTAGACGTTCGGTACATTCGTTCCAACTTTAATTTTTTATTTGTTTATTAATTAAGTTATTTTATTTTTTTGTTATATTATCTTTGCTTGTTTTTCATAATATTAATTATTTTAAACTTGAACATGAATTTTGAAAAATATAGTGGTAAAAGACCAATGTCGGAAAGAAAAAATAATAGGGGAGGAGGAAGTAGTTCTAATTCTAAAAATTTGCCACCTCCTAGATTTAGAATTAATACTAATGATTATACTCATGTTGATGAAACTTCTTTTACATGAGACTCACGACCTATTGAATTTAATTCCGAAAATGAAATAGATCATGAAACTTTAAATAGATGTTTTACTAATTTTGAGGAAGAATTAGATGAGGAAGTAGAAATAAATGAGGAAGATGATGAGACCCCTACCCCTACTAGTCCGGCTACTGAATTACCGGAACAAGATGAAGTCCCCTCTTTACCTACTTTTTCAAAGACCGCTGTACGTGTTAAAAGATCTTTAGTATGGAAATTTTTGGTACAAAATGAGGAAAAAACTATTGTTACTTGCACGGAATGTAAATTGATCATGAAACATGTAACTACGGGTACACAAGGGGGAACGGGACGACTAAGAACACATTTGAGAAAGTGTAATAAAGAATTTGCTCGCCTAGATGATATAGAAAGGGCTAATAGAAATGGAATACCTCAACCTGAAAATTCTATGGGAGCTGGAGGTTCTAATATGGTTCAAAGTGTATTAAATATGACTAACCCGGCTAGCCGAAGCACACACCGCACATATAGTAAAGAAAAAAATCGTAGAGAATTAGCTAAAATGGTTGCTGTTTGTGGTTTGCCTTTTTCATTTCCTTCACATCCTGGTTTTATTCAGTATATTCGGGAATTGTATAACCCAGATTATGAAGGTATTCCAAGAAGTACAATTAAAAGTGATCTTTTTAAATATCAAAAAGAATATTGTCATTTTCTTCGTTGTTTATTTGTTTATTATGATGGTAGATTATCTATTACTTCTGATATGGGACGTAGTCCTAATGGTAATGATTATTTTACAATTACTGTTCATTAGATTGACCATGAATGGAACATGCAAAAACGAATATTAGGATATAAATATGTTAAAGAAACTAAAACCGGTTCTTATATAGCAACAAAAATAGGCCTTGTTTTACAATTTTATGGAATATGTGATAAAATAATGAGTGTCACTTTAGATAATGCTTCTAATAATTTGAAAGCAATTGATTATTTAAAATGTAGACTTTGTCCAATTGATAATGATTCTTTTCATATTAAGTGTGCCGCACATGTGTATAATTTGATAGTAAAAGATAGTATTTCTCAATTTGGAATTTCTTGTGAAAAAATTAGACTTGCTTGTAATTGGATTTTTAAAGCTAAAATAAAAGCTAGAATTACAGAATTTAAAAATCGTTGTAAAGAATGTGGACTTGAATATAGAAAAGTTCCAAAAGAAGTATGCACTAGATGGAATTCTTTATTTGAAATGCTTCAAGTTGCTTATATTTATCAAGAGCCGGTACAATTAGTTTTTAATGCTCATAATGCGGACCCGAATTTGAGAATTGGCTATGAAGATTGGGAAAATACAAAAGAACTTATTGAATTTTTAAGTGTTTTTTATAAAGCAACAAATGCTGCTTCTGGTCAATATTATCCAACTATTTCTTCTGTTTTAGTAAATATTTGTGCTATTTCATCTGAATTTGCAAAATATAAAGGAAAAGATCGATTTGAAAATTCCCTTGCTTTTATGATTGAAAAATTCAAAAAATATTTTTTTCCTATTCCTCAAATCTATTTGACTGCTACTACTTTCAACCCAAATTACAAATTAAAAGGTGTTGAAAGAATGGTTGAAAAGATTTATGCAAATTTAGAAATTAAAGATGATGAAACTCCTAGTGTTGAAGATTGTAAAAGTAACATATATATAAAAGCTAGAGAGTTATATAATACATATAAATCTATGGAAAAAAATATTTCAATAGTTGAACCTCCATCTTGTAAACCTAGAAGCGATGATACGGATGATTGGATGGATGATTATCTTGAGCTTGAATCATCTACTAATAATGATTTTGATTTATATTTCAATCAGGCACGGGAAAAGATTAGGCATGAAGAAGGACAACTTCAAGCTCCAATATTAGTATGGTGGAAGAATCGTGAAAATCAATTTCCGACCCTTGCTAGGATTGTTCGAGATGTGCTAGCGATTCAAGCATCATCGGTCGCTTCGGAGCAAGCCTTTAGTGCGGCGAGATTTATGATTGGAGATCATCGATATTCATTAGCAAAGGATAGTTTGGAAATATCGGTGTTGTTTCGAGATTGGGTCAATGTCGAAAGAAGAAATACCGGACTACCACAATTAAATAGCCAAATAGAAGACGAAATAGATGAAATATTTGGTGATAATAGTGATGATGGTATGGAAGCAATGGAAGAAGAACGACAAATACAAGTTCCAAAAAATGTTTCTTTTGAAATGATACAAAAGTTACGAAAAGATTTTAAAAAGAGTTTCAATTGTTAGTACAATAATTAATATTCAATACCTAGATTATGTACTCTTTGTCTCTTTCTAATATTTGTATTGTACAATTTATTTATTTGAATAAATATATGGCTATTCGCCTTGATTTTCTTTTAAAATAGTCTCTTATATTTAATCCAAGTCATTTTAGAAATTTAATTTTCAACTATTTTAATATTAGTTTAAAGTTTAAACTTTAATATAAAATTGAATTTTAAGATTTAAATTTTAAATTCAATATAAACTTTAAACTTTAAACTATAAAGTCAATTTTAAACTTTAAAATTTAAATTCAATATAAAGTTATAAACTTTAAAATTTAAAGTCAATTTTAAACTTTAAAGTTTAAAGTTTAAACTTAAACTCAATTGAAACTTTAAAGTAACTTTAAAGTTTAAAGTTTTAAATTGAAGTTTTTTAATAATATAATTTTATTAATTAATAATATAATATTATATAATAATTAAAGTTAATAAAAAAATTACAGGTACAAAATGATCCGGTAAGAACCGGTTCCGGTCCAGTCCAAACCGGTTCCAATCCGGTAACTAAGGGACCGGACGGAACCTTTGGAAATTTCCGGTAAAACCGGTTCCGGTAACGAAATCCGGTAACGAGGACCGGTTCCGGTACCGGTTCCGGTAAAACCGGTCCTGTTGATCCGGTCCTGTCCGTTTGCCAGCCTTAATATTACTAACATATGATCAGCCTATGGTATTCAGACTCTTTAAAAATGTCAATGAATGTGTGTCGGATTCTTCAAAAGTATAGTTTATTTTAGAACAATCCAACTCAAGTACAATGCTAAAAGTAACAACTTAGCATATGACTAATTCATACCTATTGTTTATGTTGAGTAGCTTTGCCCGAAAGAAGAGGAATGCTTGAACTTTCTGTCTGATTAGTTCCCTTTATCTGATTATATCAATTAAAATTGCATTTTTCATTTTAGTTTGTCCCAAAAAAAGAATTATTTTTTCCATATAACTACAACTATTACAATCTCCCCCCCCCCCCTCAATACCAAATACGTTAAGGTCAGTTATATGATTCGTCATGACTAAAACATAAAATAGATTTCAATTGTACCTGTTGTTTATGTTGAGCATCTTTGCTCGAAAGAAGAGGAATGATTAAACTTCCTAGATGCGTATCTCCATTACTCAGATCAACATCATTAGCATTATTTTGTGAACTTCCTCTTCTTCTTCCTCTTCCTCTTCCTCTTCCTCTCCCCCTTCCAGTACTACTACTCGAAACGTTGTCCTGATTTGAAACTTGATCATCAACAAGTGGTGTAATATTTACTATGGAAGAAATCAATTTCTCCTTTCTCCTTGAGCTTGTAGCAATCACAACAGGAGCAGGAGCAGGAGGAGGCGATGGATCAATGAGCATTTCGGCACTATAATTAAGATCAATATCCTCACGAGCTAACTTTTTGGATTTGTTTTTTTTGGATTTTTCTATTAGTCCAAGCTCAATTAATTCTCTTCTTTTACTTGAGAATATGTCTCTTATCCCTTGGAGTTGGTGATCAGGCCTGTAAAATTAAGTATTATAAGGTTATATCAATACTTATATTTCACACACATGTATATATATATATAAAAGGAACGGAATTACAGTTCCTCCTACTGGTTCGAGAGAAGCTAAAGTCAAATCTTGTACTTGTATTTAAAATTTTACTTATAATATGTACTCCATTTGTCTCAAATTATGTGAAACGGTACAGAGTATGAAGATTGGAACTATGAATTTGGATATAAATTCTTTAATTTTTTTAAAATGAAATATTTATATATATACTACACGAAAAATACTCCAAATCAATATAGTTAATGAATCAAAATATGTTTTGTGAAATTTTTTTGACTCATCAAATAAGAACACTTAAACATAAAAATAGGACTGAAGGAGTATAAACAATGTATCCATACCATCTAATGCTGCAACATGTGCCTAAGGTCAACACAAGAAAATCAAAATACTTAATTTGACTAAGAATTTGGGTGCAGATCGTTCAAATTTTTAAAAATAAAACTGCATATTTGAAAATTACGGGAAAAATATTGCAAGTCAATATAGTGAATGATTCAAATGAGAGAAATCTATAGTTAAAGAAAATATTATATGACTCCCAAAATAGTAACACAACCATAATAAAATGAGACAAAAGAAGTATATAACTCTCTCCGTTCCACTTTATGTAATACAATTTTCATGCTTTTTCAATAAAACTTACTTATTGGAAGCTTAAAAAAAAGATATACATCACTACAATTAATAATTCAAAATATTTAAAGCGGCAAATAATATATACCTGAGTTTATGCAAGGGAGCAACACCTAAATCCATACTACATTCTGGACAAACATTCCATTTCCCTTTTGATATCTTCCTCGTAATGCATTTCTTACAAACTGTTAAAAAAATATTTAAAATAAATTAATCAAATTTCATAGAAAAAACCCATAAAAATAAAGAAACTTGACATGTAATGAATTAAAAATAAAAAGTGACAAGAAACAAAAAAAAATGTTGAACCATATTGAAACAAATTGATCATACAAGAAAGTTAATAAATAAATTGTTTAAATCAAGAAACATAATATGTACTAAGTTCATGTATAAAAGACCTAGATCACATAAACCTTGAAAATGACACAAATTCTATTGGAAATCCTTGGAAAGAACGATTATAAAAAAATTTAAAAAAAATCAAGATCATTAATTCACAAGAACAAATGATTTATCAAAATCCCTAATATAAAAAAAAAATAAAAAAAATCCCCAAAATCATAAATTCAAATTTTAAATTAAAACAAAAACAATGAAAAGAATATTTAAAAAATTAAAAATTTCAAGATCATGAAATCACAAATACAAATGATTTATCAATATCACTCAAATAAAAAATGAACCCCCAAAAACTACATTTCAATTAATCTTTTTTTTTTAAAAAAAACATCGGAAAGAACGGAAAAAAAGAGAGTAAAAATAAAAAATTCAAGATCCTCAAATGACAAGAACCAATAATTTATAAATCACTGAAATTTAAAAAAAAAAAAAAGTAAAACTGCATTTGATGATATGCAAATATAGAAAGATTGTTTCGATAACTCTGCCTCTTTGAGAATAAGAAAAATATCGGAAAGGACGTAACTAAGAAAATAAAAAATTCAAGATTATGAAATCACAAGTACAAATGATTCATCAACATCACTCAAATAAAAATGAACCCCAAAAAAATTACTTTAAATTTATCTTTTTAAGAAAAAACATTGGAAAGAACGAAAAAAAAAATCAAGATCTTGAAATGACAAGAACAAATAATTTATCAAAATCTTTGAAACTAAAAATAAAAAATCCAAAAAATTACAACAACAACAACACACACCATTACTCTCACAAAGTAGGGTTTAAGCCTACCGACCGCGGAGATAAAAAGATTATCTCGATAACTCCGCTTCAATAAGAATAATAAAAAACAATGAAAAGAACATATCAAAGAAAATCTGAACATCAAGATCATGAAATCACAAATAACAACAACAACACCACCACCACAACAACAACAACAACACCACGCACCATTACTCTCACAAAGTAGGGTTAAGCCTACCGACCGCGAAGCTAAAAAGATTATCTCGATAACTCCGCTTCAATGAGAATAATAAAAAAACAATGAAAAGAACATAACAAAGAAAATCTGAACATCAAGATAATGAAATCACAAATACAAATAAGTTATTAACATCACTCAAATGAAAAAAATAAACCCAAAAAAGAAAATTAAAAATTTTCTTACATCTATGACAGCATTCTTCAATAATTGTGACATCTTTGCATAGCTTTTTGCAAATTCTACATGTCAAAACACTCTTCAAACTAGCTAGACGTTTATGAAAATCATCCATCTTCCTTCAAACACTGCAAAAGAAAAATCTAATGAAAAGGAAACTAAAATCAAATATATTTTTTCCATAATTATAAACATATACATTCCAATTTTTGCGTATAAACCATATATATTTTAAAAAATCATACAAAGAGAAAAAAAAATTAAAAAAATTTAAGTACCTTATTTTCTTGATTCTTGATTCTTGATATAGAAAAAAAATACAAAGAAAGAAAGAAGGATATAAAGAAAAAGGGGAAGCGGCAGGTTTTGCCGTTTTGGGAAGAAGTAAATTTTTTTAAGAAGTTTGAATTTTTTGGATTGTTATAATTTGGATAATTAATAGGTGTGAAAAGGTTTTTTGAATTACAAAAAATAATGATAAGGACAAAATTAGTTTTATGTTAATAATAATAGTGAAGCTCAACTATTTCTTCCATGGCTTTTAATACCATGAATGATACAATAAAACTTCACCCTTTCGAATTTTTAGTGAAGAACCTATGTATACTATGGGCTTTTCTTGTTTGTTTTACCCTATTCTTTTTGTTGGATTATTCCTAGGCCAATTTACTTACTACTCATTTTTTATCATTGAGTATATGTTGTTTTTTATCGATCAACTTGTATGATGGATAGTCCTATATTGAGGCAGATCTATAATTTAAAGTTAATAAATTTTTATAAGGGACTTCTAGATTATGCGAATCATGAGATTATTATTTTTAAAACTACCTAGTTGAAAAATGAAATAAGCAATGTAAGTCACGTGGAGTGAGTTTTGTGCCAGCGAGAGATAATCATTAAGTATCTGAAAATATAGTCAAAGTGCACGAGAATAAAATAAGATGTTACCGTTTTTTTATTAAAAAAACTTGCAAACCAAAAATAGTGAAGATAAAAAGATATATGATCTTAAGTGGCATTCATATCGATTATCTATTTGTTACTAGTTCAAGGAGAAAACAAGTAGACATATGCAATAAATTATTTTATTAATTTATTTATTTCACGTTCTTAGCAATGTAATTTGAAAAATGAATATCACAATCAAGTTTTGATTGATATATAAACAATGCATATGCTCCACATTTTTGTTAAATGACGCGATTGTAATGAAGAAAGAGGAAAAATGCATCATACATATAATTTTTTTTGGCAAGCAAGTTAATTAATCATAATGCTTATGAAATAATAAAATAGTTGTCTTGTCAATTCTTGATTGGTTCATGATATATACACAATAAAATTTGTTATTATTTTCATGTTTATTGTTAATTAACTAGTACGCGCGGTCATATTATTTTTTTCTATTAGTTGATATTAAAAATAAAAAAAATTGCAATACTAAAATGTATATATGAAAAAATCAAATAGAAAATAACAATAAAAGAAAAAAAAATTAGTTTCAAGAAAAATAAAAAGAGAATTATAATTTTTCCTTGAAACAATATGGAGACATATTTCTTTATGTGTCAATTTTTTATACGTTGCTATCTCATTTTTAGGTATTTTAAATTATTTAAGTTATTTTGCTAATATTTTTCTTTATATAATACTATTTACTTTTATAAATTTATTTACCTATATAAATTTAGAGTTCATGTAATTTCTCTTACTTATATTTTAAATTTTTTACAATTTTTACTTTAAAATATGAGCATATCAATTAGTGTACGTAATTGATAAAATGAATTGCCTAAACTTTGTTTTATATATCTACACAAAACTTTCATATGAAAAGCATAGAAAGTGTAATTCTAAATTCAAGAAAGAAAGTAGAAGTTATATTATTAAACTAATATAATAAATAAGAACATATGGAAAAAATTTGGACAATAAATTAAAAAATAATAATAAAGAATATGAAAATTTTGGACTAATTATTTTTTAATTTATTGCATTCTTTATATAAACAATTTGGACTAATTGTTTATATTCTTTATTATTAAAAAAATTTAATGTAATTTTTTTTACGAAATATTAATTACTCTACTAATTGTGACAATAAATATCAATTTTATTATTTATTGTCCAAATTTTTACATTGTGACAATAAAAATTACATTAAATTTTTTTCATATTCTTTATTATTATTTTTTCACTAATTGTGACAATAAAAATTACATTAAAAAATAATAAGAAAGAATATGAAAAATTTGGACAATAAATAATAATAATAATAATAATTGTGATTTTTATTTTTTAAACTAATATAATAAATAAGAACATATGGAAAAAATTAAAAAATATATAAAAAAAATGGCTAGTGCAACTTTTTTACTGCCAACTTTAATCATAGGTTCATCATGAAACGTAATAATATAAATGGATGTTAATTTTTATTTTATTTTTTTGGAGACTTACACATTTCCATTTTTTAAATTTATCTAGTGAGCAATTATCTTATTATTTAATTGACTAATTACGTAAATATTTTAGATTATTGAAATTAGATAAAAAGAGAAATCTCATATATTTTGGTGGTGAAGGGGTGGCACAATCTCACTACTACCAAATGGGTCGAATGTGATTCTGAACGAAGATGGATTTCATTCGACAGGTAGAATTTTCACCAAAAAAGTTGAACATTTACTATATATGTATTTACTTTAAAAAATAATTTAATCTTTGTATATGTAGCATAATTTTCGTATAAACAGGGTTCGGATAAAACTCTTTTGTCCCTCTAGCTCCGCCCCTGATTCCAACTATCAAAAAAGGAGAAATAAGATTCTTATTCTCCTTTACTGTTCTTTTGTTTATAAGTGAAGATTCTCCACATTTAAGCAGATATCTCAAATAAACCTTCATTAACAAATCAACCATTCAAGTACCTCTTATAAGGTTATGATGCAAATTTTAGCAAAATGTTTCAATTTCTACTAGCAGGACACAACAGATTTACTTCTGTTGAGAGTTTTTGCATCTTGATGGGTTCAAAAAAAGTTGTTCATCTATCCCATGGAAAGAACGAAAAAAGACGAGAATAAGCAACTGAAAGAACCAGTTCAAGACGAACCATTCATATAGAAACACTAGAGACCAGAGTCAGATACAGTACCAGTGCATTTAACATGGAACAAGCTACAAATAAAGAGAATTTATCAACAGGCAACAAAGAACAACTTTGCCAGATTGAGGATGCAAGAGATCAAGAATAGAACAAAATGTAGTGGATACCAGACTGCTTTTGTAAAAGAATTACCTTACCCAACAAAGCAAGTGAAGATGGTTCGACGAAGAGAGTGATATTTGGGCTCCAGATGTTCTGATTTGAGGTAGAAGGAATAGGGGTTTTCTAGGAATACAAGCTAATTATGTATTGATACCAAATGACCTTGCGGACTGCAGGGTCTGTGCCTTGCCAATGAGGCATGACACAAGACTTGGAGCACTTTCAATTAACACACCCAGGGGCAGCCTCTTTGAAGGTGCACTATGTGTCTGAAGGAACTTAATGTACAAATTTAGCCTCCCTCAGTTTCCGAATCAAGAAGTGCTTCCAGCAGGTCACCAATTAACTTCAGCTCCTTCACAGATCGTGGGTTGGGGGGTGTAGAACAGGATAAACAGGAATTTGAACCTAGAAGGCAAGTGGAACTGTTATTTTCTGTTCAACCTACAGTGTTTGAGGTCCCAACCAGGCTGGAAATATAATGCAGGTATGATGAAAAAAGAATTTGAACCTAGAAGGCAAATGAAATGCCGATTTCCACTCCAACTCATGCTAAAAGCTATAGGTCTAGAGGTTCTCAGCCAAACTTAAAACAATGCACATGTTGGCGCTATAAGAATAGAGCTACTAAAAGGAACAGGCAACAGAGAGCAGAATCACACACACATATACTGAGTTCTAAGCAAGAGAAGCAAAATTAGAATTCCAGAGTGTCTTCATCTTTCACTCTTGCAGTCCCATTAAACACAAGATGGTTTAGATATACTATTTCTTTTAACACAATTTGTGAAATGTAAAACGAAGAATTACGAACTACCATACCATTGAGACATATACCCTCTATTTCTACTGAAAAACAAAATCAGAGTTTTTATTTTATTTTTATATTGAAAATTAATATCCTCCTATTTGTGTTTATGGGTTTATCAGTTGAAACAAATATCCACCTATAAATAACCCACTATCAACAATAGGCAAGAAAAAAGTACAAGCAGAGTAAGCTTATAGAACCAACGTGACAATCAGTTACCTAGAACTGGATACAAACCTACAATTCCATCTAACTCCAAATCAACCAACTCTAAATTGATAGTCAATCAAGCTTTTACGACTAAACAACCATTCATATCCATGTCATGCACCAGAAAAACAACAGAAGCAGTTTTCACTTTTCACTGCCTATGCAACTAGTTACTTCCAATCCAAACTAACTTCTCACAGCTGCTCTTGTTAAATTATGTTAACTATGTCATCTGCTTAAACTATTAGAAAGAAGACACTTTTACTTACGTATTTACTTTGGACTGCAATACAGCTCCTTACATGCATGCATATTTTTTTTCTTGGACTAAGCACATGGAAACATTTGACGCCGAATGCTAAATTGTTTGAACAACCTCACCTAATTATGGATGGATCGTATCATTTATTTATTTTAGGTCTGCAACCTATATCTAGCACAAAACAATCATTATACAAAATATGAGAAACATAACCATTTTATTTCCCAATAGAGAATCCAACTCCATCAAGAAAAGATGAAAAGCCTCAATCTTTTCATCAATTCAACTCTCTGCATGTGAAAGCTTCAACCAGCAATTTCATCTGTTTAATGATACTAATTACACTAGCCAACTCAAATTTTCACTAAACTCAACCACATACCAATTCAAAAAAACTAAGCCTTGAAATTCAACCATTAGTATAGTCTCCTCTTGGTCTAGTAGTCACCATCTCAAACATTAATGGCAATGAAGCTATCATTTCCAATCTAAACTAAGTTTCACAGTTTATCTCTAGCCCATAAGAATCACTTAGCAAAAAATACAAAAATTACCACTTTATTTTCTAGCAAATGAATTCAACTGCATCAAAGAAGATAAAATCCGCAATTTTCATATATTCAACTCTCTGCATTTTGAGAACTTCATCAAACCAATTTCATCAATTGAACAATACTAGTTACAATAATCAACTCAAGTTTTTCCTACAATTCAACCACATCCCGATGAGGAAAAAAATTTACCTACATCAATCATGAAATTCAAACGATAGAATAATTTCCTCTCGGACTCTCCGATAGCAAAGCACCATACGGCGAATCCTCCTGATCTTCCGGAGCCCTAAGTGAACCGTGAACACACATAATCACAATTCCAAAGCCAATCGAGACGAAGATGTTCATCCAAATTTTAGCAACCAGCATGGCAACAAGAGTCACCAAAGTCAAAAACCCTAACACGAACTTATCATCGATATCAAAACCGAACAGCTCCAAAGGTTCATTACGAGAGAAGTAAAGGTAAATCCAACCGACAAAGATGATTAGGAACAACACAAGTAAAATTGGCTGGACAATTAAGGAGATTAATAGGATAGAGAGGATGATTAGCGCGTAATTACCCGCGAAGTAGCGGAGGTTTTTATTGATCCGATAAGTTGCGTCGGATACTGAGATTGGGAGGCTGAGGGCGGCTATATCTATGAATAACGGCCACGGTCGGACGGTGACGGTGGCGACTGTTCCGGCGTCCGGTGGAGGAGAAGACATCGGAAAGTTTACTCTTTTTTTTCGGGTCGGAAATGGAGCTGATTCGGTAAATGAGGAATAAGAACACCTGAAGTAAATGGGTTTATAAGTAAACTTGGATTTATGGTTTTTCTATTGTCTTCAATTGCACCCCAAATATATTGCTAAATATCGATTTAGAACCTAAACTTTCGAGAAAAGTTCCAAAATAGTCCATTATCTTTACTATTAGACTTAAAGTCAAAGTTTGAAAATATAATTACTTTGAAATCCAGCTTTAAACAAGGCTTCAAAAACTTTTAATGGTTGGGCTATAAACTTTATTCTATTTTAGATTGACTAGTTAAAAACTTATCCTTTAACAATAATATAAATAAGAATTCACGAGTTTTATATTTAGAAGCAAAGGAAGGAAAGGAGGTGGTTTTTTTTTGTTATTTTTTATATAAGGAGACTTTTATGACCGTCGAAGAACTCAACAATGGAATTAATAAATCATAAATTTTGATAAATCTCGCAGGTTAATAGTTTAGAGTTTAGACGTTTGGTTCAATTAGAGTGTTGAAAAGTCAAATGGCATTTTTCCTTACTATGAATAGTGCTAAAAATTGGATTATATATCTATTTTTTTTTGGATTTTCCCCTCGGTATTCGGAGCCCGCAATGAAGCTCCAACTAAATTTAAATTGCACAATGCAGGGCTAATACAAGAGTGACACTCCCAACATGATTTTCTCCATATCTAGAGCTCACCGAAACTCTGATTAAGGGTGAAGCAGTCTCATCACTACACCACAATGCATGTTGGTTATGCAATCTAATTATTATATGACTAGTGCAGAATTTTTGGCCTGTCTTCTTTTAAATATAAAAAGAAGAGAGATAAGCAAATAAATGAACCAATTTCATAAGCTAAAAGAAGCAAAACTTGTGAACAATATGCAACTTTTTTGAATCAATCATTTACAAGACTTCATATATATATATATATATGATGATGCCTCACCATGCCCTATAATTTGGTCAATGCATTAGGGGATGCACTGAATTACTAAAGAATATAATAACCAAGAGCACTGCACAATGGCGAAAAGCCGAGAGCAATGAGCTAACCGAAAAAAAGAAAACATATACAAGATATGCTTATCTAAAAGCTACAATAATTATACAAGCTTTGCTTATCTGATATTCTCAAGATTCTCCAAACATCTTGTCCTGGATGATCTGCCCAAGTTTCGAGTACAGAAGTTGCTGTTCCTCAAAGGTCAGGTTCATTATTATCTAACATCGTATGGAGTAAGGATATCAGCTATATCGGTATACCTCAACGAGGAATTTATTGGACTAAAATGTAAGTTGAGGCGCGTACCTGATCTAAGATCATCTCAACTGACAAGTTCTGAGGCGCCACAAAAGACTGATGATAGATATATGCGAAAACAGCCATCACCATCTGCATGAACATACACATAAGAATCTCCAAACTGATAGTTCAGATAACTAGTAGAAAGCAGCACTAATAGGACAGAATAGGAGAAGGAGAAATCGATCAGTCTGAGGAAATACTAATAAGGTACGATCAAAACATCAGCATACTTATGGCTTTTGATTCTCCTCCTTTTGGACCCCTTCAACACCACCACCACCACCCCACACTCACCGCAACAATATGTTCTCAAATTAACTTATATGCCCAATTTCATGAAGAGTGAGAAACTTGGAAGACAATGAGACTTCATATCTTCGACGGGGGGTGCAGTCCATAAATTGTGTCTGACAATATGTGTATATAGAGAGACATATTTCATTTAGCTCACCTGACAATCCATTCTATCTGTCATGCCACCATGTCCAGGTATACTATCACCAAAATCCTACAACACAGAAAAAGAGAAGAACTTTATAAATACAACGTAGAGTTAATGATCCCACTAAGACACTTATACTATAAAAAAAGACAGGATAAACATTGAACCTTGATCTTGAAGGCCCTCTTAAATCCACTAGCAAAAAAGCCTCCAAAAGGCGCTATGATTGATGCAAACAAGCCAAGCCACACAGCATGCCATTGCACAGGCAAAACAGAGATCTCTCTCCAAGGAAACTGCAGCAGCAAGAATTAGTGAGGGACCTCAATTTATTATCCCCATGATGGCTCAACTAATAAGGATTTGAATCGACTTCAGAAGCTGAATAATAATAACACAAGCATAAAGAAGATGAAAATAACTTTTATAATGTCTAATAATTTAAATAAAAAGTTCATTAGATCCATTTTATGAGGCACACTTATCAGGTTCCCAAAGTAATGGCATGATGGCTGAGCGCGGAGTGATAAGAACATGGAGATCTCAATTCCCAGTTGTGAACGACTACAACACTTGACATGAGACCATTTGATCAACCTTTCTGAGCAGAACTATCGTGGTAAAATGTCCAAATAGACTGGAAGACTGCCCGATGATTGCTCGAGATATGTGCAAAATTGGTTTACAGTTTTCAGAAAGTAAAGCACTCACCAAATTTATACCCACTTTCCATTAAATAAAAACATCAATACTGATATATAACCATCAAAGTAGGATGAAAATGGGACACAGATAGTTAATTAGTTATATCACACTAGCTTCAACATACTTTGAGAAAGAGAACATTGCCTAAACCGACACTCCATCCTCCAAGAAGTAAGGAAAAAGCTTGATAACCAACAATAGTTGTAAGGGGAAAGGAGGAGATAACTCATCAGTTGAAAAGATGCAAGGTTCTACCAAAGTCACTAGAATAGTAAAATATGCAAGTAGTGACTAAGCAAAAGAGAAAAACTTCAAAAAGTCCACGTTTGACGGAAATTCACTTACCCATGAAGGAAACCACTTTGGTACAGTAAAATAATCTGGTTTAAACAGTGGACCAGGATCACAATCAAGCCACCCAGTTGATAAATCCTGCATTAACCAATATGGAATTTATGCTTTTCAAAACCAAGGAGAAAATCCGCAAGCCAATTGGGAGAGACATTACCCTAAAATATTACCTTTCTAGGACATGTTAGCCATCCAAAACGACCAAATATATTGGCAAGCTGCACATTAGCACATAACAGAAAGTAATTAGCAGAATATAAAGAAAAAAAACACCCCTCTCAAATCACTGTTGGAGACAAACCTTTATTAGGCGTGGGAAATACAAGTGAAGGGGAGAGAGTACATGGATAATGATGACAAGACATACAACCCAAATGCTATGTTAAGAGAGACTACCTAAATACTAATATGTAACAGTTAACACTATCTCAAACATTCCAACTCATCCACTAATTCCCAAAATACACAGCCACTCACCAGAAATGCGGAGATAATGGTTGTTACTGATGCCCCAATAAATCCCTCCCAAGTTTTCTTTGGCGACAACTTGATCAAAGGAGTTTTTCCAAAAAAGAATCCAAATATATAAGCAGCTATATCATTGATGACAATGAGCGATGCTGGAAGAAGGAACCTGCATTAAAGTAATCCTTTATTTGAAATTATATATCCATGTCAGATTTTGTTGCATTATTTCAGTTCAACAGCCCAAAAATATGGAAATAAGAAGCGGAAGAAGTTCCATATCCCTGTCAAATTTTGTGGCAAGCTTCAGCGAAGGAAAAAACAGAAGAAATAATGGAACAAAAACTTGTGAAAGTGGCCAAAAAAGATATGGTATTGTGTGTCAGTTCCCATAAACATAAAAGAAGCCTTGTATCATTCGACTAGTTATATGCATGCTCTAGAAAGAAAATAAAACCTGAAGTTGGTCACACCATTTATACTTTCCAAAAAAGAGAACACAACAATTAGAAGAAGCGGAGGGCAGAGAGGCTCCAAAAGAGTAGTTTCAGCAGCAAAATAACATAAAGTCTCGACAAGTGAACGACAAAGATATAGAAAATCTATTCAGAATGGAAGAAATAGATTTACGCTGTCTTACCAGAAAATTCCCTCGAAAATATTGGCTACTGTGAAAGAGGACTGAGTAAACACCACAATCAGAATCATATGGGTCCAAGCGTACTGGCCAAATTGATACTTGTACCTCCTCTTCTTCAGAGTCAGAATGAACCACATAAAACCTGATTTCAAATGAGTGATAACAGTAAAGAGAAACAGGTAGTAATTCAGCAGTCAGTATCACAAAATCATGCATCGAGTGAAAAAATAAGGCAGAAAAAATTTAGAAGGACAACACTACACTGAACAATATGTAATTTGAAATGTCATGGGTCTTGTAAAATGGAAAAGTGATTGTCGATTTACAACATTAAATCAAAGAGCACACTAGAAGTACAAACCTGCAATATACAAGAAATAACACGTGACCATGTGATACTTGATTAATTTGCTAACAAGCTTGTATAAAAACTTGTCAGAAGTAACTGTGTTGACAAGCCTCTGGCTTAGGATGCGTCCATATACATACAGCAGTGCTGTAAAGAAGAAGTGCCTGGAGACAAGAGCAGAATAAGAAAAAACAGAAACAAGAACCTGTAAACAATATGATATTGTATCAATCTAGTAAAATAAGTTCTCAAGCTTCTCAGACTACATTGTACATATATAATTATATATATATCACTCATGAAGGCACTCAACACAGGAAACCACTTTAGAATAGCTGGATTTTGTTGGAAGGATGGCCGTCGGTCAGTCAGGCATACCTTCTCCATGAACTTTTGTACATCCAATTCAAGAAAACTGCATTCAGGCAAATTTGGGATGATAACCACACTTCTCATTTTCCTTAAATTTCAAGTATACGAATGGATCTACCAAACTTAATGAAGCTTTAGAGTAAGTAGCACTTGTATAGATGGTCATATTTCTTCCATTTACTGCATAACACTCTGGTGCCCTCAAGCTGACAAACTCACAGAAGCATATGCGGTCTTAGCTATAATCTGTTGACAAATTTTTCTTCCCTTTCCATCCACCACCAGACGTTGTCTATACTTTATTCTAAAAGTTTAACAGACTTTGCCTATATACCTCTCAATCAACTCCTATTCCCTTCTAGGTACTAATAAGTTCCTTTCTCCCTTCTGAAATTGTGTTTTTGTTTCACTTCAATCACTCTTGACATTATTATCTACTAGTTTAAATCATAGGATGATTAAGTTGAAACAGAACCTTTCACGGCCTTCGCAGGGCTTCACATCAACTTCTCAAAGAGTTCTCCTTTCGGTAAATCAGGTTGCAAACATTCACTAACTAGCTAGCATCCTACAGTACAACATTTGTTCTCTTCCCAAGATATATCTGGGATTACCTTCGGGGGGAAAAAACAAATCCATCAATATCTGGAATGGGATAGTCGAAAAGATGGAGAAAAAAACTGAAAATTGGAAATGGTAGTACCTATCTTTAGGAGAAAGAGTCACTCTTAACTCATTTTTCTTGATGCTCTTCACACCTATACCATGTTCCTCTTTCCTTCACTTGTGTCAATCTTAAAGCATTTTAACAAGTTGAGAAGAGATCTCCTATGGAACCGAAACAAATAGGGCATCTCTTTATGTCTCGGCAAGTGGGACAATGCTATCAAAAAAGAGGAAGAACAGGAGTCTTGGGATTAAGAACTTGAAGCACCATAATGAAAGTTTTATTTTGAAATGGCATTGGAACAAAGAGAACACGTGGAGAGAAGATTATCCATTGAAAAGTTCAGTTTGTGTAATCCTCGGCACAAAAGAGTCGATAGCACATCATGGCACGGGTGTTTCGAGACATATTCGTTCTTATAGAGGCAAATAACTAAAAATTATGGTTTTCTACTAGGCAATGACTGGAAAATTAGATTTTGGAAGGATACTTGGTTGGGTTACTCATCTGTCAAAGACCAGTTTCATGATATCTTTAGTATTTCTTCTCTTTACAACGCCATGATAGCTGATTTTTCCACTTCACTAGACTGAGCTCTTGCCTCTTCCTCAGAAGGAATTTAAATGATTATTAAGTATAAAAGACAGTAATTTGTTAACATTGCTCAGCAACTTCGCTCAAGATCAACAGAAATCAGATTACTCCATTTCGAGAGAAATCTAGACACATACTCATGATCTCAACAGCTAGGGAGGCATGCTTGTGTGCACCTCGACCAGATTACTACTTCTTTTTTTTATCATCATGGTGTCCCGGCCAGCTTGCGCGCACCTCGACTAATTTCATGGGATAGTTTCCACCTCCAACCAACAACAAGTACTAGGTAACTATATCCACCAAGGCTGGGACAGTAGAAATCATCTAGTGTTTATCTCTGCTGGAATTGAACTTGAGAGCTCATGATATTCAATCCACTTCATTGACCACTAGGTCACACTCTTGGGTGCCGCCGCTACCCACTATGAAAAGTGTCTTAAAAAGAAGTAAAATATGGAACAAATATAAGGCCTTCAGAAGAAGTCCGATGTCAAAAAAAAATCAGCAGGATGATAAATACAAGAATGATTTTTTGATAAGGTAAATACAAGTATGATTTTGCTCACCAATTTAATAGCCTGAAACCAGGAAGTTGCTTGTCTTCATGCGCTTTCCTAAGTAGATTGAACAACTCCTTTGCCATAAAGATCTGTATAACTACTACCATGGCCCAAATATAAAGATGTCCCATGTAAATGATGAAAGCAAAACCACCTATCATCCAGAGAGTTGAATATAGACGGATCAACATTGACTTATACTTGTTTCTATCGTCAACAAGCATATGGGCTCCATTTGCTTTGACAACCTCCCCAGGGACCTGAAATTTCAGGAAGAGGGAGAACAAGAACTTCAGAAAAAATTGAGACCCATAGCATCTACAAGATTCCGAACCAAAACCTAGTATTTTCATTCCAATTATAAGACACTGATTCTGTCTTGAAACATTCCAACATGTTTGACACCAGAAAATTTATTTTATAGTTTATACCACTTTCACAATTTTAAAGAAAAGAAATATTTAACTAATCAAATTTTAAAGGTTAATGAGATGCTTTCGGACCACGACTTCATTATTATTTTTTCACTACTAGTCTACTACTAATACAATACAAAAAAATCAAGTTACTTTCATAAACATATTATTCATCAATACCATACTATAAAATGGAACAGAGGAAGTAATACACTACTTTTGTCAAAAGGAACATTAACTCTCTAGGCCATTCCGTTCCCTCTGTACACTTTCATTTTCAAATTAAACTGATTAAACAAACTAGGAGCAACAGGAAAAATGAAGCAGCAAATGGAGTCAACCACTAAAAAAACACTGAAAGAAAATGGAAAAAGTCACCTCATTTGATCCTCTGCGACGACGTAATCGTGGCGAAGGTGTTCCTGGAGCACCAGAATTAGTATCCTTTTGCATAGCTTCAGTATCAAATCCTTACTCTACTACTAATGCATGAATACCTAAAACCACCTAGAAAATTTTAATATAAAAAATAAATAAATAGAAGCTAAAGTAGTTATAATTGGACAAACGCAAGACAGTCATAAACAAATTGATCGGATAGGTATGACCAATCCATTCTAACTCGAAAAATAATAAAAGATTCATTCCCGTTTTGGGGTGTATAAAGTCAGAGCAATTCAGGCATCTATCTTACTGTATGGCGCAATTGGAAGATCACTATTTCTCCCAGCTGTTCAAGCGGGAAATTCAAAGAAATTCATGGGATATACAGAGAACAATATATAAATTAACGATATACACGAAGCTCAACAACAACAACATACCCAGTATAATCCCACAAGTGGGGTCTGGGGAGGGTAGAGTGTACGAGGCTCAAGAATACAAATACACAACATAATTACAGTTACACCATTGAAATTGCAGCTCTGATAAAGAACTACACATCAAATACAGAGAAGGTGCATTGGCAACTGAAAGTTCAAACCTTTATGAACCCCACACAAGAAAATCAATAAAAAAATTCAAGAATTCATGAACCCTAATCAACATAAATAGCAAAATACTCAAACATAGCAAAAAAAATTGAATCTTGATTACCAAAAGCAACATTTTTGACAGTTTCAATCCACAAATAGCAACAAAACTGAATCTTTATTATCAAAAAGCAACATTTTTTGACAGTTTCAATCAACAAATAGCAACAAAACTGAATCTTTATTATCAAAAAGCAACAGTTTTTGACAGTTTCAATCAACAAATAGCAACAAAACTGAATCTTTATTATCAAAAAGCAACATTTTTTGACAGTTTCAATCAACAAATAGCAACAAAATACTGTTTTGCACAGAGGGTCTTCTTCAACCATCAAAAAAAACAAAAATTTTAAAACAAAAAAAGCTAACAGTGGCAAAAAAACACAGCCAATTAAAATTTAAACATAGAGAGTAGAAATTAAAGAACTCGAACCTGTGGAAGCAAAATATGAACTCCAAGAATGAGGGAATTAAGGGCTTTCTGGTTTTTTTGCTACATTGGATTTTATAACAAAAGAATTATAACCCAACCTCTTGAATATTCCTGATTTTTATGGGCTTAAAGTAATACTCTCTCGTTACTTGTTCACTATTAACCTCGCACATATTAAATATAATAATTTTATTATATTAAACTTTAAATTTAAAAAAAATTAATGATTTAAAAAATAATTATAATTTTAAAAAATAAATGATAAACTGTTTCTTAATTCTTGAAGCTAAATAAATAAAAATATGAATCTCTATTTTTAATATAATAAACAAGTAAAAGTGAACTCAAATGAATATGTCAATTTTAAAAGATAACTATAAGTCGATAAGTAGTGGCACCACTGTCTTTATACTCATGTTTTCGATTACAACAAAAGAATAAAAGCAAGAAAACAAAAAAAAACTAAGGCATAACGTATATTGCACTCTCACTCTGTGGTTTTTGTTTGCCAAAAAATTATTCCTTAATTGAAACATAAACTTTTTTTTTTACCAAGAAAATGGAATTGAAGATTATTATTTTTTAAAAGGAAAAAAAGAATTAGTCTAGAAACAGAAGAGTTTCAAGCTAAATATCAGATTTCAGTACATTTTTGTAAATAAATAATTATGTAACGTAAATTATTTTTAATACTAAATCGAATAATGTATAATAAATAATATCAATATATTTAATAAAGCATAACTAATATATATATTACTAATATACCTTATTCGATACTCCTACTATTTTTATATCCTTAATCATTATTAGATGAATATATGCTAAAATTGATAATAGGATAATCATGGGACAGAATGTCAAAACACTTTAGAACTAAACTATGATTTAGTAATGATTGGACACTTCACACTTGTCAGTTTAGGAGCTTTTTTGTTGTTGCAATTTCCAGCTATAAAGCTTAACCATTTTATAATAACAAAATTCAACCAATAATTAATAGAGGCCTGAGGGTAATGAGTTGGAAGTTGGAAGTTGGAACTGAAAATCTTGAAATTTAACTAAATATTTGAACTTTTTTTTTCTTTCATTATTTTGTAATTTGTAATAAGAAAATATTTGTATCTGAATTTGAAGAATCAAATGTTTTTTCGGGGGCAATTCTTTTTATTTCCTTTTGCTTGTTATATTTATTTTATTATTCTTCTTATTCTCGCCCTCTTTTTTTTTTTTGGTTCCTTTCTTTTTAGTGGGTTTGTTAAAGGACAAATACCATCATATTTTTAAAAAAATAAAATTGAAAAGCTAAAAAGAGGAGGCTTTTTTTGTTCTTTTTTATGGCAATGGCATATACTTTTTTTCCATAGTAGAGCTAAGCATAATTAGCACTAAGAAAATAGGGGAATTTCAATATTCAGTTATTTACGATGTGAGTTTCTTCGTTATTTTAGCAAAAAAATATTATTTAAAAAGTAGTTATATATAATCTAGGCAAATACAATCGAAGGTAAGTGTGGGGTGAAGATAAAGTGAGTTGAAGGGTAGAGAAGACACAATCAATAGGAAGCATCACTTGTACAACTTATTTTCCCTGTGGAGGGAAAGTCATTTTTTCTCATTTTTAACAAACTTGTCTTGGTTTCGAGCACTAAGTAAGAAAAAGTCGTTGGTAGAGAGTGATTCCCCTGAATGAGCCCTACGCAAGCTGAACCTGAATTAGTCAGACTCCAATGCAGGTATCAAACACCGAATGGAAAAAGAGGATGACAACTTCTGATAAAAAACACTTGTAAAGAAAATGAAAAACTGTTCAGAGGATCAGAATTTTCACTATTCAGTTCCAACACCAATTGTAACATTCTAAATATGTATCTCAGCCATTTTCATTTCTCCAAATACATTCTTAGCAAAAGCTGTAACACAACCATTTTTACAGTTATAATATCACTGATAACTCATTCACTTCCTATAAGTAATCAAACATATACAAATTTTCTTGTGTTTCCTATTTTTGATTTGGTAAGAGAAACTATGCTAACAATGCATTTTCTTTTCCTTTCCTATTAAGAATTTTACAGCTCTAGTCCATCAAATCCATTCAGTGAAACTGGCCCAAGGGAATCACCGTCGATGCTTGCAAGAACATCGAATTTCCTAACAAGGGTTCTACTCCATCTCATAGCATAAACCACAAATCGGACAGCAACTTCGTTCTCAATCCTTGACTGATCATTGCATATGAAGAAAGGGTTTTCACCTGAAACATAGTTGTAATTTGGCATCTTCCGAACACTGAGATAAATAGAGTTCATAGGTCCACATTTCAGAAAGACTCCGTGCCTGCAAACCTCAATGACAATACCAACCAAGACTTCCCCAGTTTTAGGTAAGAAGGTACGACTGTGGAAGGTTACAGGGAACATGATGTACTTCGATGAGTCTAACAACTTTCCATTGCCTACGCTCTTCACTTTTGTTACTTTGAGAAAGTATCCACAATCTTCTGTAGCCCTCAGAAATGTGAGCTGGCTAAAAAGACGTCTGATGACAATACTTCCAGGGAGTTCTCCACTTTTTTTTATATCTTCCATAGGAACTACCACATATAAGCGAACTTCAAAGTCACACAGCATTGAGTCCCTACATTTCGAACAAGAAATGAGATAACTCTACAATAAATCAACCACATCCTCATGTTTTCCTTTTTTATTCTGCTATAAACATTTTTGTGCTCCGATCCCCAGGGGCACACCAAACAGAATCATATCTAAAATGATGAGAATGGATGGAGGCATGGGGAAGAGATTATGTCTAGAACAAATTGAGTCGCAGGCTCTCCCACATATAAGTAAAATTTATCCATATTCGTTAGCTCGAATCAATAAAAGCACACCACATGGCTATGAAAACGGGAAAGGATTAAAGAAAGACAAAATGCAGATCAATAGCTAATAGCACATAAGGGAAATCCAAGATCAACAGATAGAGTCGTCTAGTGCATAACCCAATGGTTTAATCATGTAATTTGATCCAACAATTACCTAAGGTAACACCCTAGTTAACTATTACTATGAGCATAACTATTATTAAAACGACTTTATTGGTGATAATACGACGAACACAACTATATATTATTCAAGGTGATGCATCAACAAAACAACTATAAATGAAACAAGCAATTTGATATGTTAATTTGGCATGTGGAGCAAGGAGCAGCCTTAAGACCATCCCCCATTGACAATGAGATTGGCACCTACCCCCGGGTAGGGAGTGGATGGAACCTAATGAAGAAATACATTCAGAGGGTTGTTTGGTTTGTGTTGAGGAGATTTAATCTCCACATAAAATTCAGCATTAATTTTACCATGTTTGGTTGGGTTTTGATAAACTTTAATCTTCACAAAAAAATCAGCACTGAAGAGGAGTCTTGGAGCAACGGTAAAGTTGTCTGTGTATGGCATATAGGTCATGGGTTCGAGTTGTAGAAGCAGCCACTAATGCTTGCATTGGGTAGGTTGTCTACGTCACATCCCTTGGAGTGCATCCCTTCCCTAGACCATACCGGAGATGCTTTGTGCATCAAGCTGCCCTTTTTACACAAAAATCAGCATTAAGTTATATAATGTTTGGTTGTTATTTTTTGTTTTCCCCGTAAACAATACCTCCTTAAGTTACGCATGAATCTATATATCATTTTATGCCGTGTAGAATATTGCATGATTGAGACACCATTCATCCAACCAGCATGTTCAAAAGAGTCTTCAAATGGAAGCTTTACTTGAAACCTTATTTATTTCCATGATTGATTTCATTAGTTCATTACACTTTCTGTAAAGTTCTTACTCCTTTTTGGATGTCATCTGTAACAGCGTTCTCTTTATGCTGCTTCTAACACCAATAATTTTTAGTTTACCAATAAAAAGGAAGTCTTGAAGACAGTGGGGCTCTGCTCAATAGAAACTGGGAATGTAAAATACAACATGGTTAGATACAAGCAAACAGAGCAGCAGACGGCCGGGCAAACATAGCTCACGAGAGTCAAGCAGAAAATTCTGCTTAACCTCAACTGCTGAGAGACCTTTTGGAGCTTCTAAAATAAGAGTTCCTCAGTGTAACTATTACCAGATTCTATGTCTTTTGGACTTCACAGCATAACTAGGAAAATGCTACCACAATTTTCACGCCTCAGCTTCACCATTCACAAACATATAAAGTGGCCATCAATGGTCTTTGTGACCTATCCCTTCTCAATTCTTTATTACTTATTTTTTTGACAAGTAATTAAAGTTGTTATAAATCGGTGCTCTAAGCCAGTGAAATAGGCATGATTACAGGTTGCGTAATCCCTCTATTGTGTTTAACATTCCATCTACATCATGTACAATAATCAGATTGCACCAAAAAACTACAAACAAACAAAAAGACATCTCTGGATGTGAATGTTACTCTTTTTTCCTTAAAAAATTATATTGTTTCTTCCGAGTCAGATAGTCCACCAAATGACCTGAGGTATGAGTGTTCCAAGTTTTTAGAGATTTCTTATCAAGCCCCTCTCTGTTCCAGCCTAGCAAGAGCTCAATCATGGAATTAGGCATGGTTCAACTCATGCCTAGAATTACAAAAAACATGTTCCATAGCTGGCTGGCCCTACAATGCAGGAAGAGGTGGAAAACTTATTCCAAATGCTCTTCACACAGTGGACATCTTTTGTAGGTTCTATTGTGTGAGACAAGCCTCCTTAGCTACAATCCAAGAGAAACAAGAGACCTTCAAAGGTGCCTTATTTCTCCAAATCTTATCCCAAGGCCATACAACCCTATCAATGCTAGAGCCTAGCATGTGGCAACAATTTCTGACAGACCCTGATGATGGCTTTTCCAACTGATGGAGTCTGTTTTGTTGTGATCCAATGTTATCTTGCTTTACCTCTGAAGCAATAGGTATAGTCTTTCCACTTCCCAGTCATTAATATTCCTTCTAAGAAAAAGATGTCATCCTTTTGTTGACCAGAATACTGCAATTTCTCCCTTTGTTGAGAAAATAACTTGAAGATGTCCATGAAATGGTCTTTCAGAGAGGTGAGACCCAACCATGTGTCTTCCCAAAATCTGATTTTTCTCCCATTACTGAGAATAAAGCCCATATTTGACTTGAATTTGTTCCAATAGCCTAGGATATGCTTCCACAGTACAGTACCATGAGGTACTGTAGAGATTTTGGTAATCCAGGGAACCTCAAGTGTGAATTTTTCCACTAAAACCCTCCTAAAAACTGCATCAACCTCCTTTTTGGATCTCAAACGCCATTTCATCAACATGTTAACATTATAATACCAAAACCACCTTTCCTTTTGCCTCTGCCCTCTGGTGACTGCTTTCCAATTCATAAGACAGAAAGGATTAGATTGCTTATTTCCTTGCCAAAGGAAGTTTCATCCCAATCCATTCAATCTTTCCACAACCGAGGAGAGAGCCGTTAAAAAGAGACATGGTGTAAGTAGGAAGTGCACTGAGCACACTGTTGATCAAAGTGATTCTCCCCCTAATGAAAGATATCGTCTCTTCCGGTTTGCCAACTTCTTTTTCATCTTCACAGTTACCTCATTCCATATTCACTGATTTATATTTGCTTCCCAGAGGTAAGCCCAAACTATTAGTAGGAAGCGTTCCAATGTTGCACTGCAAATTATTGGCAAGCTAACTTATATTAGGCATATCATTAACCAGAAAGAGAGAAATTTTGGTGAAGGTGATGTGTAACCCCGAGACAACTTCAACACATGTTAAGATCATCCTCAGAAATCAAAACTTGATGTTCCTCAGCATCACACATTCTCATAGAGTCAATCTGCATATGAAATATGAGTGACTTCGAGATTGCGGATGCCTCTGCGGTCCGCATGAAAATCTCAGACCCAATTTGTTTGTGCAGCACTATATATATTCTTGCTGAGTCCCTCCATTGAAGAGAAAAGGAGAAAGGGAATCTCCTTGTTTAAGTTCTCTTTGTGAAGAAAAGAAACCCTGGGGGATACCATTGATGAGAACTGAGAATTTTACTGAAGAGACACAAAATTTGATCCAATTAATCCATTTGAGACTGAATCCCATCTGCCTCAACAGGTTCAGCAAGAATCCCCAATTGACATGATCAAACGCTATTTCGATATCTAGCTTGCAAAGGATTCCAGACTTTCCTAACTTCATTCTTGAATCCAAACATTCATTAGCAATCAATGCCAAATTTGTGATGTTTTTGTTGCTCAAAAAAACCATTTCAGAAGCACTGACTAGATTGGAAGCATTTTTTTAAGTCTATCTGCCAAATCTTTGGAGAGAATCTTATAGAAACTACCTATCAAACTGTGTCTATAATCTTTAAGCTCCTTTGCACCAATCATCTTGGGGATAAGAGCAATATAAGAAGCATTTAAACTTCACTCAAAATATTCGAGATTGTGAAAGTGATTAAGAGTATTCAGCAGATCCACTTTAATTAACACTTTTTAAACCGTGGCGTCCAAGACAATTTGCACATACCTCGACTAATTCAACATGACACCTGTCACCTCCCAACCACCAATAGATACCAGGTAACTCTGTTCACCAAGGTTAGCACACATGGAAAGAAATCACCTAATGTTCTCGTCTCCGCTTTGATTCACCTATAAATAGACTTAATATCTACAAATATTTGACTATGAACCCATAAATATCAAATCCTGGATCTAGTGTCTACCACACATCCTGAGTTGTACAGCATTTCTCATTGAATCAAATCCGAGGATGCATACATCCATACAAAAATTCACATAAAAAAAAGAAGAGAGCATAACAGCTACATTAATCCAGGAAACTCAAGACTCAACCTTTTAACCTTTCAAAGGGAAGCAGCAAAACACAAAATTCCAAAAACACATCGTTTCAGATGGAATAACAAAACAGAAACCCATCATTCAAAAACCACAAATAATCAACAGAAAACTAAAGAAATACAATTTCATTGATAACCAAAGATTAGTATGAAATTCTTACCAGGAAAGATGAAAACTTTGTACTAGCTTTTTTGGGAAGGGATTTATGAAAACTATACAAAAAATGAAATGGGTTTTTATAGAGATGAAGATTGAGGACTATGGTAGCACTTTCTTGACATCTGGGTTTGAAATTATGAAGATCCAATTACTGGGTACACTGTCCCATTTCTGCCATTGTTAAACTGTAACCTCTTTCTAAATTTTCAAATAGGAAACTTCATTTTTTTAGTATAAATTGCATCAAACACCCCTATAATATTAACTTGGTTACAGATACATCCACTTTATATATTAATTAAAATTAAATGCTTATATCTTTTTATTAAGTGTTAATCACTTAATTATTGATTGATTTCTTTTAATGTAAATCAAATTCAATGAATTATTAAGTGACTCAATTATTCATGTGTTACATTAACTTTTTATGTATCTATTTATAATATATAATATATTTTAATTATGTATAAAGATGATACTATAATTTTTCATCATACTTATTCGGACACATCACATAAGTGACACTTTAATGAGGATCGAATGAACCCCTCGCCGTTACCCGGCTCTGCCCTAACCTCATTACCACCCGCACACTCCACCACTCATCTCTTCTAGTATTTATCTAATCTAAATCATATATTAATATATTTAGATAATGTTTTTTATTTATGTCCTAAATATTGAATAAAATTTTAAAAAATCATTTGTTTTGGGTGGAAATATTTTTTCATGAAAATATTTTCCTGCCTACAAAACACACCCAATAAGTATAAAAATCTTGTTTATCACAATCCAGTCACTGAGATGATATTTTGAAGGAGAGAACAAACCCCACCCAAAACCCTCACTCTTTTGCTATATTCACTTCTATTCTATTTTCTCTGTTTTTCAGTTCTTTTCCTTTCATTCTGTTCCTTTTCTACTTATACATATGCATTTTGGTGTATCTATATATGTGTATATGCATATAATTTGACCATGGCTCTAGTTCCCAGCCACCAGTTCTATCCCAGAACCACAAGGCTATCATTCCTCAGGTATAGTTCATCCAAACCTTTCAAGAAACCAAATTTTCATGCCCCACATGATATTGTCAATCAAGATTGTATTTTTAAGCAAAACCCACCAAAAAGATCAAATTTTATGATTACCCCGCATGATGTTGTCAATCAAGATTGTATTTTTAGGAGAACCCCATCAAAAAGATCAAATTTTGTGGTGAAAAACAGCAGCAGAAGATGGAATTTGGATACAATATCACCCAATTTAAAGTCTAGAGATAGTGGTACGAGTGTATTTAGTAGTTCTTGGTTAGGTAAATGGAATGGAACCCGTAATGATATTAAGCTGAAAAAGGCCCAAATTGTGTTGAATTATAGGAATAGTAATGGGGATACATCTGGTTCTGACTGTGAAGAAAGTAATAGTGGTAGTACAATGGATAGAATTGTTGAGAAATTGAAGAAATTTGGGTATGCTGATGAGGCTACAGAGAAGGAGAAGAAGGAAAAGAGAGTTGTTGAAAAAGGGTCTATTGAGGATATATTTTTTGTTGAAGAAGGAATATTGCCAAATGTAAGAGGTGGGTTTTCTGAAGAATCTCCATTTGGGGATGAGAATGTAGTTGCCAAAGATGGTGTAGTTAGATTTCCATGGGAAAAGCCATTGGTGAAGAAAGAGGAGAGTAATTCAATGGCTAGTAGGAGTAGGACTCATTTGGCTGAGCTGACACTTCCTGCTTCTGAGCTCAGAAGGTTGACGAATTTGGCTCTTAGGATAAAGAACAAGTCGAGAATTACTGGTGCTGGTGTTACACAACAAGTTGTAGAAACCTTTCGTGAGAAGTGGAAAACATCTGAGGTTGTCAGGTTGAAAGTTGAAGGTGCTCCTGCACTAAATATGAAGAGAATGCATGAGATTCTAGAGGTAAGCCAAAGAGTTTTTTTTTTAACTGTTCTTGTATGCCTCTGCTTGTTGATGTTATTTGCTTCAGTTTGTCTGTGATGTTTTGCTAGTCTGTTCCTTTTGGAGCATTTAAGAGCTCGGATTGAATCAGTATCCGAACTCTCTTTTTGAGAATGTGAACATAATTTTCCTCTCCTAAATGAAGCGTAAACCATGTATGTAAGTGGAGCACAAAATTCTACCCCTTTCTCCTGGTAATGGGAGTAGAGAAAAATTATTCATGTCTGCATCAGTCTTGAAGCCCTGAAGCAAGGCTCTAAACGCGTTGAACGCTTCGCCACGCTTAATGCGCGCCTTCAGTGTCATCATTAAGGTTCTACGACATGCTTCCTTGCCAATGAGTCTCTTCTGAAGAGGCGACACTAAAAATTTTATGCTTCACTTTATCGTATTTTTTTGTTCATATATTTGTCATTCATGCTTATAATTATTAGCCCTGGACTGGACATATATATTTATATTTTTCCTCCATTTTCACGTTTTTTAATTAAAACCCACTATTTATTTGAACCTAATGCCCCCCACAGACCTTAGAGCTTTTTTGTGCCTTTTGCTTTTGATAACAATGTCTGCATCACAACTGGGCAAATTTAGGATGTGTTTTGGTTTCAGTTAAGGGGAAAAGGAAGTATTTCAAGTGCATTTTTTTTTTGAAATTGGTATTTCAAGTATATTTTTAGTTTTTGTTACGGTTCAAAGGCTATACCATAGTAAGTAAGCATACTAAATAGTGGTGTTTAGTTGTTTGATTTATCTTGTATCAACTTTTCTTACTCAAGAGTCTTTTATCTTGTATTGAGTTTCCTCGGGGAAACATGTGTAGAAGCATTCTTGTTAGAGCCTTTATGGGTGGCTATCTCTTTAATTTTGCAGCATCTTTGAGATAAAACCGCTTGAGTGTATATTGACAATAATAGCTGTCTCTTAATGAGCAAAGAGTTTAGTTTTTGAAGCATTATGATCTCATATAATTCACAATGACATTTTGTCTTTGTTTAGCTTTTAGCCTTCACTGATTCATTTTTTCCGACTATTCAGAGGAAAACTGGTGGACTGGTGATTTGGAGATCTGGCACTTCTGTGGCTCTTTACAGAGGTGTCAGTTACGAGATTCCATCTGAGCGAATGAAGAAGAGGATAATGAGAAGAGATGAGATTCGTCATAAGAACTCTCCAATAGTTGATGGCGAAAGTAATCAGAATCCTCGCAATGATGTGGATTCCCTCCGAGAAGACTCTGTAGATACTTCTGAAGAGAACAAAAATATTGATAGACAATCAGAAGTGAACTATGAAGATGAAGTAGACAAACTGTTAGATGGCTTGGGGCCTAGGTATACAGATTGGCCAGGATCCGGTCCACTTCCTGTAGATGCAGATTTACTTCCAGGTATAGTCCCTGGATATCAACCTCCTTTCAGAATTCTTCCATATGGGGTGAGATCTACTCTTGCGGCAAGAGAAGCAACTGCTTTAAGAAGGCTTGCCAGAGTTCTACCTCCACATTTTGCTTTAGGTATGCATCGCTGGACTTATCTAAGTATTTTGGATTTCTCAAAATATACTCTAAATATTATGTAGTTCAAGTATTCAGGTAGAAGCAGGCAGCATCAAGGTTTGGCCTCAGTCATGGTTAAGCTGTGGCAACGAAGTTCAATTGCAAAGATTGCTATAAAACGTGGCGTTCAGCTTACAACAAGTGAGAGAATGGCTGAGGATATTAAGGTACTAAAAGAGTGCTTTGGTGTAGTTCTGTACATTATTCACAAAAAAGTGGTGTTGTTTCCATGCCTTCTAGTTGGTATTCTACTGTGATATACCAGTTATTTACTTTCAAGTCACACTTTGTTTGGTTGAATAGGCTTACGGACAGTTGCTGATTTAAAACAGACAAGACAGAATTTCATTCCAAAAGAAAAGGCAACGAAAAGCTTACTTAAATACACATAGAATGAAGGAGTTATGCAATTTACCAAATTCTCAATGTTTCAAAAGTACATATTGCAATGATATTGTCTCATAAAAGGATATTGTTACGGTATTGTATGTTTGTCCAACCAAAACCCAAAGTAAGTCTTCCAAATGACATTTCTGCTCTCTGGAAGACTTGTGTGCTGACTAGGATTTAATTCTTTGTCGCCTCTATACTGGATCATAGTTGCTAGAAGACAAAAGAACCACAAGGTTGAATAAAAATTCATATTACACTTGAAAAAGTCTTCACAAGTTCCATTTCTAACATTGAAACCATTCTCACTGTTATCAAAATGTTTTTTCATACTGAGTTTGATGCTTTCCCGAGATCTAATTAAGAATCGGATATTTTCTGTCACATGCCAATATTTTTTTGTATTAACTGAATGTCAATAGCATAGTAATATAGCTTAACAATATCTACATATTATTTGGCTTTGTGTTCAGAAATTAACAGGGGGTATGCTACTATCTAGAAACAAGGACTTCTTGGTATTCTACAGAGGGAAAGATTTTTTGTCACCAGAGGTTGCAGAAGCCTTGTTAGAGAAGGAGAGATTGGCAAAGACCTTGCAAGATGAAGAAGAGAAAGCTAGGCTACGAGCATCACTCTTACTCACAGCAGGTGTTACAACAATTAATTCTTCAAGGACTGCTGGCACACTTGGAGAAACTTTGGATGCTGATGCTAGATGGGGGAAAAGGCTGGATGATAAGGACAAGGAGAATGTGATGCGAGAAGCAGAACTATTAAGGCATGGTGACCTGGTCCGGAAGCTTGAAAAGAAACTTGCATTTGTAAGTTCTGCAAAAGCCAGATTACTTTTATTAAAAGCCTATTTGTTACTGGTTTTCTGTTTTCTGGCAGCTTTGTCATGATTTTAGTTCTTTCAATTGTCTATTGTAAAATTGTGAGATAGCTCATTTCAAATATGAACCGTGTAAGTAAGGTCTTCACCCTTCAGTGTGTAATATCTTGGAGATTCAAGAGTCCAGTGAGAGACATTAAAGCAAAATGTACTTTTCAGGCTGAAAGAAAGTTAATGAAAGCTGAGCGTGTCTTGTCAAAGGTGGAGGAAACTTTAAATCCTTTGGATAGGCGTGCAGAACCTGATAGCTTAACAGATGAGGAGAGATTTATGTTTCGGAAGCTTGGGCTAAGGATGAAAGCTTTCTTACTTTTAGGTAACTTTCTTTCTCAAACTCGATTTTTGTGCTGAACAACCAGAAAATAACATGAAATGCTCTTCTCTTTTCAGGTAGACGTGGAATTTTTGATGGTACGGTGGAGAATATGCACTTGCATTGGAAGTACCGTGAATTGGTTAAAATCATGGTGAAGGCCAAGAATTTCGAACAAGTATCAAAAATTGCACTAGCCCTTGAAGCAGAGAGTGGAGGCGTCTTGGTTTCAGTGGACAAAGTGTCCAAAGGCTATGCTATAATTGTGTTCCGTGGTAAGGACTACAGTCGACCACCTACTCTTAGGCCCAAAAATCTTTTAACCAAAAGAAAGGCGCTGGCACGTTCAATAGAGCTTCAGAGACGTGAGGTACCTTCTTTGACCTAATTCCTTTAGTCTTTGAATTTTTTCTCTTTTATGTGCTATGTACAAGCAGTTTTTAGCCCATTCGGTTTGTGTTGCTTGAATCTGCCTCTGTAAGAGTTGTCATGTACATATGTAATAAGTTTTAATTTTTTAAGAGATTTGTGCTAATGACAAGGCTTTGCTGCTGTAACAGGCTCTTCTGGAACATATTTCGGCAGTTCAAACAAGAGTTGGACAGCTTACAGCAGAAATTGTATAATCTCTTTGCTACTCTGCATCTCGTATCTAGTATTTTTTGGTTAACTTAAGTAGATCCTTATGTTAGTTGTTCACGCTTTGGCTCATTTGGATTTTATTGAACCTTTTCTGCCATATGCTTTTGATGGTAGGAACAACTGGCTAGTCTGAAAGACTCTACGGATGATGAACTATATGATAAACTAAATTCTTCTTATTCTTCTGAAGACGAGGACAGTGAGGTTAGTATCTCCATCTGGCATTTTAGCAGCACTTGATTATTCAGTTTCTTTTTTCTTTAGATTGCATATGGAATGTCATTTCTGTTTCTCCTCGTCAAGGAGCAGTTCTAATGACTGAAACTGACTAAACCGAGATTTTTCCTGTTAAAGCGTTATTCTGGCTCAGGCCAAAACATGTTAAATTAGTGCCACCTTAGCTTAATCAGCATTAACGGATGTTTGGCATATGTTCTTTATCCTCCCACTCAATTCAGGTGCATGTATATGTATATATGAATTCCGAAATGTTTGCAAAATGGATAAATGTAATTGGTGAAAGCCTCTTTCCAAAATCAAAGAGAAAAACATGCAACAGAAAATTAGATGTAGAAATTGTGCAAAAAGAAAAACATGAAATTAGGAGGTGCATTTTATCTACTTTGAGCTTTACTCTGTTATATAGGCACATGTATCTTCTAAAGTGTAGATTATAACAATTCAAGTTGTAACTCACTCAAAACTTAAAATTTTAGTCTGCAAATTATTGATGTGATGAGTTGCAGTTGAAGACACTGTCATCATTTGCAGAGTTACCGGTACTTGTGTTGGTGGGAGGTAGCAGGTACCTGGTGGAATTAAACGTGGTGAACGAAAGTTGTCACGGACACCACCATCGTTTTTTTTTAAAAAAAAGAGCATGTTCTGTATCAGGATAAACTTCTACGAAGGATACCTTTTTCAAGGAATACATGCAGATTTTCTTGTCTATTGACGATTTGAACTGCATAGAAACACAATGCACAAACATCACGAAAATCTCCTTGATAACCTTGTTTAATTGCATCATCCTATAAAGTATGGTAAAGGATAAGAAGTTGAAAGGAGGTCATTCCGGACAGTTCAACTTCCCTCTTCACAATGTGCACAATAAAGGCGCACCCTTTCTAGATTTTAACTCTTCATTATTATTGTCAAATCACCTAACTCGGTTCATTAACAGGAGGAAGGGGATGATGCATACATAGAGGTTTTTGACAATGATAACGATGTTGTCAATCGTAGTGATGATTCAGATGATATTCCACATCCAGAAAGAGAGTTCCAGTATGTTCATCAAAATGAATCAGAAAGAGAGCTTGTTTGAGTAAAACACTGTTCTTGACACTCTCCAAGGCATGTCGTGGCTTGTTTGTACAATCGAGGAAGTTGAAGCTAGGATGCAGCAGAACGACAAAAAAACTGAACTTAAGAATTTGATTATTGAGCAGGTTCCATGTAATGCCTCTGGGCTCTGGTCTTGCTGATCGTCGATATTTTACATGATATGCTGTAATTTTAAGGCTTTTAGCTCCAAAAGAAAAGGAAATCCTGGTGGGGAAGGTGGTGTGTGTGTGTGGGGGGGGGGGGGGGGGGGGTACAGCTTCATTGAGCTCCTCTGTACATATTTGTCAAGGAAATACAGCATTGTATACAATTTCCCATCTGTCTTTTTGACAACAGTTAATTATGCTAGTATTAGTTTTTTACTTCTTGCTAATGCAATTAGCTTTGAAAAAAAAGACTTTCTTCCTTATTTCTGAAAATATAAACACCTCTTGAAGGGTTAAATTTTTTTGCCAAAGTTCTGAAGGTGTGTAAGCAAAACTCAAGAAAGAATAAAGCAACCACTAGATTCAAAATGTTTCATTTGAATAGTCTTCCAACTATTGAATGCTTGTATCTAAGCAAGGTTTAATTTCCTCAAGTACTAAAGCATCTGAAAAATGAACATGGATATCAATGTCATCTATAAATGTGTAAACTCCCTTGGAAGGGGTTGGTTGAACCATATATTTATTTAGCGGTTAAACAAAGATAACT
Organism: Solanum okadae; assembly: GCA_036553675.1. Classification (NCBI taxonomy): domain Eukaryota; kingdom Viridiplantae; phylum Streptophyta; class Magnoliopsida; order Solanales; family Solanaceae; genus Solanum; species Solanum okadae. The sequence continues at coordinate 55,710,816 of CM071686.1, forward strand.
ATTTATCTGTACTCGATGTTTACATTAAATTATATCATGTCATGCATTTTAGGGATCTCTAAGTTTTTTCTTAAGTGTAGTCTACATCAGCTTGAGTTTTTGGCTAAAAATATCCTTAAACTATACCCCCAACTTAAACTACATCCTTAAATTATCCTTCTTAACAAAAAACATCCTTCAAGTATTTAAAACTTAACAACTTTCATCCCTTTATTTAAATTTATCAAAAAATTAGTGAATTCCACACACAAACATATGCAATTCATACTATTCTCATAAAAAAAATCTATAATATTATTACCGGTTGGAAAAACATCCAAAAAAAATAAAAAAATTGAGACTCATGTTTACTATTAAAAAAACAATGTTAGGACGGTGTGAGTCTATGAGGAGATATGATCTTCTCTTCTCCTTTGCCATCTAAATGAAGTTGAAGCTTAATTTCACACCATCTTCAACTTGCAAAGTCAAAATGTCGTTAGATCAATAATTTTTTGGGGCAAATTGATAATTGAGGTGATCAAGATTCAACTAATTTTGATCTCTAGTACTTAAGTTTCGTTTTCCATTATTAGAAGTAAAAGTCTTCGATCGACACTACTTTTTTGCAAATTCAATGAAAAGAAAACATTTCCATTGATAATTCTTTGATATCAAATCAAATGAAAAGTAAATAAAAATAAAATTGCTAATTAAAAGGAAGACAATGCAAAACATTGTTACTAAAAATATTTATAATATTATTTTAGATGTATGTAGAATGAACAGAATTGATTTATTGGGGTTATTTAGGGAGTTTAATTTGTTGTGAGTAGTGTGCGCGCACCGTATATGTTGTTGTGAAGAACTTGTTAGTTTTTAACAAAGAAAAATAATTTAAGGATGTAGTTTAAGTTGAGGATATAGTTTAAGGTCACCCAAAATTTTGAATTATATTTACACCATATATTCAAAGCAAGCAACTCATAGCTAGGATAGGGATGTTAAACAAAGATAACTATAACATAGTAGGGGATGAACCCCCATAGTGTTTGTACAATCAGAAATGAAGTTAGTATGAGTAGAAGCAATACTGGTAGAAAGCATATTAATTTACAGTAGCAAAAGGAGTAGTGTTACACAAGTTAGATCCTAGGCTATTGTTAATATTACGTTGGTCCGCGATATCTGCCTGCAGTATATCCATCACAAAATCAAGAGGCTGGCCAAAACATCCTGTGTTTGTACTGATAGTGCTGCCATGCCTGCTAATTTGTCAGCCAAAAAGTTCTGTTCCCTATATTAATATATGGTGGATTATATTCTGCAAAGCTATCAAAGTACACCTGCAGTCATACGGAAGGTGTGAGTATAGATGATTAGTAGGTTCAAGTATAGTGAATCAATCTCAATTTGTAATGGTAAAGGGGAAATATTTATGGGCAGTAGAGCTCGTAGCTCGACAATGGGGGCACAACTCAGACAATGTTGGACCCTGTGGAAAGCCAACAAAGTAGTTCTGATAGTTATTGATCGGCACTGATGCACCCATTTGGGGGATATTCATTGAAGGGCCAATTTGTGGTGCATGTTACCGGAGGAAATACTGGAGAAGACAATGGAGAAGCTATGAATGTTAGATCTTGAACATTAATGTTAATGAAATAAAAATCATCAAATGAAGTCATTACGTTATCATTATGGCAGTCTATCAACTCAGACCATGTGGAAAGCCAATGGAGTAGTTTTGATAGTTATTCACGGGCACTGATGCACCCATTGAAGTGTCCATTTGTGGTGTCACCGGAGGAAACACTATAGCGGACATTGGAGAAGCCATCATTAGTGATGAAGGCATTGGAGAAGTCATTGTTGTTGGATGGGCCATAACATGAGCCCTTCTAAGATCCATTTGTTGAGGTATCGAAGAATAACAACAACATACTCAGTAAAATCCCACAAAGTAGGTAGAGTGTATGCAGGCCATACCATTACCTCTCTGAGGTAGAGAGGTTGTTTTCGAAAGACCATTGGCTCGAGAAAATCAAACCTAAACACAGATGATATCAAATATCAAAATTCACCAACTACATGAAAAAGCTAATACTACGACCAACACAGTGCTCTATAAACCATCAAGCCAAATAAAATTGTGAAACCATTAGATGGAACATTTGTGAAGAAAAAGGAGGAACCCACAAGGAGGGGTACTCAAATGAGCTGCAAGATGAAACAATTGTTGGGGCCCTTTAGGATGAAAGAACTGTCCATAGAGCCATTGTTCCCTACAAATAGGAACTAATGCTAGGCAAAGAAACACTTAACAACATAGTTATTTGATCCCCATCAAACGCACACATTTCCCCTCCTCTTTAGCCATGCCTAGAACAAAAGTAAAGATTGTTTACATTCCTTTTTTTTGTGATCAAACAAACTAGATCATTGAGATCGTAAGGGTGAATGTCAAAGAATGGAAACAAACTTCACTTTCATTCTATTCATGCCTAACGAGGACGAGAAATGTGTTTGTTTGGGAGGGGATCAAATGGTTACGTGATTGTTGTGTGTTTCTTTGCCTAGGATGGGCTTCTACTTGTAGGGAAAATTCAATGGCATTGATGCACCCATAGGAGGATATTCACTGAAGGGTCCATTTGTGGTGTCACTAGAGGAAACACTGGAGCAGACATTGGAGAAGCCATTATTAGTGAAGGCATTGGAGAAATCATTGTTGTTGTAGGGGTCATTACATGAGCCCTTCTAAGATCCATTTCTTGAGGAATTGAAGAATTGGTACATACATACTCGGTGAAATCCCACAAAGTGGGGTATGCGGAGTGTAAAGTGTACGCAGGCCTTACCACTACCTATCCGAGGTAGAGAGGTTGCTTCTGAAAAACCCTCGGCTCAAGCAAATCAAAGAAATAACAAACGGCAGTGGAGAGAAACATGAAAACTAATTGCAAACTAGTGCAGAGCATATATATACAAGGAACCGTAACATAACAAAGTGCGATCACCTAAAAACAGATGATATCAAATACCAAAATACACCAACTACATGAAAAAGCTAATACTACGACCGACACGGTGCTCTATTCTACCATCAAGCCAAATACAATTGTAAAACCATTAGAGGGAACATTTGTGAAGGAAAAGGAGGAACCCACGAGGAGGGGTACTCAAATGAGCCGCCAGTGAAACAATTGTTTGGGGCCCTTTAGTAGGAGGGGATGAACAAATTGTCGATGGGGCCATCGTTCCCTACAAATAGGAGTTAATCCTAGGCAAAGATACACTCAACAACATAATCATTTGATCCCCATCAAACGCGCACATTTCTCTTCCTCTTTAGCCATGACTAGAAACAAGGTGAATCTTGCTTTCTTTCTATTATTTATGTGATTAAACAAATTAGATCATTGAGATCGTAAGGGTGATCTCAAAGGATGGAAGCAAACTTTACTATCTTTCTATTCATGACTAAAGAGGAGGAGAAATGTGTTTGTTCGGAGGGGATCAAATTGCTATGTGACTGTTGTTGTGTGTTGTTCTTTGCCTGGGATAGGCTCCTATTTATAGGAAAAATTTAGATTTTGTAAATTATTGAATAGTTTGAATTAGAGAATACTAAATTGTCGGTAGTAACTACTTTAGCATATAACTAAATGGGGGTGTATTAGCTACCAAGTTGGATAATATCATCTTGAAATATATGCAGTTTATGGTTCTGGTCTTTGTCTGACCAGATTTTTTGAGTCAAACTTTTCATATTAGGAAAATAATTTAGAGGTTTGATCTGAGTAAGTAGTATCTACAAGAGATGGTCATCTAGTAATAATAAATGTGTTTGCTTACTAATTTTAGTCATCAAGAAAGAGAAAATTTGTATCTTTTAATTTATGTGTGTATGAAATTAAATATTAAAACAAACATATTAAATAATAACTATTTTGAAATATTAATTTTTTGATAATATTTGAATGAGCGTAAAAAGAAATCAATTTAATGGTTAATCATTTTTTTAAAAATACAAAGAGTTACTGAATTGTGAATGGTGATGTGTGTATGATTATAGTGGTTGCATGTCACACCCCAAAACCAGATGTGATGGCACGTGCCCAAACCCCACCGGACACGTCAGCCTAACACCCAAAAACCCGACGATACAGAATTTATAAAACAAGAATAAGATAGAAAGATAAGCGGAAGTCTTTAAATAAACTCAACATAACCCCCAGAATTGGTTGTCACATGTACAAACCTCTAATGCAGAATCTGAATAAAATATATAAGTCTCATAGTAAAGTTCTAGAATAGAACAGAACAGTAAATATAGATAACTTGAGGGCACGTCTGGAATGAACCGCTACCTCTCAAGTAAGTCTGGAAGCTCTAATCTGAAGATGAGTAATAAGCCGGATCTGATAGAGCTGTCAACCTACACGACTGTGTAGAAGCAAGGGTGAGTACCAAAAGCAACAGGTACTCGCAAGTAACACTAAACTAAGCTAAACTAGCAGCTACAAACAACTCCTTTCAATCCCAACCGAACCACCGAAACTTCATTCTAACAGCGAACCAACAACCTATACTACACAATTCATAATCAACAGATGTATCCAACAGTGTCTGAACATCAACCTCATATCCTCATATAAGAGCAAATAGATCATATATCACATGAAGAGGGGCAAATAGGTAAAATCCACACACCACAGACAAAGATGAAGTCAAATGCGATGCATATGCAATAATGATGTCATGTAGTCGTGATGCATGTCTGTCCTACGATACACATCTGTTGACGTAATCAGTCCGCGCTGAATACTCAAATCAGAACCCATGGGGGCCACACATGGACCATGTATCACCGCCGGAACCAGATCCCATCGGCATCCAAATCGCTAGCCTGAGCTAGTCCATCTCATATATCTCTAGCCGGAGCTAGTCTCAACTGTGTCTCATATCCATCCATCCTCATATCAGTGTCTCAGAACTCATGCAACAGATAGTTCACACATAGGATGAATAATGAATATGCACATGTCATCAATCACAATCATATCACGATCACATCATAGTATTACACATCATCTGTCTCAATCACAACCATATCACGACCACATCATAGTATTACACATCATCTGTCTCAATCACAACCATATCATGACCACATCATAGTATTACACAACATCTGTCTCAACATCAATGTCTGTATCAATCATAGCCTACTCATGCTCTTCTATCCCCTCAATATTGGTTATCACATGACTTATTCAACAAATTCAAGTCACATATAACACATTTAGCTCGTTTTATTCCCCATCTTTCAATTACAACAACTTCAATCAACAAATAAAACTCATCCTCAATCCCCATTACTCCCCAACACAATTAGGAAAGTAGTCATGTGTAGTCTAAGAGTTTAACAAAGTTTAGAAGTCACTTGCCTCAAAACACTTCAACTAGTAACTCAAATATGAGTTTTACCCTTCCGAGCACGCTTCAAATCACCACAATCTATTCATAAATGGAATTCCACAATCAATACGAATCTAACAACACCAATATCGTGAAATTTGGAGAGAAAAGGGTAAAATGGTCAAAAAATCACGTTCCGGAAAATATTCTCGAAATCTGGAAATTTTTAGTGAAAAATGTTCCCCAAGAAATTTAGAATCCAATAGTGAAAACCGTTTCGAAAAAGGAGTTGAAATGAGTTCACAAACTCAAATTTTCTATTAAATTCGGATTAGGCAAAAACCCCCAAATTTTACAGTTGAGATCTCAAATTTTGATGTTAAAATCCATAAATAATCGATGGAAATCAAAGATCTAAGTTGGAAATAACTTACCCAATGAATTCCTTGCGAAAACCCACTTGAAATCACCTATTTTTGAGCTCTCAAAGTCTAAAAATGGAGAAATGAGTATTTTTCAAGTTGGGGGAAAAATGGCTACTGGTTTGGCTTTAAAAACAGAAAAAAACACTGCTGTTGCAGCTAAAAAAAATACACAGCAACTGAAACAACAATAACACCAAAGTTTAAGTCCCCGTTGGACCCTCGGGATTCGTTCGGAATCTCGTGCACACAAACTAAATATGTACCCCCACTAAATTCGACGTTCCGGACTCAATGGAACTGTCGGAATTTGAATTCGAGGACTCCTTGACCCGAAATTTAATAAGATGCCCAGAAACTAGTTTAATGCCAAAAAATTCGAAACTCAAACGGAGCGTCTAAAAATTCAACCAAGACTCATTCTAGACTTAGAATCGCCTCCCGAAACCAACGGTACTCTCGGAATTTCAATCTGAGCCTCGGAACCTCATATGTTGACCAAAGTCAACTCTTTATCAAAATTTCACAACTTTAGCAACTTAGGACCTCAATTCTTCGTTTCAACTCCAAATTCAACTTCGTAACTTCACACAGATCCGTTTCGACATTCTAAGACTGCTGGAATCGACGGAAATCCGATCCGAGTCCTGAAACTCCAAATAACTCGAAAAAGCACTTTTTAACCAACTTTAACTCATAAAAACTCAACTTCTCAAAAACTCAACTTTTTACCAACTTTTCCTCAAACTAACTTTACAACCACAAAACATGGGACTCGGGGCAACTACCGAAAGGGCAAAATAGTCATTTCCACGAAAAATTACCAAAATGACCTTTCGGGTCATTACATTGCAGCTTTTATAGAAGCACATTACAATTTTCTCGATTTTTGGGTGTTAACTTATTCATAAGAAATTTTATGCTACTTTCAAATATATTAAAATTAAATCTTCCTTAAATTTGTTTTTCTAACTGTCTGATACTCACCAATATGTCACTCGACTCACATTGAAAATAATTCTAAATTAGTTAAGGCAATTCAATATAAGATGATTGCACAAAACACTAATCAAAACAATGTGTTTGCACATAGTGAAGAAGGAAAAAGAGAAATTTTATTCATTCTAATAGAAGTACTCAAGAAGAAGAGGAATTATAAGTTGCAAATTGTCTTACTAATTAATTTTTTTTGAGAATTTTGTCTTACTAATTTTTTTTTATCAAATGAAAATAGACATTTTACTCTAATGAGATATACTCCTTCATGGTAACTAAGTTAAATTTTAATCATCTTGGGATACATATCCTTTCCAGCTACTGTCCATAGGTATAAACCAAAGAGGAAGAAAAAACAACAAATTCATCGAGTTTATATTCTAGTTTTATCGCATTAAGTTTAATGGTTGAAACTTGAAAGGTCACAGTTTAAACCTAATAGTAACCTATACTATGATAGTTTTCTTATTGTTTCCTCCCTTCTGGGGGATATGATTGTAAAGCATTCTATCAGTTTTGATTTTTATTTCTAAAATTGTTGAACTATGTTAAGTGCAGCCACCTGTTACTTGAATAAGTGTGTATTTAGAATATATCTCTCATTCAATGGTTGCCAAAAACACTAGGTGACTCTTTTCATCTGTCCTAGTCTTGGTGAATAGAGTTATTTGGTAACTGTTGTGGGTAGGAGGCGGCAGGTATTATTATTATTGGCATAATAATAATAATAATAATACCAATAAGACTACAGATAGGTCTCTTTAGTGATAATTGTTAAGAAAAAATCAAGAGATGGCACAGGAAGAACACTAATAAACAATATGAAGTGAATAGGAAGGAATAACGCATATACACAAAGGTGGAATTGTTTCTAAACGCATTCTCTCGTAAGTCTCTGGCTCTATGGTCAATAGGAGTAGCAAAAATCCTAATGTGGGGACAGGAGATAGCCATCTCAAGGCACATCATGACCTACAGGAACATCGGGAAAATCAGGGAAAGCAACTTGATGGGGTGTCCAAGAATGTAGAGTACCAGCACTCTTGGAGAGGGGCGAAACTGCCTTGTCCGGGGGGTGTCAAGCGACCCGAAAATTACATTGTATAGATAAGTTAAATTTTGATTTTATAATATATATATTATAGTTGACATCTCTGGACACAATGTAATTAGTTGGCGCAACGGCTGAGGGCAGCTACAGAATGCTTGGGTCGTGCATTTGAACCCATCACACAACAATTTATACCATTTTTTACTCCAATTTATGACTTTTGACATTATAGCTGCTCCTTCATTATATCAAACAAAAACGAGTTAAAGCTCATATACTTCAAAATAGCATAATAAACTTCTCGTTCAATTTGCATTGATCTAAATAAATTTTTACACCATATCCGTTCAAAGGGATTTTTCGACAATAAAGGTTATAAAGAATGACCTGCGAAATCAGGTAAAAGATAAACTTTTGACCGATTGTTTGATACGTTATAAAGAAAAAAATTATAGTATTTAATAATTTCACTGTAAAAGTATTTCAAGATATGAAACCTCATCAAGTACAATTTTGTGATAAAGTAATTACGTTCTACTTTCATTAGTGATATCAACTCAGACAATGCTGGACCAAGTGGAAAGCCAATGGAGTAGTTCTGATAGTTATCCATGGGCATTGATGCACCCATTGGGAGATATAAATTGAAGGGTCCATTTGTGGTGTCACCGGAGGAAACACAATAGCGGAAATTGGAGAAGCCATCATTAGTAAAGGCATTGGAGAAGTCATTGTTGTTGGATGGGCCATAACATGAGCCCTTCTAAGATCCATTTGTTGACGTATCGAAGAATAACAACAACATACTCAGTAAAATCCCACAAAGTGGGTAGAGTGTATGCAGGCCATACCATTACCTCTCTGAGGTAGAGATGTTGTTTTCGAAAGACCCTTGGCTCGAGAAAATCAAATCTAAACACAGATGATATCAAATACCAAAATTCACCGACTACATGAAAAACCTAGTACTACGACCAACACAGTGCTCTATAAACCATCAAGCCAAATAAAATCGTGTGTATACTTCTTTGTGTTTCGACACCCCTTAATAAAAAAAATTGGTTCCTCCACTACTCCTAGAGCATTTTCAAGGATCATGAAACGGTTAAGTGCTTTTCAGTTGGTCTGGTTAAAGTAAACAAAAACAGTAATTAAAAGAAAAACAGTAGTGGAGAAAGACATGAGAACTAATTGCAAAACAGTGCGGAGCATATATACAAGGAACTATAATAACAACAACAAGGTGCGACCACCACAACATAAATGATATCAAATACCAAAATTCATTGACTACATGAAAAGACTAATACTACGACCAACATAGTGCTCTACAAACGGAACCCACAAGGAGGGGTCCTCAAACGAGCCACCAGATGAAACAATTGTTGGGGCCCTTTAGTAGGAGGGGATGAAAGAATTGGCGATGGAGCCATCGGTCCCTACAAATAGGATCTAATCCTAGGCAAAGAAAAACTTAACAACATAGCCATTTGACCCCATCAAACGCAAACATTTCTCCTCCTCGTTAGTCATGCCTAGAAGAAAAGTGAAAGTTGCTCGTATTCAGTTTTTTTGTGTGATCAAATAAACTAGATTATTGAGATCGTAAGGGTGAATGTCAAAGAATAAAAACAAACTTCACTTTCATTCTATTCATGCTTAACGAGGAAGAGAAATGTGTTTGATTGGGAGGGGATCAAATGACTATGTGACTGTTGTTGTGTGTTTCTTTGCCTAGGATGGGCATCTACTTATAGGGAAAATTTAGATTTTGTAAATTTTTGAATAGTTTGAATTAGAGAATACTAAGTTGTCTGCAGTTGACATGTAACTAAATGAGGGTTGTATTAGATATCAAGTTAGATATTATCATCTTAAAATATATGTAGTTTATGGCTTTGGTCTTATTCTGACCAGATTTTTTGAGTGAAAATAATTTAGTGGTTTGATGTGAGTCAGTAGTATCAACAAAAGATGGTCATCCAATAATAACAAATGTGATTGCTTACCAATTCCAATCATCAAGAAAAAATAAATTTGTATATTTTAATCTATGTGTGTACAAAATTAAATAAGAAAATAAGCGAACATTTTAAATATTAACTATTTTGAAATATCACTTTCGATAATATTTGAATGTGCTTAAAAATCCATCAATTTAATCGTTAATCATTACAAAAAATTAAATACAAAGAGTTATTGAATTCTAAATGGTGATATGTGTATGATTATAGTGCTTGCAGCGCATATAGAAGCAAATTATACTTTTCTCCATTTTTTGCAGAAAACATAATCACAAGAAATTTTATGCTACTTTCAAATATATTTTAAACTAAATTCTCCTTAAATTTGTTTTTCTAAATGTGTGATACTCACTAATATGTCACTCGACTCACATTAAAAATAACTCTAAATTAGTTGAGGCAATTCAATATAAAATGATTATTTTATGCTACTTTCAAATATATTTTAAACTAAATTCTCCTTAAATTTGTTTTTCTAAATGTGTGATACTCACTAATATGTCACTCGACTCACATTAAAAATAACTCTAAATTGGTTGAGGCAATTCAATATAAAATGATTATACAAAACACAAATCAAAACAATGTGTATACACATAATGAAGAAGGAAAAGAGAAATTTTATTCATTCTAATAAAAGTACTCAAGAAGAAGAGGAATATTAAGATGCAGATTGTCTTACTAATATTTTATCAAATGAAAATATACATTTTACTCTTATGAGATATACTCCTTTATTGGTAACTAAGTTAAATTTTAATCATCTTGAGATGTGTTGGTTTGTTAGCACTTTAATATTATTTTGGAGTTAAAAAGAATGTTGAATGTTTCAGCAGTTAGTGGACACTTTTGATTGCTGCAACGTTTGGCATTAGTGCCTAATTACTCATTTCTGTTAATCAATTTGCATAGGTATTATTGCCCTTTATGTGATGGTTACAAAAAAAGATTATTTCCGTTGGAGGTTACTGTTTGTGGTTGAAGTGGTCAACCATGACCATTAGTTATTTTTATTCATTCTCCATTATCTCATTCTTTATTCCTCCATTATACCTTGTAACCTATGTAATTCCTAGTCCTAGGCCATTTATCTTCATTATTTATCACCCCATTATCTTCCTATTTATTCCTAGGAAAACTTCTTCTACTATAAATAGTGGTGGTCTTCATTTGTTTTGTGACACGAGAAAAATATAGAGTGCATAAAGTTTGTCAAAGAGAGAGTTTTTATTAGTTGAAGGGAGGTGTTCTTTTTGTGGAGCTTTGGACTCAACTCTTGTCCAGAGTTGTTGAGTTATACTTTGTGTTAAGGCTGTTGTATCCTGGAGGGGACAAGTCAAGAAGGACTACTGTTGGACCGGTGAAAAACATTTGTTGCAGTGGACTTGAATCTCCTTAAACTGTGTTCCTTTTTTCCCCTTGAGCAAGTATCACTTCCAAAAACTTGTGCATAAGTATGAGAAACTTGAAAAAGAATAACTCATCAAAAGATAACAAGGGCTACTAAGCAGACAGAACAGCGGCTGGAGAACCGACAAAAAGAAGGCAGAAATGAAATCATGTCTTAATCTTTAAAACTTTATCAAAACAAGGTTCTGAGATCAGTGATCAGAGAGAAGAAAAAAAATGGTATTTTCCGTTGAAATAATATTCTTGCTTATTTCGATGATCCTCCATACAAAAGAAAGAGGACCTAATTGTATTACGTGATCTTTTAAAAAGCGTTTTGAGTGAGTTATTTAAGCTCCATGCCTTTTTTCCTTTGAATCAAAAATCAAGCATAATCAAGTAGAGCACAACCCAATGTCTACATTGCATTTGCAGGTAAAAGAGTAATTGAACAAACATTGAATAAAACAGTACCCGAAGGTTAACTGAAACACAAATCATTGGAAGAAACTGGTGGAAGAAAAATATTAGAGTGGGCAATGGCCTCAAAACCAGGTTTTGGAAGGACAATTGTCTAGGTGAAGCTCCAGTGCAAGACAGATTCCCAGATCTTATGATGTTATGTAGGAATCCAGAGATAAATGTAGTTAATTGTTGGTCTAACCATGGTTGGAATCTCAATTTCAGAAGACACCTAAATGATTGGGAAGTGGAAAGATTGGCTAGTTAGCTAAATGAAGTGGAATTTTTTGCTGGAACCACAATGGAACCTGACAAGCTAAAGGTGGAGACACACTACAGAAGGAAGTTTCTCTGTTAAAAGTTTGTACAAGAGGGAGAATAGTGTTATGCAGGAGGAAGAGCTAAGGATATGAAAGAATGTATGAAAGAATATAGCTCCAGCCAAGGTGAGAGGTTTCACTTGGCTAGTAGTTAAGAAGGCATGCCTTACTCATGAAGTACTACAAAAGAAGGGGAGAGTAGTGGTGACTAGGTGTTTTTTGTGCAATGAAACAAGAGAGACAAATAATCACCTGTTCGTACACTGTAAGTTCACTACTTAAGTGTGTAATCTATTTTTCAGTCTAACAAAGACAATGCCAGAGCATAAAGCTGATCTGATGAGCTGTTGGATAATGCCCTCATGCATCTAGTGGTCAATTTGGAATGAGAGATATGGAAGGTGCTTTGAAGACAACATCAGGTCCTCCTTTTATAGCCAATTGATTTAACATCATTAGGTGTTTGAATTGCCTTTTGCCATTTTGGCCAATCACATCTTCGTCGACATTCTTCGACAGACAGAGGTTCAAGATCCTCACTGTCTTGCATAATGTTAAGTGCAATGTTATAAGCAAAAACATTATCCACCATAAGTTTTGATCGATTCAACTTTATCCCATTATCCGAAGAACTGATTGATAGTTCTTCATTCACTTGAGACTCGGGGTCATTGATTTCTTTAGAAATATCATGATTAATCAGATCTTGAATCTCTTCGTGGGATTCTTTTATAGTGTCGTTTTTCGTACTTTTTTTCTAGGATTTTTATCCTTTGAACCCAATGATCTTCCACGCTTCAGGCGTGTATGAGATTCAGAAGCTATGACACTATTAGATGGTCCTTTTAGGACATCAATCCGAATAGGCACATTCACTGCAGGTATATGTGACTTTGCTATCCTTTTCAAAACAGTATATGTGTCTGGCATTTGATTTGCTATGTTTTGCAAATGGATGATCTTCTGGACCTCATGTTCACACTTAGCGGAACGTGGATCAAAATGAGATAATGATGAAACTTTCCATGCAATTTCACATTGAAGTTCATTTTTCTCTCCCCCTGATTGCAGAAAAGTAATTTCATCAAATCGACAATTTGCAAATCTTGCAGTGAATAAATCTCCCATCAATGACTCAAAGGTAGCGAATTATGGAGGGTGAATCAAACCCGACATATATGCCTAACCTTCTTTAGGGGCCCATCTTAGTGCGCTGAGGTGGTGCTACTAGCACATATACAAAAATCCAAAAACTCGTAGATGAGCAATATTTGGTTTATGACCAAACACCAATTGTGACGGATAGTATTTATTATAATTAGTTGGTCTAAGACGAACGAGTGTTGTTGCATGTAAGATAGCATAACCCCATACAATAGTGGGCAATTTCGTTTACATAAGTAGTGGTCTTGCTATCAATTGTAGGAGCTTAATAAATGACTCTGCAAGGCCATTTTGATTATGAACATGAGCAACATGATGTTCAATTCTTATCCAAATTGATAAGCAATAATCATCAAAAGCTTGTGATGTAAATTCTTTTGCATTCAAGGCGAATGATCTTAATAGGATAATCTGGGAATTGCGCCCTTAACCTCATTATTTGTGCCAATAACTTCGCAAATGCCAGGTTGCGAGATGATAAAAGACACATATAAGACCATCTTGAAGATCGTCTATGAGGACCATGAAATATCTAAACAATCCACTATGTTGATGAATAGGTCCACATATATCCCCATGTATACGTTCTTAAAAACTAGGGGATTTGATGCCCACTTTCAACGATGATGGTCTGACAATTAATTTACCTTGATAACAAGCAGCACATGAAAATTCATCATTTGTAAAAATCTTCTGGTTCTTTAATGGATGCCCAGTTGAATTTTCAAAAATTTGTCTCATCATCATTGATCTAGGATGACCTATTCGGTCATGCCATAGCATAAAAACATTTAAATTAATAAACTTCTGATTTACGATCGAATGTGCTTCGATTGTACTAATTTATGCATAATATAGGCCAGAAGATAAGGTTGGTAATTTCTCCAAAACGCATTTCTGGCCTGAGACATTCTTGGTTATACAAGCTATTCAATATTCATTTCATTGAGTGTTTCAATATGATATCCATTTCGGCGGATATTTTTGAAACTTAACAAGTTTCTTGAAAATTTAGAAAAGAACAACACATCTTCTATTACAAGTTGTGTCTCCTTAGGCAAAAATATAGTAGCTCTTCTGGAGCCTTTAATTAATTTAGAATTACCAGAAATTGTAGTAACATTTGTTTTTCTTCTAAGAAAGTAAGAAAAATATTTCTCACCTTTAAATATGGCATGTGTTGTTCCACTGTCAACTACACAAATATCTGCATGATCGACTATTGATCCAAACGAAATTTGGGGCATATCCATATTTTCTTCAAAAAAGATATAAACAAAGTAAAATAATACTATTATATTTACAGGGATTAGAAAAACATACCAACTAATACAAACAAACAAAAAAGGAAATTATCGTGAGCTCGTCACTGATCGCTTTTCCTCCAGGGAATACAAAGAAATCAGCTACATAGGCTCAACATTATCTTCATATATGAAATTTGCTTCCGCATTATTATCCATATTATGTATGGGCTCAACATTATCTTCAGAGATAAAGTTTGCTTCTGGATTAGTAGCACCCTTTTTCAAGGATGCCTGATAGAGTTAAACCAGACGCTTAGATGATCGACAATAACGTGACCAGTGCCCCATTCATCTATATCTATGACACATACTTTCTGAATTTTTCTTTTGCATCACTTCTTGTTTTTCACCCTTCCTTTTATACTGCTACTCATTTTTTTGTGCAAGGCGACCATCATGATTATAATTTATTTTACTACCACGATCGGAGCCACGACCTCTTTCTCGCTGGTGATAATTTGCATGATTCACTTCAGGGAGTGGCATAGAACCAACGGGCTGAATTTCATGATTTTTCATCAATAGGTCGTTATGATGTTCAGCAATAAGATATGAGTAATTCAGAATATTTTTTAAAATCCATTTCTCGATATTGCTGCAAGAGCATACTCGAGGCAGGAAATATGGAGTATGTTTTCTCAAGCTTAGCATGTTCAGTGACAGCTTCTCCGCATAAATTTAACTGATATAATTCTATACATAGAAGAATTATATTCAGTTATACTTTTAAAGTCTAGTAACCTCAAATTGAAATCAATCATGATGCTTTTGTGGAAGAATGACCAACTTCAGGTGGTCATATCTATCTTTCAAATTATTCCACAGCATAAGGGGGTCTTTAATAGTGAGGTATTGCATTTTCAACCCCTCGTCAAGATGGTGGTGGAGAAATTCATATCTTTGACACGATTTTGGTTGGATGCCTGGTTATTATCTCATTGATGGTGTCTACCAGACCCATCGCATCCAAATGGATTTCAGTGTCTAGTATCCATGACGAGTATCATTTGCCCGATATATCCAAAGCAACAAATTCAAGTTTAGAAATATTAGACATTTTTAGAAAAAAAAAATCCCTACCCTTTTTACCTATTTAGAGTAGCTCGAGTTAACGGAGTCATGCTGATAACGTGTAGTAAAATAACTAGCTTAGCACACTAAGATTAATAAACTAAATTGAAAAGAAGAACAAGTAAAGAGAGAGGGTAATATATTGCAATATGTATATCACTTCGTGAATGAAGTAATGGCTATTTATAGCCAACAGGTAATGTACAAACTATTAGTTGGCCATTAAGAAGTTATTCAATTGGCCAAGTGATGGTAGTCTTCAAATGGGCGACCCCCACATGGCATCCATTTAACATTGCAAGTGATGCCCACTCTCTTTACTGGTTCTTCTTTACAATTTAGTTTATTAATATTAGTCTGCTAAGCTAGTTATTTTATAACACGTTATCAGTACGACACTCCGTCAACTCAAGCTACTCTAAATAGGTAAAAAGGGTAAGAATTTTGTTTTTCTAAAAAAAATGTCTAGTAATTCTAAACTTGAATTTGTTGCCTTTGATATATCGGGCAAAGGATACTCGTTATGGATACTAGACACTGAAATCCACTGGGATGTTACATGTTGATTTTTTGAGCGGACCAAATTTATTTATCCTTTCACATTTGTCACGTGTTAATCCCTAAAGGGTTGATCGAATTTGTGTATTTAAATACTGAGGTGGTCATTGAATAGATCGGGAGTGCATATTAAATACCATTGTGATATTTTAGGGATTCTTATAGGGTCGTGCATTTGAAAGGTGTGGTGACCCAAGTGCGACTTATGGTAATGTGTGGATGATCTAAGGCGTATTATTTGTCTAGGAACCGAATAATACCCACATTTAAGCCAAGTTTGAAATCAATTTGTGTTGATTTATAGTCATGTCGAGTCTTTTGATTGTATATATGCTAACCAACATTATTAGTTGTGTATGTAGGCTTGAATGAAGAAACGAGCACTAAAATGGGCATCGGGAAGCATGAAAGGATCCAAGTCAAAAAGCAGCAAGAAAGAAGAAAAGAAAATAATGTTGAAGGCGTGGTCGTATCCTCTCTGCACGCGGAGAGGGATTTTACTTTTTGTTCGCAAAGTGAAATCTGAGGCAGAACGGTCCGTGTCAAGGCCGCGTCGCGGAGAAGAGAAAAGATCTTCAAACTGAAATTGATCAGCCTTTCTACGTCGCGCTACCACTCGCTAGTTTTGGCCGTTTTGACTTAATTATAAATAGACTAAGTTTTTATTTTATTAATTATTCTTTTTCTGGGTCTTGAAGAACGACGAGTTGGAGAGTTATTTCATCAGTTTTCAGGGTTCTTTCCTAAACTCTTCTACTTTCGATCTATTTGTGATATTTAAACTTTGTTTGATCGAAAATACTATTATGAGTAGATAATTTCCCTAGTTCTAAGGTTGTGGCTATAGGATGATTGTAACTTATTGAGTTTTTTTATGGATTGACATTAACTTTCATATGAATCTCTCTTATGTTCTTGTTTTTCGTATTTCATGCTTGATCATCATTGAAATAAACATATTGTCCGAATTGAACTCAGAAGATGAATAAGAGGATAGAACGTGGGGCATAAGTAGCATGATTTTCTCTTAATAATTGGAGTTAATTTGTATCTAGGATAAGGATATACCTAGAAACCTTGCTTGGTCATTATACATGAAGAAATCATAATGCTCTATACTTGGTCCAACCTATCCCCGATCAACGAAGTAGTTAGGTTGCCATTTGTTGTAGGCGATTAGAGGTTGGGAGACCATAATCATACATTTAACCCTGTGATCATTGATTCGATAGTTGATGAATATCCATTTGACAAGATAATGTGCATGATTCCTAAATTAAGCTACAGCTCTGGACTTTGCCCAATCATTGTTTGAAACCTTAGAAATTGAATCGCGTTTGTTTAGTTCTTATTTAACTTTTAGATTATAAAATCAAGCAATCTTGTAACCTTGCTAACACTTGTGTGTAACTGAAAGTATTGGAAAAATTAAGTGATTCTAATCATGAGTTCCTATGGTTACGATACTCGGCTCTTAATAAGAGCTACTTTAATACTAGAACGACCACGTACACTTACGTGTACGATTTGGGAGCAACAGTGGACTATATGGATTGTGAATGTTAAGTATTGGTGGGGAGTGAATGTCGGGATTATGTTTCTGATAATGGCTAGAATAGTATGTTATATGTTTGAAAAATTGGTTCAGGATCAGGGTGTTTGCATAAGTGCTTGGGGAGAATAGGTTAGTAGTGGCCTTGTAGTCGGAAAATCTCTATGTGATAAGACGGGGTTCGGCTAATGACCTAGATGAGGGAGTTGGCAGCGGAAGGAGGTGGGGTAATTTGAGATGGAGTGTATGAGTTCAAAATAATACTACTTGTAGTTAGAGTGGTGACTGAGTGGGGTAGGGTCCTTATTTTATCTTTAAGTTTTATGTTTTTTTAAATATTTGCATAATATTATGTGTTGAATTGGGGTCGAGTGGTGATGCCACTAGTACGTATTGTTTGTACTGATACTACTCTGGCTATGTCACTTAGCATAGGGTCGAGTGATTAGTTTTAATTTGTTCAATTCCGCATTTCATGTTTTAAAATTTCTCGTAAGGATTCTCCTATATATGTGTTAGAGTAGGTGCCCCACGGCTTGGTGAATTGGATCGTGACATGCCTCAATTATGTCATCAAACTTTTAGATAAAGCTCATCCATGCCATTATTTGTAAACTGAAAACAGTTTCAATTTTGTAAAATCATTTTTCATATGTGTTCAATTTTGATTCGGCCATGTCACTAATTAAATCAATTTTTACCTCTGAATATGAGTCAATCCTAGGCAAAGAAGCACTCAACAACATAATCATTTGATCCACATCCAAACAAACACATTCCTTCTTCTTTTTTTTAGCCTTGACTAGAAAGAAAGTAAAGCTGGCTTTCATTTAAAGTAAAACTGACATGAAAGTTTAATACAAAAAAAGACAAAAAGGATTCTTGAAAAAAGCACATGAACTCGGCACATTTTTATGGTATTGAAATGGCTACGCTCATCAATAGCTCTTACCACAATGAACCTGTCGTGTAATCAAATCAAGAAGCTGCAGTTAAGACTTTTACAAAGTTTATAGATCTTCCAACATTTGTTCAATCAAAAAGTATGTTGACGATAGAAGAGTTCACAAAGAAAATAATTGAAAAGATTAAGGAACAACTGTGTTAGGTAAGGAAGGAAATCACAAACAAGATGTATGAGCATGTGTTGAAGGGAAAAGACATTCTCTTTGACATTCCCTTCAACACTTCATACAACGTGTCTGTGATTTCTTCCTTACCTTAAGTGGTGGTTCCTCCATCTTTCCAATCCTTTGCTTGGTGAACTTTCTTTCGTCACTAAACTTTTTGATTGCACCAACACTGGAAGATCCCTAAACTCTGTAAAAGTATTAATTACAACTTCATGATTTGAAAACACCACAAATACATCGCGGCAAGAACTACAGATTATCATAGTTATTTCAATACCATAAAATGTGTTAGTTCATGAGTCCTTTTCAAGAACTCTTTTCTTGTACGAGACTTCCTTGTCAATTTACTTTCAATCAAAGCAAACTTTAATTTCTTTTCTATTCATGGCTAAAGATGAGGAGAAATGCGTTTATTTGGGAGGGGGTCAAATGGTTGTGTTATTGTTGTCGTGTATTTCTTTGCTTAGAATTGACTCCTATTTATAGGGAAAATTCAGATTTTGTAAATTTTTGAATAGTTTGAATTAGAGAATACTAAGTTGTCGATAGTAAATATTTTGGCATGTAACTAAATGGGGGTGCATTAGATACCAAGTTGCATGC
Source organism: Solanum okadae (assembly GCA_036553675.1). Classification (NCBI taxonomy): domain Eukaryota; kingdom Viridiplantae; phylum Streptophyta; class Magnoliopsida; order Solanales; family Solanaceae; genus Solanum; species Solanum okadae. Next base: position 55,730,271 of record CM071686.1, read on the forward strand.
TACTATCTTGAAATATATGCAGTTTATGATTTTGGTCTTGTTCTGACCAGATTTTTTAGTCAAACCTTTTATATTAGGAAAATAATTTAGAGGTTTGATCTAAGTAAGTAGTATCTACAAAAGATGATTTATATTTTAAAATAGCTTGTTAATCATTGTTATTCTTTATTATTATTTTTCACTAATGAATCTTCGCAACTTATTATTGTAATTTGACGATTGATAGTAGCTAAAAATTATGCTATTAGTAGTTTTTATAAGGATATGGATAAATATTTTAGGTTCTACAAACATTTTCCATAATTAGTTGTTCTCGGGTTTTGATTCTATTATCATATTATTATTTAAGTTTTGATATATTGATATAGGTAATTAAATATTAAGTGTATCATATTATATGAATACATTAGTTTTATGTTATTTGGAGGAATTGAGGCTCAACATTAGGCTTTAAATTGAGGAAATATGAGACTTGACATATAGATTGACCTCAAAATTAGGAACTTGATTATGGTTTTTTGGAGAGTTTTGGGTTTAGGCTAGACATATAGTAATATGGGTTCCTACAGACGTGTTTGCTTACGAAAACTATATACTTGATAAATTGGAAACGTTCTAAACATTGAGGAAAGGAAAGCATTGGGGAATTAGCTTGCTTGACTTCGGTTCTTCGGTGGAGGTAGGTTATGGTTTATTATATGTGATAGAGAGACTCTTAACAATGATTGATATTCATTGAGTAATGTTGTGAATTTTCTATGTACTTAATTGTTGTGGTTTGGATTCTTCATATGTTGTTGTGATTGGTCTGTTATCCCAAGACCGCAAAATCCACAATCTTGAACTTGTTTTATTAAAGTGATGTCTTGCATAAATAAGGCTCGATGAAATATTGTTAGGAAGTGGAAAGAGATGATAAAGAATGATGAATTAACTATGTTGTTGGATCGGGTGTCACGAGTCGGTACGATATATTTGGATCGAATGCCACGAGCCGATACAATATTATTGGACCGGGTGTCACATTTCGACATGATAATATTAAAAGAAAGCATATTAAAATAACTAATATACTCAATCTCAAAGAACTCATTTCCCAAAAGAGCGAGGCGTGAAGGCATGAGTCCTCATGTGTGTTCTTGATATTATTGACTAATTACATACTTTCCTCATTATATTGTTGTCATCACTTGTTCATGTTTCTTGTTCCTTGACACCTCCTAAGTGCTATAGTTGATTTTATGTTATTACTTTATGCATATTAGTTTTTATTTTGAGTTGGTCGATAATATCTACTCAAAACATGTTGACATGTATTGGCCCTTACTTGGTGTTTTTCTTCGTTTTCCTTTTTTGGAGTGCAGCGAGTGTACCAGCGACTTCAACTCACCCTCAACTCTAGCCAGTCTCATCCACATCAGATTCCATGGGAGTTATTCCTTCTAACTCGTGTTGGATTCTTTCGGTCATGGTATGATGTCCTTAGTTTTCGGAAACAAACTATTTTGTTCATTTATTTTGTTTTTTTATACTCACAGACTTAGTATTTAGGGATGAGATGTCCTTAATGTGATGATTTTCAGGTTTTGGGAATGATATGTAATAGACTCTTGAGAATTTGTATTTCTTACTTTAATTAGGTTTGAGTTTCTGCATTATGATTATATTTCGTAAGCTGGACAATTAATATAAGTTACTATTAATATAAGTTGGAGTTTAATTTGTTGGTTCGCTCACCTAGAAGGTTAAGAGTGTGTCACTCATGACTCGTATGGGTCGTAAGTTTGAATTCATTAGTTCGTCCACCTAGAAGGTTATGTGTGGGTGTCACTCCTGACTCGTTTTAGGTCGTGACAGTATATTCAGAGAGTTTTGAAATTCAGTAAATCATTGTTAAACATTCTATTTAGTTTGATGTTTGTGTATGCTTAAGTTAATCTTTCGATTGTAGCCAGCCAAGATGAAGGTTCACTTAGGGACCAGTAATGGTTCTACAGTGTCGGTCACGTCTATAGTGTAGGCTCTGATCATGACAATCCTGGAGAAAGTGATTGTGGAAAATCAAATTATGATCAGGAGATGCTCGAGAAGGAATCCTTTTAAGTAGGTGTGGGTTGTTCGTTTTTCTTGTTTATGTTTTATGTGATTGTCAACTGCTACATTAGTATTTCATGCATGAAATATGATTAGGGAAAATGAAATAGCATAATTTGAATAATAAAGATTGTCAGTCGTATGCAATGAATATGTATTACTTGGGTGTACAAGTCCGATTATTATTTATTGTATTTATGATTGTGATGTTGTTTGATGGTCGGCTGGAATACCATGCCTGATATATACTAATAATTGGCTCGGATACCACGCATAGTATAAAATATCATCATGATTGACTCGGATACCACTCTTGATATATGCTAACATTGACTTGGTACCACGCTTGATACGAAATATCCATATATGAGTGGCTTGGATACCATGTCAATATACTAACAATATGTGTGTGAGTTTCATGAAAGAACCATGTTAATTCTTCATGATGTGGTTGTTACATGTTGATTTCGTGAGTGTACCAAATGTATTTATCGTTTCACATTTGTCACGTGTTAATCCCTAAAGGGTTGGTCGGATTTGTGTATTTAAATACTGAGGTGGTCGTTGAATAGATCAGGAGTGCATATTAAATACCGTAGTGGTATTTTAGGGATCCTTAGAGGTTGGTACATCTGAAGGGTGTGGTGACCCAAGTGTGACTAATGGTAATGTGTGGACTATACGGATTGTGAATGTTAAGTATTTATGCGGACTGAAGGATTATGTTTCTGATATAGTGGTTAGAATAGTATGTTATATGTTTGAAAAATTGGTTCAGGGTCAGGGTGTTGGCATAAGTGTTTGGGGAGAATAGGTTAGTAGTGTCCTTGTATTCGGAAAATCTCTATGTGATAAGAAGGGGTTCGGCTAATGACCTAGATGGCGGAGTTGGCAACGGAAGGAGATGGGGTAATTTGAGATTGAGTGTATGAGTTCAAAATAATACTACTTTTAGTGAGAGTGGTGACTGAGTGGAGCAGGTTCCTTATTTTATCTTTAAGTTTCATGTTTTTTAAAATTATTTGCATAATATTATGTGTTGAATTGGGGTCGAGTGATGATGCCTACTAGTACGTATTGTTTGTACTGATACTACTTTTGCTATGTCACTTGGCATAGGGTCGAGTGATTAGTTTTAATTTGTTCAATTCCGCATTTCATGTTTTAAAATTTCTCGTAAAGATTCTCCTATCTATGTGTTAGAGTAGGTGCCCCACAGCATGGTGAATTGGGTCGTGACATGCCTCAATTATGTCATCGAACTTTGAGATAATGCTCATCCATGCCATTGTTTGTAAACTGAAAACAATTTCAATTTTGTAAAATCATTTTTTATATGTGTACAATTTTGATTCGGCCGCATCATTAATTAAATCAATTTTTAAAAGCGAAATGGCTCAAATATGCCATCAAACTTTGAGAATAACTCATTTATGTCATCCGTTAAAAGTTTGGCTCATCTATGCCATTTCAGTTAACAAATAGTGGTTTGGATGATGAGTCTTTTCTCAAACGAAAATGATATAGATGAGCCGAACTTTTGACATATGGCATAAATAAGTTTTTTTTTAGCAAAATTCAATGACATATTTGAACATTTTCCCTTATAAAAATAATAATTTTGTGTCAAACTTATGAATATTTTTTTGTAGTTTTTAAAATTTATGATATAAGTCATGTTTCATGTTTTTCCAGAAAAGAAAATGTTTCCATAAATTATGGTCAGCACATTTTTAAACTTCATCCAAAACTAATTTACCAAAAATATTTAAAAATTTGTGACCAAACACAAGCTTCGTTTAAACATATTTCGTCTGTATTCGAGATGTTCAGATGAGTTTCGAAAGCTAAAACAATTAAGTAATGATTGACTTCAAATTAGACGAGCTAGATAAAAGTTAATATGATATGTAAACACTTTACAGTCTTTTTTGGAAAAGAAACAAGTGTGTTTTATTGATCGAGGAAATGACTTAAAATAATCATTTACAATTTAATTCGAAAAAGAAAAAAAAACTTGTAAAGATTCCATATTTTATTTTCAAATCTATTATGTATAAAATTTAAATAAAATATTGTAGTGGATGCCAAAATCAATTGACTTTTTTATTTAATTAGGTTACAAACATCATAAATAAATATAATTCATTCACACTTCATGTTTATGGATAAGCTACATACCACTAGTAATTAACGCACATTTTTGGAAGAATAATAATAAAAGAGAGTCCACTTTGGTAGACAAATTTTAAAATAAGTATGTACTATATATATTGACTTGTAGCATACACGGTCCAATTTAATTATTAATAATATAAAATAATCCTTCCTTCCTAGCTACTTCTATGATTAATTATTTGAGCGACATAGCGGTAGTTTGATCATGAATATTTTTTATTCTTTTTTGGAGTTGAATTTTGAAAATTATGTGTGGTCATCAAATTTTAGAATTTATCATGAAGTTGGATATCGAAATTTGAAAAATATCGAAAAGTTATTTTCATTTTTCTTCACTCTAAATCATTCACAAAAATTAATAAACAATTCTAACTTGCATTCATCACCAAATACAACTCTATTTTTTAAATATCACTTTTTTCACTTTAAAAATAAAAACCCACGGCCATATATAGGGGATAGAGTTTTTTACTTTAAAGTTTGAGTTATACACACTTTACACTAATTCAAGTTAAATTCTAAAATTTAAACTACAAAATTATATTCTAACCTAAAAGTGGACAATTTCGCCTTATACATTAGTGTAATTATTTTGCATACATATATAACAAATATATTATTCATTTAGCTTAGTGGTGTAACCGTATATATAGAAGATCAATTGAACATCTTTTATTAGAAAATAACAAAACTATACTTTATTAATGAAATACTTCCACGTACATTAAATTAAATTTGAATACGCTTATCGGAATTTCTTACCACACCACTAGTTCAATTGTTATACCATATTCATAACTTTCAACTAACTTCACTTTTCGTGTTTATTTTATGCATTTTTTCTTCAAACACTTCCAAAAGAAATGAAACAATACATGAAGTTTAGTGTAATATTCAAAACCATAAGAAAAATATTTTACTAAATCCTTCAATTGAAGCATGTGCAAGTATCACTAACTAAAAGAATATCAAATAAAGCCAAAAGTTAATTTAGTGGGAGTTTAAATTATACTATTTTACTTTGTAAAGATGTGGATTTTAGCACAATAAAATAAAAAAATTCCTATCAAGTAGAAGACATTTGACCAATTATAGAATCAAGGAACTCTACAAGACAAATTAAAGACTAAGTCACAACATTATTTGACCACATGTTAAATGTGAATTTATCAAGCCATATGCTAAAATCCACCAAATCCTGTCATATATATAGAGATCCTCAACAATTGGATTTTTATGCTTACTCTAATATGATAAAAATAGCATGTCATATCAACAGAAAGTTCTAAAAATATTTCATTTTTCTTAGATGGTAATCGTTAAATTAACCAAATTTTAAAATTCTCGATAAAAGGAGAAAGAAAGAAAAGGCTAGTATGGAAGAGTTCTTTCAAGTTTCTTGGTTTTGTGATGATGAAACTAATAATAATAATTTTGTGGTGAACCAAAGTGCTTTTGTGAGTTTTGGGAGCAAACCAAATGAAGGATTTGGAGTTTCTAGCTATGGAAATGTATCGATGAATCATCAAAACATGAACAAGAGGATGATTGAGTTCTTGAAGAAGAATTGGAGTCCCAAAAATGGACAAGTGAAGATACAAAAAGAGAAAGTTCATAAACATATGATTAAAGAGAGGATTAGAAGAGAAAAACAAAAGCAAAGTTATTTGAACTTGTACAAATTGCTTCCAATGGGTACCAAGGTTAGTTCATTTCCATTACCAAGAAGTTCCACTTCAAAAAAAAAAAACGTGAAACTTGACTTGTCAGAAATGTTTCTCACAGACTTTCCTTTGAAAATTTTCCATTTTTATTAGTGTTTTTCTATTTTCTTGAATCAAATTTCTAGGTATTGTACTATAAAAATCACATTTATGTTATATTCAAGCATTTGATATTTGAAACGCGATTACTATCTTAGTTATTCTTAATTTTTGTCATATAAGAGTCTAACGGTCACTCCATCCCCAGTGCTCAAATCGGAGACCTCTTTTCATTGCAATTTGTGTAACACTTTTGTTTAAGGTTCAATTAACAAGTTCTCATTATGATTAATTGTAGAATGAGAAAAATGCTATAGTCCAAACAGCAACAAGGAGAATTGAAGAGCTACAAAAATACAAGGCAAATTTAAAAAAGAGAAATGATGAAATTCAATTGATTTTAGCACAAAGTAATCAAGAAGAGGAGGAATTTGAGAAGGCAAAAATCAAAGCAAAAGTTGGTTATCCAATTTGTGGTGTAGATTCAATGTTAGAGGTTCTCAAGTGCTTGAGGAATTGTGGAACCAAAGCAAATTCCATTCAATCAAGTTTCTCTCACCAAGAATTTTCAACATCGATTGAAATAGAAACTAAGGTAATATATTATTCAATTACGAATTCGATAGTATCAGTAATTTTAGTAATTTTGATTCAAACTCTATATATATGATTAAAAAACTCTTTTACCAACACTTGAGGTCATTGTATTGCTCTATGGAAGTTGGCTGTGTTGAGACCATTAATTTGAGTGTTAGCTTAATAGGAAGTGTTTATCTTATATTTCCTCTGTCTAAAATTATCTATCGTAATTTCGAAAAATAGTTATCTCAAATTATTTTTCGTTTTAAGGGTCATATTTATGTATTATGCCTACTCAAATACAAATGAAGGGTGAAATAGTTAAAAATCTCTCTTAATTCAAACACCCTTAATATTTATTGTTCCTAGGGGAGCTTGTGAAAAAAAAATCATAACAAATAATTTGAGTGAGAAGAATTATAAACTAGAAGTGTAATGTTTTCTTCTTATAAAATGTTATCGACATTAATTTGAAGGGGAAAAAGAGAGATGATTATAAGGTAGAAAATCGAACTCTTATCAATAGGATTGAAGTTCAAATAGTCAGTCAATTAAGTTACTAAAATTTTTTATTTAAATTAGTCGGATCAATAAGTTTCTGATAACGGAAATGTTCATAGCTTGTTCCTTTCTTTCTTCCTTTATTTTATTTTTTAATGTTTGTCAAGTTTTCTCATTCATTGAGTAATTTATGGTCAATTTTTTTTGTGATAGAGTGGAGCAGCAGAGATAGAAAAAGCAGTACAAAATACTCTATATGAAGTTGAAAGGAACTTTCGTGCCCATTGGTATATCCAATGACTTGATAATTCTAAGTCACACAAAATTATGCAACTTGTACTCATCAAGAAATTTTTATTTGGTGTCTCATTTTGACCAATTGATCTACTAAAAGGACTTTCCCTTCTTTTTCCTCCTAATTTTATTTTATCTCTATCTTTTTGTGGTCTCAAATAATTAAATGTTAAGTATGAGGGTAACTAAATTTTTATTTGGTGTCTCATTTTGACCAATTGATCTACTAAAAGGACTTTCCCTTCTTTTTCCTCCTAATTTTATTTTATCTCTATCTTTTTGTGGTCTCAAATAATTGAATGTTAAATATGAGGACTAGTTACGAGCATCGATATCCCAAAAATAAAACACACATGTTAAGAGAGTTAAGATACTCTGAACCGATTTGGATTCACTAATTATAAATTGATGATAAGAAATAAGTATTGATATACATTTTTTAGGTGTTGGAACTAATCTTATAAATACGCAATTTGGTATGTGGATTGAATTGAAATACAACGAAGAAAGTTTGGATGAACTCGTTATGCCCCTAACTTAAATTCTTGGTGTTAGGGTAAAAGTGAAACAATTCATCAAAAGATTTGACTTATAAGTCGTAAAACAGTGTTTACAAAATGAGTAGATAACCCTGTAAAGATTATCCAAATACCCTCTACAACTACTAAAATATACAACAATAATTATTATTCTCAATCTTGAGCAAAATTAGCTATGTAAGGGCATCTCCAACCCTACCCTCTATTTTACTTTCCAAATATAGAGTTTTCTATTTTTTCATACAACCAACTCCAATTCAATTCTATATTTTACTCTCTAAAAAAAATCTTTTTCTCTCTCCTTAATATTATATTATTATTTCTATTTCATTTTTATTTTCTAATTTCGTAATATAAATCTTTTTTTTCTTTAATAATCATCCTATATAATTTTCATGCTATATAAAATTTAATTTTTGAAATTCTTTATTTAATATTAAATTATATTTTATTTTAAATTTCTAAAGTACAACTACGAATAATTGAAAAAAGAAATCGACAAGCACAATCGCAATTACAACCACAACTTCTCTAAATCATACACTACATACTTCCTTTTTTGAATATTGTTAAATCCAGAAACGAACTACCGAATTACTAAATTATTGTTGTGATTCTTAAAATTATTATGTTATGTATTGTATTGTATTGTATTGTATTGTATTGTATTGTATTATTATCTTATATTTAAATTATTATATTATGTATTGTATTTTTAAATTAAAATTTGTATCTTATCATTTAAATTTGGGAAAATGCATAAGTACCCCCCCAGCCTATGCCCGAAATCCCAGAGACACACCTAACCTTTACTAAGGTCCTATTACCCCCCCGAACTTATTTTTTTATTAATTTTTTACCACCTTTTGGCCTACGTGGCTGAGTCCGTGACTTCACCTATGTTAGGCGCGTGGGTGCAATTTTTAGACAACACTGACCAATAAAAATTGGCCACGTGTTAAAATAAACTTTATTGTTGTTTATTGTTCTTCATCTTTAACTAAGTTTTCTTCTTCTTTATTGTTCTTCATCTTTAGAAGAAAAAACCTCCATTATCATTATCATTCAAGTTAAATTTCTTCTTGCTTCGAAAAGGTAAAGTAAAATTTTAATATATTCTTTATATTTACACCTTTTTATTTCGATTGTTAGTTCTGATTTTAAATTTCTTTCACAATTTTTATGTATAAATATTAGGGTTATGACAAAATCCGAGTTGAATAAGTTGTGTATGGATGAGAATGATTCAATGATCAATGCGGAAGTGCGATGCAAGCATGGAATCTTATTGCAAATGCAGACGTCTTGGTCAGTTCGCAATCCCGGAAGACGATTTTGGTCTTGTCCTCACTATGAGGCCACGAACTGTAATTTTTTTAGATGGAGAGACAAGGAGAGAGTCGATGAAAGATCTCGGTTTATTCTTCCGAAATTGTTGAATAGGATTAATGAGTTAGAAGAAAAATATGAGCGTGTGAAGATGCAATTGGAACAGCTTGATATTTCCAACATTGAACAGTCAAAACAAGAAAAAATTCCTTTGGATGAAGGTGAAAGTCTTCGAAATCGTTATGAAAATCTCAACATCAATTCAAAGGGGAAGGGTCGTGCTATAAAAGAAATGGGTGATTTGAAAGAGAAGAAAATGAAAGGGATGAAAATGAAGAAAAATGATGAAGGCTGTCGTTGTTTTGGGAAATTTCTTTGTTGTTTGATGATTTGTTTTGTTGTTATATTTGTTAGCTTTCTAACCCAAGTTGGTAGGTTGAAGGATCAAATGAAATTGCCATAATTTTGTGTGGTATTGAAACCTTTATTTGCTCTACTGTAATGAAAATTTGAATTTGTTTGTGTTTGAAAATGTCTTAACTCTCTATTTGCCATGATTTGTTTGTGTTTGAAATTGTAAAATGAAGTAAGTCAAGAGGTATTAATCACAGTACCTATTCTCCCAACAAAGCACAACTCTTGATATATTAATGTAATGAGTCCATGGCGCTCTTTTGTGTTTTTTGGCTTTTAACTATGCCGTGTTGCATCATAAGATATATTTATTTGCGACATCCATTGCAGCCTAACAAGAAGAAGGAAATATCAATACGAAGCAGGAAGAAATGTAGCAGGATCGTCATAAAGGAGGAAGGAAATAGTAATGATCAATTTAATAAGCTATCTGGTGATGTATTAACTTGTATTTTTCTAAAATGCGCGGTGAAATCATTGTCCATCTCAAGGTGTGTATCCAAGTCATGGAATGAATGTATTATTAGTCCCCTGTTCGTATGTTCTCATCAAAAACAACAGTTGATGGAAAATGCACCCCAACTTCTTTTTGTGAAAACATTCCGTTATTTGCGACGGTCAGGTAAGTTGAAACTACAATTTATTTCACTTGACATGGAAGGAAGAAATGAGGATTTGTACAAAGTTGATTCTAAAAGTGAACTTAAAAGCAAAATAAAATTTTCACATTGCATAAGTACCCATAATTTTAGTACTATTTCATACATACATATAACAAAAAAAAGGAAATAGTTGTTTTTCCTTCAAACATGAAACAAAATAGTACTTATAGTTGCCACCAAAACAGTACTAAGAAAACACCATTGCTATCAACATTATAGTTTCCATGGGTCTCGAGGCTGTGAAGAGGAGGAATCATCTGGGTTTGAAAGCCTTGATTGATCTTTAATATGCTGGAGCATTCTAGTTGTGATTGCTTGATTTCCTTTCCACTTCAATCCACTTGTTGGTTTGAAACCAACATCCCCAGTTACAACATTTGATCTCAAAACTCTTTTTGGTCCAGCTAATATTTTGCTACTTGGCAGTCCAGGCTATAAAATTTTTAGAGAAGTAAGGTTATTAGAGAACAGATGTTATCAAGTCATTAGGGTACAAACATTATGAATGCATCACAATACTTACATTGAAAGTTTTGAGACCATTTTCAGCTTGAAACACACCCATTCCAGTTACTCTTGGCCTTTTAAATTGAGTTGTGTTTCCAACACCCTTTCCTTTCCTAGCAGTAGCAGTTTCCTTTGGTGCAACATTTGTATTCTGGTCTACACCCTGTGTTGTACTACCTTGAGAACATGTAAACCAACTTTCAAGTGGATGATTAATACCTCTTGCTGCACTTCCCAGTCCCCTGCCCCTTCCTTTACCACTCCAGGCTCTTGATGATACTCCAGCACCACTTACACTTGCACTTGCTTCATGTTTTGGTGTTCTTGAAGTTGTTGGAGGTGCAGTGGTTCTAGGTGAAGCCCTTGATGCACTTGCACTTGCACTTGCTTCATGTCTTAGTGTTCTTGAAGTTGTTGGAGGTGCAGTGGTTCTAGGTGAAGCCCTTGATGCACTTGCACTTGCACTTGCTTCATGTCTTGGTGTTCTTGAAGTTGTTGGAGGTGCAGTGGTTCTAGGTGCAACCTTTGATGCACTTGCACTTGCACTTGCACTTGCACTTGCACATGCACTTGCACTTGCACATGCACTTGCACATGCACTTGCACTTGCACTTTTAGGTCTGCCTCTCCCCCTTTTTGCAACAGGCTCACTCTCAATATTTGTTGATTTCTAATTTGCAAAAAAAAAAAAAATTATATTAGTAAATTGATTAAACTTTAAAAGTAAGTGACAAAATAGTAATGTACCTTTGGTCTTCCCCTTCCCCTTCCCTTTCTTGAGCTTGATGGTTCTTCAACATTTGAAGTAGGGGTAGCTCTATGTTCCTCGGCAATAGAACCAACTCCATCACTCCTTCGTAAATGACAACTTCTTTTGTTGTGACCTTTAACATGGCAAAGACTACATGTCATAGTTAGTCCAGTTTTAGACAGCTTACCAGACACCTTAGTTTCACCAGCCTCTTTCCTTCTCAGCTTTCTAGGCCTGCCTGGCATTTTTTTAATCACTGGTGGAGCAACTAGAGGATTTCTTGATTCTGGCCACATTGGCATGTTATTCATAGGTTGTATGAAATGTGAGTAAGTCATCAAATACCTCTCTTTAGAGTAGCATGGATGAATGAAATCATGTGGATCATATTGTCTATGCAACATTGCAGCTAAGGCGTGTGCACATGGTATTCCCTTCAACATCCAAGATCTACAACTACACTCCCTCTTTCTCAAACATACAATGTGTTGTTTGTATCCATCTAAAACCTCATATCCAGTTACTCCATTAAACTCAATGTTACATGCCATTGACTTATCAATATTTTCTTCTAATACTTTCATTGCCATTGGAGAGAAGTTGGTTATCCAAGAGTTTGGAAATTCACTTAACCTAGCTAACCTAGTCATGACCTTAATCCTTATCTCTTCAAGCATACTAATAATGGTTTTATGCCTTGCAGACAAAATCCAAGCATTAAAGCTCTCACACATATTATTATCTATTGCATCAGACTTAACTTCACAATTAAAATACACTTTGCACCAATATTCTTTATCATAGTAAATTAGATCATCCACTATACCCATACCTAGTTTAGACAGCTCTTCCAGATTTTCTCTGAATTCAGCTTCAAAAGTACTTCTAGCACATTTCCAGAACAGTTTCTTCCTTTGCAGCCCTTTCCAATTCTGTGACCAATTTGCTAGTATATGCCTAGCACACCTTCTTTCCTCACAAGCTGGCAACAACTTCTTAATAGCTAAATCCAGTCCCTACAAGTTACAACAAACATTAAATAATTAAGTTGAAAAAATAGTAAACCAACAGAGAAATAAAAACAAGTTTACCTTTTGCATGTCTGACATAATGGTGAAATTTGTTCCATCTCCTAATCCCAAATCTTCTTGCAACAGAGAAATAAACCAACTCCAACTGTTTGTGTTCTCATTTTCAACTACAGCCCAAGCAAGTGGAAGCATTTGATTATTGCCATCTTTGGCCACTGCAATAAGTAATTGACCCCTGCATACCCCCTTCAAGAAACAACCATCCAAACCAATGCATTTTCTAGCTGACATGAATGCTATCTTGAGTGCAGCAAAACAGATGTAAAATGCCTCAAATACTACCCTACCATCTTCATTAGCTTCACCAAGCTTCACCACACAAGTACTCCCAGGATTAGACCTTAACAACTCATCCTTATAATCAAGAATTCTCCCAAACTCCTTAACATGATCACCCATAATTTCATTCAAAATTTTAGCTCTTGCTCTTCTAGCTGTGGTCTTACCAACATGCACATTATACTTCTTCCTGATTAACTCTTGCAACTTGAACACTCTGATATTTGGTTGTTCAATCACTTTATCTTTAAAAACACTAGCAATGAATTTAGAGTTGCACAAGTAATTTCTAGAAGCCTTTTGACATAAATGTATTGGCATGTAAGTCTTAATAACAAAGTTGTTAGTCTTCCTGTCCAAACTTGCATATAACAACCATTTGCAATTTACCTTGCAACATCTCACCCTTACTCTAGTTGGCTCATTCACACACTTTTCAATCTGAACCCTTCTCTGAATTGCATACTTAGTGACTGCCAATCTAAACTCTTTTACACTTTCAAAAATCATACCCAATTGCCACACAATCTTCTTACTGTTGGGATCAAATTTGACACTGTCTGTGGTATATTTTTTCCTTTTTGTGTTAGGCAGTTTCAACCTCATTTTTTCACCTTCTTCAAGACAATTATCATCTGTGTCAGTTTCAAAACTACAAGCATCAGAACTTGCATAATATGGTTCATCACCCCCTAGCCTTCCTTCTAAAGTATTTGTATTGATAGCAGTCTCATCAAACCCAAGATCTGCTCCAGCATTACCACATGGTACTTCTTCAGTATCTGCAGGAATTCTCTCCCTTCTTTTCCTCCTCCTCAGAAAGGATCTTTTTTCAGCCCTCAGTTGAATAAGCTCCTCATGAACATCACTACAATATTGATCATCTTCAAGTAGTTCACTATCTTCAGAATCATCACTCTCTTCAGTTGACTCATCAGATTCTTTTACAGAGTATTCACTATCTTCAGAATCTGATGGATCAGTATTTGGAGCTGTTGGGTTTGATGTAGAAGGAATATTTGAGGTAGTATTTAGAGATACATCTACCCCATTAAAAGCAGCCTCACCTACTTCATTATATTCAATGTTTTCACTAGCCCTATTTTCAGTGGTCCCAACTTTATTAAAAGTTGCACCAGATTCCTCTTCAGGCATGTGGACATATACTTCCAAAACAGCCCCATTTTGCAAACAATTACACATTGCTAAGAGAATATCATCATTGTCAATATCTCCTAAGATGCAACTATTAGGTGGCCGGATACTAAATTTGCAATTTGGGCTATACCCTAGTTCTTTAATGTAGTCTTTAATCTCAAAATATGATATTGTATCCACATCAACATCAACATATTCACTCACTAATCCACCCACATATCTTGCTTCCTCACCTTCATACAATAAGGCCCCACCATGATACAACTTTAAAGTAATGAATGTAAATCCACTCATACCTATATGCATAAACATTAACAATAATTAAGTACAAGTTACTAATAAACTACAATAATTGATTAAAGAAACACACACACACCCCCAAACAAATATAAAAACAATTCAAGTTAAAGCCAGTAGTTATTGGATTTTTTTAATGTAACTATAACCCCACACATACAGAACACACATACCCCACAGACACAACACAATACTCGACATATCTTTGTCTTCTTAGAATTAGGTCTGTAACCCCACACAGACACAACACAACACAACACCCAACATATCTTTTTCTTTTTAGGATAAGGTTATTTATCTATAACCCCACACAGACACTACACAAGACCCACTGTAACCCCACAATACAGCACAACACAACACAACACCCAACTCGTCTTTGTCTTTTTGTATGTTAAAAAGAGAACAGAACTCAAACAAATATAACCAACCCACACTGAAAAATACTTTAGAACATACCATAACAACATATGTGACAATATGAATATATGAATAACAAGTTACATACGAAGTTTGATATCTAACAGTACCATAACATAAACCCTAATAAGTAAGCATAAAGTTACATTTCACTCAAAGATCGAAACCAATATTTAACAACATATCATGAACCCTACGAAATCTAAGTATAACAACAACAAAAAAACAAAATAAAATCAAGAAAAAACTAACCTTTGAACTCAATCACGATTCTTGATGACTTAGAAGAATGAAATCGACCCACAGATGCACGATTGAAATCGACCCACACATGCACGACTGAAATCGAACACTAAGTACTAAAATCCAACATAGAAAATCAATTATGAGTATGTAAATCGAATTTCTAAAATTAATTTTTTGAAGATAATGCTCTTTCCCTTGTTCCTTTCTTTTCCTTTTTGGTAGAGTTAACTTGAAAGTGATAGTTTTACTTTTGGGAAAGTTGAAAAAGTGATAGCTTTTTTGAATTTTTGGGAAGTGTAAAAGTTATTTTGAACTGATAGCTTATACTTTTTAGAAAGTTGAAAAAGTGGGCCCAGCGCGTGTTGAACAACTCTTTCAGCCTATCTGATTTATATTGCCACGTAGGTCAAAAAGTGGTAAAAAATTAATAAAAAAATAAGTTCGGGGGGGTAATAGGACCTTAATAAAGGTTAGGTGTGTCTCTGGGATTTCGGACATAGGCTGGGGGGGTACTTATGCATTTTCCCTTTAAATTTTGTGCATTTCTTCATAGTGAAAATTAATAATAACATCAAATTATATCACAAAGTGATGAAAATTAAAAAAAATATACATATTATTAATTCGAGATGAAAGTAGTATATATTAACTAATATATTTTTTTTAATGTATATTACATTTTAAAAGAATTATGAATATTAGAGATTTAATTAATATTCTTATATGAAAAATAATATGTTAATTACAAAATAATAATATAATATTCAAAAAGTGAAATAGAGAGTATAAATAGTAGTTCTACAAATAATTGGAAAATAGAGGGTAAAATAGAGTGCTTGGAGAGGGCATTCTCTATTTTACTCTCCAAATACTAGAGCTGTCAATATGGGCTAGCCCACTCCATCCGGGCTAACCCATACAGGCTTTGACATTTTACGGGCCAGGCCAGGCTAGCCCATTTTTGGTGTGGGCCAGAAAACGGTCAGCCCAACCCACAAGTATGTGGGCTACAGGCTTGCCGGGCCAGCCCACTTTTTTAAAAGTTATATTTTTTTTTATAATTATTAAATTAAATTATAAATTATAATTTTAAAATATTATCATAAATATCGACAAAACAATATTACATGGTGTTAATGTTACTACTTGTTAATCAAATCCACAAATAAAATTATCTTTATAATATTTATTAAGTTTTTTTCAAGTAAAAGTATAAATATCTAAATAGAAATATTAACCTAACTGTTTTGCAATGATCACAATAAAACACAAAAAATATGACAATATTCCAACCATAAAAATGTAAAAAATAAATTCCTTAAAAAATCATGAAACTTATGGCGTATCTAACACTTCATGAAACCTATGGTGTATCTAACAACTTCATGATCATCTTCATCAAGCATATCTGAATCAACTTGTGGAAAGGTTGTCTTAACATCTTCATTTTCATATGCAATTTATATGAGGTTTCAATTAGTTAAATATTAAAAAATAACTAAATTGAGAATTATAATATTTAAATGTACACAAAAATATATTACCAGTTTGAGAAAAACCATGTAACCAATTTCGAGTAGCAACAAGTGTTTGGACATTTTCATGGTGGATGCAACTACTATACTTAGTGATTTCCTAAAAAACTTTAAATAGATTTTGAGTTTGGATCTCTTTAATTTTAAATTTTAATATTATATGATATTTTTTAATTAATTTGTATTAGCCCACGAGCCGGCCCTACCTATATTTCTCAAGCCACACAAATCAGCAGGCTTATTTAGGTCGGGCTAAAAAGCCCTTTTTTTAAATGGGCTCCAAAAATTTTAGCTCAGCCCTATTAAATCCCGGGTTAGGCCAGGCCGGCCCAACAGGGCTAGCCCATATTGACGGCTCTACCAAATACAGAGAATAGATTATAGAGAGTAAAATAGAGTAGGGTTGGAGATGGTCCACAATGTATATGTCAATCCATTTAAATCCATCTTAGTTTAATATAAAATCGATATAACACAGTACAATAATTTTTAGTACAAAAACCAAGTATAATATTTTTTAGTACAAAAACCAAAGACAACAACGTACCCAATGTGATCCCACGAGTGGAATATAGGAGGGTAGAGTATCTTATAATTTTTACCGATCCATCAAAAACAATGATATTCATGAACAAATAAGAGTTGTACAGCAAAAACTGTTTTGAATAACTCATATCTCGCATCAAAATTGTTTTTTTAAAGGGCTTGACAAATGACAAGGCTAGAACAGAAGAAAAATAGACATAGGTGGGCAAATCACTTGAGAGGTATGAACCTTGACGAGTGAGTAGCACCAATACCGGGTCTACCGTGCTTGACAGGCTTATATGAGATAGAGAACTCGGCCAGGTAGTGGCCGATCATCTCAGGCTTGACTTCAATCTGATTGAAGGTTTTACCATTGTAAATTCCGATAACACTTCCAATCATTTCAGGAACGATGATCATGTTCCTAAGGTGAGTCTTGACAGGCTCTGGCTTTTCACCTTGTGGAGCTTCACGTTTCTGCAGAAAAAAATGCATCTATTAGTAGCTGCTGGTGAAAAAGAATAATGCGCAATATGAATATCTGCTGAGATTAAACAAACACTGACAAGATCATGGAGACCTATCAACAGGAAAGGTAACTCAATAAACCAAGTAACTATACATTTCAGTAACTCGGGAGAAGCTTTGTAGACCCAGAAACAGCTAAAACCATCACTCCATACATCCCCAAGATTACGTCTATTTTCATGTGTTGAGAAAATTGTCATCATCTTCACTTCAAGTCCACTTATCAATTATAATCAGTGTAGAATATTTTAACCATGAAATCTTACTAGTAGTGTTTCTAAATCAATCTCTGTCTACATAGCAATCAATCATATACACTAAAAAAAATATAGGACAGGTTTTAGATCCAAATATCTAGTATGTTATGCTCAAGTCAATTAACAATTATTCTCTCAACAACGCTAAATTAAGCATTTCACTAGTAAAGTCGCCAAACTGAATTAAGCATTACACCCCATCGATCATCTCCATCTGTATAACTTACACAAGGGGAGGTGAATATGGAAAGATTCTTAAAACTTAAGTCACTTAGGTAGATGGAGATCTAAACCAACCTGTTTAGTACAGATTCAACACTCAATGATTTCACCCTAAGTTAAGCAACTCATATAACACTTAGAAGATCAAAATGACAAATTTTACTTCCAACTCAAACTTCGTCCTGCAAGGGTCTCCTTTAGGATGATTATCAAAGTTGATAGAAGTCAATACTAACATGTATACAGGGCAGAGTGAAACAAGAACACGAAAAACACTATATGCATGAATATAAACAGTCCAAATTGAAACAAGAACTCGAAAACAGTATAGAATACCATTTCTTCTCAGCATGTGATGTTCATATTGTCAATCAGTGGCGAATCTAGAGCAAAAAAAAAGGGCATCCGCACCCGTGGTCTTTTCGTAAAACTAGATATTTTATATGTATATTTTTTAAGATTTTGTATAATATTATATTCTTGCACCCGTACTACAAGAAGTCTAAATGGTCCACATGGTTAAATGTTGAGCTTTTGACATTGAGGATGAAGGATCAATTCTCACTTCAATACATTCTACTTGGTGCACCCATGTTCAAAAAATCCTAGATTCGCCTCTGTTGTCAATCATTCAAAGACACAAAAAATTATACCAAACTTCTGACAGATCAACAAAAGTAACCAATGTGTTTTGACTGTTGCCCCTTTGTTGATAGAGCATACGAAACTATTTCATATACCAAATGTTACAGAAGCAATAGGCATCACGAGGTGAATAGACGATAATTGACATACAGATATATCCATAATACTATAAAAGGCATAAAGTTTTTTCCCAGGCTGGGGGTTCAACATGCCAATGATAGTGTCAGCACAAACAAGTAAGAGCACAAATATCATATGCATACCGCCTTCCGCAGCTTCTTGATCAGTGCCATTGGCTTCCTCTTCAAACCTCTCTGGAACCTGCAACAAATCAAATTCAGACGTCCTGACAAAAACTGACACAGATGCAACAGGGATATGCTTGGCATCAGAATACAAATGTATGCTTAACATAATCTTAAGTCTCAGAAATATATGGATATAAGTTATATATTGGAGATACAGGGATTTTTTACCATATGAGGCAACTACTGGTCATTATCGAAGTGCTAATCAAACAAAAATGAAATATGTACATTTTGCAAGCAAACAGAAAATTAGATACAGTTAACGGTACTATGAACATCATAATTCACATTATTTTGCTATAAATAGAGAAGAAATGAATTAAACTGAAAAGAAATTGGCAAAAAACTTCTCCGGGGACGTGCATTAAAGAGCTTGACGAGCTCGTCAGTGGACATGTCGAGAAGAGAATCGAGATCAACGCATCTGTAGCTAAACTTCTTAAACGTCCTCTTCCTTGGCTGTCCGGTCGTCACATCGGCTTCAACGTCCGCCATGGTTGTGGAGATGGGAAATCGGAAACCTTTGCGGCGGAGGTAAGCGGCGTTAGGGTTTTTTGGTGGACTATGAAGTGGCGTTTGAGCTACGATAAGGTTTTGTGCTCAATGGGCTGTGATGGGTCTAATTTCACGAAATAGGGCTGGGCCCAAAGTACCTGATCCATGATCAATGACCAAATATTGCTTCCTCGTCTTTTGGGTTTCCGACCCGATCCTGATTAAATTCGGATAGCGTACTCAAAGACCCATTTGAGAGCAAGGGTTCCCAATATGATTTTTTCCATACCTCAAACTCCGAGACTCGTACCTCTGGTTAATGACCAAAGATTGCTAACTTCCTTGTGTGTATATTTAGTTTTAATTTTAAGTTTTTTCTAGGGTAAGAATTAATTATAACTTATTGTAGTTAGCTAGGCAGTAATTTATCTAACCAAAAAAAAAGTAAACATTAGGTGCATTTTGTAAGGTATAGCTACTATTTTGATTTATTTGTAAAATCAAACAATTAGACGTAAAAGAAATTCAATTTTTAGAAAAACTGCACATTTTTAACAATATTTAAAATAATTGAACCAAAAATCTATCGAAAACAATTTATCTAACAAAACACAAGGTGGACATAAGGTCATGTAAACTTTGACACTCATTAATCCACAACTATTGGATGCGTTGTATTTTTTAAAACAATAGAACTTCTCTATGTTTTTGAAGAAGATTCAAGAGCAAACACTTTTAAAAGTACAAACACAACTATATTTTTGATTAATTTTGTAAATTCAACTAAAAGATTTAGCTTGGAATTGTTATTTGTAAACTAATCAATTATCTAATCAGCTTTTTCTTAATTTTTATTCATTAAATTTAGTTCTCTTTTATCCATTATCATCTTCTTGTGGAGGGAAAATTTTCAAATAAACTTAAACAAATATAATTAACACAACAATAATAATAATAATAATAATAATAATAATAATTGTGTAATATCTGTTCAATTAAATGTTACAGCATATAATAAAGATTCATGGACAATTATACTAACTTTATGTGTCATTGGCGTAAATGGATAAGAACAAGCATAATTAAGGAATATGACATCAATTAAGCAAATTAATTAACACAAATAGAAGTAATTTCTGGATTAAAATAATACTACTAACACTGTTCTTCATTTCTTCATACAAATCTATTACTATTCAATGAAAACGATAGAGCACAAGTCATACTCCTAAAACAAACAAACCCTAACAATGGAGAACGAGTAAAAACTGCAAACAGAAGGGGAAGAAGAAAAATGAAAAACTCATGAAGAAAAAGGGTGGATTTGATATAATCACTAGAGAAATGTAAAAGTAATTTACAGATTCAAACACCCAAATTCAGATTAATTTCTTCATTTCTTTGCTTTCTTAGCCGGAGACTTAATAGTTTTCGGCTTCTTCACAACTTTCTTCGCTGGAGTTTTCTTCACCTTAGCAACTGCAGCTTTCTTCACCGGGGTTTTCTTCGCTTTAGCCGGAGCAGCAACTGGCTTCTTCGCTTTCTTTGCTGGTGGTGCTGCCGCGGGTTTGACTTTCTTCACTACAACCTTCTTCTTCGGGGTTGTTGCTTTTGGCTTTGCGGCGGCAGCGGCGGTTGAGGAGGTGGATTTCTTCTTTGTTGCCGGAGCCGGTGCCTTCTTTGGCTTCACAACGGCGGCAGGTTTCACAACAGGGGAAACCTTGAAAGAACTCTTGATTTTAGTGAGTTTTCCTGAAGCAACAAGTTTCTTCAATTGAACCAACAAGAGCTTCCTGAAGTTTGAAGGCAAACCCTTTTGCTTTTCCTCAATGAACTTGGCTATCGCCACTTGACTCGATCCAGTTCTTTCCTTCAACGTTGTTATTGCTTCAGATATCATCTGCAACACAAACCCCGTCATTTAAAACATCAAATTAACAACCCCAATCATAAATTGAACTCAAAAATTCCAAAAAGTACCAATCTTTATCAAAAAAAGGAAGAAGAAAAACAGAATTTAATATCCTAATACCTCAACATAAGGAGGATGAGATCTGGGTTTCTTCGGGGCAGAAGTTTTCTTCGCAGATGCAGTAGCAGACACCATTGTTGCAGCAGAGCTTAATTAACGCTAGATAATTTGTACTGTTTTTTGAGTTATGATAAATGTTGAAAATGGCTTAAACTTCGAATGGTATTTAAAGGGAAGTAATGAAATCTGATTGGTTAAAATGAGAGTGACGCGGATCGATATAGATTTGAATCTCAGCCGTTCGATTAAAAGATATCAACGGTTTAGAAGAGTCCTAAGATCGACTACGCGGATCGAACAAAATGGTACCTTTTTCTATTTTTAAAAATATATATTTTCCTTTTTTGAAAAAAAGAAAAGAATTGGGGGTTTTGGGATAAAAGTTAATTTTTGGGGGGAAATGAAGGTTAAATAATTTGAATTATAGTTTTAGGATTTTAATGAGATTTAATTTTTAGGATTAACTATTATGATTCGGATATGGTTTCAAAAAAATTCCAATATTGCTTAGATAGTTTTATTTTTCACTATTATACATTAAATGTTTTTAGTAAAGATACAAGGAATAATATTTGATTATTAAGAAATAATGAACATTATGTATGATAATTTATTTTTATAATGAATCATTAAATTCTTGAATTTATTTTGCAATGAATAATTTAACAAAAAAATATATTACAATAAATCATACACATACATTGTACTTTATGTATAATGGAATTTATTTTTTATATGAATTCAATAAATATGATAAATAATTTAGTAAGATATAATAATTTTGATATATTCATTGTATCAATGTATAATAAATTTATTTTTATGTGAATTCAATAAATATGGCACATAAATTAGTAAAATGCAATGATTTTGATGTAATCAAAATTAACCTTCATTAAATCTCCAAATACTCTTTAAATTAATAAATAGTAATTTATCAATTAGATAATATTTCATAGTCCCACATGTATTAATTTAGTGAGGACTTATTGTATTCATATTGAATAATTATTTGTTTCTATCAGTTGAGGTAATTAGTTTGTGATTTTACTTCATCTAGAATCTTGTACAAACATCCTTGTGTAGTACTTTATTGAACTATATTGTTGATATTCTGTATTTGAAAGGCAACTTTTTGTACCATCCTAAATATATCTATCATTTTTGTTCGATTCACTTAAAATTTACTTTTTTATATATATAAAAAAGTTCGAATATAAGAGTTGCATTTTTTATTTTAAATTGACTGAAAACTCGAAAAATAAAAGTCCATCATAAAAGGTTATTAAGAGTTGAAATTAGTTAGTTATGTGTGCCGTTAAAAGTTAAAATTATATGTGGATTGATTGTTGTTCCAATTGATTGAAAACATCAAGATGGAAATCAATTTGAATTAAACTTCAGAAGAAGCTAACAATAGATTAAATCTGTTTTTATATAATAGTGCATATGAGTTTATAGACAGATTTTACACAAATTTATACACCTATATATAATGTACATGTCTTGCATATAAGTGTATAATATTATACAAAAGTATATAAACGTCAATAGACAAACTTGTCCCGCGATTTTTTAGTTGTAATTTGTTCAAAATCAAACCAAATATCCAAATGACTTCTCATTTTGTCAACAATATCCTTAGATTATCTCTAACATGTCTAATAAAACAACTCCAAATTTGTATTTTCAAAATTCAAATCACTTATTGAAGTTTGTTTAATGGATTATCTTCAAATACAATTTTCACCATCAAACGGAATTGATTTATTGAACTAATATTTGAATCACAATTACTGATTCAAAATTATGTAGAAAATGTATAAAATATATAGTTTGGATCTCTTAGTCAATATATAGAAAATGTATAAAATATGTATATTATTATATGGTCAAACGCCTACTTAAAATAACTTGGATCACTCGAGTATTTTCTAATAACTAAATTCTTGCTAATATTACCAATATCCCTTTATTGTTGTTTCTATACCCCCTGATCATTTTTTTTAGGGATATATAATATTGCAAATAAAATAAAATAATAATAATAACACTAACAACACTTTATTGCATTTATGCAGCTAGTTTTCTAGTCGCATAGCTGACAATTTTCTTTTAGTAGCTGTTAAAACATAGGTATACAATATTATACAAAAAAAAAAAATTCCCGTTACAACAGTTTTAAAATTTGATATACAATATCATACACTGCTATACAAACATTATATAAAATTATAAGAGATGTTCATATATGTATATACATCATTATACAAAAATTGACTTTACATTCTTCCAGAAATAAATTCAAACACCAAAATCACTCAAAAACTACGTCGAATCACCCTAAATTCTATATTTAGACTCCTTAATATGTACTCAAATCTTTTGCAACAATATTCATTTGAAACATAACTTAATTATTTGTCGAAATTCGATTTCAAATTTTAAAACTTTGAGCTTAAACAATGGTTACTAAGATATTTCTACTTCTTGCTCACATTCTCAGCCTTAAATGACCATGTTTTTCAACTTCATACGACATTCTTCAATGTATTTTATTCAACAAATTTACTCTATAACTATTGCAAACTAATCTCAAATGAACCAAATCTCCATATTGAAGCCTTTTGGACTATTGTCAACTAATTCCAACAACATCCATTTAGATTTGAAGTTTTGAACATACATGTTTCCTTAAAAAAAAAATACAATATATTTGTGAGGCCTAGATATAACAGTCATGATGACTTAAGTTGAAAGTATTGTGTTAATCTATGTTGAAAAGTATGTTTTGAAAGATTGTTTGGGTTAGGAGAGAGAAAAATAAGTTGTAATTTACACAAAAATTAGTATAAAGTGCAGAAACCTCAATAATTTGGGTGCTAATTATATTCTATTCCGAAAGTTTCTCGAATTACAATAATCTCGAAACACTAACTTAACCTTCAAGGTCAGATAGTGCTACAGTGAACATCAATCCACTATCTATCTCAAAATTAGCCTCACGAACTACTAACACTATTATTCGCGTAGCCCTTTTTTGTTTTATGCTATTTCATCATAGGTTGTCAGAACTTGCTTCTTAGCGCTACATGGGAAGAGAATTTCTCTATTCAGCCCCCATTCCATCTGTCTTGGTTGATTGGTTAAAGAGAGCGCTTTGATAAGACTGTTCTGCTTTCAGAACTCGCGGATACATTGCTCCTTCGCTCGATACATAGGAAATACATAAGTTATTTTTCAGATAGTATAAACTAGACTCATACTGATTTAAGTTTAAAATAATTGAGTTTATGTATCAATAATAACATTGTATCAGATATATTGTACACAAATAAAGTTGTAAAGTATCTGATAGATGTGGAGTGTTCTATCCGAATGTTAAGAAAGAGAATAGGAAAACTGATTTTTTTATAATTAATTTAAATAATAACTTTTTTTAGAAATTATGTTATCTTAAATCGTATAATTACCCAACTTCGATCGAACTAGGCAAGAAACCAAAATAGGGCCCAATTTGGTAGCATTGTTGTCTGACCTAATATACAATATATATTTGTACTCCCTTTTTTGAGATTTTCTTTTAAGTTAAAGAGTTAATTACACTAAATACCTTTATAGTTTATACTATGATTTAATTATGGATAGATTCCATATTTTTTAAAGTCAAACATTTACACTCCTTATATTATGAATATCCTACACTTACACCCTCTATAATGTAATTTATATTTTTCTAAACATTTAAACTTGTTAAAATTCTATATAAACGAAACTTTATCTAAAAAAGTATATTGAAGATAATTTTGAAGTGAAATAATTAATAAAAAATAATAATTTATACATGATAAAATTTTATAACTAAATAAAATTATAAATAACTTACGTATTTAAAGTGCAAATAAAATTATTAATAATTTATGTTCATTTTTATTTATGAGTTCCGGAAAATAAATGTTTCAAAAGAAAAAAAATGAGTACTCTTTTTTTTTCAATCAAAGACATGAACAAAGAAAATTATCTTATTTTTAATACTTCATAAAAAATGTTAAGGTAACTAAAGACCCCGTTTAGAAGTGTTAATGGTTTAATTTGACAGATTATTCTAAGAAATTTTATGATATTTGGATTACTCTATTCTATATAATTAAAATTAGAAAATGTCTCATTTAATAGGTAAAAATATCAAGTTTTACCATCACACATAACGTGTAATTAAGACAATATTTGTATCTTTATTATGACAATTTTTATTTTATTTTTTGGACATTTTATTGGTAGGTTATAGAAGAAATATGAGAGCAGATGAAATGTGAATAATTAGAGTTTGTTTGCTGTGCAGGAAAATATTCAAAATGTTTTGATTGATCGTAAGTCGCTCGTACACTGAAACTTTTAAATCCGCCTCTAAATTCAGATGGGAAAAGGCTCAAATATGCCATCGAATTTTCAGAAAAGGCTCGTTTATGCCATCCGTTAAAAGTTTGGCTCATCTATGCCATTACCGTTTAAGAAAAGGCTCATTCATGCCATTATTTTTTAACGGTGGTTTTGCAAAACCATTTTTGCCACGTGGCCAATTATAATTCGGCCACGTCATTATTTTTTTCAGAATTTTGATTTTTTATTATAAAAAAAATAATGACGTGGCCGAATTATAATTGGCCACGTGTAAAAAATGGTTTTGAAAAAAATGTTTGTTCAAAATTTTGATTTTTTATTATAAAAAAATTAATGACATGGCCGAATTATAATTGGCCACGTGGCAAAAATGGTTTTGCAAAACCACCGTTAAAAAATAATGGCATGAATGAGCCTTTTCTTAAACGGTAATGGCATAGATGAGCCAAACTTTTAACGGATGGCATAAACGAGCCTTTTCTGAAAGTTCGATGACATATTTGAGCCTTTTCCCAATTCAGATTGACACAAAGGAAGAAACATATTTTCCCTTTATCAAAATATTTCCGTTTTGAATGAACAACCCATTAGAGGGCCCAATATAGATATGGGTAATTCACTGGTGGAGCAGATCTGTTTTTGGGCCAACTTTTAGGCCCAAGACTTGTAGAGGTATACTTTTAAGAAAAAAAATCAGAAATAACAAACATAATAGACATAATAAAACTCTATAGCTGTAATTTCAATAATTGCATTTCATAGCTTTAGTTCCGTTTGCTATGGAGGTTGCGGCTGTATATTTCTACCCGTTTGTATATTTCGCTTGTAAATATACAAATATGATAAGTATATACCAATTATGTATTTACATATTTAGGAATTATTCAGAACTTTGTTTGTATATTTCACTTGTCAGTATATAAATTAGGTAATTTATTATAAAAACATAGATCGTATACAAATAGATAGGGTAAGCATATACAAAATTCTGAATTTGTCCAATACAGAACTGAATTCTACAAATTCTATATTTATACAAATCAACAAACTGTACAAATCAGACGAATTATACAAATTAGACTAAAAACAAGATATGACGAACTATAGGTGCGAATTAAAATTTCCCTAAACAATAGCTAAATCATTTAATATGGTTTAAATATTTGTTATTTCCTACTTTAAATGAGTTTAGGTTTTCTTAAAAAAGCTAACTAACATGATTTTTAATTTTGTGTGTTAGTTAATTTTTATCTTTTATTACTTGTGAATTCAACACATATAATTCCAACGTCAATGAATGAAAAATTAAAACATACTGAATAAAAGACATAAATTTTATTTCATTTCATATAATGATAAACATATTGAAATGAAAAATCAAAATCATAGATATGATTAGCAAGACCTAGTTGGTCAAACATCGAAATTTAACGAAGAATTTTACTCATCCTTTGAAGGAGTCAAATCACTTCCTAGGATTTCAGATGAAAAAACACCACCACGCTCCCCTTTTAGCTTCGCCAAAGCTTCATCAACTATCTCAATTGCTACTTTCAGGATCTCTTCCAGCTGTTGAAGCTCATGATACTTCAGTTCTTCCACGGGAGCTTTTAGCAATCTTTCAATGTTGGTAGGCTCCATCTTGATTTCCACAGCTAAACTTTACTTTGAGGAAGTAAGAAAATGTGATGTAGAATACCGATGTCACGGGTGTATTTATAATGTTAAAAAACTACATTATTTGATAAAAATGAACTCATGTACAATAATTATGTTGCCATAAGCGGTAGCAAAATATCATGGATTCCTTTTTATTTGTTTTAAGTTGAGAAAAAAAATATAGTATTTAGTGCATTTCCACGTCTAGATCCTTTGTATAAATTATTTGACCCTCAATTTTGGACTTTCACATTTTTAATTAATTGGTCAACTTTCTTCAATTCAAAATATAGTAAAAGAAGTATTTATAAAAGTCAAAAATATTTTAAAAATCATTTTGACTTTTATTTTGTCATTTTAAGTATAATATTCTAATAGATATTAGATATATTTAACATATAATTTCAAGTAATAATTATGTCAATCAACTGATTTGAAAAAATAATTTATATTCAAAACAAATCTTTCATCTTGTCAAATTATTGTCATTCACTACTTAATTACTGATAAGTTCATTATTGCGAATGATTAGTTACCTTGTTGAGTCACGAATTTAACTCATTAACTATCGAACACAGGTGCGAATTTAAATGCTAAAAATGGAACATGTGAATTCGTTTGGTTTTTATAAAACTAATTGTTTTATATGTATATTTTTTTTTATAATTAATGTATTATTATCTAATGACACTCATGCTACAAGAAAGCTAAACAATTTAATTGATTGAGTGTTCGAGATATTTATCTAAAGGACTAGGAGATCAATTGACTCTTAATACATTATTTTTTAAGGGTACGCTCATATACTAAATTTTTTAAATCCAACTCAAAATTCAGATTGACACAAAGGAAGAAACACATTTCCCCTTTATCAAAAGATTTCATTTTGGATGAAAAGCCCACTAGAGGGCCCAATATAGATGTGGGTAATTCAGTGTGGAACAGATTTGTTTTTGAGCCAACTTTTAGGCCCAAGACTTGTAGAGGTATACTTTTCAGAGAAAATTTCAGAAATAACAAATATAATAGACATAATAAAACTCTATAACTATAGTTTCGATAATTGCGTTTCATAGCAATAGTTCCTTTTGCTATGGAGGTTGTGGCTGTATATTTTTACCCGTTTGTATATTTCACTTGCGAATATACAAATAGGGTAAGTATATAAAAAATTTGTATTTATGTATTTAGAGATTTTTCATAACTTTGTTTGTATATTTCACTTGCCAATATACAAACATGGTAATTTATTATGAATTCATAAATCGTATACAAATAGATAGGGTAAGCATATACAAAATTCAGAATTTGTACAATCCAGAATCGAATTCTACAAATTCTGAATTTATACAAATCGGTGAATTATACAAATTAGGCTAAAAACAAGATATGACGAAAGTATAGATGCGAATTAGAATTTACCCAAACAATAACTATACCATTTAACATGGTCTAAATATTTGCTATTTTACACAATTTTTCCTACTTTTAAATGAATTTAGGTTTTATTAAAACAGTTAACTAACATAATTTTTAATTCTTTTTGTTATTTAATTTTTATCCTTTATTACTTGAGAATTCAACATATATAATTCCAACGTCAATGAATGAAAAGTTAACACATACTGAATAAAAGACATAAGTTTTATTTCATTTCATATAATGATAAACATACTGAAATGAAAAATTAAAATCATAGATATGATTAGCAAGACCTAGTTGGTCAAACATCGAAACTTTATGAGGAATTTTACTCATCCTCTAAAGGAGCCAAATCACTTCCAAGAATTTCAGATGGAAAAACACCACCACGACACTTCTTTTTTAGCTTTGCCAAAACTTCATTAAGTTTCTCAAGTGATACATTCAAGAGCTCTTCCAATTGTTGTAGCTCATGATACTTCATTTCTTCAATTGGAATTTTTAGCAACCTTTCAATGTTGGTAGGCTCCACTTTGGTTTCCACAACTAAACTTTACTTTGAGAAAGTAAGAAAATGTGATGTAAAATATCGATATCATATGTATATTTATAATTATTTGGTAAAAATGAACTCATTTACAATAATTATGTTGCCATAAGAGGTAGTAGAATATCTTGGATTCCTTTTTATTTGTTTTAAGTTGAGAACAAAAATCATATATAGTAATTTAGCGCATTTCCACGTCTAGATCTTTTGTATAAATTATTTGACCCTCAATTTTGGACCTTCATATTTTTAATTAATTGGTCAACCTCCTTCAATTCAAAATATGGTAAAATAAGTATTAATAAAAGTCAAAAATATTTTTAAAATCATTTTGACTTATATTTTTGTCGTTTTAAGCATAATATTCTAATAAATATTAGATATATTTAACACATAATTATAAGTAATAATTATGTCAATCTTACTAATTTGAAAGATCAATTTATATTCAAAACAAAATGTTTCATCTCTTCAAATTAATGTCAATCACTACTTAATTACTGATAATTTCATTATTGCAAATGGTTAGTTACCTGTTAGTCAGGAAGTTTACCTCATTAATTATCAGACACAAAGGCAGATTTAATTGCTAAAAATGGAACATGTGAATTCATGATGTTTTCATAAAGCGAATTGTTTTAGGCGTATATTTTTTTATAATTAGTATATTATTATCTAATGACACTCATGCTATAAGAAAGCTAAAGAATTTAACTGATTGTGTTTGCGATATTTATCTAAAGGATTAAGGGATCAATTCACTCTTAATACATTTTTTCCTTCTTTTTTTTAGGTGTACGCTCATATACTAAAATTTTAAAATCCGCCTCTAAATTCAGATTGACACAAAGGTAGAAATATATTTTCCTTTCTTCAAAATATTTCCTTTTGGATGAAAATCCCATTAGAGGGCCCAATATAGATGTGGGCAATTCACTGTGGAACATATTTGTGTTTTTGGACCAACTTTTAGGCCCAAGACTTGTAAAGGTATCTTTTAAGGGAAAATTTCAGAAATAACAAACATAATAGACATAATAAAACTCTATAGTTATAGTTACGATAATTGCGTTCTATAGCTATAGTTTCTTTTGTTATGGAGGTTGCGACTGTATATTTCTACCCGTTTGTATATTTCGATTGCGAATATATAAATAGGATAAGTATATAAAAATATAGTATTTATATATTTAGGATTTTTCAAAACTTTGTTTGTATATTTCACTTGCCAATATACAAATAGGGTAATTTATTATGAATTCATAAATCGTAATCAAATAGATAATGTAAGCATATACTAAATTCTGAATTTGTACAATCCAAAACCGAATTCTACAAATTCTGAATTTATACAAATCGGCGAATTATACAAATTAGGTGAATTATACAAATTAGGCTAAAAACAAGATACAACGAAACTATATATGCGGATTAGAATTTCCCTAAACAATAGCTATATCATTTAATATGGTTTAAATATTTTATATTCTGCACAATTTTTCCTACTTTTAAACGACTTTAGGTTTTTCTTTAAAACGCTAACTATAATAATTTTTAATACTTTATGTTATTTAATTTTTATCTTTTATTATTTGTGAATTCAACACATATAATTCCAATGTCAATGAATGAAAAATTAACACATAGTGAAAAAAAGACATAAGTTTTATTTCGTTTCATATAATGATAAACATATGAAAATGTAAAATTAAAATCATAGATATGATTAACAAGACCTAGTTGGTCAAACTTCGAAACTTGACAAAGAATTTTACTCATCGTGGATTCCTTTTACTCATCTTCGATAAAAAAAAAAAAAACTTCCTTAAAAATGAGAAAATAACTCCTCCATTAAAATGAAAGTCGAGAAAACAAACTCCGCAACCTTCTAGTTTCTAAATTCACCGACTCCTTTCCATGACCCACTCATCCAACACCCCCAACCCTTACCCCTGGACCATCCTGGCCCTGAACGGCCAAACCCTTACTCCTCATCACATTCCACCATTAAATTATCAATAAATACTTCTGAGATAATATTTTACTTATCGAACACTTAAAAAAACTAAATAAAAACCCTCTCTTAATCATGGGAAGGATAGATTGGAGAGTGACGATAAGAAATTCAATTAATCTTAGATAAGCATACAAGTGGGGTGCAACTCAGTTGGCGAGCTATACATACTTTTATCATAGTTGTGGAGTTCAAAATATAATACAAAATATATATAGAAAGAGAAAAATAAAAGAAAAGAGTTTTTTATTTTATTTTTCATTCGATATTCGAAGTCTACATTGGAACTGACAAAATTCAGATCACACACTGTAGAACCCATTCAAGGGTGACGATCTATAGCCACAACAAAAATCTAAAGCCAAAAAGAGAAAAGTAAAGACAAAAGTTCAACTGGTGGACATCTTTTATATTCTCACAAGATCATCAAAATAAAAAAGACCAAAAATGATTCCAACAAAACTCTCACAAAGGCACTTACCATGGAATATATACTACTGGTCCAAAGTCCAAACACAAAAAAAGATCAATATGCCTCATAATGGAAAATAATGTTGTTTATCAACAACTTTTTCTTTTTTCAAACAATTTTTCTCATGTTATCTAATTAACATTTCAAAAGCCTTATGATAACAAGTACATTCATCTATACACACAAGATGATCACTAAAAAGAACTCTCAAATCTCAAATGTCTAGAATACCAAATAAAGAAAAAAGAAACAAAGAATTTGTGAAATAGCACCCAAAATCTTATTTACAAGATGGTGGAATAGCTGATTTCTTGGTTTGGTTTCGACGAGCCTAACTCGGGACTTGGTGTGTGTTCTGATGAGTTCTTAGAACCCTAGTTTCATCCGCTCGTCAAGTTTTAGCCTTAAATTGCCTTCTTCAGGAACCTTTCCACCACTCTCCAACATTTTGTGCCACCAAGTGGATAGTTCATCCTGTAAGGAATTAGAGACGGATTTGAGATTTAAAGTCAGTGGATTTGCAATTCATTACGTGTACAAGTTTCTTTACTTTATTCACATCCATATGGCCCAAGTCGAGAGCAGTTAACTAGATTCACTCGCGTAAGGAATCAAGTAAAACCAACTCAAGGACAAGATGCAACATCAAGCTAGATTAATTGTGATCCCAAGTCAAAAATTATGAATCTATCAAAAGGATTACTTCCTTAAAGAAAAGAAAAAAAGCACTCTCATTTGTTTCAATTTGTTTGTCTTAACATAATATGACATTACATTCTACGTATCTTTAGTTAAAGACTACAAGATTCAAAAGTCTTCTTTACTTTTTTAAAGTTCATGCCAAGTCAAAACTAGACAAACAAATTGAAACGGAGGGAGTACTTAACATGATATGACTACATTCTACATATCTATAGCTTAAGACTACAACATTCAAAAGTCTTCTTTACTTTCTTAAACTTCGTGCCAAGTTCAAAAACCATACAAACAAATTGAAACGGATGGAGTACTTAACATGATATGACTACCTTCTACATATCCATAGTTTAAGACTACAAGATTCAAAAGTCTTCTTTACTTTCTTAAACTTCGTGCCAAGTCAAAATCAGACAAACAAATTGAAATGGAGGGAGTACTTAACACGATATGACCCTCACAACAAAAACTATCACTAGAAGGTCCATAAAAATTGGTAAGGAAGAGAATTAAACTAGAAAATAACAAGCTCAGAGACGTAGGAATATCCGAAAACTATGTATGATGTGTAAATAAAAATTATATTACCTCCAAAAAGTCTTGGTTGGAGATATACTGGCTTCCCACAGGGCATTTGACTCCACAGACATTAACATATATGCAGTTATTGGAATCTCTCTCTAAATTTTCTCCTTTTAGACCTGTGAATTCCATAAATAGGAAGACGTGGCAAACGTAAACAGATAAAAAAAATAACTATCTGTTCTGCATTGAAAGATGGAAGAGAATTTGAAATGAACATTAACTACTATAAAGCTTACCATTAATGCATGCAACATAATATCCTGTACCCCCTAGCCCTGCTTCCGACCTCCCTAGTCTCAAACGCAAGAAAAACCCGTCCAAATGCGATAGTGAAGTGTGGGAATTCATCCATCTAAGGCAACCAAACAGTTTAAATAGATGTAACAAGCGACTACCGGTGAAAACAATGCTGAATAAATTCATTTGGGGCAAGAAGTATAGCTTTAGAACCTCTATATACTCGAAGCAAAACAACATATGACGAGTTGTGATAATAGATGTTTTGTGCAAAATATTATGTATGTCACTGCATCTAACACTACTAGCTTAGTATGTGGAAATTTTTTGAACTCTCGTTGCTCCTTACTAGAATTTAAACAGCACAAATTCCACATTTAAAGAAGTAATAAACATGAAATTGATATACTGAGTTGCATAGATGATTTGCTTACTTGAGAATATCTATACGAGACAACCGAAGACCCCTGATGACATCAAAAATTCCTCTTGGAACATCTGCTATCTCTTTACTAACAAAATTGGAAGAAATTATATTTTCTTTCAAACTGTTCTCCATAGAATCAGACGCTCTCTGCTTCGGAACTTGATTGGAACCAGAAGTTATTGCAAACAAAAACTGTTTTCTGTTGTGCATTAGGTCACTAGATGATCTATCTCTACTGTGATGAACACGATTAGCAAGTTCAATGGGATGACCTTGCTTTATTTCAAGTTGGCTAGGCAAACATTCATTGCCAGATAAGACCCGCAAATTGTCGCTCCTGTTTGAAGCTGAAGTTGGGCAGGAAATAGCCCAATGATCAAGCTGAAAACATCTAATGCACAAACAAGAAAATTCCTCAGCGCCTTCGTAAGCCCTGATGCCTCTAATAAGAACTTCCAATTCAGATTCTATCACCTCCGAACAGTTGCGTAAGTCATGGCCACTTTTGCCACAGAAGAAACAAGTTGTTCTTGTGTAGCTATACTCATTTCTTGTTGAAAAAGGTCCTATGAATTTAAGGGCATCCAATCTCCTAGAAAACAGTGAGGCCAATGCCTCCGACTTCTTGAACTTGGCTGAAGATACAATAGGATGCAGATTATTCATGGACCTTTCATAATTATTATCACGAATCTCTTTCGAGCTGGCTGCAACATCATCGTATTGGTCTTTATCCGAAGTCTCCTTTACATCGGAGCTTACCTGTTCAATCCGACACACCACACTTGTTTCATGTGTAGTTGGCTTGGAATTATCTATGTTTACAACAGTTCCAGGAGTTTTGTTGGAGAATCTAGTAATCCACAGGCTACGAAGAGACTGATTTCTACTAGACATATCATATTCAGATGAATGAGAGGTATTTTTTTCCTCACAAATGCTGGTTCTAAGTCTAGACATCGAGTCATTAGAAGCTTTGTTTTCTGCTGAAGTGGTTCTACTAACCTCCCGAGGAGCAACAACTGCTGGTGTAATCTGAGTTTCCATCAGTGGAACTTCCTTGCAAGCCACTGTAGATTGGTTGGAGTTGTCATTAGACATTAGCATGTGTGCATCTAACATATCGCCTCCCGGATGGCAGGATATTGGAGGAACATCAATGAGGATTTTGTCAGCTGATGAAAGCTTTTTAGGCTCTCCCACTGAATGATCCTCTTTCGGTATTTCTGTTTCAGACACCTTTAAGGTTGGACAGTATAACGACTGAAATACAGATCGGAACCCCATTGACCTGCTACCGGAATCATGATCTTTATCATACATAACAATTTCCTGATGATTAGTCTCTTTTCCATGACTTTCCTCATTATTAGGAGTGAAGGTGAGAGCACGAGTAGGAGACCCTTCAAGTTTGGATTTAGACAAACCCTTTACCATGTTTGAAATCCAAGTCACAAAAGAGCTATTGTGTGCAACTGTTGATTCTGTGGCAGGATCTCGGTGCATATCCGTTCTGATTCGTTTACTTCCGACAAAAAACTGCTGCTCAAAGTTCCAACGTTTCTTACCCTTTGGGTTTAACCCTGTACTGTTGCAGCTTTCTACACTCTCATGGCTATCTTCCTCATCATTTGACATTTTGGTATTGGAATTTCCGTCGGACAATGCTTTTGCTTTGCCTTTCCTTCTATATGATGAGGACCTGCTATGTGTTGGAGGAGTTTCAGGTGGAACAGAACTTCCCCTAAGAAGTTGCTCCTCATTCTGATCACAAGTCTCGATAATCCCTGGAAGATGTACATCATTCTCATCTGTGCACTCTAATGCTGGGAGACCGGTAGATTCTAATGTGTTGTCTGCTTCCATTTTGATTGGTGAATTTGGAAGCAGACATGCAGGGGCCTCTGAGTCTTTGACAGTAGGAATTAGAGCCTGACTGCCACCGGAAACATCTTCATTTCTACACTTATCGCTAGTCGAAATTTCTTGATTAATTTTCCCTGCTAGAGGTTCAGTGGTTCCCATATCAACCTTGGAACTGGCTCCATGTAGCAGAAATCTCTCCGTTCCAAAATCTCCTTTGCCTGCATCAAAACAAGTGAGTAAATAAGACACATGTTAGGAAATTTGGATATCTTAAAGTCTAGCCGGCCATCCTTTCGTCAGTCGACTAAATTAAGATGGTGTTACATACTCCCCACAATCTTAACATAACAGACACCATTAGGAATAAAGTGAGTTTAGGATAGAAGACTATACCTGCATCCTTTTCACAACTTTCAACTGTCAGAACACAAAGGCCCTTCTCAGTATTCTTCACATTCTCCTCATCTTGATCAGCGTCTACCATATCAACTCCGTCAGCAGTGTTCATTATCTTCACTTTGCTGCTGCAGCCTGTCAGATGACTATTTACTCAGTGACTAATAATATAAAGAAAATAAACGTGAGCAACACCGCCATATATATGGTGCTACTGAATACATGTAACGGGCAATAGCCTTACCAATTTCATTTCCACTTTTTAATACCATTTTATTGGTCTCCAACCTTTCTTGATCGATTATCTTCTCATAAGCAGCATTTTCATCATAAGTCCCCTTAAATCTGTCACTTTGTGATGGTGCGGTAATCAAAGTGGTTGGTCCCACATTCCACAGACGAAAAGGTTTCTTGTCAGCTAAGCCAGTCTCAGCACATTTGAGGCTCAAACCTTTACGAGGGGACCAAACTAATTCCGATAGGGGATCAGATGCTGCAAATGTCATACCCACGGTTGAGCTTGCATTTACACCTGCACCTACAGCGTCTTTTAGCTTCGCATAAACATTACGAGTGGTGGTGCAACCTAGAGCAAGTCCTAAATCAATATCATCGTCGTTGAAATTTGTCATCAGCAAGACAGACTACAGCTTGTAATGAAGCCTGATAAAAACAAATATATATATCTCAGCCAATTTCAGTAAATAGCCAAAGAGTCCATGCAAAACAAGTATTTAAATGACAACTACCAAATCACATGAAAATCTTCTCTGGGAGACGACACAAATAAAACTACGTTAGAAATGTTTCTCGAAACATTGTTTATCATTTCCTGAACTATAGTTCATTCTGCACCACAACTTTCCTTTTTATAGCTGTCATCAGCAATATCAAAGTGATATGCTACTTCTATAGTGCATTCTTTTTCAAAAGAGATAGTGACTTCTTCCACGACTCGAACCATCTTACACTGCAGACTCTTAATACAACCCCATCTTCCCAACACCACAAAATCTGGAATATGCTACTTTTATGGTGCATTCTTTTTTCAAATACAGATCGAAAAGTATTATAATAGCAAAATAAAAAACATGGCAAGCATATGCTACTTTATCTAATGCATTCTCTTTTACATAGATTCAGATTCAGCACAACTGGGTACTAAGATTCCTCTTATCTGCAGTTTCCAATTGAGCAACCAAAATATATCAAATTACAACATCTCATGAACTAATACTTCTATTAACTACCCCGATCGACGCAATGGTTCAAATCCTTAGCCCTTAAACCAGTGCTAGCTTAACCACTCAGATGACCTATATAACGCGAATTCAAATTAGTTGGGCAATGGTTCAAGATATGTCAATTTAGATTTTCAGATCAATAACTAGACATTTCATCAACTAATCAACTCTGATTAAATATCATCACATATAACAAAACCAATGCTTTAGCTCATGCATAATGTTACTAACTGCAAAAAATAAGACAAAATATTCAACAAAAAAAAAAAGGAAAAAAGATTGGTCTTTTAGCAAGTTTCAATAGTTATGAACTACAAAAAAAAACTTTTTCAGTCTTAAAGACATCAAAAGATGATTTTAAAAAAGCCCTTGATCAAGAACTTTTCAACTTCTTCTACAAAAAGTATAAATAAATTCAAACATATTAACAAAACCAGAAAAAATATTCATTATAGCATATTCTAAAACTTTCAAGTAAAAAAAAAAAGATATTAAAGAAAAAACCCATGATTCAAAATTAACTAACGAATCACAGAAATCTTAGTAGCTCAGTTGATTGACTACATAAACACAATAAATAATTCCCTTTCTCCACAAGAAGAAGAAGGAACAAACCAGTACATTAATTAATTATTTTCACCACAAATCATAAGTTTTTATGGCTAATTAATCAAGAAAACATAACAACTAAGTATTAATTCTTATAAATTAAAACAAATCAAGACATACCCACGTACCTTTTTTTCCAAAAATCCATAGCAAACTCACTTATATCTCTTAAAAATCAAAACTTTATCATTTCTTTCAATTCCACATCATTTTTACAAGTAATTGTACTAAAAAAGTAACCAAAAAAAATAATAAAAAAAGCTATTTTTTTCTTGATATGTAAAGAAACAGACGATGAAATTGAGATACTTGGAAAAATTGCAAAAAAATATAATAATTTTGGTATGTACAATGTGTTTTTTTTTGTATAGTAGAAGAAACAACCAAAGTTGTCAAAAATTGTGAAGTCCCAAAGGCAGTATACACTAACTTTATTTGACTAGTGGTTGAGAAAATGCTACGTGGACTATTCCAAACCAGTGAATTTCAATATGAAAGACTACACTATTTTTGTCTATATTTTATTTATTTATAATTATCATGATTGACGCACAAGTTAGATATGCGTATATTCTATCTTTCTCAATATCTTAGAAAAGTCGGTGAGTCATATATATATATATATATATATATATATATATATATATACTCTTTAATTAATATTATGACTTCGTTATTATTTATAAAATTATTCTGAATATATAGAACGATTGAGGAGAATAACTGCTAATAATTGTTGTGGATTAAGAAATCGAATCATTATTAATTGTGTTAGTATGGGACGATTAAAGAGTCAAATAATGAGGAAATTTCACATATAGCCACTCAAAAATAGCCTAATTACACTTCATAGTTATAGTTTGCTAATTACGATTTGTAGCTACAGGTTATAGGGAGGAGAGTGGCGAGCGAGACTGGAGAGGGAGGAGAGAGGCGCGAGCGAGAGAGGGTAGAGAGTGGGAGAGAGGTGAATTGTATATGCATATCGGTTAGATAATTGTATATTGTACATATGTATTTGAATATTCCGGCGAGAGAAATTGGGAGAGGGAGGAGAGAGGCAAGCGAGATTGGGAGAGGGAAGAGAGAGGCGAGCGAGAGTGGACAATAATTTGTATAATTCGTAACTCGTTTGTATAATTCACATGTACGTTTGTATAATTCATGTGTTTTTGTATAATTGAGTAATATAAAGTCGGGAATTATACCAAAATAATAAAACTCGAAACAACAATTGATACAAACACAAACGTACAAACTTTAAACAATTATACAAAATATATTATACAAATTACATTATATAAATTATATTATACAAAATCCAAAAAACTACACGTTTATACAAACTTAAAAAGTTACACAAAAAGATTGAATGTATATGATGACAGAACTAAAAGTCAAAGAAAATCATCTTCATATATAAATACAAACAATCGTATACAAATACAAATCAAACAAAGAATTGTTAGCTGTGAATTATACAAATGTGGTGAATTATACATATATAAACGTGGTTAATTATACAAACTCGAAATCAGTTCACGTAATTAATGTATAATGTTAGTCACAAGTGGTAATTATAGCAAACTATAGCTATGATGAATAATTAGATAGTATAAATTTGTTTAACCGCGTAATTTCCGTGTGTTAGTATTTGTTACGAGCGAGAAGCCGAATTGTTATTGTTGTTGCATCATGAATGACATTTTATTTCAAAAGATATTTTCTTTTTTTAGAATTTATGTTATATTAGTCGTTGGTATAAGATAATTTTTATATTATTAAATTAACTAAAATTCCTTTATAGAAATTTTCTTTAAGATTAAAACTTCACTCGACATGAACTATATTAGATATGTTATTGATGATATCATGTAAAGGTGATCTGATGAGAAGATAATATAAAAAAGATAACATAATAATAATTGACGAAACTTAAATCCTATTTTTAATGAGATAATTTTATCACTACAAAAATATTATAAATAAGACTTTGTTTTTTTCTTTTACTCATTTCATTTTAATTAATTAATAAATTAAACACAAAGTTTTAAAAATAAATAATTCTGCAAAATTGAGAAGATTGTGTGTTACACAAAATTCCAAGTTTCTTGTGTCCACAAAAGGCAAATTGGGATTTGCAATCAAAGCTAAATTGTTAAAGATTTGCCATTTTTAGAATGTGTAAGTTGAAAACTTGGAGTCAAAAAAAGGGAGAAAAAAGAGTGTCCACTTTTGGAAATGGAATTATTTTATTTTAACCACTTCAAGTACAAAGAAAATAGTACTACTAGTAGAAAAGATTGTATTGCTTCATTGGGAAATAATTAATGGTTTGAAACTTTATATTATATCACCTTTTAATAAGTAGTAGTACTTTATATTACTCTACATATATGGAGTGGAGGATATAACTTGCCTTTTATGTCATTGGATAAGGTGATCAACATGGAATTGAAAAATTCTATTTTTATTCCTTTTTTTTTTTTTGGATTAGGGCATGGCTTTTTATTAAACTATTACTTCATCCGTCTCAATTTATATGACATATTTCAAATTTTAAGATTTAAACAAGTTTATCTTTGACCATAAATTTTTGATATATTTTAAAAATATTTTGTATTGTCCATTATTGTGAGTTATAGTACTTTTTTCGTACTTTACAAATATATAAATTTTATTTCAAAAAAATTGAAAATTTTATGCGCAAATTTCCGATCAAACTTAAACTATTTGACTCTAAAATAATGAAAAGTAATTGGGATAAAGGGAGTAATATAATATAATCAACAACAAAAAAAAATGATTGCAAATGAGAAAAATAATTAAAAATCATTGACTAATAAGTGCAATAATACTTTATTTGTCATATTTTATATTTTGGTTCATTTACAATTTTTTTTTTCTCTTTTTGATAATTTTTAAATCCCTATTTTCAAATTCAACTGTCTCTTTTACTTTCTTATATTTCGTACCAAGTTAAAATAGAACAAACAACAAGATTCAACAGTCTTTTTACTTTCTTAAACTTCGTAACAAGTTCAAAATAGAACAAATAAATTGAAACGAATAAGTAATATTATAAAATGAAGATTACGTGAATTGTCTTCCAACATGTTTTTTGGGTTTTTTTTGTTGTCTTCCAACATGTTTGAGTTTTCAAACAAAGAAGCTATGGACCTAAATTTATTATATCGTGAATTTCCAGAGCATTTTGTATGGTCAACAACAAATAAAATGTGGACACGTCGTAAACGAGGTCATGTTATTGGACGTGTAGTGACATGTCATCCAACCGAAGGAGAAAGATACTATCTTAGACTTCTTTTAATGAACGTAAGAGGGCCAAAATCATATGAAGATTTGCGAACTGTAAATGGAGTACAATATAATTCATTTAGAGAAGCTGCAGAAAAAAGAGAACTATTACTTTGTGATAATAATTTGGTAGAATGCATGTCTGAAGCTGCAAGTTATCAAATGCCATCCAGTTTAAGACAATTATTTGCTATGTTATTGATTTATTGTAATCCAACAAATCCTAGAGAATTATGGGAAAGATTTGAAAGCCCAATGTCTGAAGATTTCAAAAAAAGTTCGAACATAAATGTAAGAGAAATACGTTATAAAGTATTAAATTACATTAATGATATTCTTCATTCAATGGGTCGTGACATTAATGAATTTGACCTAATTTCAGAATATATCAAACCTTCATCAATAGCAAAAGAAGCTAAAGAAGTTCATTACGAAAGAAATATCATTGTTAGTGAGGAAGATTTATTATTAAAAAATAAATTAAACACTGAACAAAGAAAGGCTTACAATATTATTCTTGATAGAGTATTGTCAAATAAATTTGGGGCATTCTTTATTGATGATCCTGGTGGAACTGGTAAAAGTT
Organism: Solanum okadae; assembly: GCA_036553675.1. NCBI lineage: Eukaryota > Viridiplantae > Streptophyta > Magnoliopsida > Solanales > Solanaceae > Solanum > Solanum okadae. The sequence continues at coordinate 55,772,402 of CM071686.1, forward strand.
TTTTATATCGTGCTTTATTAGCTACAGTAAGACACAAGGGATATATAGCTTTAGCGACTGCAAGTTCTGGTGTTGCAGCTTCACTTCTTCCTGGAGGTCGAACTGCTCATTCTCGATTTAAAATTCCTATTGATGTCAATGAAAATTTTACTTGCAATATTAGTAAACAAAGTTCACTAGGATCTTTAATACGAGATGCACGATTAATTGTGTGGGATGAAATTTCAATGGCAAAAAAGAAAATGGTTGAAGCATTTGACTTACTTTTAAGAGATCTAATGGAAACAAATAAGTTATTTGGTGGTAAAATAGTTGTTTTTAGTGGTGATTTCAGACAAACTCTTCCTGTTGTTCGTAGTGGAAAAAAAGAAGATTTTATTCGTGAAAGTTTATTGTGTTCTGAAATTTGGAATCAACTTGAAAAATTACAATTATCAAAGAATATGCGTGCAACTAAAGATCCTGAATTTTGTGAATATTTAATGAGAATTGGTGATGGAAAAGAAAAAACAAATGACCATGGAAAAATTGAAATTCCTCGTTCCCTCATTATTCCTTTCACTTCTGAAAAAGAATCTCTAAATCTTCTCTTTAGAAATACTTATCCAGATTTATACACATGTTGTACAAAAAGTTCGTTTATTACTTCACGTGCTATTCTAACAACGAAAAATGATTTTGTTGATGAAATAAATGACATGTTGATCTCTCAATTTCCAAACACTGAAAAAGTCTATATTGCTATAGATGAAACTATTGATCCAAAGGATCAAAGTGAATATGAAGATTTCTTACACACTTTAAATCCTACTGGTTTACCTCCATACAAATTAACTTTGAAGAAAAATTGTCCGATTATGTTATTAAGAAATTTAAATCCTTGTGAAGGTTTATGCAATGGGACACGCTTAATATGTAATGATTTTAAACCTCATGTTATCAGTGCAACAATATCTAGCGGAGATTTTAAAAATACACATGTATTTATTCCACGAATACCACTCATGACTTCAGAAGATGAAAAATTGCCTCTTCCTTTTAAGAGAACACAATTTCCTATACGATTATGTTTTGCCATGACTATAAATAAAGCTCAAGGACAGACATTAGATTTTGTTGGTATATATTTACGTGAACCTGTCTTCTCTCATGGACAATTGTATGTTGCTTTATCAAGAGTGACAAGTTCTCATAGTGTAAAAGTATTAATTAGACCACCTATAATTGACGAAAATGATGATCATTCAACATATAATGTTGTCTATAATGAAATTATTGAAAAGGCCTTTTCTTGAACTTTGTGATTTAATTTGCAATGGTAAATCTCATATACAACTTACTTATACTATAGATATATATATACATATTTTTTATTTATCTATCTATATTATATTATTGCTTTCATTATACATTTACCTTTAGCTTATCCTCTTACCATGTATTTTACTTGCAGATATTTCAACATGGCACAAAGATATACCATTAATATGATCACTCCCGATACTAAAGATTGGACCTGTAAAGTCCAAGTTGTTGATAAAAGTCGACCAAGGGACAACAAAGATAAAACCACAAAATACCAAGTCTTAATTCTGCAAGATGAAGAGGTATTTATTTTTATTAATATATTATTGATTTTAAGAGTCTAACTTTAATTGCGTTAACTAAATAATCCATCATTTTATAATTTTACTTTAATAATATAAAAAATAATAAGATTATTTTTAAATTTTACACAACTAATCAAACTTTTTACAAATTCTTTTACAGGAGAATCAAGTTCAGGCCACTATTTTCAGTACTGATATAACATATTTTGAAAAAGAATTTGCTCCTTTCAAGACTTACTTGGTATCTGTTGCACATGTGAAATTACCACCTCTTGGATACGAAAATCCACTTAACAAATTCATTTGGACACTCGATAAAAACACCATTGTTGAACCAGTTGAAGAGATCAAACCTCCAGAGGATCCATTACCACCACCAACACGACTAACTCTTACCACATTTAACACTTTTGAGTATCAATCCAAAGAATTTGAATTTGGTATTTATAATTTTATTTAATTATTATTATACACAAAATCTAATTGTTATTGTTAGTATAATAGAATATTTCTCATGATCTAATTATTCTTTCTTTATTTTTGTTTAATGCAAGATGTACTGGCCATTGTCATTAATGGCAGTCCTTCAACAAAAACTACAACTGGAAAACGAATTCAAGAGTTCATTGTCATGGACAAGCTGTAAGTATATATAGAATATCACTCACTCATTTATCTTCATATCTAATTACTTGTTTTTTGATCTTCTCCTCTTCCTCTATCATATGTTATTGTCGGCATTGAAACTTGCTATGAAAAACCACAAGCAAAAATTAAGGAAAATATTAGAGGTGAGGTGGCTAACTAAGAGATTTTCTGGTATTTGTATTGTGTTGTGTGCTCCCTTCAATAATATCGGAGTACTTGATTTATAATTGATATAAGTTTCTCAATCTTCTATACTTAATAGTGTTCATATAGATGCTACCTTACAGGATTAAAAAAATACATTTATTTCATTATGAAACTATATGTTAAAAAAGGTAGTAATGATTGTGTCTACCTCTAAGTTGACATCTTAATACTATTTTTCTCCATACTAATGCAACCTGCAATTTCTATAGAAAAATCACATATTGTCAAACATGTAAACGTTAAATGTTTAGCATTTATTTACCTCCTCTTGGTTTTAAACCTGTTTGTGACTCATACATGTAAACCTGTTTATGTACGAAATTTGTCGTGTGATGAATAAATTGTTTATGTCTTACGAGTCTATGACGAATAGACTGTATATTTGTGTATACAGTCCATCATGTACTCTGCTTAGTTAAGCAGTTTTTCAATTAACAAGATGAAATTCTTTGCCTTCTTTAGTACCCTTCCGTAAGTAGTCTCAACATTGTGTGCTCCTCTAACTCCTTACCTTTTTCAGCAACCGTTAACAATTTTATATGCATAGCATAAGCATCATTAGCTTTCTGTTCTACGACCATTTTCAGTTCATCAGGATCACTTTGCGACTGAAGGCAGTACTCAAGATTCCACAGCACTGAACCCATTGAAGGATGATCAGTTCTGTGATCAGACAAGCAACTCACTGTTGTATTGATCAATTGCTTCAAATAGTCTTTTATAATCTCCCCTGTAATATGTGGATCCATAAGTTCATTGGTAGTATTTTTCCTATGGCAGTGTAATGCCCAATCTACTAGACTGACTTGATCCAAAAGAGAAAGAAATACTTGTAGTAGAGCCAATCAGCTTAGTAAGGCAAAAGGTAATGACCATAGCCATCCTGCCTCCAATAAAACTCTTGGAAAAGATTTCACCATAAGACTTGTGCTCAAGAAAGTACCAATTCCTCCACATGATAACAATGACAAGCTCATTGCAGCTACATTCACAGCCAACATCACCTTATAATTTACTATAAATGCAGCATTAAAAATGGGCACAATGATACCCTAGCAGTTGTTCCTCCTTATCTTTTTCATGTTCTTGGTCCTGTCCTCATGTTTCTTTGTTTATCTTCATTTGGTCTTGCTCTATGTCTAATTGACCGTACACTGAGACAAACTCTAGGCCATCCTTGGTATTTGTTAATAATAATCTCACTTGAATTTTATTATTTATAATGTTTTTACAATATCACATATCTTCTATAACTTTATTTTAATGTTTGAAAATATCCTTCGAATCATATGCAGGAAAAAACCAACAAAATTGACACTTTGGGAGGATTTCATTGATCATGAGGGAGTTCAACTTTTCAACCAACTTCATGATTACCCAATCATTCTTGCTAGGAAAATTGGGAAATCATCCTCAGGTAAAAGTGCAAATAAATTTATTTTTTTCTTTTTAAAAAATATATGACATGATGAAACAAAAATCACATATTCAAATGCACGTAGGAATGCCGAATAGATTCGTTGGTTTGACGAGCAAATTCAATACAACAATTGAAATCAATCCTCCATATCCACAGGTTTCCGAATTAAGGACGTGGTAATATACATTTTTATTTAATGCATCAAAATTCCAGAATATTTTGAGATATAAAACACATCTCTAATCTTACAATCACAAAGTTTTAAAATTTCACTTTTATTTCTTTTTTCCTTATCTTTTTACAAGACATTTTCATATTTTACTTGTTTATAGGATCAAAACAATTGAAACAAAGCTTGTTACTTATAAGATGAAAAGTACAACTACAATAGGCTCTATTATGTTGATTCCATTTGAGGATGAGGTTATATCTGTGGCTAACATTCAAGCACAACCTCCGGTAAGAACAACAAGTATATTATTCTATTTTTTATAAATTTTTTATTTTTCCGTAAAAAATAAAATTTGGTATATTCAATTTGAAGGGACAAGTATTTAATGTTGAGGCTGAATTGTCCCTTGCAAGTAAGGATCAACGCTTTAGTGTGTTGGCATGCTCAAATTGTAAGCAATTGTTCACGAGATATAACGTGCGAAGGGAAATCTACTGCACAAGTTGTCACCAATCCACACATCTTATTCCTAGGTATATTTGCTTTTCTTCAAAATTAATAATAACTAATTAAAAATATTTATTTTGTTTTTTGAATTGAAAGAAATAAATGTCTTAACTAACCATTATTTTTTAATTTTTCATTAATTATCAAAACAGATGTCAATTTGAAGTACTATTAAGGATAACAGCGGTTTTGCAACAGCTATTGTTTCCGATGAAATTGCAGAAAAAATGTTGCACCTCACTTCAGAAGATATTTATGAAATTTGCTTCGTGAAGGTACATTTCACTATTTTCTCACCAAATAATCACAAAGAACTTGTTGTGATTTTGTATTTTCATTGTTTCTTATTTCTACTCTTAAACACATAGTTCAACTCTCCCTCAAGGTCTCCTATAAAGTATGTCCACTGGCTTATAACAGTTAAGCGAATCTACGATAAGATGTTCTAATTCACTACTCTCTAAATTATATGCAAATAATTACATCACATGCAAGTAGTAATCCTAGAAATATCTACCCTACATTATAGAGTAGGCTATAATATTATCTTGCGTGTGAAGATATGTAATTATCAATTACTTATTTTAAGATTACTAATCATATATGTATATATGTACTTAAACTATGACCAATTACTTTCTGTAATTACATGAAAAATACACTATCTAACTTTTAAGAGTTTCAACTGAATGAACATATGATCAAGTGAACATATGACTTCCTTAACTTAAAAAGGATACTATAACTCTATAAGCTTTCTAGCATGAAAGAATTTGTAATAAAGATCTATTTTAATGTATCATGTAAGTTGTAAAAACTCTTATAGGAGGAACATGTGATTCTAGGTCATGCCTTAACTCTAAAAGAGGTTTTAACTTTACATACTTTGCGTCTATCTCTTACATTATGTCGTCAACGTCTCCTTCTGTAAAGTGTTCAGTGTACTCTTTTCAATCAAAATTTCATATCTTATGTTCGTGTTTCTTTTCTCCAGCACCCAACTTATACTTTTTGTTGTCTGTTTACAGTCAACTTTCTTTATAAAAAATATTATCATTGTATATATTTTTTTGGCTTTTATCCATCTCACATGGTTACCCATTGGTTGAGCGCTTTGTGCATAAACTGTCATGTGCACCTACCACAATAGGTGTGGCCGTTTTAGAATTGTTGCATGTTGACTTCGATTAGTTGAAAGACCTTTAATATTGAATTTCAGTTCAGATGTAAATACATAAACATAGAGATATTAATTTTCCTTTAAAAACAAATTTAATATTTTTATTGTCATTTACTTTTCTTACCTCATCCACTTTTCTTTTCATTCGAAAATTCATGATCCTTGCATATGCTATTGTTGTTGATCATCTTTTTTTATGGTAAAAATATCCAATCTCTTTCTATTTGTATGTTCGCTTTATTGATTTTGTTATTATTAATCAATTTTTATTCTTTTTTTCCAGAAAGAAACATTGTTGCTCCAAAATGTGGAAGATCAATTGAACGGCAAGATATTCAACATTCAAATGAAAAGGCTATTCACAAAAAAATTGGATGCAACGCAAAAATTATTCATTTTGTCTTACCTGGAGAAACAAGATGTGATTCATAAACCAATGACATCTACGACTGTCAATGTTACAGATGCGAAAAAGCGCACAATTGAACATCTTAGTTCAGGGGAAAAAGAATATCCAAGCATGGCAAACAAATATAATCCTTCCACCCACAAACATAGCATGGAAATGAAAAATTCTCCCATGAAAAAGAATTAAAAGGTATTTAAATTATTTTGTACATTGTTTAAAACTTCATCTTTGCAATTGACTAATATAAATAAGATTTACTTATCTTTGCATTTATTTTCTTTGAATTCTATTCGGTCTCTAGACACATTATCTTTTTATTGTTTTGAATAGCAGTTGGAACACTTTTGCTGTGGTTCTCGAAACGATTATTTTTTGCACTCTTTTGCTGCTGCCACTGAATGCTGTGTTTTGCAAGCTTCTGATGCTGCTATGTGGATGCCTTGTGTTCTTGTTCTTTTGTGGAAATTGAAAATATTTTCTCCTGTAATACCAGGTTAGTTAAAAGTTATCTTTTTACAGGTACTTCTTTTATCAACTTAAATGCAAAAAATATTCTTTCGGGTATTATAATTATTGTTATCGTTGAAGACTATTGTGTTCATTTTTAGTTCCTAATAGATGATGTAACTTTCCTCGATTAATCTTGTTGGAATAACCACCTTAAACTAATAGAATAAAAAATTACCATACGAAATAACAGTTAGTAATTAAAAACTTGTGAAATCAAATCTATCTGGTAGAACTATTTGCCTATTTTGATTTAAATTTGACTATTAGACCTATCTCTTCAGTAATTTCTCCTTGTTAATTTGTTTGAATTTTTTCTGATGGCTTACATTGATCATAAGGGAAAGCTTTTCGATTCTTCCTTTAAAGAGTCGAAATGCAAGATCACCCTTGTTCCACCTTATTAATCAGTTAAGCTAGAGTAACATTCTTATAGTAATTAGTAACAACAGATAAATTTGGGAAATCATCTTTCAACATGAAATGTACAACCCAGTTAGGGCTTTTTATCATTGTTAGCTTCTGGCAGATAGAGCCTGTGTAATTGTTTCTTCACATGCCTATTGCACAACCACTTTTCTATCACTGCTCAGGTATATAAATTTCCAACATATACCCAACATGCCTACACTGGTTGGAGGTGTAACCCTGTCCTGAGTCCCAACGTTACAATTGTCAAAAGAATCTTACAAGACATTGTTAGCTTTGAATAAAAATACAGTTTGTCAAAATCCAAGTGAAGCTTAATAGTGGAAATGCTTGGTGAGAATAAACTCTCTCCCCCTGAAGCCGAAAAACACAACATGGAATGAAGAGTTTAAAGAACACAATTAAACAACAATTCATGATAATAGAATACTTTGAAGTCTTTTTTTACTCTGCACATCTATGGGTAATTTTGTTGCATTGTGCATCTATTATGTTATTTTCAAAATAGAAATTGGTGTATCTGTCCACTTTCTCTTTAATTTATTTCTTTTCACAAAGTGGCTAGCTCAGAACTGCGTCTTTCTCAGCCTCATGCAATCAGTGTCTATTCTATCTCCACCTTCACAACAATATATCTTGTAGATAACCCTGCTCCTAATCATTGAGGAGAAATATCCTGGGTATGTTGTTGTTGGGAAGGAAAGAATATGTAAGTTTATTGAGAGTTAAATGTCTTGGCCATGTGATTTATAGTGCTTCTATTATTAGCGTTACATTGTTTGCTGTTGTTTTTAGTGCCTATATTGTAAAGTTAGATTGTATTATTTATAGATCCTAGACTTGCTAATAGATATATCATGTGTTGTATAAGTTATGTGATTCTGTGCTGATATTTAATCCCTCAATTTTAATGTAACAGGTGATTTTGATCAAAGATGGTCTAGAAGATCCACGCATGAAAGATGCATCTGTTTTTGTCTAATTGAAAATAGTATGTAAATGTATGTAATTAGCACTCCTACTTATGGAAATGTTAAACTATGTAAGTATCTCACTTCAACATTCACATGAGTATATAATGAACAAATTTGGCAGCTATACTGTGATTAAATTAGTAATTTTCTCATTGAATTATAATTTAAGTCCAATATAAATTATACGTTGCAGCTGTGCAGTTACTCCATCCGTTGCTGCCACTACTTTTCTAGATTTGATATCCTATAGTTTTAAATCGAATGTGCAGGGAAAGTAGCCACAATGTCTTTTGGCTAACATGTATTCGTATGTATGATTGGTATTAACAATTGAAGAGTATTTAGAAGATACCTGTCTGCATTAAAGTTGTTTGTGGAATGGGAGAAATTAGTTGTATTATTGCACTTTAAAGTTCATGTGTTTTAAGTCCATTAGATCTGACATTTGTAAAAGATAAATGTGGTTGTAAAGCAGGATAACTAATGCATTGATCTGTTAACATTTACACTCTATACTTTTGTTATGTCATTTAACTACATCAATCCTTTACTTGAATTTTGTGTCTCAATTTTCAGGATGACTGATTTGAGTTCACATTTTTTGGAAATAAACTGTGTTTTTCTTATCATTAAAACATGTTGTTTACGATAGATTTTAATTATAGATGAAATAGAACTCACAACATTAGGAAGATAGACTACATGTTCATTAGCAAGCTATATATACTGTTACACCAAATTAATATAACTTTGGCATGACAATCAAAGTTAATTATAGCAAATTGTTTTAAGTAGTATTTTTTTTATTCATTTAATTTTAAAAAAATAATAATGAACTGTGCTTTACAAGTAGATTTTCTGTCGTTCATTTAATACCCATGTAATAATAATCGATCGCCTTCTTATCATATAAATATTGATAAACTTTGAACAAGGATACTAAATTATGAACGTTTGCCCAACTTAATATTGAACTAATTGTTGAAACTTGAAAGAAAAATAATAGTGTCTCTCGCTTGTATCTTATTCCATGTGGATTATTTTATTGTGCAGACTAAAATATATGATTCGTTTATTAAATGATGAACATTGTGTTTTTTGAAATTACGTTTATTTATAAATATTTTTTATTGCGTTGAATCTCAAGTATATTTCATAGTAAATCAAACAGAAATAAAATTATGATAAAATTTTAAATATTGGGCCCGTGCTTAGCACGGGCAACACTCATCTAGTATATATATATATATATATATGGTAGGATATTTCACTAACAAATTATTTGGTCTATTTTTGGTTAGAAAATGGTACTATGATTTCATGATAATAATATTAATTGTGATTATAGTAGTGAAGATCATGCTATTGGTCCGACAAAGTATGTATATAAAATTAAATTACTAATAAGAGTTAATTATTATAGAATTTTTTATCAAACATGCTATAAATTCTCCGATACTATTAAAGGAGAAGAAGATTTTTGTAAAAATTGACTCAATGTATTTAATTGAAATATATTCACAATTATTTAAAGATATGGTTGAGATGTGAAGCTAAAAATAAATAAAAGAAAACAAGAGGGGTGAGATATTCAATCAAACTCAATGAAAGTTTTTGTCTTAATTTCATTTTCCAATGTTGTTAGCTCTATCCCTTGTGACAAACCTAGTGGAAAGTGACAATTCCTACCTAAAATTCAGTTTAAAAGAACTTATTGCAAAAGACATTCTTGATACTTCCAATTGTATTTTTACTTTTTTCGTTTCATTTTACTCAACTTTGCTCTTACATTTTAAAATAAGTGAATTATTGAATTTAAAAAAAATTATATTTTAAAATAAGTGAATTGTTTAAAATATCAGAAAGTTATCAAAAATAGGACAGGCCACTTGAGTGTCAAAATCAAACGGTGGTTGTACTTATCGAACTAGCGTTGGACCTATATATTGATATTGCAAGCATAAGTGCAACTATTTCATATGTTTCTTTTATTTTTGTCCCTCATTTACATTATTTGTTTTCAATAACTAAATCAAATATTTAATGTATCAAAATTAGCATGTGAAGATATCTTTTTCTCATATATAAAAGAGAAAAAAGAGATTATTTTGATAGAAATCACTTAAAAACAATTAAGGAAAAGTTCAAGTAGGCCTTAATGTTACTCTTTAAATTGGCATGAAAATCCCATATGATTTTTTTTATGGTAAGAAGTCAAATTTAGGCTAAAGAGGGCAGGGGACCTTTAACATTAAAGGAAGAATTGATAGCTATTTGACAAAATTGAAAGATGCATCTCACGTGGTCAATACTAATCCAAAATTATGGGCCCAAAAGTGGGGCCTAAATTTAATTAAATGATTCCATAGATGTTTAAGGCTTCTTGGCCCAATATGTTGAGATTTGACATTTCCATCTTTGTTCAAGTATTCATTTGAGGAACTGACATCAATAAGTTATTAGATCATAATTATCATTAGCAGCTATAGTTTATCTAATTACGCATATATTTAAAGATATGCCACCAGACAATGGCTGTGATGAGATATTTAGTAAAGAGGGTTGTAGATGGATGAGATCTTCCGTCCTTATCGAAATGATTTACGTTTTAGCTTTATTTAATTTTGAAGGAAAAGTAAAGTTATCTTTCCTTTTTCATGCTTTGTTTTTCATTTTTTTTTTGTGAGGGTGGGATGGGGGTGGGGGTTGAGGGTGTTGGGGGTCTTTTTGAGATTTTCAATAAGATAAAATAGCGGATGCAGACACATTTTAAAATCAAACTATATACTTTTCTGAAAAAAAATGATGATATTTATACTCATAATTGCTCTATTCTCTCACCTTAGATATCAATCTTGACTCCATGGAAGTTATCAATATTATGCACCATGATAACCCCCTTTATAATAACTTCATCTATGAACACAGATCATTGATGGAGAAGTTAGGAGCAGTATTATCTACACACATATTTCGAAAGTAGAATAAAGTGGCAGACATGCTAAGCAAAGAGGGCACAAAGTGCATTGTTTTTAAAATCCCACTTTTTTTTTTATAGTTCCTTCAATATTTATAAATAGCTCAATATAATATATCCCTTTAATTAAATAAAATAGTTCTAATTCTCATTGTCATAAAGTAACGAATAGACTATCATTTCACATCAAGACAACTCACCCCCCATTTTGACAGTTGTGCATATCTTTCATATAAAAAATCATAGATAGTCACGTCCATTGAGGTTAGAATTAGATACGAGTTCTGATAAACTCAGTAATTTTTACTTAAATTTTATATTTATATAATTTCGTTAAATTAAATATGTATAAATATTTTTAGTTATAAACAATAATTAAGACTAGCTGCAAGTGTGGTGATAAATTTAAAATTCATAAACTTTAAATTTCAACATGTTGTATGGTAAATAGAAATTAAACACAAGGGATAAAAACAATATATACTCCCTCCGTTCTTTTTTATATGTTATCTCTGTCTATAAATAGTTGATCCATAATACTTGTCATATCATAAAATCAATGCATAAATTACCATATTGTTCCTTTTTTACCCTTGTGACTTATTAGCCTTGAAAATATACATTTGACAAACTTAGAAAAGCTAAGTAAATGATTCGTGTTCATTGGTTAAATTAACTAATCAAAATAAATTAATTCATATTCATTGATTGAAAACTTGAGTTTCAAAAAAATTAAATAAGAGTAGAAGGGTAAAGTTAAATCATTTCTTAATGCAAGTACAAAATTAAAAAAAAGGACGGAGGGAGTATAATAATTACATAAACGCATATCATTTCCGACCCGAATTTAATTTCGACCCGAGCCCACTGACTGTGACGACCCGGAAGTATCAAAGTCCTCAGCAGATGGGCTATCAAGAGTTTCCTCCAAACAGTGAATACATAGAGTGTTTGAATTACTATTTAAGTGATTGAAAATTAAAAGAGAAACAAAAGAAGTCAAATAATATTGGAAAAAAAAAGAGAGGGTTTATTTATGAACTTAGTTTATAAATTTGATTTATATATTTTACGACCTTTGAGTTGGGGTTGAGAGTTCAAGAAACAAGGGTTAAAAAATAAGGAATTTATAAATTCTTATGAACTGATTGATTACATTAAAATGATTGAGTTGTAAACTTTGATATTCGATGTGGTCTTGGTTTTAGGATACCAATTCTTCGACTTAATCAAAATTTTATTACATAAGTTCGAAAAGTAAAAGTACCCCCCAAAAGTTCATGTCCAATTACACTTGACCCAAGTCCAAGCCCATCCTTTTTTCTCAATAGTATACATTGCTTGATGAGTTGCTACAAGTAAGAGATGCTTCGGGAGGCAACACTAAAAGTTAAGGTATTAAACTCAAATAATTCATTGTTGTGATGTGTTTTCATAAATAGGCGATGAATTATGATAGTTAAGTTGGAAACTAGCACGCCTAGTAGTTCAGATATGAAACTCAAAGAATCAAGACTTTAGATGTGTTTTTCTCCCTTCACTCCCGATTATACTTATTTCATGTTGGAAATCTCATTTTTCCAACATTTCATGCTTTCAGTCCTTTTCGCAGGTAGATATATATGTGTTTTCCATCCCATTTTGAATTAAACTTTGGTACACAAAACATAAAATAACTCATTTTTAATTAAACTAGTAGCCCATTTTACAAGAGGAAAAATAGTTCATTAATCAAGGCTTAGGCTCAAACTAAAAAAATGAATCAGATTTGTTTCATTATTCAGAATACATTAACAAAAACTCAAAAACCAAATCAAAGTTTTAAGAAAATGAATCGAACATCCACCCCTAGATTAATCGCACATCTCTAATTGATGCCACCACCTTCTCTCTTACATTGGATATCGATAGTCTCACATTTATCTTCTTCACTAGAGAGTCGCTCCAAAGTACCAACACCTTTATCAGATGATATTTTTGAAGTGATTCATGCCATCATTGCACCCCTTGAAATTGCTATATTTGAATTCTTTGCCTATTGGGACCATTTGATGAATAAAATGTAAGATCTCATTGAATTTTATATCAAGTATAGGAAAAAATGATAGCACCTCTAAAAACAAAAAATTCATCTGATGAAGCCCCTGATTCTTTGGGGGCGAATCTCTGGTGAAAAAGAGAAATGTTAGACTACAGATGTTCAGGGACAAAGGAAAGACATCAGAATCTCTGGAAATGAGTTGTTTCTTACTTAATGAGATATACTAGAAAGAAAAGCATTCTTGCTAATATTTTTTTGCTAATAATAATAAATGTTGCTTGATCCAGTAGATATCCAATAACTGAATGATATTTATAGAATAATGAAAGCGAAACATGAATGCATCCGGACGAGATACTGGTGAAAGTGGCAATTTTTATTTTTTTTTGGTTTCCCACCCGGTGTCCGAAGCCCACATTGGAGCTCCGATAAAATCTGGATCGCGCTCTGCAGGGCCCATTCGGGGGTGGCGCTCCCAACAATATTTTCTCCATACCCAGGGCTCGAACCCGAGACCTCTGGTTAAGGGTGAAACAGTACTCCCACCAGTGCACCACAACCCATGTTGGTAAAGTTGCAAAGTTGTAACATATGAAAAGGCAAGTGACACTCTGCACAAGAGTTTCGTGCAAAGATCACGGGGATTGTGCTTTTTTTTTTTGTATTTCAAAGCACGATCCATGTGATCCTTGCACAGAACTCTCGTGAGACTGAGGAATGCCACCCTCGTGATTTTGCACAAAACTCTCGAGAGACTGAGGAGTGCCACTTGCATGTGCACTTCATTTTCTTTGTTCTATAAATATCGATCAAGTGTTGGATATGCTGGATCAAGAAACACTTGCTATTCCTTCATTAATAACTCATTTTTAGTAATTCCATTTATATTAACTTTTTTTACTTGGTATAACTCTAGTACCATTGCTTGTGAGGGTGGTCCAGAAAGTTTCCCAATATGTTTTTGTCGATATCAAAATTTACCTTACTTTTCTTTTTGTTAAATGCATTGAGTGACTTTATTGAAATTAAATTGACCATTGCAATGGAATCTAAGAGAGGGGATGTGCTACTGTATATCTATTATGTAGATCGTTATGGGCATCTCAAAATATGTAGCATAATTGGAGGTTCATCACACAATGTGGGGAGCTATCAAAAAGTTTCTCAATAGCTTCAAAGGATATCAGGCCACAAATAATTCAAATGTAGCAGTTTGAATGTGTGCAATGATGACACAAATTACTGATGAATGTGCTGGTACTTTGGGGAGAGTCTCTGGTGAGGAAGATAAACATGTGATGATATTCAAGGCTACAGAGCAGAAATGATAAAAAAGGAAAACTATGTGATCCTAAATTGGATTTGTCCCTTAAAACTCCAATTCAAGACAATCCAATTAATAAGATTCCAACCCAGGAAGAAACAATTGATTTTGAAAGGAATTCGAGTTAAGTAAGGGAGTCAATATTTTTTAGGCTCTTCTTCCTCTTCATTTTTCCACATTAGAAGCAGAAACAAACTCAAAAAAAAAAAAAAAAAAAACTATAGAAAAGAGAAAAAGATTTAACTTTTTCCTTTATTTTTTCCTAAGTATGTATTAGTTCATTAAGTATGTATTAGTTCATTTTGACATGAGATCAAATTGTGATATAAAAGTTAACATTGAAATTGATAATATTGTCTTAGAATCAAAGTTGGAACTACATATATTCCCTGTAATAAGTGTCTTACATACATCTTACCTATTTCTTCTAAATTGTACCACGATGAGTTACGACCTTTAGTAGTTTTGATAAGTAATATAAAAAGGATAATGCTAAATGGCCAGAAAATTTAGTCAGAATTTAGCCAGAAATTTAAACAGTCTATAATATTTTTTTAATTTTAAAATAAATTAATCTTTTTTCTATTTTTTAATTAAAAGGTATTAGAGTTAAAAGGGTAAAAATGTTTTAAAAGGTAAAATAACATAGGTAAAATACCATTCTGACGGGTAATAGTAACTTTCTCTTTTATGTTCGTCAATTTCGATGATCTTTACAAAAATCAATGTTTACAACAACGCTTTGTATACCCTGCAAATATATAATGGTATTTTAACAAAAATAATTTAAACATTACGGAGTCTAGCAAGGGAAAAACTAATGTAAAGAATTTATTTGGATATTGCCACTTATATGAATTTGTCTATAGAAGGCATTTTGAAGTGTCCGTAAAAAAAGTTTATAAAATATAGTGCTAGAAGAGAAAGATGTTGCGGGTTGCTAGAGAATCATGCTAATAAGTGTCTTTTTATAATTAATTAGTAAGATTTGTTGATAATTTTGCACATCTGGATTATAGATAGGGGTGTGCAAAAATTGAACCGATTGATAAATCTAACTGAAAAATGTTATTGGTGATTGCTATTGGGCTATTCGGGTTAACATGTTTTAATTGATTTTATAAAAAAAATTATTGATTTATCGGTTCCGTTTTGATTTTTTAATATTGAGTTATTGAGTAAATCGATATCCATCATAATAATTTACTACTTTACCCCTATATAAATTTTAAACATTAATCACAGTACCTAATTGGTTACTGCATGTGCCTTATAGTCTTCAATTGATCACATGTAGGTGTGTCAAATGAGCGGGTTGGATTGAAATGAGAGATACTAAAGTGAGTTGAAATAAAAATCGGGTTGAGTCCTGACCCACCCAAGTATACTTTGGCTAGTTCAAATGGGCTAAAAATGGGTTGGGTCTTGACCCGCTTAATCTCGATAATTTTAACATATTGTTATTTAAGTTTTATAGTCACAACTTCAATTTCAACTCAAGAATTTTTTTATAAAAAAAGTTACAAATGGATAGATAAATCCTAGATGATATAAAATAGATAGTAGTTCATACCTCCAATATAGAAACATACATCTCATCAATGCAAATAAAAAGTCTTAAAACGGGTTGAGTTGAAATTGGAGATTAAATTGAGCTCAATTGAAAATTCTTATAAAATGGAATAATGTTTGAATGGGTTGAGATTGAACCCAATTCAAATATCTTGAGCCCAACCCATAAATTTTTGGACAAGTTACCTATATTTGGGCTCATTTTGACACCCCTAATCACATGACTTCACAATAACTTTGAGTTCACAACTTCACCTTATACAAAATGTCAAAACCTAAAGTAAGAACTCTATTCCTCTTAATTTCTCCGCGTTGCACCTGTATAGTTATTTATTATTATTTTTATTTTATGAGTGTTCTATAAAGTTACATCATTGTTTGTCACATCAAATTATTGGAGAAATCATATATTTATTTTCTAAGAATTTTCTTCTTGATTAAACCAAAACCGAACCATTAAGGACCAAAATCAATAAACCAAAAATCGATATTGATTTAGCTTATTTAAAAAGTAAAAATCGATAAACCAAACCAATAATGCATAAAATCAAACCGAACTGACCGATGCACACCCTAATAGACATAGATGCAATGACTAAGCTAAGGCTATATTACAAATCAAGGCGAGCTTGTATTTCTATATACCAAACGTTGTCCAGGGAAGTATTAAAGAAGGGATTATGCACATCTATAAAACTAAAATAAAACTTTGGTACACAAAACTTAAAATAACTCATTTTTAATTATAGTAGCCCATTTTATAAGAAAAATACTCCATTAATCAGGCTTATACTAAAAAAACCAAATCGAATAATTTTATTCGATATTCATGAACAAAAAATAAAAGATCAAATCGAAATTTGAAAAAATGAAGTGAACAACCACCCCAAGATAAACCACCCGTCTCCGGTTGATGCCACCACCTCCTCTCTAACCTTGGATATCGATAGTCTCACATTTATCTTCTTCACTAGAGAATCGCTCCAAAGTACCAACACCTTCATGGGATGATATTTTTGAAGTGATTCTTGCCATCACTAGATCCCTCCAAATCGCTATGCCTGAATTCTTTGCATGTTGGGACCATTTGTTGAATGAAATGTAATATCTCATTAAATTTTATATCAAGCAAAGGAAAAGTGATAGCACATCTAAAGACAAAAATTTCATCTGATGAAGCCCCTGATTCTTTGGGGCGAGTCTCTGGTGAAAAAGAGAAAGGTTAGACTACAGATGTTTAGGGACAGAGGAAAGACATGAATCTTTGGAAATGAGTTATTAGTTACTTAATGATATATACTAGTAAGAAAAGCATTCTTGCTATTTTTTAAAAGTTTTTTTCTTTCTAATAGTTATAAATGCTGTTTGGTCCAGTATATCCAACATCTGAATGATATTTATAGAATAGTGAGAGTGAAACATGAATGCATCTGGATGAGATATTGGTGAAAGTGGAAAATTCGTAACAACTGAAAAGGAAAGTGACACTCTACACGAGAGTTTCGTGCAAAAATTACGGGAATTTTCCTTTTTTAGTTTGTATATTTCAAAGCATGATCCTCGTGATCCTTGCACAAAACTCTTGTGAGACTGAAGAGTGCCACCCTCATGATCCTGCAAGAACTCTCGCGAGACTGAGGAGTGCCACTTTCATGTGCACTTCACTTCTTTGTTCTATATATATCGATCATGTGTTGGATATGTTGGATCAAGCAACACTTGCTATTCCTTCACTAATAACTCATTTTCAGTGATTCCATTATATCAACTTTTCTATACTTGGCATATCTCTAGAACCGGTGCTTGTGAGGGTGGTCCAGAAAGTTCCCAAATATGTTTTTATCGATATAAAAATTTACCTTACTTTTGTTTTTGTAAATGCATTGAGTGATTTTATTGAAATTGAATTGACCATTGCAGTGGAATCGAAGAGAGGGGACGTGCAACTATATATCTGTTATGTTACGTAGATCGATATGGGCATCTCAAAATACGTGGCATAGTTGGAGGTTCATCACACAATGTGAGGATCTATTAAAAAGTTTCTCAGCGGTTTCAAAAGATATCAAGCCGCAAATAATTCAAATGTAGCAGTTTTTATGTATGCAATGATGACACAAATTACCGATGAATATGTTGGTACTTTGAGGCGAGTCTCTGGTGAGGAAGATAAACATACGATGATGTTCAAGGCTCCGTAGGAGAAATGACGAAAAAGGAAAAATATGTAAGCCTAAATTGGATTTGTTCCTTAAAACACCAATTGAAGACAATTCAATTAATAAGATTCCAACCCAAGAAGAAAACTATAGATAAGAGAAAAAGATTTAACTTTTTCCTTCTTGTTTTCTTAGTATGTATTAACTCATTTTGACATGAGATCAAATAATTGATATAAAAGTTAACATTGAAATTGCTAACATTGACTTGAATCAAAGTTGGAATTGCATATACTCCTTGTAATATGTGTCATACTTATATCTTACCTATTTCTTCGAAATTGTACCATGATGGAAGTTTCCAATTATGACCTTTAGTAGCATTGATAAGTAATATAATTTTTTTATGTTATTAGTTATCAAAGGCTTTTGAATTTCTCTGCCTTTTGTAGTCTCTTATTGTTTAAGCAAACAAAAATGAGAGAACTCTCTCAAATTGTATTTTAGTGCTTTAAAATTAAGTAAAATTTTATATCTAATTATTAGTATTTGTTAATAATTTTGTACATCTGGATTATAGTGATTAGAGGTGTGCAAAATTCGAACAGAAAAATGCTATTGGTGATTGATATTGGGCTATTGGATTAACATTTCTTATTAAAAAAATTATCGAATTATCGATTTGGTTTTGGTTTTTTGATATTAGGTTATCAGGTAAATCAATATCCACGATAGTAATTTATTACTTTACCCTATATAAATATTAAATACTAATCTCAGTACCTTTTTTATTACTGCCTTTGCCCTACTATAGTCTTCAATTCACATGACTTCACAATGACTTTCAGTTCACAACTTCACATTATACAAAATGTCAAAACCTAAAGCAAGAACCTTATTCCTCTTAAATTCTCTATGTTGCACCTGCATAGTTCTTTTCATGTTATTTATTATTGTTTTATTTTATGCGTGTTCTATAAAGTTACATCATTCTATTGTCACGTCAAATTGTTGGCGAAGTCAATTATTTATTTTATAAGCATTTTCTTATTGGTTAAATCGAAATTGAACCATTAAGGACCGAAATCGATAAACCAAAAATTGATAGAAAATATCTTATTGATTTGGTTATTGATATAACATATTTAATTAAAAAGAAAAAAACAATAAATTGGACCAATAATGCATAAGATCAAACCGACCTTACCGATGCATACGACATATATCCAATGACTAAGCTAAGACTAAAGTACAAATCAAGGCAAGCTTGCATTTCTATATATCAAATGTTGTGCAATAAAATATAGATTAAAGAAAACATCTATAAAACTAACTGGATATAAAAACTCGGGCAAGCTCGAGCCCAATATATATTATTTTATTTATTTTAATTTATGTAACAAAATTAGAATTAGGAGAGTCAATTAAATTATTAAATAGTTTTTGTTGTTAGTTATTTTAATAATATTTTTAACATACTTTTCAAATAATATCTGTGGCACATGTGATATTTTATGAGTTAATCAATTTTTAATATATTTGTTTAAATAAAGTTGTTAATTATTGTGATTTATGTAGCACACATGAAATTTTTTGACTTAATTAATTTTTAATATATTTTAAGAATAATTTAAGTTGTTAATTATTGTAATTTATGGTATTCTTAGTTAACATAATTTTTAAATAATATATGTTACCTTAGAGTAATATATGTTACCCCCTTTGTCTTAATTTATGTGGTACAGATGAAATTTTGAAAATTAATCAATTTAATATATATATTTTTTAAATATTTTAAGTTGTTAATTATTGGAAAGTATAGTACTATTTTTTCATAAATTTTAAATATAATATAGTAAAAAAGAAAACAAAAGAAGAAATACTAAATATTGTAATTTATAGTACTATTTTTTTTTCATTTTTAAATACATAATATATTAATAAATAAATAAATACTCAATTTAATATATATATTTTTTAAATATTTTAAGTTTTTAATTATTGGAAAGTATAGTACTATTTTTTCATAAATTTTAAATATAATATAGTAAAAAAGAAAACAAAAGAAGAAATACTAAATATTGTAATTTATAGTACTATTTTTTTTTTCATTTTTAAATACATAATATATTAATAAATAAATAAATACTAAATATAAAATAGAAAAAATTTGGGGAGAATGGTAAATCGGTCAATTGATCGGATGGCCTTAAGCTCCTCAAACATTCACTATTATAATATATAGAGTAAAATAAACTTTGGTACACAAAACTTAAAAAAACTAATTTTTAATTATAATAGCCTATTTTATAAAAAGAAAAATATTCCATTAATCATGCTTATACTAAAAATTCGAATCTAATTTGTTTCGTTATTCGAATACATGAACGAAAAAACAAAAAATCGAATTTCCAACCCAAGATTATAAACCACCTATCTCCAATGTATGCCATCACCTCCTCTCTAACCTTGGATATCGACAGTCCCACATTTATCTTCTTCACTAGAGAGTCGCTCCAAAGTACCAACACCTTCATCAGATGATATTTTTGAAGTAATTCATGCCATCGTTGTACCCCTTGAAATTGCTATGTCTAAATTCTTTGCCTATTGGAACCATTTGATGAATAAAATGTAAGATCTCATTAAATTTTATATCAAGTAAAGGAAAATTGATAGCACATCTAAAAACAAAAATTTCATCTGATGAGGCCCTTGATTTTTTGGGGCAAGTCTCTGGTGAAAAAGAGAAAAGTTAAACTACAGATGTTCAGGGATAGAGGGAAGACATAGGAATCTCTGGAAATGAGTTATTTGCTACTTAATGAGATATACTAGTAAGAAAAGCATTCTTTTTATTTTTTTTAAGAAAATAATTTTTTGCTAATAATAATAAATGTTGCTTGATCCAGTATGTCCATGAATGATATTTATAGAATAGTGAGAGTGAAACATGAATGCACCTGAACGAGATACTGGTGAAAATGGCAAAGTCGTAATAAATGAAAAAGGCAAGTGACACTCGAGAGTTTCGTGCAAAAATCACGAGAATTGTGCTTTTTTAGTTTGTATATTTCAAAGCACGATCCTCATGATCCTTGCACAAAACTCACGTGACACTAAGGAGTGTTATCCTCATAATCCCTACACAGAACTCTCGTGAGATTGAGGAGTGCCACTTGCATGTACACATCATTTTTGTTGTTCTATATATATATCGATCATGTGTTGAATATGCTAGATCAAGAAACACTTGTTATTCCTTCACTAATAACTCATTTTCAGTGATTCCATTTACATCAGCTTTTCTTCACTTGGTATATCTCTAGAACCGGTGCTTGTGAGGGTGGTCCAGAAAGTTCCCAAATATGTTTTTATCGATATAAAAATTTACCTTACTTTTCTTTTTGTTAAATTCATTGAATGATTTTATTGAAATTAAATTAATCATTGTAGTTGAATCGAAGAGAGGGGACACACCACTATGTATCTGCTATGTAGATCGATATGGGCATCCCAAAAGACGTAGCAAAGTTGGAGGTTCGCCACAGGATGTGGGGAGCTATCAAAAAGTTTCTCAACGGCTTTGAAATTGTACCATGATGAAAATTTCCAATTACGACCTTTAATAGTTTTGATATGTAATATAAAAATTGGGGCAATATCAATTGAGTTGGCTTGAAGTAACCACATTCAACATCATCTTATATTCAAAAAGCAAACAATAGTTATACACCGGAGGTAGGAGATATGATCCATCTCAAAGGAACAAAATTGGACCAAAGTTTCCACACCCAAAGATAGAGTCATCGCATGACACTACCCGTTACACTTAGCCGCTTGCTCTATGAATTTGGTTAACTTCTTCGTACTCCTATTCAGACATGTATATAAATTAGGGGTGTTAAATGGGCGGGTTCGGTTGAAATTGGGGATATTAAAATGGGTTGAAATAAAAATTGCGTTGGATTACGACCCGTCCAAATTTACTTTGGGCTCAATGGGCTAAAAATCAGGTTGGGTCATGACCTCCCCCCCCCCCTCCCCCCCCCCCCAATTTGACACGCTTAATCTCAATAATTTTAACATATTGTTATTTAACTTTTATAACCATATGTAATTTGAATTTCAATTCAAGAAAATAATAAAAATAAGTTACAACTAGATAGATAAATCCTAGAAAATATAAAATGGATAGTAGTTCATACCTTCAATATGAGAATACACATTACACTAATGCAAATAAAACGTTTTTTAACGGGTTGAAATTGGATATTAAATTGAGCTCAATTAAGAATTTTCTTGAAATGAGTTAAGGGAAAATTAGCAATTAAGTCATAATACCTAACATAATTAGTCAAAATAACAACACTTTAAAATATTTATTTAAAATGGCAGAATGACAATATTTTTATAAAATAATATGTATTCAGATTTTAGTATTTTAAATTAATTTTATTTATGGAAAGAGTCCTATATTAGACCAAATTATATATCAATAACCGTTTAAAGTGAAAAAAATAAATTAAACCAATACCATTAACCTTTTTTCATCACCATTCACGTTTCTTCCCCAACTTTCACATTTCTTCCCCACCTTTCACGTTTCAAGTTTATCTTTCTTCAAAGTGCTAAATTGTTGTTCATCAAGAAATTTTCTTTATTGTTAAACAAATTCTCTTTATTAATTCAAGCAGATTTCTCGGTTGGCAAGGTAATTTCCATTATCAATTTCCATTTTTTTATTTGATGTTTAAATCACTGATTCTATACATTACGGATTTTCAGTCAATTTTTCCAATTTTTATGTGATTTTGTTTAAATATTCATCATATATTTATTAATTTCATTTTTTTTTGTGATTTTCTTTTAATTTTTCAGATTTTGTAGATTCTAGAAATTCATATATATGTTTGTTTTGTTTGATATTTAATACATTTTAAAATTTGATAATATCGAAATTTGCTTTTAGGGTTTTAGATTACGGGGAAAGCATCTGATTGTCTACAATGACTGATTCAATCAGAATTACTAGAGGTATACCAAATAATATTTAAAATTTTGGGGAATTTCCCTCACTTGATTTGTGTATTACCCAAGGGTTGCATTGTATTTCAATCTCAATTAGTAGACCAACATGTTTGTATTTCCTTCTTAATTTGTATTCATCATAATTGTATGCTAGCAATTTTGTATTTTATTGGGTATTCATTCTGTATTTCAATCTCAAAAGTCAGAACAATGGTTAGAAGCCTGAAAAGTGTACTAAAATTTACCAACATGAAAATTTTGATGGACCTCATTGTTATTAGAAGTTTTCCATAGGGACCCTATAAGATATTAGTAACTTTATCTTTTATGTTCGTCCACCTTTTGATCTTTTATTCTTTAGGTGATCTTTTATGTATATTCTCATGAATTGAGTACATTAAATTGGTTCTTGATTTTAGGATATCAATGTTTTGATTTAACTAAAATTTTATAACATAAGTTCAAAAAGTGAAGTTACCCCCAAAAAATTCACATCCACTTACAACCCAAGTCCAACCCAAGCCCATACCATTTTTCCAATAGTATGCATTGCTTGCTGAGTTGCTAGAAGTAAGAGACGCTTTGGGCGGCGGCATAGGGAATGGTTAGCAATTAATTTAGGTATAAAATTCAAATAATTAATAGTTGAGGTGTGTTTTGATAAGTAAGTGGTGATAGTTCAAGAAGAAAACTTACACACCTACTAGTTAAGTATGAAACTCAAGAAATCGAGATACATTAGATGTGTTTTTCTCCCTTCACTCCCGATTATTCCTATTTCATATTTTTTTATCCTTTCCGCTTGTAGAAAGATATACGTTTTCACCCCATTTCGAATTAAGTTAGAATAACTCATTTTTAATTAAAATAGTAGCCCATTTTACAAGAAGAAAAATAGTCCATTAATCAGGCTCATACCAATAAAACAAATTAGAAAAAAACCAAACCGAATTGAATTCGGTATACATTAACGAAGAATCAAAAATAGAATCGAAGTTTGAAAAAATGAACCAAACATCTCCAATTGATGCCATCACCTCCTCTCTAACCCTAGATATCGATAGTCTCACATTTCTCTTGTTCACTAGATAGTCGCTCCAAAGTACTAGCACCTTCATCGTATAATAATTTTGAAGTGATTCATGCCATCTTTACACACCTCGAAATTATTTTGTCTGAATACAACTTTGCGGTCTAATATCTTCTAAAGTCACTGTGCAACTTGTAAACCCCATGGCAGATTTATCTATCCAGTTGTAACTTTTATACATGTTAAGGATGTACAACTGATGAGAAAGATAAACGTGAGATAAATATCTAAGGCAACGAAGGAAAAATGGTCGAAAAAGAAAAAAGATTTGAGCTAAATTGAACCTCGTTCACGGTCTACTAAATGAGCCTTCGCTTCCTACCCGACCACTATTTTTAATTTTAAATAAAGTAAAGTCTCAATGAAAATGAATAGCTCAGCCTCTTGTTTGAAGCTTCCAACCCTCGAAGAAACAATCCATTTTAGAAGGAAACTCAAAGAAGGGATTTGAGTCAAATAAGAGATTTAATTCTCAGAAATGACTGATATAGAGTTCAGTCTCCTCCTCCTCCTCCTCTTCTTCTTCTTCTTTCCACATTAGAAGCAGAGGAAAACTCAAGAAAAAAAAAGGAAATTGTAGAAAAGAGAAAAATATTTCTTTTTTCCTTAGTATGTATTAACTCATTTAGACATGAGATAAAATTGTTGATATGAAAGTTAATGATGGAATTGCTAATATTATCTTGAATCAAGGAGTCATCAAATGACACAACTCGTAACGAAGACTGAGTGTATGACGATACTCTTTTTACTCTTGAATGTCATTTAATTTGTTATTCATTGAGAGTTAAGAGGGGATAATTCCTCTCTATAAATGGAGTTGAATCTTCATGTTGAGAATCTTTAAATTTACTTAAATCAATATTATATTTTATTTCTAAAAAGCACGTCAATATTATTTGTCAGTTCTCATACACCACAAGCTGGTCCGGCCCGACGCAACTCATACCCTTTATAGTGATGAATTGGGTTGGCTGTTTTAAGGCCCATCAAAATGATGGGTTAGCCCGACTTGACCAATAAAATTCCAAAGCCTACATGGGAATCAATGTTCTTTTTCAATACTAAGAATTAGTTATACTAGACGTCCCTTTGTAATGTCACTTAATTTCGAATACACTTCTTGTATTTTAAAATCAGATACCTTTCTCCTCTATATCTATATATCATTCCCTGATTTTTCTTCATTCACAGTCAAGTTAAATTTTATATTCAAAATTTAAGTATTAAAATTTGAATTCGTCACTTATTAATTAATTAATATGATATGATTTTTCAAAATCCGAGACAAATTAAAGTCTAAGGTTTGACCCCACTACTCATCCCCTACAGGATTAATTAATTATCCTCTTTGACTAACTGAATGTTTAATTGAAAACCTTATAGAGGTATAGGTGATAAGACAAGATTAATTAACGTTTAGAGCAAAGACACATGATAGTCTAGCTAGTATTAGATTTTCATGCAAACGTGACACAACATACCCCACCATTGTAGTAAAAAGTTCACAAAAGGAGATAGCTATAGGTTTTAGGGTGTGTTTGGTATGTGTGTAGTTTCTTACTTATTTTTTTCGTATTTTTTTTGTAAGTAATCAGAAAATATTATCCTAAAAATATTATATATAACCTAGACAAATAATATGAGGGGGGAGGGGGGAGCGAGAGGGGATGAGGGATCAGCGGTTAGGTGAGGAGGGGGGGGGGAGGGGGAGGGGGGATGAGGGATCAACGGTTTGGCGAGGGGTGGGGAGTGGTTTGTGGTGAGGTATGGTGAGGAGACGTTTGACATGAAATGTTATTCATGAAACTTTTTTTTCTTTTAATAAAGTATTTTTAATTTTTTTTATCAACTAAATATGAAAAATTAAAATTTTCCTTCGGACCAACCACACCTTCAATGATGAGTGTCTAAAGGTTAAGTAATAAGTAAAGCCGAATCTTTCACCAATGAAGAAATTTCTAATACATATAGAGTTCTTGAGAATTTTAAAATAACACAAATATAAATTAATTAACTTCAAACTTTTAATTGAAACGTACAAAGAAAAATGTAAAGTCAAATATCTTCAAAGTCTCATGCAGGTATTAGCCATCATTGACTGATATGAAATAGTGAAAAGAAAATTAAAGTTCTAAAAAAAAATGATATTCTTTGCAACTCTCTACAAGTAAAGGTGTATTATAATTATTAAAAGTAATTAGAATCTTCTTCATAACTGTATAAAAACGTGAAAACCTAACCCAACTTTTGTTTATATTCCAAACTTTCTCTTTTGCCCAATCATGTCATGTTTTCACACTACATGTATACAATCCTTGTTTAATTTTTCAATGAATTTGGTGAAAAACATAGAAAGATTATAAAAGGGAGACTAAAGTTTTAATTAATTTAAAATATGAAAAAAAAATATTCCATAGATAGACACTTGATTTTCGAAATGGTTTTATAAAAAAAGTTGTCCTGGCCACCACGAGTTCTCAACCTAGAGCATTAACCACCTGCAATCACGAATATAATGGTGTCATATATATGTTGAATATCGATCCTTTAGGTTCTAATTAGCATTTTGATAACCTATGTTGAGTTTGATTCGATCTTTAATGGGGTTGTTTCAATAATTCTAAATCTTATCAATAATACAACAAATGCATATATACCAATTTTCTTTGTTCCCATTTAATAAACTTAGGTGAAATCAATTAATGGCACAAAAGTATTAACAATATCACTAGATATATAAATGATACCCTAAAAATCTAGAAGTGAATTTTGTTTTATATTTTAAGAAAAGGATAATTGAGTGAATAATGATAAATAGTATAGTAAATATACCATAGTGGCTTCTATCTCTTCTTTTGATTTGAATCATCCTGATTTTAGCTGTTAACACACACACACACACACAAAAGACATGATTAATATTGTAAATGAATAATTTAAAACATGTATGATTCTAGTGTTGTGATGGGACGATATTGATGGAAACTCTTAGAGTTGGGGGAATGAAGCCTGGTCCGAAATCACTCATCAAATTGATTGATCAATCCTAATCAATGACAGATCTAGAATTTAGACGATAATCGTAGGTAGTAGAATATATACATTGTACTTGTTTTATGTAAATATATAAGGTTCAACGATCCAGAAACACTGTGATTGGATTCACCACTGACTTTTCAAAAAGAATGATTTCGAACCAGACAACATTCTCCTCAACAAAATCTTGGATTTTTCCTAATATTTCACTTAAAAGTAAAGAGAGGAGGAAGAAGAAGAAGTAGCAGTATATATATCCACAGGATATACACAAGATAATATATCTACAAGATATACAAAACTATAGACAAAAACATGTATGATTCTAGTGCTTGGATGGCACAATATTGATGAAAAACTCGTAGAGTTGAGGGGAATGAAGCCTGGTCCGAAATCACTCAATAAATTGATTGATCAAATGATCTAATCTATGATGGATTCAAAATATATTTAGACATTTTAGGGTCTAAAATATATATTGTACTTGTTTTTCGTACATATATAAGGTTTAACGATCTTGAAACCCATGACTGAATCCATCACACTTTTCTATAGAATGATTTCGAACCAGACAACATTCTCCTCAACAATATCTTTGTTTTCCCCTAATATATCACTTTGGAGTAAAGAAGAGAAGGAAGAAGTAAGAAGTAGAAGTTGTAGTAAGGATGCATGACATATATATAGGTCCCTTAGTTATACATAAAAAATGACTATTTTGCTATTTAATTTTTCTAGCTAATAATACTTTTATAGTTCTTTTCTATTTTTAAGAAATCATTTAACTTTTGAATGGTAACAAAAAAATAACTATTGAATAATTTAAATTAGTGTAAGATTTGGGTTAGTTTTAGCTAGGGAGAGTAATTACTATTTGCTTCTTACAATGATTGGTCTATATAAACTTTGTTATTTAGGGATAGTCAAAGATCAATTGTCTTCATAATTAATTAAGATGAATTTTATAACAACATATTTTCAAGAATTGACAATTGTTATTTAATATTTTCTCCGTTTTAATTTATGCGATGCAATTTGTCTGAGCACAGAATTTAAGAAATATGAGAAGACTTTACAATATTCCAAAACTACCATTACAAAGAATACTTATTTGTGGACTTTTGCCAAATAAGTGGACCCAACATGATAAAATGTTGATAGTTTCATTAAATATTTGCTAAATAAAGAAATATGTCATTCTTTTGGGACTAAGTGTCGTATAAATTGAGACAAATAAAGTATTATATATTGCTAAGAAAGATTATGGGTATATATAGAGTAAACTATCAAATAATTTTACAAATCAAGGATAAACTTGATTAATTAGGGGAACTACTTAGACCATTTGGCTCTTACAAGTTAAATTAGTTGGAGTTAAAGACCATTTCCCTCTTAATTATAATTTTAAAACTCCAAAATTAACATTTCTTAACAATATATTGGTCATCAAGAAGACAAATATATAGCAACAAGTCTAAACAATCAAGGCATTTAGCCCTACCTACCCTGCCCACCCTATAAATCCATGTTTTAAACAACCCTATTATTAGTAAAAAAGGAAGAAGTAGAAAATGAAAAAAATAAGAAAAGGTTAGTAATGGTTGGGCTAGGGTCAAAATAGTCTATCAAGTATATTTTTAAGAATATCAAAGGTGATTTAATTTTCATCAAATATTTTCATGAATTATATCTGTTAGATTTGAGGGAATCGTGAAAAAATTTCAGAAATACCATAAAAGTTTCATCAAATTTTAGAAACCGCAACATAAAATACTGTAATGAACACAAAAAATACCAAAAGTTGCACGTCAAAAATCTACAACGGACTATAATTTTACATGTGTAAACATTTCACTTAATCAATAATCCATTATTTAGGAAAAATACTCTATTATTAAAGGAAAATAGCCCCATATAATTCTCAACTTTGTCATTCAGAGTTGATATACCTCTTATTACAAAAGTGGAACACATATATCCCTACCATTATAAAAATGGCTTACACATACCTCTATCGTTATCCGTTATATGATCCTTTTGACACATCTATGTGCCATTTGTATAACAATAGGGGTATATATGAGTCATTTTTATAACGAAGTTATATTAGCTCTAAATGTGCAAAATTCTTATAGACAAGAAAATGAGTGTCATCTTCTCTTTTGTTGTCCCTTTTTTTTTTTTTGGTTTCCCACCTGGTGTCCGGAGCCCACATTGGAGCTCGACTAAATCCGAATCGCGCTCTGCAGGGCCCATTCGGGGGTGGCGCTCCCAACATGATTTTCTCCATACCCAAGACCTGAACCCGAGACCTCTGGTTAAGGGTGAAGCACTTCCACCAGTGCACCACAACTCATGTTGGTAATAATAATATTGTGAGATAAAACTGAACCAACCCTCTTTTGTTGTCCCAAGATAGAATGATTCCAAGCTTGAATGAAAAGGCAAAAATCAGTTACCTAATTAAAGCTTTTGCAGATCTAAGCCCAACAAAAGAGTGAAGGATAATTAGGTAGGTGGCATAACAGGATGAAAAAGTACAAATGGCCCAAAAAAAAAAGGGGGGGGGGGGGGGGGGGGAGTGGTTATCATGTGATGTTAACTGTGTTAGATGGTACTTCATGTCCTCAAAGTCAAGTCCACTTTAAAATCTTGAAAATGACATTATGCTAACCGGTACTCGAGTCGAATTCAATATTTAAATTTTATGTTCCTTCAAAAATGTTATACTGTATTCATGTTGGATCTCCAAAAATGCAAGTGCTTAAAAATCTTTAAAGTGACACTATGCTAATTGATATTCAATGGGTTGGATTCAATACTTAAAATCCTATATTGCTCAGACTCCTCGAAAATGTTATCTCATTCATGTTATATCTCCAAAAAAAAAAATGCAAGTCCATTTTCAAATCTTGAAAGAGCCATTATACCAATTGGTATTCAATAGGTTAGAAATAATACTTAGATTTTGCATTGCTCAAATTCATCAAAAATGTTAATATATTCGTGTCAAATCCTCCAAAAATGCTGACACACCCAATAATATTTTTAAAAAGTTCGAGCAATATAACTCAAACTTGCCTATGTCTTTGGGATACTAATCTTGACTACAAGATTGTCATTAACAGTAAGTTCCTAATCTTTTCTTGTTTATGCTTCTTTTTAGAAACTTAATTATTGAATGATCACTTCAGAAAAAACTATTTGAGCAATAATTTTAGAGAAACTTATAGATATAGCTATGATTGGAGCTACAACCTAGAATTAAGCAATAATTCTTCTTTCTATGGTTGGTGTAATTGTCAAGGGAATTAACAGCTGTTTCCTTGCATGATTTTAGGTAATTCAGTAATTCTTGTCCCATGAATTAATTTTTTGTAGTTGAGTTAAGTCAAAAATCTATTTTCTTGACGTGGTATAAAAAAGAAAGGCGGCAAACATCTGATTTTACTGGAAAACCTAAATGGGATTGAGGATAAGCCCACCTGTCGAAAAAAGGCTTTATTTTATGTCACTCGATGACTTGAGGATAAGCCCACCTGTCGAAAATAGACTGTTTCTCCTCAGATAATTTTCGCCTCATGAGTTAGCTTTTGAGTTTACAAAACAAAAGTTTTACCTTGTTACTGATTGTTAACCTACTGTAACCACCCCCCTCCTTTATCCGAAATTGGAACCGTCAACCATTTGCCTTTCAACACAGCAAGAAATCAGCCAAGTACTTACACAAATAATTGTCATTTACCTTTTTTTGAAAGAGTAAGAGCAAAAGAGCTTCAACAGGCATATCAAGTTGACAAAGGAAGGGGCTAAATCTATAGAGACTAATTGTGACACCCCAACTTAAGATTAAAAGTTCCCCATCGGAGATATTGGGTATAAAAGTAAATAGACCTTACGAACTAATGACACGTTTTAAAGCCGTGCATGCCTAGGTACAAAGCAGACAATATCACTAGCGGACTGGGCCATTACACTAATAGAACTCAACAACAGACAGTGAGGGACAAAGAGTACATGTTTCACATTGCAGAACTCCATATATATATCCAGCACAATGATTAAGTTACTGGAAAAAATGCATATCTAGATAATAAAGAAATAAGGTAGTACAACTAGTATAATTTTCCAGCATTGACATTGATATTTAATTCTGAGTTTTGAGACTTTTAGCACCATACCTCAAGTTCACAAGGTTCACGAGCATCCGAAAACTTAGGAGTTGAAACTGGTAAAGTTAGAGCAAGTGTACCAACTTGACAAACCAGCGATGAACGATAAGATATTTTCTTAGATTACATCCTGCTGGATGGTACCTAAATTCAACTCAAAAGACCTTAAGAAACATAGTTTAGAGTCAATTGAAGTACATCTATCCATAAACTAACGTTTAGAGTCAACTTTTAAAAAAACAATATAGAGACTATTTCAAAAGCAAACATAACTAACAGACTCAAGACTATTTTGACTAGTGATTTACCCTATTGATAGAAGTAACAGTTTATGTATCAGTATCACTAACAACATCTTAAAGGGCCTTTCCTCACTTTGTTTCCACGGCGGCCACAGACCCTTCCGTCCTTTTAGGGGCAAATGGAGCTTTTGAACAAACAGAAACTAGTATTTTCAAGACAAAATACGAGTATATACGTGAAAAACACTAACAATTCAACAAATCTTAAATTCTGATCCAATTATTTCAATAGTGCAACAAGTTCATGATAAGAACATTGATCCTGTCAAGTTTAAATCCAGGGTCCGTCTAGCAAACTACATGTTACAAATAAATAAACATGACACATCCCTTTATTTTTGTGAACTTCATTACCTGGAATGCTGACTACACCAAGGCTTCAATGTGAATAATTTCAAGAGACAGAGATAATACTTAGATCGCTAAGGAAAAACTGCAATAGACACGTTATAATTAAAAATGCAATGTACAAAGTGAAAGTTCCAAATAAATAGAAATTGAACGATAGCCAGTATCTTCATAAATAGATTACAAGAAAATGAAGTCTCTTTACACAAGCATTGGAAATAACTTACAGAAATTTACACTTCATAAATAAACGTTACACAGACAACTGCAAAAAAAAGCTTTTGCAGTTTTAAAAGCAGTCAAATGCACGACTGTTACAGCATAACAAGAAGCAAAACTAAGAAAAGATAAGTTCTTAATCTTATTAAATTAGAAGACTCACAATAGGCTCAAGAATGAACGGTAATGTCCACATTCATTTCTTCACGCATCGTAGTCAAATATGAGTCATTTATCTCCTCCACATGATTGGCTTTGTTGTTAAATTTGTAAATGGCAGTACCATTCTGAATATTTATACGGTCTTTCCTATTTCTGGAACCAAAGGCATCATTTTCATTGTTAACTTCAAGACTGTGGCGAGTTCCTCGATCATAAGCTCCCACCATCCCTTTGTCTAAACCAACTGAGTCATTGCAGCTCTTCCTTCTGCCCAACCTTGGTGATTTCGCACGAGTTGGCGGTGCCTGCAGTTCAAAGAAATAAGAATTTAGAATAAGAAGGTGGTTATATACCATAGACAGTTAGGGATATCAATATTTGGGCGAAACGTTATTTGCACTGTGACACTCTTAAGGCCAGTTACAACTATGTAAATGTTATACTGCAGATCAAAATTTTGGTGAATGCCTCGTCTAAAATTTACATATCTATGTAAAATTTGATTACAGTGGTGTTATGTATTACCTTCTTCAATTCAGTCTTTGGTGGAGGTCCCTCATGGTAGAAGCTCGGCATTGGGCTTGCCTTAAACATCAGACTCTTTCTCAGTTGCTTTATAGCTGTTTCTTTCTCTTCCTAATAAGTGAAGGAACAAACGAAAATTATGTTATATAGTTGAAGTTTGATTGTTAAGATATTCATTTACTCGGTTTTTGTTAGTATAAGTGATAGCTGTAGCATTAATAAGATGCACCTTTGTCCTTGCCTCCCACTGAACTTTTTGGGCCTCCAACGCTTGATGTTTCTCCTCTAATTTCGAGTAAAACTGCAAAGAGGAAATCAATATAAGAACTAACCAATATTTCGACATTTTACTTTAGGAAAGTTCCTCTTTCATTGTTGTTCTTGTTGTCATTTAAAAGGGGCAAGATGAGAAGAATAACAAGGTAGAAATCTGATCAAACATAGAAACAAACACAAGTTTCAGTAAGCTAGTAAATCAATAACTACCTCTTTCCTTTTCTCTATACGTTCAGATAATCGGAACACAGGGGCTGACGCAACAGTGGCCCTGGATTTTCTTGCTGGTAGCGTAGCACTTCTCGTTGTGGATAAATTATCAAACAGAAACACAGCATCATAAGACAAGGGAACACGTTAGAAATAGCACAAACCTTATTAAGCTAAATCAGGGGAGAAAGTGGATACCAAGAAGTGACTGAGCATGAGTCTTCCTCATCGGAATGCTTCTTGTTATCAGGTTGTAGCGGTTTCCTAGTTGCAACTGCTGATGAGATCTAGACACAAATACAATAGCCACGAAATAAGTTATTAACAGGCAGTCGGATCTATAGAACACTAGTGTAATCGCTATGCATTAACTTCTCTGGAACAGTAACACATTTCAGAGGAGTTTTTTTATCAGCCAAGAGAGAACACAAGGGCAATATCATTTCAAAGATCAAGTGTTATTGATGGATCCTCTCCCCTTAATGATATAAGAATTCACAGATAAGGTAAAAATCTGCATCGTAAACTAACCTTGTTTTGTTTCGTACTTGGGACTCGCAAATTATTGGCTTCGGGTGTCTTATAATTGACATTGTCTGCATCATTCCCAACAAGACGAGTTCCATGAGATGCACGCTTCTCAGTTGCCAAAGCAAATGGTTGAGGAACTGTACACTTTGTTTTGCAGTTTCCACCAGCAGATTTGGTTGCTGATTTCACTGAGGTTCTTGATCTCTTGTTATCATCTTTTAATTTTCGGACTTCAGAGTTGTTCTCCTTTGTAGGAGATTCAATCTCACATTTTGAGTTTTTTGTGTATTGCTCCTTGGTACTTTCAACTTCCGACAGTTTGGACATCTCAACTGATACTTCAGCTGTGCATTCCTTCACTTCATACTCCTTCGTTTCAACACTCTCTTTCAGCATATCAGTTTCTTGCTCCCCAATAATAAGCTTGGATGACTGAACATCTTGATTACTGTCAATTATACAACTTGAATCTGGAGAAGTGCCATCACAGTAACTTATGCTACTGTTTTGCTCCTTGTCCATACAGATATCAGTAACTTCCAGCTCCATAATCTCTGAAACTACGTAAAATAAATAAGAAAGATATTCCATCAAAATAAACTGTCATTTTCTCTAAGGACTATGTTATCCCGTGAAAAGTTTAAACTTGCTCATTTCTTTAAATGAGAAAAACACCCCTAAGTCACTGAATCTGAAAAGGCTTTTATCTTCTCCAGCACCATAGAGCTGCCTTGTAGTCCGACACATGTTTACCATAACACCAAATCTCACACCAGTCACAATCTCACAAAAGATCATCCAACATCTCATCAACGTCATTATGTATTTGACATTAGATGATTTAGAGTACAGCTCTTTAACGGACATAGGATGATAAAAGAAGAGCCTTTTTGTAATACCAAAATTAAAGATAGAGTGTGCAGTTTAGGCAAAAATGTGAAGATACTAATACTAAATATAATACTATAGCTGAAGAAAGGAAATTTGATACTTCAAATGATAACACCAGAACCTTTCCCCACACTA
Organism: Solanum okadae; assembly: GCA_036553675.1. Taxonomy (NCBI): domain Eukaryota; kingdom Viridiplantae; phylum Streptophyta; class Magnoliopsida; order Solanales; family Solanaceae; genus Solanum; species Solanum okadae. The sequence continues at coordinate 55,807,469 of CM071686.1, forward strand.
TGTTATCAAGTCCATTTACATATGCATATATCTACAAAGTCCATTTACATATATAAATATATAGTCAACTTATAAAAATAAAAACATCCAATAACAACAACATTTCTGGGGAGGGTAAAGTGTACGCAGACCTTACTCCTACCTTGTAAGAGAGATTGTTTCCAATAGACCCTCTACTCAAGAAAAGTGTTTTAAAAACAGGTTTAAAAAATTACAAGAGTGAAAGAAGCTCCAATGAAAATACTAAGAAAAGAGAAGTATTGACAACAAAAATAGCAAGATAACCAAAGCAAAGAAACAACACTAGTGATAAATTGAAGAATTAGATACTAGAATAATAATAATAATACTGAAAAGGACAGAAGAACATCCATATATACAAATATATGCAAACCTATGGCTACAGAAACCTACATAAGTTTGCAAGAGATCCAAGAATTCCAATGAGTCCAACAACTTGTGTTAGTTAAGGAGATCCCAGATACGGTGATTGGAGGAAAGATGGAATATTTAACACGCATTTCATTGCAATCGACTATCTATTTTGAAAGTTAAACGGCAAAAGCCTGTACAACAAGCAATATATATAAGGGATACAAAAACAAGAACAATTTCTTTATACGAGGGATCTAACTAATTACCCCTATGTTCTAAATACTTCTCATATTTCACAATAAGTTCAGTAACAGTTAAAAGTGTCTTTTGCCATTTTAATGCTAAATCATAGTTTTTGAGTATCTAAATTGAATTTTAAAATATGAACTAATCTAGTCGAGCTCAAAAAAATGGTTAAATTTTATATTCAAGAAGCGAAAAGCACCAAACAACACAGTACATATAATTGTGTCCTGTAAAACTAAACATTCCAAATATCAGTAACCCGATTAACTTCCATATTCACCTCTAAAATCTGAATCAAACTATCTAACTAATGGAAATAAGTCATTCCTAGACTCCAAAACAGTTCTTCTTCAATGGAATGTAATCGAAAATTTTACTTCAAAACCCATTTCAAGACTTCATAGTCAACTACTGCTTCCAAATGCTAACACCAACCAAAACTATAGCTAACAACAACAACAACAACAAACAAACCAACCTAGTGTAATCCCACAGGTGAAGTGTGAGGAGGGTCGAGCGTACACAGACCTTACCCCTACTATGAGAAGATAAAGAGACTGTTTTCAATAAACAGTCTCGGGTAAAACCTCAGTATTTAGACCCCCAAAAAGTTTCATCTTTCAAAAACACATCCCCAAATTATCCAAAGAAACATTTTTTACAAAAGAGAGATCATTTCCGATACACCCTCAGTATTTAGACCCCCAAAAGATTCATCATTTAATACCACATTCCCAAAACTATCCAAAGAAACAATCTTTACAAAGAACACATAATTGAGACCCTGTCCTAATGTAAGCATAGATCTAAACCAAGAATTCACATTGCATTAAAACCCAAATTCCCAAAATGCAAGAATCAATAGCAACAAATAAAAAGATCAAAACTTTACCAAGAATATATCAAAATAACACAAACCCAAGAAGTAAGAAGTACAATATGTGCAAAAAGTTTGAATTTTTTTTTTGTAACTGACCTTTGAGAAAGAGTCCACTTTGTTTGATTTTGTTTGTATGAAATTTGGTGTTTTTAGGCTTTATCCAGCGGGTTATGGGAGCGGTGTCTGTGTCTCTATATGTAGGTCGTCCCTGTTACTCATATATTTATATGTCTGCTGCTTCTCTATACCAAAAAAAAAAAGGAGATAAAATAATACAGTATACTAATGTTTGGACGATCACGGTGTCCAGATCAGCTTTTATATATCTTGATTAATTTCACATGATACGTATCACCTACCTTCCATCAACAACACATATGAGGTAACTCAGTCTACCAAAACTAAGACAGTTAGAAAGAATACTACTACTAATAATTATGCTAATAAGACAACAAATGTTTGTTTCCTATAAATACTACATTGGGGTAAAGTGCTCGAGATTTTTGGTTAACGAAGAATGAGTACTTATCACTCCATAATAATTTATGTTTCTTACATTATGCATCATTTTTATTTGTTTAGTATTTTATTAGACACGCCTCTCAAAAAGTGATAAATAAAAATTAATTTTTACTATATTACTTTTTTAGATATAATAAACTTAATATTTTGATAAATGACCATAATTAATAATAAGAGTAAATTGAAAGTAGGTAATAATTTATCTTTTAAATTTTAAACTAATAAGCAAATGTATGATAATTTTTAAACTAATAAGAAAATAGCAAAATTCCTATTATATTAATGATAAAAATATGAATGGAGCAAAGAAATTATAACATAGACTAAAATTAAATAATTTAAATAATATAAGATTCAAATGTGAACCTTTTGACCATGATATGAATATATTACTAAAGAAAATAACACTCAACAATTGTCTCCATTCATCATAAACTATAATGCTAATTTGTTTGGATGATATAGTTTTTAAATATTATTTAAAATTAATAATGTCCTAAACTCTATGTATATATGATAATTTCAAGATTTTACTTTTAAGTTATGGAGTAATTTCATTTTTCATGACTTTAAAAGAATCATTTCTAAAAATAATTAAGAAACTTTTTAAAAAATATGTACGTATTATTTTGTATGTTTGTTATTATTTGAATAAAAATATATCTTGTCGTTAGAGTACCTTATATACATAAATTGACAGCAGATATATGCATTATATTTGTAATCCTATCCACTTGCTAAAATAGACGATACATTACCATGTCGGTCATGTAGTAAAATGTGTGTTTCGTACTGAGAAAGATATTTTGAATTTTTTTAATGTTTGATTGATTAAAATTTTTTAAAAAATATTTTTTTAGTTAAATATTTTTTTTTAAAAAAATAAGAAAATGATTTTTCTACTAAAAGTATAAAAACAAATTCTACTAGATTAAGGGGTCATTTGGTAGGGAGTATTAAGAGAAATCGTGCATGTGCTATGTATAGTATTATTTAGTACTATGTTTAGTAGGAAATTTGAGCTTATATATAACTAATCCATAGATTAATTACACACCCTGCATGGTATTATATGATGTATTTCTAAAATCTCCATTTTGATGGTATTAGTAATACATAAGATTTAATACCGTGCGATTATCTATGTAAAGACAAAAGTATCCTTACAATTCTTTTAATCATTTATTTATTTTCTTGATTTTATGTTTTATATTTGTACTAGTAAATTTATTTAAATAAATTAGCTTACAAACTTTATTATTCAGAGAGAGTTGCTTGTTGCTAAATAAATTCAATACACATCAATACAATATTTGAAATGTGAGTTATTTAACATTTACTAATTGAAAAGACAAATATATCATTGAATGACGTTTGTGATCTAATTGAATGTACTTTGTGTTGATATATATGTGATTTTCTAATTGTTTGTATTTTGAACATATTAAAACTACAACTTGCAACTTTTATATGTAAATGTAAATGGTTTATTCGATTTTGTTATTGTTTACCGTCTTTTCGGTTCTAAATGTAAATGAGCTATCCTTTTCAAATTGAAAATCGATGTTTCGTGAGTGATCAATTTATTAAGATAAAAATTATTTTCCCACAAAAAATTCAAGTGAAAAATAACAAACATGACATCAAAATTGTTCTTCTCCTAACTAGTTAGAAGGTCATTAAAAATAATATTATCCGACAATTATCTACCTTGATCCAATTACATGAAATAGAAAACCACATAATAATTTAAGGGTATAATTGGAAAGAAGCTTTTTGTAGAGTTTTAATCTAAACACAAGATATGGTGGGAAACAATAAACCAAACACTTGGCAAAAAATAATTCATGCAATCCTTGCATTACTAATTTCTATGTTATTAATCTTTGTACAAACGATTCCTAATTGTGTCCTCCTCACTCACCCAACTCACCACATCTTCACTCTTGCTTTAAACAAAAAACACTAATGAAACCTAATATTTTTAAAACATAATTTCAAAATAACACAAGTTCAATGCTGAATAATTTATCAAAGTTTTAATTCTAAATTTATCGCTAATTTTACTTGTATCTCTTATTTCTCACAACTTAAATCTTAGATAATCTTGTTTGTCAAAACTTTAATACATTAGAAGAAATTACTTGATTTTTTTCGTGCCTTTTGACATTTAAAACCCTGATTTCTCGCAATTTTTTATTTATTTTTCATTCTTTTATAATTAAACTAGAAGATAATCTTGATAAATTCAAGTAGATTAGAGAAATTTTTTTGCCTAATTTTGATGCTTTAACCATAAAAAGTTAAACAGTCAAGATGACGTTTATGTCTCAACTAAAGAATGATTAGAGACAGAGTTGTACAAATAATTATTGATTTGGTCCCATCTTTGATTAGTATTTGCCAACTCTTTTGATAAACCCCCTAAACCTTTTTAAAATTTTAATTCCAACCACATTTATTTTTTTATTTACTCTTAAATTTAAAATAATATTCTCCCAAATATAAAAATTGGTATAGAATTTTTGGATCTTTCCAAGATAGACTGTCACTATGTTGTTACTATTTTTTTTAAGAATAAAAATCATTACCTAACTTGTTATTTTCCATGCATTTTCTTAAAAAAACACTTCTCTCTCTTCTTCTTTTTTTTGGGTGGGGTGGGGGGGCAACATTAGGACCAATTTTATGTGCATAAAATTTGTCTTGACCCAATGCTTGTAAACCAACCAATAATTGCATTCATGAAAAAAAATTCTTTGTTTTCACCTTTTTTTTCTTAATTTTGGGAGAACTCATGTATTTATGAAAGTTTTCAAGTATATATGAACCGTGGTGAAATCAAGAATATATATATATATATATATATATATATATATATATATAAAGCATCTTTTTTGTCAAATGCATAGAGTTTAATGGTCAAAGACATGATCCAACTATTGTTTTTTTCGTGAGTTTCATGTCTGAATTGTTTCTTTTCTGTATTTGGACTATCATTGTCTATATATTAAACACACCTCAAATTTATTTTCTATCTGAATTATTGCTATCGTTCAGGTAGGAAAAAAAGAAAAACATGCTTTAATGCATAGACCATAATAGTTGAAGTAGGAAAAAAGAATTAATCGTTGATAATTAAGATATGAAACTTAAAAAAATAGTTCAAGTATATTTTAAATCATTATCTTATATACATAATATTATATTTGATATTTAAAATATAATTTTTAAACGAAAGATATTCAACCGATCAATCTTCCATTTGTGTAGCTACATCACTAAGTAAGAGAGGCAAGAATGTGCGTTTATGAGTAAATGGAATGTACCATTCTTTAATTCCTTTTTTTTTCCTTCATAAATGTTGAAAATAATAAAGTTATTATATATACAGGAAACTATTATCAATTTCTTTGCATATAATCCTTACCTAACACAATATTAAAGCAAAAAATCCTAAAGCTTCTTGGAGGTTAGTTCATCTAATCTAATTCTCCACTCAAAGCAAAGTTGGCCCATGAAAATTCCAACATCTAACTAATATAATACCACAATATCATATTAAATATTTTTAACAATTAAATATTTAGAACACTTTAATCCAAGTGAAGTGGTTTATCAAAAGCATTCACCCTTAATTATGCTCTCTAAAGATGAATATGGTGCTATTTTTATAAAAAGGCTACCTAAAATCAAAGTCATCTTACTATATATTTTACTTTAATAAATATTCCAAATCCCTTGAGGAAAAAAGTAAATTAAAAGTTGATTTGTTGGTTGAAATATGGCATGAATCATATTTTATTAATAGTGACTTGTGACTTTTAGTGTCCCAATCATAGGAAGGTTAGGCTTAAAAGCAAATGAATGACAGGTGTACACAAATTATAATAAAATTATCTTATTCTTATTCACTAAATGACATGAGTCAACTAACTTCAAACAATAGAATAAAGTTATAATTTAATTCTAGCCACCTAAAGGAATTGATAGTTTGGTTGATAATTCATATCTTTTTACAAATTAATGAATATAATCTTAGAAAAAATAATTAAATGATGGTAGTTCAATACAATGCAATAAGTTTCGAGAAATATTTTAGCATAATACGTAGATAGACCGTTTAATTTGACCTTAACTAACATACTCTAATTTTAAAAACGCACCTCTAGACACTTCAACTCGTCTCCATTCTATCTATTGAACATTTCAACTTACAAAATGTTTATCTAGACACCTTCGAAAATTCATATGCCACGTTAAATTGTCAGTTAAGACCAAATTAAAGCATATATATATATATATGTGTGTGTGTATGTATTATGCCTTCTACCTAATACACTAAACTATACCTAGAAATTCATGTATATGCATACAAACATACAAAGTGGAAATGGAGCAGAAGTTGGTTAATTCATGCAAATTTTCATTTATTAGGCTACCATTTAACTTTTGTTTCTATTTTTAAAAAAAGTTGTGCAAATTTAAATCTTGACACTGATAATAAAATATTAGAATATTGTTGCCTAATGGCTAATAATGTCTATGACATTTAAAATTGTATTATAAGATTTCTAATTTGCTTGAAAAAAAATATTTGAGTCGTGATCTAGAAAGTTCATAAATGGTAAAAAAAAAATGATCATACTAAATAATTATTGTATTCAAGAAAAGGGCGACTGATGAAATTTTCAGTCTTGTAAGTCCATCCAAGTAGCTTTGACTTGTATTTATGTTGTCAAAAACAAACTACTAAGTACATACCAATAATAAATTTTTAATCTAATTAATTAAATAAGATATGGTAAAATTTCAAGCTCCTAGTATTAGTATAAAATTCACATTCTGAATCCGTATCTACAAGTTCGGATATATATCTAAAGCAATATTGTTTGCCACCCGGTGTTCGGAGTACACATTGTAGTTTCGATTAAATTGGGATCGCGCTCTGTAGGGCCCACTCAGAAGTGGCTCTCCCAACAGGATTTTCTCCGTACACATGCAAGGCTCGAATTCACAATCTCTAATTAAGGGTGAAGTAGTTCCACCACAACCCATATTGAGTTAATATTATTACAATTGATAACTACCTAATAAAATCCCTTAATTACCAAAAAAAAAAAAAAAGAAGAAGAAAGAAGAAAAAGAAGATAGCTACCTAATAATAGAATATATAAATTCCTTTAAGAAAAAAAAAAAAGGTGTCAGTCTGAGGTCGTAGGTGCATTTGTAAGCTTTTTTATATTCTAAGGAATTGTTACATTAAAAAAAAGAAGAATATTTTCATGGAATATTGAATTATTTGCAGTACAATAATATAGATTGGCCAAAGAAATTCATACGGAATAGAAGAGTGACGAGCTTGGTGTTTCGACACATGTACTGTGAGTAGTAATCTTATCACACATTGTGTTTTATAACTTTCATGATTTATATATGATTTATAAAGTGAATACTTTATCGAATGTTTTGAACTTGCATATGGGATAAGTTTTTTACTTGATATGATACCGAAATAGTTATTTGAGATGAACTCACTTTTATAAGACATGTTTATTGATACTTGAGATATGATTACTATTATCAAAAAGGTTTAATATTTGCTTGAGAATAGTATTTTGACATGTATTCTCTTGAAGTTTGACATAATATGATTTGATAATACTTAAATGCTCTATTCGATTTTGAAAATACTTTACTACAAGTACCTATTATTCATAATGAAAAAGTATAAATAAGAGTAAACCTTGATGGATTCCGTAGCTAACGGAGAATTTGTTAGATTCGGTGGACCTTGTAGTCATAGATTACTGATATAGCCCTTGCTAGTGGGAAGGTAATACTAGCATACCGTTATTGCTATCCCTCAAGTAGGAATCTATCGATATGAATATTCGACTCCTTTATGAGGAGTTCATTGTTATTAGTTATTTATTAAAGAAGAAGGTCACACTGATTACATGATTCATTCTTGGAAACCTCTGAAATATAAGATTTGTTATGAAAGTATTTCTCTAAGTTTATTTTTAAATGTTCACATTGATTTTTGCTTACATGAGACAAATAAGATTGAATATTGTTATCGTTTTTGAAAGGACATTTATTTCATTATTTTGATTATCACACTAGCATGTTTTCTTATTGTCCCTCGTTAAGAATGATTGTGGTTAAGTGTTATTACTCAATGAGCTACCGTCTTACTCCTCGCCAAATATTTTTACAGAGAACTCAGGTAGCATTGGCGATGATTTCATTAATTAGATAGTATGGATTGATTAGTGATCATCGTATTGCTTCGCATGACAAGTGATTTATCGAATTGCTATGGTTTATTTTGTTCTTTTACAACTCTTAGAGTTACTCCATTTGCCAGTCTTTTTATTAGAGTCATGATTATTCCTTCGTATTTTAGTCAAGAGACTAGTTTTAAATTTCTTTCCATATTTGGAGAAGAATTGATATTATTGCATGATGATTGAATTGTTGATGAATATTTTGTCCTGGGTTAAAGATGTTATTAGTTGTGTTATTGATTTAAGACAGTGAAAATTGAATAGGCCCAAAAACAGAGAAAGTTCTTCCCAATTTTCTATAGATTTATGTTAAGGCTTGCTTTGAGATTCTTCCCAGTTAGCACTGATCACATACTTAAATTGGATCGTGGCAAAAGTGAAGCTTACTTTTATTGTAAGTAAAACGGACAAATAAGTCTCATATAAAAAAAAGACAAAGAATTCTTGAAAAAGGCTTATGAACTCGACACATTTTGCGGTGTTGAAGTAGCTACAATCATATATAGTCCTTATTACAATAAATTGTCATGTAACCAAATCATGCAGCTACAATCAATATTTTTACAAAGTTTAGAAATCTTCAAATGCTAATTCAATTAAAAAAATATGTTGATAAAAGAGGAGTTCATCAAGCAAAGAATTGAAATGATGAAGGAATAACTACGAAAGGTAAGAAAGGAAATCAGAAACATAATGCATAAAGTGTTGCAGGGAAAGACATTCTCTTTGATATTTCCTTCAACACTTTATACAATGTGCTCGTGATTTCCTTCATCACCTTACGCAGTTATTTTTCTATCGATTCAATCTTTTGTGTGGTAAACTCTTCTTTTGTCACCATATTTTTTGATTAAAAACTAACATTGGAAGATCCCTAGATTTTGTAGAAGTACTAATTCTAGCTTCATGATTTGACAACACCACAAGTTTATTGTGGTATGAATTATAGATGATTATAGTCATTTCAATACCATAAAAAGCGAAATTCATAAGTCTTTTTTCAAGAACTCTTTCTATCTTTTCTTGTATGAGACTTCCTTGTCAGTTTTACTTTCAACGAAACTTTTTTTTTCTATTCATAACAAAAGAGAAAGAGAAATGAATTTGTTTGGGAGGGGATCAAATAATTATGTTTCTGTTGTTGTGTGTTTCTTTGCCTAGGATTGACTCCTATTTATAGGAGAAATTTAATTTTATAAATTTTTAAATAGTTTGACTTAGAGAATACTAAGTTGTCTGTAGTAGCTATTTTGGCATGTAACTAAATATGGGTATATTAGATACCAAGTTGCATATTATCATCTTCAAATATATTCCGTTTATGATTTTGATCTTGTTTTGACCAGATTTTTTGAGTCAAACTTTTCTTGTTTTGACTAGATTTTTTGAGTCAAACTTTTCTTGTTCTGACTAGATTTTTTGAGTCAAACTTTTCTTGTTCTGACTAGATTTTTTGAGTCAAACTTTTCTTGTTCTGACTAGATTTTTTGAGTCAAACTTTTTATATTAGGAAGATAATTTAGAGATTTGATTTGAGTAAGAAGTATCTACAAAAGATGGTCATCCAATTATATTAAAACATAGCTAGTTAATCGTTTTATTCTTTATTATTATTATTTTTTCATTATTGAATCTTCACAACTAATTGTAATTTGACGATTTATATGTAATGACCCGGTCGGTAATACAAGGAAAGTTTTGTGAATTTATCATTTTGCCCTCCCGTAATCGACCCAGAGTCTTCAATGTTTGAGTTTGAAAAGTTGGTTTTGAACTTTGAGTTAAAAGTTGAGATTTTGGTAAATTTTGGTTTGAAAGGCTAAGTTGTTAAGAATGTGGTTTTCGATGTCTTTTGGAGTTTCGAGTGTCAGAATGGAATTCTATCGATTCCATCAGTCCCAAAAGGTAAAAGTTGATCCGTGAGAGTTGTTGATTTTAGATTCTGAGTCTTTTGGAGGATTTGAGGTGCTAAGTTGTGAAATTGTGGAATTTAGCCTTTGGGTTCAATTTGGTCAATATTTGGGGTTTGGATGCTTGGATTGGAATTTCGAGAGTTCTGTTGGATTTGAAGAATGATTTTAGGCCTAGGTGAGGTCTTGATTTATTTTTGAGAGGTTTCGAGTTTATTTTAAACTTTTTAGGTGTTGAGTTAAATTCTTGTGATTTTCACGGATGTCGGATCAAGGAGACACTGGATTCGTGTTTTTACGATTCCATTAAGTCTAGAACGTTGAGTATAATTGAGTTGCATATGTGGTTTATGTGCACGGGGTTTCAAACTAATCTTGTGGGTCCTTTCGATGATTTAAGAGTTGGTTGTATTTTTGCTGGTATCTACGGGCCTGGCATTTGCGAAGGCTGGTCGCTTAAGCGAGCTTTGCTAAAACGAGAGCCTCTTCGCTTAAGCGAGCATCACAAAAGTTAAGTAGGCTTCGCTTAAGTGAGACCCGTATTTGTCGGGGTTTAAACGAACTCCTGATCGCTTTTGCGACATTAGAGAGGGTTTTGACTGTCATTTACAGGGTTTAAGCCCTATTTCCCCATTTTTTTAGTTTTGGGAGCTTCAGAGTGGCGATTTGGACCATATTTTTTAGGGAAATTTTTTGGGTAACAATTCTTAACTCTAAATCTTCAATTAACCATTATTATTTATGGATCTATGTGTTCAAAACAGTTTTTGAAATGAGAATTTGGGGTTATCTTCAAGAACCGAAGAACTTAGAAAAATAGTGATTTTGGGGTGGTTTTGATTCCTTTTTCGAAATAGTTTTCTCTAATGAGTTCCCAAAGAGTTAATGTTTTTCATATTCAAACCTCCATTTTGAAATTGAGTTTTGAGTTGATTGACCCATTTCTCTACATAATTAATGTGGGAATTGTTGTTTCCGACCGATTTTATTGTGAATATTTGATTATTATAGATTGTGGAGCTTTGGAAGTGATTCAAAAGGGGAAGACTCAACTTTTGGAGTGATTATTGATTGATTTAAGGTAAGTGACTTCCTAACCCTCGTATTCTAATAGAATTCGTGTACTTACTTCGTTGCTTGTGTGTTGGGAGTAATGGGGATAAGGTGAATGGTTTAATTATCCACTTGTTACATCTAAATGAATAAAATGGGGTTGAATTGAAAAAAGGTTATGTGATGAACATGATGATGTGAATTTCTTTCTTGTGACCCTTGTTGATTGACTGATAAAATACTTGAAAGCATGAATGTGGACTTAAATTGTATGAATTGATGTCTCTTTCATGTAGTGTGATATTGCTTGTATGCATAAATTGTGAACATCGTGATGAAACATGTGATGAATTGTAATGTCGAGGTCATTTTTGGCAAGTGTTTATAAAGCCAATGGGAAATGGTTTCGGCTAGTGATATAAAGCCGATGAGAAATGGTTCGAGCTAGTGATATTGTGCCGATGGAAAATGATTTCGGAAAGAGATTGATTGTTGTGACTTGATGCATTTGATGCTTATGCGTGACTTGCTTGATAATTGAGATTTATGTACTTGTTGCGTGTGACTGAACTACTTGACTTTGAGATTAACTTAATTGATTCATTTTATTGTTGAATTGTGAAGATTAAACTGTGAATATTGGGCCTTGTGAGTCGTGTATCATAGAACTGTTAGATTGGGTTGATTTCTGTGCAAGCGGTAGTTTGAGGAGGTTCGGTTGGAGTGTAAGGGGTATTTGATTTCTAGCTAGTTGTTTTGTTTTGTAGGCTACTGGATAGGTCCTGTGTTGTTGGTAATCACCCCTTGCTTCTACACTTGTGTAGCTTCCGAGCCCGTACCTGTGTGATCTCTTTCTCTTTCGTCTGAGTTCGAGGCTTGTCGAGGAATTGAAGAGGTAGCTGTTTTTCACTTCGACGGGCCCTCTATCTTCCTCTTTCTTTTACTTTGTTTTGTACTTATTTCTAAGTTTGCACTTAATGTATTTAGTGGCTTGTACACGCAGAGGAGAACTAAAGATTTGAAGACTTAGGGTGCACTAATATTATCTTAATTTAGGCATTAACGAAATTTTTAATGGTCAAGGACCTTCGACATCCAGGGGTCACAGACCAACCATAGAATCATGTTCAATAAGTGGAACGCATTAGCTGTCCACTCTCAGGTTGGGCAGTCAGGGTCGGAGAAGGGCAATGACTCATTCTTAAAACTAGCGTTCTTAAGACCAAAGAGCCGGGCAAAATGAGGGAAAGCCCTCAGTTCCTGGTTCTCCTGTAGTTGGATCCTCCGGAACCACAAGAATCCTTAGTTAGAATGAGATTCCAACTCAACACCTTTTGAGTGAGATTTTGAGAAGAGTTGCTCTTAGAGAGCACAACACGATGAAAGTTGTAAGTTGTGTGCGTGTGGGGGGGGGGGGGGGTTATTGTCTATTGTTGGCCTATGGTAGAATTAGTTCGCCTCTATGTATTATCTAGTTCATTATAAAAAGGGAAAAAAAAAACTCAAATATGCCATCAAAATTTGAGAAAAGGCTCATTTATGCCATCTGTCAAAAGTCTGGCTCATCTATTCCATTTTTGTTTGAGAAAATATTCATCCATACCATTATTTGTTAATTGAAAACAGTTCCGATTTTACAAAATTATTTTTTACACATGTTCAATTATGATTTAATCACGTCATCAATTAAATTATTTTTATAAAAAAGGGAAATGCCTCAAATACGTCATCGAACTTTGAGAAATGCTCATCCATGCCATTATTTGTTAACTGAAAATATTTTATTTTGCAAATCATATTTTACATGTTCAATTATGATTCGGCCGCACCATTAATTAAATCATTTTAAAAAAAAGGAATATGACTCAAATATGCCATTAAACTTTGAGAAAAGGCTCATCTATGCCATTGCATTTCAGAGATGAAGCCAGGATTAAGAGTTTGAGGTTCTAAATTTCGTTAATAATTGTCAATCAATTTTGTTAGGGGTTCAAAAATTAATATACATATATATTTAATTAATTTTCTAGTACAAATATAAGGTCTACGGAATAGCTACGGGGTTCGTCTGAACCCATGAACCCCCACCTAGCTCCGCCTTTGTTTCAGTTAACAACTAATAGCTTGGATGAGCCTTTTCTCAAACAAACATGGCATAGATGAACCAAACTTTTGACAGTCGACATAAATAAACCTTTTCTCCAAGTCCGAATGACATATTTGAGTCTTTTTCCTTATAAAATAATAATTTTATTTGATACTATTGATATTTTTTAGAATTTATGGTATAATTCATTTTCATGTTTCTCCAAAAAATAAAATGTTTCCATAAATTATAGTCAAACATATTTTGAAACTTCAATTCAAACTTTATCTAAATCTTATTTTCCAAAAATAATTAAAAATTTATGATAAAACACTAATTTTCGTTTAAACATATTTGGTTTGCATTCGGAGGTATTCAGATGCAGTCGCACAAACAATATCGATTGACAAGCTAGTCAACAAATAAAGGTAATATGATATGTGAAATATATTACCAATTTACCAAGGTAATATGTATGTAAAATATTGCAATATATAATAATTTATCTCATAATTTACACATATAAATATATTTCTCCCGAAAGGCTTGGACTAATGATTCACATTTAGTCTAATCAAAACATGAATTTTATGTTTAATTTTAATCAATGATAGTGGTCTTTGCATTAGTATGGGATAGAGTTGAGAGGTGCCAATGGTACGGTTTGAACAATTATTTCTAAAAATTTATATCGTACTAACTTTTTAGTTATTTTATTTGTATAATTAAAATTAAACTTTTCATAACCACCCATCATATCAATTTCTCTTTGACGTCAGTACATGTCACGTAAAGAAGTTTGAGCATGATTTATGTATATATATATATATATATATATATATATTTTCACAGGACTTTGACAAAAAAATAAATTCTCTAGATTTTTTTATTGTTTAAAAAGGTGGTGAATCAAAAAAATTTGGAAGATGACAATGATATATGTGCATCCTACTATTTTACAGTAACGTAAAACAAAGTTAAGCAAAGACTAAAGTCTAAATCAGCAGAGAGGAATATCCTTTACCAGAGGTCTCGATTTCAAGCCTTGTATATGGAGTCCCCTTTGATAGTGAGCGTTTTACTCCAATGTATTTCTTTTATAAAGCTAATATAGTCAGCTTGGTTTTAAATCATTGTTCTACATAACTAAAAATTGAAGCAATTGGATATGCTGCATATGAATTGAAACGATTTGTGAACAAAGCCAACTATTATTAGAGACATAGGAAGATATCCAGAAAACATGCAGAAGTAAAAAAAAATGCCCTGAAGCATTAGAAAGTGTTAAACTAAATGAAGGCTATTATGAGAGGGATAGTTTGGCAAGAGTTAATGCTAGAACCTTCACCCCGTTGGCGATATCCTCAACGGATGAAAACTCTTCAGGCTTATGGCTATATCCTGCAAAATCAATAACTAACAAGCATGAATATCAATCTAGACATCCTATGAAGCAGCAAAGTGAACTTGCATAGATGCTTTGTCTTTGTCGTTATGCCTAGCTTGTGATAGTTAATTCATAGTGCAACTTTTTTATAATCATCCAGCATATATTCATCAGATACAGTTGGCCTAGCATAGTTCTGCTAGTCAGTAGCGGAGCCAGGAATTTGAGAACAGGGATTCAAGGTTCAAGAAAATGTAAAAAGGGCACACCTAAAATATGAACCTACGTCAAGGGGATTCAATAGTGTTTATATATATATACAAAAAAAATATGTTTTAACCCTTTTTGCACAGTGTGATTTCCTGGCGAAGAGGATTCAGTTGACCCCCCTTTACCAAAGTTAGCTCCGTGACTCTGTCAAGGCTTCGAGTGTCTAAAATATTTTATTTTCTAAAATGGAAATAGGCGACGTAACTAGAAGAGAGTAAGAATGACATCAACTACACATAAAGAAAATAGAAAGGGATAACGAAGGGATAATACGAACACAGAGAAAATGGGAACAACTAGTGTCAAAGGAAAGTGAGATGACATACCCTTGTAACATGGAATGAATATCATGCCCATCGGAGATACTCTGCAAGGATATTAGCATGAAATTTAGCAAAAAATTTTGGTCAGAGAGCATATAAATTTGTGTCCTACATAAGCTGCATGGACCTCGAGTTCCATAAGGGACCTATGAACTTAAGATGATAAAATGCATAATCAAATATAAATGCAGAGGTTCTCCCCCTTTACTTACCTTGCCATAAACAAGGAATCATGATAGGCTCGACTAATCATTTTCTTGTGAGTCAAATTTAGCTCTTGACATGCTAATTCTGTTGCCTTAGTGATTGACTCATCTGAAAGGGCTGGTGGATCTTGATTCACTATTTCAAACTCTGAGAGTGTAACTTTGCGTTTTTTAGCAATAGCCAAAGCTGACTGATGGATTTTCTCAATTACAAGATTTCGACGTCTTTCATCAATGTCACGTGTATCTGTCCCTCCCATACACAAGACGACTTTGTTATCAGATACAGCAAATACAGATTGTGTACTAGGCTTTGGATAGAATGTATAGTATAATGTGAATACTTGAATCATGAAATGCAACTCTTTCCTTTCAAAATTGATAAACTTGAAAACAAACTAGTTTTATGATCATCCTGTCTGCTGGAATGATTTGTAGAGACAAAATACATGATCCGACAGGAAGTATACCTATTTCAAGGTGTGCCATGCTCGGGATGCTGTTGATTGCTCCAGGATGCAGCTTTAGAATCCCTTGAAAAAGAAAATTCATTAGATCTTATTGAGAGATCACCTAATAATTCTCACAGCAATTAGTAGTTCCACACATTAATGAATTTCTCCTTTCCCGGAGAGTTCCATTATCAGATGCAGATTAAACCATTCACGATTCATCGGAGCACAAAGTAGTTGACCCTAGACCAGTGTCTTCTAGTATAAGGCAAAAGACATTAGCTTACCAACAGTTCCAACAGTGTCAATGGATCCAGAATCTAGTACATGTTTCTCCACAGCTAGAGCCAACTCTGCAGCAGCCAGTCCAGCATCGTTTCTGTTCCAAATTAGTTATGAGGAACAATGAGCCATATGTTGGAATAGATTATTAGCAGCACATTGCTCAAGGAGAGAATATATATATATATATATATATATATATATAAGACTTATATTCCCTATTGCAATCAATATAAAATCAGATGCCTCTCAACATCTTGAATAATGTAGATGATAGCTGAAAAACAATAGAAGACAAAATGCTTTACGGCTTGAGAGTCACAATCAGGGAACAGAAGGAGAGCTTACAACAAAGAAGACGGTATTCAAGAAACATATGGCATGAAAAGGTCAACTATATAATCTGCTTTAGTTTTCAAGCTTAGACTAATGAGAAACACATAAATTTAGAAGAAGGCAAGCACGTAAATTTTGAAAGTCGATACGCTAACAGCCAGAATCAGTCCTTTATAAAGTTTTGAACTTTCCAAAGAGATTCCAAACAAAAGCAACTAGCACATGACCCTGGTGGTAACTATCTGTCTATCACAACTTAGACAGAAAACCATCTTAATACTTTGTAAGTACGAAACACATCTTTATTTACAATAAGGAAAGTGGAGAAGTTGTAACTTGTAAGCAGGCAGAGAGATCTGCAGCTTTTTTACAGAAATTGTAAATAAGAAAGTAAGAGACCCCTGCATCATTGTACAGAATCATTGAAAATCTCTAGCTCTAGCTAGTAGCTCTTCAAAAAATAGTTACCTTTCTGGCATCAATGCAGCTCCTGCATGACCTCCATTGCCTTCAAATGTTACTTTGATGCTTGCTGGAGCGGCAATTGCAGTCACAACACCAATGGAAGTACCTGCATTGACAGATAAACCAGCTTAACTATCGATACAGACTACATCTAAACCTGTCCTTGCATTGGATCATCAGAAATAGGATAACCATTTAACAACAGCCTACCTTCTTTTTCTAGAATGGGACCTTGCTCGATATGCAACTCGACAAAAGCAAAATAGCTTCCTTTTTTGAGAAAGACTTCAGATAAATCCCCCTTAGCATTTGCGTAACCAGCAGACTTGGCAGCATCAGAAAAGGAAATATTCTGGCTGTCAACAGTCTTCTTTAGAAGTTCACCAAGTTGTACACTTCCTGCCAGCAAACGGCTGCAAATATCATGATCATCAGAGTCTCAACTGGATAGGGGACGCGTTTAGTACTCCTATATTGCAACATAAGCAGTTAAAAAGCAAATGGAACCTAATAATTAATGTATGCCGTCCGTCCATCAGAGGGAACTCGGTGAATGCATTTGCTTATCCTCTTAGATGCTTAAGTAAGTGATCAAGATCCTAACCTTCCCAGACAGCTTATCCCAAACCTCGTGGGCTCTTCTGAAGTGAACATAATCACTTCTAGTGACCTCTTAGGCTTGAAACCCGACCTGTGGTAATTTGGATTTTAAATCAGTGAACAGAAGACAGAACTCTGCAGTTAAACAAAGTAGCAGCCAAATGCTAAGTGTATAGATAATTGTTGAGTTTTCTTTGTTTAAACAGTCTGATGGTGGAACAAAATGTTAAGTTTAAGCAGTTAGGATATATGCATACCGCTTTAGCACATTAATTGCCTCTATTGCACCTAAAACACCAACCACACCATCATATTTTCCGGAGTATGGTATAGCATCAACGTGAGAGCCAGTTAAAACGGGGGCGAGCTCAGGTTCATATCCATTCCTGTGAACCACAAGATGACAGTCATGTTCAAGATATGATAGGTACGAAGCAAGTCGAGGGGGAGATGGGTGCAAATAAATTTTCAAATTAGACTATCTTCTAAATAAATGGAGATAAAGTCAAAGTTCCACATAAAGCATCTCATCTAAATCAATGCTAACCAGACCTTCAAGAAATCTGTGCCAGTTTATTTCACATTTTTTTGCTTTCGATGTAAATACCAATTTTTGAAGCTAAACCAAACTACATTAATCATTTTATAAGACTTAAAATGTAGATATTCAGAAAATTTCATGAGATGTATTTCCTCGTACCAAATGGAAATAGAATATATTTCAACATATTAGTCAAAGTTCACCTAATCTGAATCCAGGAAACAGAAAATTGTCAAACATTTGACGTACTTGGATAATACATATGTATTAGAAAGCTTATGCTTTAGAATCGATGGAGAAAAGCATCATGATACAAACTTACCACCGACCAAAAATGTTCCCGACAGCATCCTCTCTAACAGAGAGACCAGAAAGTTCCATCAAATCTTTAATATAACTGCATGATAAATAAGCAAACAAGTAAACCATATGTGTTTATTTTATTACTTATTCAGAAGTAAAAACAATGCTTCCAATGTTACTTTTATGAAATTGATCAAGAATGAAATAGGCATTTCATACAGATCTATGAGCAACTATAAATTTTACGAAGGAACAATAGTACAAAAAAAATTGAATGATTTAATCCCACAAGAATAAGTCAGAAAAGAACAAATTGGTTACACATCAAACTGAAAGTCCAATCATAACATACAGAAGGAACTATAGAATTTCGCCAGACTGGAACTAAACTACACTGCTTTAAATACACCCCTCTTTATCAGTATAGCGTTTACTTCCTTAAACATGTCTTTTCTATTTGGTTAGTCAAGTATAGCCCATTTGTTGAGTACCACAGAGTCCAAAAAGCTATGACGGATCCACTGAACACTTCTCAAAAGTTATTATGCCAATTTTTGTCCTCAAAAGTGAAATGTAGAAGCAGATGCAATCTTCCTATTTTTATAACTTAAAAATTCAACGTTGAAAACAACAATTTCTCTAGCTAAAATCATCAGTATAAAAGGAGTGTTTCTCGTGGTAGTTTCATTTCAAACTTTTTTTTGGCAGAACATGCTCTTCCTGTCACAGAATATAGATATAAGAAATGGGCCGTACTGTATGGAAAGTACATTTTGCATGGTACCAGGTCATACACCTGATTACCTGTTCTTCTTTCGTGATTACTCAAACTATAGGAAGAGAGATGAAGACAGTTCAATTTAGTTTCAGTGAAGTTACTGAACTGACTACACCAGCTACCCCAAATTCAAGATCACATTTGCTCAACTTTTAGCTCAGTATAGTTTCTGAACTCTGAACCATAACAATAGCACAAACAGATATAGGCTTTATTTAACGTCAAATAAGCAAAATGTTCTTATAAGCTAAATATATATACCTCCTTGCTAATACATCCTTCTCACTGTATAGGATCCTAGTGACGGAAGGCGCAGGTGAATCTGAGAAAGTTGCTAGCTCATCTATCTAGAACAACACATAGAACGACACAAGCAACAAACTATTATAAGATAAAATTTCAAAAACACTGCACTTAATATGATAACAATTGAAATAAGTTATAGCACATACATCTACATCATTTCTACAGAACAAAATACACATTCAAAATGCATAATATATTTTCTGAAAGTTCCAGTTTATTTAAGTTGCTGTCTTTCTCAAACATAACATCACAGAAAAACGAGATGCCAATTTACACTTTTCCAGTGTACTTGAAAAGACTAAATAGTTACAAGTCATACTTTAAATTAGGTACTTTACTCAACACAACAAATTGCATCCTACTTCAAAAAAGGTGTTTTACACTCAATTCTACAAATTGTAAATCACAAAGGATATCCAACTTTAAACGAAAGTGGTCGAAACAATGGATATAAAAAAGTTTGATTTTTCCCATTCTGTTGTGCACTTCGAGCTGCATTTGATTGGATTGTTTCGGAACAAAGATTAATATTCCTACTACAGAAGTTGAAATAACCTCCCATGTTTCATCAATGATAAATTCACAGTCCAATAATGATGAAAAAAGTTAGCTTTACACAATTCCTTAATGCTTAGTAAAATGAGACTTCTAGCCTATTTGACCAAGTTTCCAGAGTCTAAAAATGCTTATTTTAAAAAAGTGAGGCGTTTGGCCAAGCTTTTGGGAGAAAATAAGTGCTTCTGGTAAATAGCACAAGCTAAAAAAGTAGTTTTTTCCTAAAAGCATTTTTGAGAATACAATCACATTGGGGTCAACTTTATGAATCCTCACTAACCACGTTACTCCATTTAAACTCATCTCATTTGAGATAAGCTATATTAATCCTCACTAACCACGTTACTCCATTTAAACTCATCTCATGCCAATATTATACAAATACAAATAAAAAGTACTTCATATTGTAGAAGTTATGTATATTTTCTAGACCAATGTATCCAGCAAACCAAACAAAACACTCTCTTTACCTTTCTTTCTTTCATGTATTTACTATTCATTACTGTATCTTTTTGTTTGTTTGTTTGTTTTCAATAAAAGGCAAAAACCCAATTCAGAATTCACAAGAACCACAGCTTCATAAGCTTTCATCACTAAAGATTCAATTTTTATAACAAATTCAAGAAAACACAAACAAGAAAGTTACAAAAAGATAACTTTTTTTTGCTAAAATTACCTGTTTCTGTAAAGTATCAGAGTTGACAGATAAAGAAGATAAGGAATTGGGATATTTAGGTTCATGAATTGGGTACCCAGAAAATTCCTCCATGGTTTTAATTGTCTTGTCTTCATCATGACCAAATATTCCTGGAAAATCACAGATAAAGTATAGAGAAAAGATGAAGATGAAAAGAGAGAATCTCAAAGCCATCATTTTGTGTGTGTGTGTGTGTTATTGGGACTGTAATTTGTTTATCATATATGCTTGTACGTATAGTAGCATTTTTTTATCTACCCATTAGTATAGATATTGGAGCATGATTAATTTGAGTCCATTCGAGGGGCTCATGACTCAAACTCTGATTAAGGAAATAGTATTCCCATTTACGGCACCATATTTATTACGAATTTTTTTCTTTTTAAGGCTGCTATTTGAGTTGAAAGTGAAATAATTCTTTTTATCGTGAAATTGCTTTTTATTAATATATAAATTTTAGTTAATTGGGTTTTATGCTTTGTTTGGATAATTATTCTATATTGTTTCATAATATATATCGTATCGTATCTTTTATTTAATTTTTTTTAAGAGTAAATTATGAGAATCATTGTGGATTTTTAGGAGAAAAGGGCCAAAGGTATCTCTCACATGATCTCCGCCTTGGAATAATAACACAAAGATTCCATCAATAAGTTAAACTTGAACGACTCCTAATTGGTCACCAAATATTCACTTTTAGTTCCGTCAATACTTATTGCTTCATAATGTATTGTTTTTTCTACTTTTTTCACTCTGTATTCAATTTTCATATCAAAGCTCTGATTAAATTCGAGTCGTGCATTGCACAGTTCATTTGGGAGTGGCGTATCGAAGGTTTGAATTCGAGATCTCTAATTAAAAGGTGGAACAGTCTTACCACTGCATCACAATTGATATTGGTGCATTTTAAATTTTACTTTTACCTTAAATATTTATACTAATTCAAAATTAAAATGGGTAATTTTTTATAATTATATCTTCAATAAATTAAAATTGGTGTTTTAAAAAAATTATAATTATATCTTCAATATTGAAAATCTTTTTTAGTGGGCTGAAGGAGCAGTCCATCCAAGTAAGGCGGTGCAAAATTGATTGCATTAGGCCCAACAAAATTTATCCCAATTCAATCGCGCACAAATCGATCGTCGATTTGTCATTTGCGGAAGTCAATTGTATCGCCACCGTGCTCTCCGCCGTCGGCAACCTATCTCCGGAGAATTCAGCCGTAAGTTCCATCTTGCTCTTCACCTCTCCTTCTGACAAAAAATCTCAAGTGAAATTGGAGTGCCGGAATAAAATTGTGAATCGCGAAAACAGTTTTATCTATGTTGATTTATATAGCATGTATTCTATCAGTAATTTTCGATTTTTTTTAATCATCTCTTCCTCCTTCGAGTAAAGTACCTTGGTTCCTAATCTCAAAATTCTAATGAAAAAATAGGAATTTATGAAGTTAATCTAGTAGTGGGGATTAGGAAATCTGAATTAGGTTGCATTGCTTTATTTTTGAGCCTCAAATCTGCTCTTTTCATGTGTATTTGGCTCCAAAGGTTTTATATATCAAATGCAAAATTACCAGTATTTTGTGAGTTTTTAGTTATTGTTATAGAAGCTATAAATCTCAAGTAATTTACCTAATTTATGATGTCTTGCTTCTTATAGTTGAATCGAACTAATAGACAACATATGAGAAGAACATATTTTTCTAATATATTCGGGGATTTCGGATTTGAATGACTAGTTGAGTACAGTCTGCCGATGACCATAGTTTAGCTGTAAAGTTCAATTTTTAAGGATAATATAGGTGATAATCATTTATTAGGCTCACATCCAGTTCGAATCATTCTGTGCGCAGAAAGAAGTCTGATATTTAAGTGAAGAAGGGTAGAGGGGCGGGTCTATTATCCTTTGAGCTTCTAACCATTGGTCATTGGCCATTGGCTCTGGGGGTTTCTTGATTATTAAAAAATTATAACTGATAACATTTTGTTGCTGCAGTCATGCAACTGCTCTAATTTGTTATGTTTGATCTTGATTTCCAGGATAGTGTTTGAAAAGGTAAATTTCTACAGGACTTGGTGTTAAGAGACAACCCTGATTATGCTTTCAGGATTGAAAATCATACCACGCGAACACGTAGAAAAGGTAAGCTTACTAACGCTTTCTCATCACACAGTAGAAATCCATCGTGATGAAGTAGCATGATTCGCATTGGTGTTGAGATAAACTTTGTTCTTTTGTGTGATTGTTGCGAATGTTTCTTGAAATTTGTGGAAAAACTTCTTCTTTATTGAAGTGGATAAAATTTTGACCTTTATCTTTTCGGGTTCTTTAGTTGTGTATGAGAATGTCTTATGCCTCTGATGCTCGTGGCCAATTTGGTGTTAGGCAAAGGATGAAAGCTTGGATGATTCTCGAAAACAGAGGAGGAGATCTGGTCATAAGAAGGATAGGGAGAGAAAGAAAAAGAAAAAATCTCGTTCCACTAGTTCTGATGATGAAGACCTTGATAAAATAAGAGCAAGGTCAAAGAAAAAGAAGTGGTATGCCTCAGATGAGGATTTGTCCTCGTATTCAGATGGAAGTGAGAGTGATAGTGCTTCTGATTATGAGAGAAAGAACAGTAGTAGGAAGACAAGTAAGAAGAGAAGAAGCAAGCACGGGAAAAGTAAAGAAAGAAGTCAAAGTTCTTCATCTGAGTCTGAAAGTGAGAAAAGGAAGAGAAGTAAGAAAGACAGACAAAGTCGGAAAGAGGGTGATGTACTGCAAAATAACTTGCTTGGTACGTATAGATTGTGTTATTCTCCAGTTAATTGCACATCGTCCCTTCCCCAAAATTAAATGAAGGGAGTAATTTATTTAGTTAATTTTTCTGTGGAATTTTTAGATAATGACTTTGATGGATCTAAGTTGCGTAATGATCATGAACTTATGAGAAAAGAAATGGGGTTGGATTGGATGCTGCGGCCTAAAGACAATGTGGATAAGATTCCCGAATCAGTTTCTAACTGTTCAGCCAAGGAGACTCCAGCTGAAGAGGTATAATTCTGGTTGATTTTATAACCTCGTGCAACTTTATATGCTCGTTACTTTCCATTGTATTATATCTTTATACAACAACATACCCAAGTAAAAGAAGAAGAAAATAATGAAGAAAGCATAATGGTTAATAAGAAAAGTAGTGTTAAGTCTAAAAGAAAGAAAGAAACAATAACAACAACAAAATAGTGTGGTATTCGAAAACACAATACACAACATAAGGCAAGAACTACTAGGGTACGACTAGTACTACGACAGGCACTAACAAGCCTAAACCTATGCATGACAAGACAATATTGCGGGCTTTCTTATCAAGCCTTATGCCTTATGCCTTTTGTTTTATATTTAATTTGCTTTTATCAGTTTGTTCATGTTAAAAATGCAAGAGCTAGATCTAGTTGACGTCATATATTGTTCACATTGAAAAAGCAATAATGCTATGTGTTGCTATACATCCAGTCTTTGGGGATTCTTTCATTTGTTTGTTAATTATGTTAATGTCTTTATTCCAATGTATCAAAAGATTTATTTTGAATGCACAGTGACTGAACCTCCTGAATCTTTTGTATACCAAGTGCTGCTACTCTCTTCAATTCATTGAAGGAAAATGTAGTAGTAAAGGTAATCTTCTCGCACTGCTTGATATTGTTATGTACTGACTGGACCAGATTGGCATCTTGTTTTAGGTGACAAAAGTAAATCCCAAAGAACTGAACCCATATTTGAAGGATGGAGGAGGTGGTTATCCTGATGATTCAGAAGGAACAAAGAGTGGTGGTAGCCAACTTCTGTCTTCTGCTGTTGTTGGTGATGGAGGTGCAAGTTGGAGGCTTAAAGCCTTGAGACGAGCTCAAGAACAAGCAGATCGGGAAGGACGGAAGCTTAATGAGGTTGGCATTTCAGTGATTGTCTTACACTTCTACTGCAGTCACTTTCTAACATTAATATTTACAGGTGGCAGCAGAACGCTGGGGATCACTTAGTCAACTTGCGGTTTCTGTGTCTTCTGGTAAAGCTGCACCAACCCGTGCTCACCTTCATGCTATCAAACGGAGGCAAGGGGCAATGGATGACAAGGAAGCTGTTACAGACAAAAGAAATCAGACTTATGCTAGAAAGGTAATGTCGGATAAGAGTTGTTGACTTTACTAAAGGACAACATTAGTTGCTTTGTATTGCTTTGGTTATTCTTTACATCTTACGCTTATATATTTGTGATTTTAGTGCTTGATGGAATAACTTTATCAAGTTTTTGTTAAATTAATGTTGACTTTTTTCTTAACAATGTCGTAGTCTGATAACTAGGAGTCTGACCTTGCTCCTTATAAATTTAGATGGAAGCTGTGCTATTTCCTTTACTGAAGAGGGAAATGACAATTTGGCTATTTTTGATCTGTGTTTTATTGGTGTTAATAGTCTCATAAACACGTGCTTGCAGGAGACGTCCCCTGGTCGTTCAAAGATGCGGATGCCCACCAACCTTAAAGACTCTTTATCATGGCGCAAAGAGAAAAATCAGAACATATCCAATGCAGATGCGGGGCTTATTGCCACTGCAATATCTAGTGTAAATAAATTCTCCAACGATGGAAATTTTATGCGTGAATTTATGCATGAAAAGAGCGGTGATTCCAGCCATGCTCCTGATTCTTCAAATCCAAAGTCAGGGGTCTTGGAATCAAAACCAGATTTACCAGTATATGAGAGAACAAGTGAAGATGCAACAAATATCAAACCAGCATTGACTGCAAATCAATTAGCTGCAAAAGTGATGCAGCTTCGAATGAAAGGGATGCATGATGAAGCTGAAAAACTTCTGGTGAGCAATAAATTCACTCTCTTTTGTAGATTATTCAAAACAACATGACGGTTAGTCAAGACCATGTGTATTTCAAGTGACATCACTGATATTTGATGTTGCAGGCTTTTAAAAACATATCAATAATTTGTAACATGTCATCTGCTTTATTATTGACCGTAGGTGCCAAAAAGTTTCATCTATCCTAAGATCTATTTTCTAGCTAGTAGGATCTTCTAAATTGATGACTTCATGAGACTCTATGTTTATTGCTTGCTTTGCCCCTTTCTTCAAAAAATTAGCGACAGTTAAAACATCTCCATGTTGGCAGCTTACCGTTTCTGTGAGCAAGTAAAGTGGAGAGCTGTATTATAAGACTCAATGACACTTATTCTCAAGTTGACAGTTTAGACTTCCCTGGTTGTAATCAACTTACGATATGTCACTTTCTTTTTCCAGAAAGAAGCAGAGGAGATGAAAACTAAACAAACTGCTAATGATGTGTTGAGTAGACCACAGATAGATGGGAGCACAAGCAGGTATTTTTTTACTGAATTGTCTAAAAGTTTTGTTTGTTTTAATGCCTATCAGTAACTAAATGTATTGGCTTTAATCCCTTGCTTAGATATGTGATGCATGACCTATCTGCTCGGCAAAAGAATAAAGCGGAGGATGCAGATGTGCATCTTGCTCAGAAGATAGTGCAAAACAAAAAGTATACTACATATGGTCAGGCAGATGATGAGTATGATTATGATGATGGGCCGAGGAAAAAGTCCCGGAAGAAAGGAGGGG
The DNA here is from genome assembly GCA_036553675.1 of Solanum okadae. Lineage (NCBI taxonomy): Eukaryota > Viridiplantae > Streptophyta > Magnoliopsida > Solanales > Solanaceae > Solanum > Solanum okadae. The sequence continues at coordinate 55,833,967 of CM071686.1, forward strand.
TGGAGAATCATAAATCTCTTGAGACTGCTAATCATGCAAGGCGCATTTTGACTCAGCAGGAGAGATGCCAATTCTGCTTTGAGAATCCAACAAGACCAAAACACCTGGTGGTTGCCATTGCAAACTTCAGTTACTTATCACTGCCGGTATGGCGGTCGATTTCCCCGGGTCATTGCTGCATCTTGACAATGCAGGTGATACTGAACTCTTCTCTGGTCATATATCTATAGGTTATATTTCGGTCATTCTTGTGAACTGTACAATTTGCCAGTTAATTGAATTCCGAAGAAGTAATCTTTAGTGTGCTAGATCTCTAGAGTAGTGTCTTATGAGCAATGCTTAGCTCCCTACTCCTCATTTGTCTGCTTTTCAGCGTTTCAAGAGATCACTTGTATCAGAAGTTGACTTTTAACGATGCAAAAAGGAAGAGATCATTTACATCAGAAAAAAATAGTTTCTTTTGTGGTAGATGCTTCAGGATATTATTGCTGCCAAAAATCTTGTTATAGTGCTACCTTTGCTCTGCCAATTCTTTGCTGTTTTTTGTCATAGTGACCATTGCTTTCTCTTGGAACAGCATGAATCAGCTACAAGATCTCTGGATGATAATGTCTGGGAAGAGTTTAGGAACTTCAAGAAATGCCTCATTATGATGTTTGCGAAGCAAGAGAAGGATCTTATTTTTCTCGAGACTGTGATGAGTTTGGCCCGGCAGAAGCGGCATTGTTTGGTAGAGTGCATTCCTTTGCCCAAGGAAGTTGCAAAGCAAGCACCCTTGTACTTTAAAAAGGTTTGCAAAACCATCTTGTGTGTTGTCTGTTTTATTTTTATAGCACTGTCTATCAAATTTAGTTTCGTATGATTTAGAAAATATGAGGTTGCCTAGTCTTCCGTAAATATGATATGAAGGGATTAAGGGATTTTTGGTAAAACATTTGAAGGGTTACCAGTTGGTCTCCTGTCAAATATGATTAGAATTTGGTGTGGGATTTGTGAAATATGAACCCTCATTATAGTGGCAGTGAGTCTTGCTTCTTGGTCTTGTACTATTATCGAATCATAGGATGTGCTGACTGCTAAGACGTGTTAATTTCCCCAGGGATTTGGTCTAGTGGTAAGAGTATAACAGGTGATTTGGTCTAGCTTAGAGCCTTAGACTACTTGTACCAGAGATGAAATGTTTTTTCCCCTTCTGTACTGGAGCTAACTGGTTACACCTTTTGTAATTTGGCATCTTCCTGATGCCCATGCAATGATATGATCTTTTACTTTATCATATAAAGAAGAGTATAACAGGTGATGTGTGGGGGCACGTGTTACGTGTTCGAACTCCACCATAGACTTAGGTCTTGTATTTAAGTGGAGAAGGGTGGAGGTGCAGGCCTATTATCCACCAAATTTTGAACCATGCAACGTTTACCCTTGGGGATTTCTTGGTCATACAAAAGTTCATAGGATGTGCTAGGCGTATTTGGAACTAATATTATTGCAATTGCATCTTTTCTTATGAATTAATGCTTATGTATTGCTGTGAAAGAAACATAGAATTGTTTTTTGGCTCTTAATAGACCTGTTGGATATCAGAATCAAGTACCTTAGGATTTGGTTGAAGCAAAGAATGAATATAGGCACCGTCTTCTAGAAAAACTCAGGGTTACGCTTGCCATGTGTGCTCATTCTTTTGTTCTTTTCCCTTTCTTTTGCTCCAATTTGTTGCTGTGTCTATTTGAAGCAATTTTCTCTTCTGCACTTGCTCATAACAAATATCCACTGTAGGCGATTGATGAAGCCGAAGATGAATGGAGTCAACACAATGCTAAGAAACTCATAGATACAAGTGTAAAGGGTTTGCGGGCATCAATCCCAAAGGATTTTCCCTACTTCCATGTTGAATTTGGCTTAAACAAAGGGTTCGTTCATGTAATTGACGATGAAAACCAGTTCAGCAGCAGTTTCGGCCTCAATGTGGTAAGAGGGATGCTGAAGTTGCCACCCGAAGACATGCATCAGCATCGAAGGCGTGAATCAGTTGACACACAAAGAGAAGCTGTTGCAAGTTTTGCAAGAGATTGGGACCCTTTTGACTGGACTAAACAGCTTTGATCGACTAACATTAGGTGTATGCACCTGTATTCTACGCTTAAGTTTCTTATTTTTAGCTTGAAATATGTTGAAGGAGGTTGTATTTGTAAAGGAAATGCAATTGATCATATTCATAGTATCACTACTATTGCATAATTGTGATTAGGGGTGTACATGACCGGATTGGTTTGGGTTTTTCAAATATCAAACCAAACCATTTGTGTAAAAATTTTAAATTTAGAAACCAAATCAAACTAATAAAATTTGGATTTTTTCAACTTCGGGTTGGTTCGGGTTTTTCAAATATCAAACCAAATCATTGTGTTGAATTTTTTAATTTATGAATCAAACCAAACTAATAAACCTTGAATTTTTTCAAATTTTTGGATTTTTTCGGTAAAGTTTGCATACAAACATATAATTAACTTGTGCTTCAAATATTTTTTTAGTCCAACCAAAATATAATTATCTAAGGTGTTTTTCAAGAAAATAACACAATATGAGATGAGTGATGATATTAAAATATTCAATAAAAAATAATAATGAAATCATCATATAAATAAATATTGCAAAGTCATAATGAAAAATGATCATAATTTAAAAGTACTAAATCATGCTAAAATAAGTTTAATAAGTATTAGTTACATTACTAAATATTTAAGGAAAATTAAAATTAGATTATGTATTTTAATTGTCTAAATCAATGTAAAACGAAAGGACAAATATTCAATATTATTGTCATATTATTGTCATTCTTAGTGTAGAATTGATTTTCTTTTTGCAGTAATATTAATTTGATTTTGATTTAAGTTTTATTATAATTATCAACATCTATGAACTATAATCTTTATTAGATCATGCCGAATTCTAAGTTTTAAACTTGAAATAATATATTAAAAGATAAAAACCTATGAAATAGTATAAGAAATATTTTAAAATTATATCAATGTAAATATTTTTATGTATAAAATAAAATTTTAAAATTACATATATAATGTCGGGTTGGTTTGGTCTCGGGTTGGTTTTTTTTAGTTAAAACCAAACCAACCCAAATATAGTCGGATTTTTTAATCCAATACCAAACCAAGTCAAACCAAACCACTAGTCGGATTTTTTTTTTCGGTTTGACTCGATTTGCGGTTCAATTTTGTACACCCCTAATTGTGATATACTTGAATTTGAGTAGCCAAATTTCGAGCTTTAATTTCGTACCTGCAGTAATTTAAACTCACACTGGTAAACTGAATCCGTCAAGCCTTACTATTGAATTGTAGAGCATCAAGCAAGGATTAATCCAAATTTATCATTTATCTTTGAATATTTATTTGGTCATAAAATCTTATCTCCAAATATCAAGTACTTACAATTATTACACATTTTTTTATGTGTCCTATATAGTACTGACAAAATGACCCATAAAAAAGAATATCATGAGGGGACCATGGCTCTTTAATAGCAAACATGCATGATTGAGTTGAATGATTTTTATTTTTTTTATAAAAATGATATAATTGTAAGTACTTGATATATGCCTAGATACATATTTTTTGTTACGTAATAGAGAGAGGCGAACAAGAACATGAGGGAGGCGAGCAAATTTATCTATGTATCCTAGATAATACGTGTATATACAGTTCTCTCTAGCTTTATATAAATACAAACACAATTTATACATTTGTGTTTGTATAAAGTGAAAGAGGCGCGCTAGTGAGTGGCGAGTGAGATTTTAGAGAGTGGCAAGCGAGATTCAGGGGAGAGAGGCGAATGACAATGTGTTTGCTACGAATTAGAATTAAATGAAACTGTAGCTATGACTTTTATTTTGAATTAATAATTTGCTATAATGCACAATTTTCCCTATTATAAACTAGCGTGAACCTAAGTAATTAACTTCTAAATTAATGGAATTTATGTAGGTTTTTATTTTTAAAAATATAAGTTTTTTTTTAATAATTCAAAATTACCGAAATGGGTATACCCTACAATTAATAATTTAAATATTTTAAAAAGTATATATAAAAAATAAAATTAAAATAATAAATTTATTTAACTCTCAAACTTAGAAAATCATCACATATTGAGATGGGAGCGTAAAATAATCTTTGGTTGGCATTTGGCAAAGGAAACGAATTTATCGAGGTTGCATTAGCTTAAATTTTGCGGCATTAGATTTCGTATTCTTTTATGGGGAAACGAATTTCTTATGAATCAAACTGTTTTTTTTTTACGTAGTTTTTAAAATATATAAATTTTATATCAAAAAAATTAAATTTTTTATATCCAAATAATGCCACATAAATGCATTGAGATAAATGAAATATTTTTTACGTGAAAATTAGCATACAAAAATCATAAAACATGAAAATCAAGTAAAAGAAAGCTTTCTATATTCCTTTGCACAAGAATATTAAGAATTTATACAATCGATCACGATTTGAGAACTAGTTTATGTAATTACTATTTCTTATTTTGCCAGTATATCTTTGTTCATTCTGGTGAAGTGTATATACATTCAGATAAGATCTATTCTTAAAATATTGAATTCATGTGAATTCAGAAATCAATCGTTTTGTATCTCTCTTTGAGACTTTACTTTTTTTTTTTGGAACTACACGTAAATTCAATTTTCACCGTCCTCCTTCAAAACATAATATTTTTTTCCTTATCTTCAAATTGTTCAACATGGAGTTGTTAGACACCACTAGTATGTAGTACCTCACTACAATGAAGGCAACCTATGCCTATAAATTTGTGTGATGCACAATTCACTCAATTCCTTCTACTCTTGCATCTTGGGTTATGTTGTAGAAATGCCTGTGGTTGGTTAATTAATGGATTATTATTGAAGTAATTAAGCAGCCGCATGTCGAGAATAATTAGGGTTCATTATAACGTCTCCATGTATTCTTACTATATATAATGGAATAAATAAGTGTGGCTTAATTAAATGTGTACTACTTTTTCTGTTTCAATTTTTTTTTGTATAATTTTGATTTAACACATAATTCAAAAAAATAAAATAAAAATTTAAATCTTGTGATCCTCAAACAAAAATATATTTGTTGTTCGTCTTAATTGAATAATCTCATGACCAAACAACTAAATCTCATGAGAGTCTTTCTTCAAAGATATTCAAAGTCTATTATTTATCAATAACAACTACTCCATCCGTCTCATTTTATGTGAGGTAGTTTGACTCGGCACAGAGTTTAAGAAAGAAAGGAAGATTTTTAAAACTTGTGGTTCAAAATGAACGATAAAAAATTGTGAGGCTGTAAATAATTTCATTAAGGGTAAAATAGACTTTTTATAGTTAAATTGTTACTTAATATAGAAATGTGTCATTCTTTTTGGGACTGACTAAAAAGGAAAGTAAGTCACATAAACTGGGACAGAGGGAGTAATAATTTATCGTATATAAACTATAATTTTCCAATTAAGAGTATTTGTTAGGCGTTACTCCTTCACTATTTCTTTTTTTTTTCCTTGTTATTTTGTCCGTTTGTATTTGTGTTTTCTTGTTGATAAAGTGTATATATTTTTAGATAAAATTTATCCTTAAAATATTGAATTCTCGTAATTTCAAAAATCAATCCTCTGTATCTCTCTTTAAAACTTAAACATCTTTGGGACCATATATTTAATTAATGTGCGATAGCTAGGATTTGAATTGTAATCCTCTGTATCTCTCTTTAAGACTTTAACATCTTTGGGACTATATATTTAATTAATGTGCGGTAGCTAGGATTTGAATTGTAATTGTCAAACTAGTCCCCCTCTCCCGGCCCCCACCCCCAACTCCCTCCCCACTACACCCCAAAAAATAAAAATAAAACGTGACAATATGTTATACTTTCTTTGGAACAAATTAAGAAGGTTGAGGGACCAATATGTATTTATTTCTAATTAGAGGTTTTTGTATATACTTTTATCGTTAATTTTTTGAGTTGTGTATACCCTTAAAACTAACAGATGGACACGTGACTTCGTCTCAATAATTTACCTGATTTATTTAATTTTTTACCCAAAATCAAATTCAATAGATTTATCATAAATTTTATATTTGTTTTGAAATTCATTAAATATATATGTTTAAATTAAAATTTGGAACTCATGTATTGTTATTTGAGTTCATTATCGTAAATTTAGAATTATAACATTTAACTCCTAAATCCGTCTCTATTACTTACAAAATGATTCATCAATAAAAACTTTTCATAGCTAGAGACCATAGCATCTCTACTTTTGCTAGTAAATCTTTTTAAATTTCGCTTTATGTTGTTTTTCGGGAAAAGGCTCAATTATGCCATCATACTTTCAGAAAAGGCTCATTTATGCCATCCGTTAAAAGTTTGGCTCATCTATACCATTACCGTTTAAGAAAAGGTTCATTCATGCCTTTATTTTTTAATAGTGGTTTTGCAAAACCATTTTTTACACGTGGCCAATTATAATTCGGCCACATCATTTTTTTTGTAAAAAAAAAAATCAAAATTCTGAACAAAAATTAAATTAAAATAACCCACCCAAGTAAAGACCCACCCAAATTTTAAAAAATCCTTATAACCCATCAGTAACCCAATTATTTCATTCAATTTTTCAATCTAAAATCCCTAAGACCCTTCTCGACCCTCTTTCACTTCTTGGCATATATATGAATTTAGTATCGTGTAGTGCTTATGTTATTTAGATACTTTGGCAACCATTGAAAGCTAGCTTATGTTAGTTAGGTACTTTGTCAAGTAATTTTTAATGTAATTTTATTGCTTATTTTTATTATTTTGGTACATTGTCAACCACTAAAGCTCGACCATGGCAGTCGATAAGAACAAGCGAATTTCCAAAGGCAAGAAGGGTCGAGAAGGGTCTTAGGGCATTTAAAAAATCCACTTACAATTTTAATTTTCTTTAAAAAATGAGCTTACAAATCCAACATGTATTTTATATATTTATAGATCTTCTATGTTATTTTGTAACAATCTCCTTTAAAATAAAATTAAAAAAACCTATATACAACTAGAAAATTTATAAACGACTATAAAATTAAATCTCCCGCTTTACCCTTATCCAATTTATAATATACCGATTAGTGGTATTAGTGTATATGATGTGTCCCCCACACACTATACGTGAATTAAATTTTCACTGTTCTTCCTCACTTCTCATATGTAATTAAAAATATATCAAAACATAATAATTTTTTCCTTTATCTTCAAATTGTTCAACATGTGGTTGTTAGACACCACTAGTATATAGTACCTCACTAGTCACTACAATGAAGGCAACCTCTGGCTATAAATTTATGTGATGCACTCACACAAATTTACTCAATTCCTTCTACTCTTTACAACTAAAAGAAAATGGCGTTAAAGTTTGCTCACATCATTGTTTTCTTTCTTCTTGCAATTTGTTAGTACCCCCCCTCCCCTCTCTCTCTCTCTCTCTCTCTCTCTCTATATATATATATATATATATTTGCAAGAATATTATTAGAGTTGTAAATGATTTATATTTCTTTTGCGATATGGGGGTTGAGGCTCTGTGTGTGTGTGTGTGGGGGGTGGGGGGTCACAAAGGATTTACCTTATACTATATATACATAAAAAAAAAAATAGTTTGATCTTGTAAATATAATGTGACTAACCGGCAAAGCAGGTTCGAAAGGGCGACTTGTTCAATGACTTTGTCGATTGACATCCTTTTGCTGAAAAATTACATTATGTAGTGAAAATGTTGACTCTCTTAGTGAAAAAGTATATATTGACTCTCTTAGTGATAATGTTGGCTCTGCCAGAGTTTGGATGAATCTCCTTCTACCCTTGCTTGTGCCAAAAATTTTAGGCGTCATAATTTTCTGATAATCTAACTTGAAATGAGGTATACACTAATTGCTATTGAAATGTTTTTTTTTTGGCAGCCTTTGAAACTCTCATGGCACGAAAAGAAAGTGATGGACCAGAAGTCATAGAACTTCTAAAGGAATTTCAATGCAAAGGTCAAGTTCTTTTAAAGGAATTTGCTTTTTTAGCTTCTCAAAAAAGAGTTTTTTCTACTATTAAAAACACTTGTTTTTTTCTTAAATCCTTGACCAAACACTTCAATTCTCTAAAATATACTTTTTTAAATAAGAAGTCATTGTTGACTTTTCTGAGATTTGGCCAAACAAGATGTAGATTATTCAAGTCTGGAAAATTTTATTAGTTCAGTTGATTAATTACCTAAAATTTTATATTATTAATAACGATTTAATTCTTCACCTTAAAATCTCTTCCATTCTTCACCTTAAAATCTCTTCCGCTACTCCCATTTAAAAAAAGAAGTATATATCATGATTCAACTTGATGTCTGCTATTATAATAACACATATAGAGTATATTATTCTTGTTCTTAATTTCTTTCTCTCATTATAATTAATTATTATGTGTATATGTAGGAAAACTAAGCTGGCCAGAACTTATTGGTGTACCAACAAAGCTTGCTAAGGGGATAATTGAGAAGGAAAATTCACTCATAAGTAATGTTCATATATTATTGAATGGTTCTCCAGTCACATTGGATCTTCGTTGTGATCGAGTTCGTCTTTTTGATAACATCTTGGGTTATGTTGTAGACATACCTGTGGTTGGTTAATTAATGGATTATTATGGAAGTAATTAAGCAGCCACATGTCAAAAATAATAAGGGTTAATGTCTGTTGATTATAATGTCTCCATGTACTCTTACTATAAATAATGAAATAAATAAGTGTGGCTTAATTAAATCCTTTTACATATTGTGCATTACTTTGGCTGTTTCAATTTGTTTGTATGATTTTGATTCGATACATAATTCCAGAAAGTAAACTAGGGTTTTAATTCTTGTGGTTGAATAGAAAATATGTGGAATGTATCAAAAATGATATTTAATCTTGTAATTTTAAACATGTCAGGTAGAAAATTAAAATTAAAAGAGTTATCATAAAAGAAAAAAAATAATTTCTAAACAAAGTAAGACATAAAGTAAACAAACAAATTAAATTGGAGAGAGTATTTGTCTTAATTGAATAATCTCATGACCAAACGGCTAAATCTCATGGGAGTCTTTCTTCAAAGTTTATTATTTATCAATAAAAACTAATATTTTACCGTATATAGACTATAAGTTTCCAATTAAGAGTATTTGTTAGGCGTTATTCCTTCACTGTTTTTTTTTTTTTTTCTTGTTATTTTGTCAGTTTGTATTTGTGTTTTCTTGTTTGTAAAGTGTATATATTTTCAAGTAAGATTTATCCTTAAAATATTGGGTTCTCATAATTCCAAAAATCAATTGCTCTGTATCTCTATTTAAGATTTAACATCTTTGGGACCATATATTTAATTAATGTGTGGTTAGGATTGAATTGTAATTGTCAAACTAGTCCCCCCACCCCCACTCCCTCCCCACCACACCCCAAAAATTAAAAATAAAGGGTGACAATATGTTATACTTTCTTTGGAACAAATTAAGAAGGTTGAGGGACCAATAGTAAACAAAAATATCATTATAGGTGTGGAAAGATAAATATGTATTCATCTTTAATGAAAAAAATTTAATTTATGCATTGCATATATAAGAAAACTCCTCTGTATAAATTTCTATTAATTGTACTCTAAAGCGAATATCAAATACCGAATAAAAAACTTAAAAAAAGTAAACAAAAATAATGATACACAATTGAGAAGAATACAAAATCTAGCTAGCCTTGTTATAAAATAAAGAAGTCAAATTGCCAATAAATTAATTAAGGTTTTTTTGGTTCCTCCTATTTTGAGGCAATTTTATTGAGTTTTTTTTTTTAAATGAAAGAATTTTGAACTACTCCCTCCATTCACTTTTACTTGTCACTTTTGACATATCAAGAAAAGACAATAATTTTTTTTCCATATTTTACCTTCAACATTAAATACTTATTTTTCAAGACATCATTTAATTGGATTAGTTTGGTAAAATACCTATATCAATAATTATTTTATTAATGAATATGACAAATCAAAGTGTGATGTAAAAGTGAACAAAGGGAGTACTTTAAATGAATTTTATTTCATTTAAATCCAAAAGTTTATTGAAACAAGATTATTCCCCATTTAAAAGACAATAATAAAAACTCAGCATAATGCTCCAACCTTTATATTTCCAATTTCTAAGGAGGAAAATGCTTTCCTAAGCCTTTTTTTTTTTGGTAAAGAAGAAATTTTTTCATTAAGCATAATCAAGATCTTCTATGTTATTTTTTTAGTAATCTCCCATTACAAAAACCATAAAATTAAACTAGAAAATATTTATAAACGACTATAAAACTAAATCTCCCATTTCATTCTTGTCGAATTCATAATTTACAAAATAGTAGAATCAATGGACAGTGGATGTCCCCCACATATTACGTTTGAATTCAAAAATTATTCCAATGTATCAATGAATATGGATAAGTAAAAATAAATTGTAACGACCTAATTTCCGTCGTTATGGAAAAGCCAATGGGGAAAGAATTGGGGCCAGAATTTTTTTTCGTAGTAACTTGGAATTTCCCAACCTAGTCTAGATTTGGACAAAATCGGAGTCATTAAGGTGTAGGGAAATCTGGTAGCAAATAAGAGATCTATTAATGAATATGATTACATGAGTGGATAGTTAAGACGTTAAGGATCCCGTACGACTTTACGGAATTGAATTCGGGCGAGTAGAACTTCCAGAATCGATCTTGGCGTAATGTGTATTTTCTGAGCGTCGTTGGTTAGAGGTGTGCTGTGAAATGGGAATTTTGGAATTTTTGAATTAACTCTCTGTCTCGAGAATGCCGCTTTGGCACTGGAATTCGCCGCTCTGGCGGGGAAGCTACAGCGGGATGAGGGCTGCTGTGGTGGGCTCGACGCGACTTAAGGTCGTTAATAAACCCCTAAACGACTTTATTATGCACTTTTCAATTTTTAGAGCTAAGGTACGAACCCATGTGACTCCTATACGTTTTTCACCATTCTTGAGGCTAAAGGTAAGTTTTTCACTCTCCGAATCCATTTTTCGATCTGTAGAATGTAATAGAATGGGTGAATATTGATGGGGGGGGGGGGTTTGTTATATGATTTATGGTGAAAGAAACCCTAATCTGGGTATGGGGATCAAGGGTTTGTCTAGGGTTATTGAGTTTGTTATAATCCAGATAATTAGACCTTTGATTGTTGATCCTTGCGTATAAATTGTTGGTTTTAGACCACGAACAAGCAGGAAGAATTCGGAAAGGGAAGATTCAAGTGCCTTAGGGGATTCAAGCTTGGATTCGAGGTAGGTGATGGTTGTGATTTCATGTTGGTGGGATATATGCTTGTAATTGCTTCATTATAATGCATATATGTATGTGAATGTTGCATTATTGATCACCCTAATCGTAAATGAGGATAATTGAATAATTGTATGCCATGAATCACCTCTTGTTGTATGATTGTGAGAATATACATTGTGATTGTGATTGTGGTTTGTTGAATGGGCGGGTGTCACGATCCGACACACTAACTGGGATCGGTTACCACGTTCCGGCATAAATATGGGATCGGTTGCCACGTTTTGGCATAAATATGGGATCGGTTGCCACGTTCTGGCATAAACATGGGATCGGTTGCCACATTCGAACACACTAACTTGGATCGGATACCACAAATTGGTATACTAACGGTTTGGGTTTGGGTTCCATTAGAGGACCATTGAATTGGGTTTCGTGAGAGGACCATTGAATTGTGTTGTGTATCTACTTGTGATGATTACGTTCATATCTAATGATGATTGATACTGGAAGACTGTATGTTGCTCTAAATTGATATAACTGTGATATGTGATAATCGTGAAACTGTTTGTTGTTCGTAATAGTTGACTAATATTGTATATGTTCGGTATATGCCTGTTTTATAATGATTGTGGTTACTTGCATGTGTCACCTATTGGGATAGCCGCGTGATCCTACCAGTACACAGTGGTTGTGTACTGATACTGCACTTGCTTGTTCTTTGTTGAGTACATGGCATCTTCAGGCGGCTATTGATAGGCCTCAGCTAGGTGACTGTTGAGCGTGATCGGATTCGAGGGTGAGCTAGTTCTTTCAGGCTGCTATGGATCTTTCTTGTTTTAGTCCACTCTTTTCGGACTCAGACTATTTGTTTAAGGTGTTTGTTTAGTTTCTGGGTTGTACCCCTCTTTCTTAGATTGGTCGTTAGTAGAGTTTTGGTACAATGACTTTCAGGTTCTAGGGGTTGAATTTCCGCATTGTTAGTTTTTTAATGTTAGACTTTTGTTAGAGTTTATGGGAACTATATTTCTTTCCTTAGTATTTTTCCTGCTTTTGTGTACTAAAATGCCTTAGTTTTGGTTTAGTTGCTTGGTTTGAGTTGTAGTAGTGGTTCTCCCACCGGAGGGTTAGTGCGGGTGCCAATCACGACGGTCTGGGTCGTGACATAAATAGAGAAATTAAATAATACTAGTTGATTTGGCTGTGTTTTTTCAAAAAGGAGAATAAAATCTCCAAAAGGGAATTGGGGTCGTTAGCCAATAATTGCATATTTGAACCATTTGACTAACAATAGAGTTATGAGTCGAATTTTTTACATGACAGATAAAATTACTCCATATAAAATAAAGATATATTTAATCCTTTTTCCATTTCCTTAAAAAGTTCACAAAATAGGTTCACTTTCTATCGGTATAAAAAAAAATCTTGAATATAATCATAAAATTTAAATATTTTTCACTCAAATGGTGATCATTAAGTTTGAGGATTGCTCTATTCTAGTCCTTGTATATATAAAAATATAACTTTTTTTACCCAAATTCTTCTTCTTTTTTTGGTTTAAAAGAAATTCCTCTTATTAATTTATTATAAAAATACAAAAGAAGAAACACTTTTATCAATTACATAATAAAATATCAGAGATGTCTAAAGAGTTAATGCATGGTTGGTATATTGGATTCACACGCAACTAAATAAATTAAAAGGCAGAATAATTAGGAGCAATATATCAATATAAAAAATACTTACAATTATAACACATTTATTATGTATTTTATATAGTGACAAAATAATTCGTGAATAAGAACATGTCATTAGGGGACCATAGCAATTTTACTTTTGGTATCATCTCTTTTTTAGTTTTTTCTTTATGTTTCCTTCCTTCAATTCCATCACAATAAAAATTTAAAAATTTAGCTATGAAATTATTATTAATTTGTTATTAAATAGCTCATAATAAATATTTCTTATGATAATTTGTCATTAGATAAAATAATTGTTATAAGATATCAAATACGCTCTCCGTCTCAAGTGAAATTTAGCTATTCGAGATTCAAATTATGAAAACTTTAACTTACATTTTAAAAGAATATTTTTTCATTGTATTGACATGAGAAGAATTGCATTATATAATACTTTTTTAACATTAAAAAAAGGTTAGGGGAAGTAATAAACTACACATTGTACTCATTAATTTTTTAATAAACATGATTTTTTCTTAAATGACACTTATTTTAGAGCAAAGAAAATAGTACAATTGCATCTCGATGAGCGAAAATTGTAAACATAAAGAGTATGTATAAATGCATGCATGCTTGAAAGGTATAATAATTAGAAACAATATATCAATATCAAGTACCTATAATTATAAACCACATTTTTGTATGTTCTATATACTGACAAAACGACTAATGAATAATAACATTTTATAGGGGACCATCTTTTTTTTATAAAAAAATATCCCTTTCTTTTTCTCCTTTTGTTTTTCTTTTTTCAAGCACCAACCTGATAAACAATGAGAATTATTAGTGTTATAAAAAGAATAAGAATGATTTTATTTATTATATTTTAATTAAAAAATGATAAATATATCCCTGAACTATAATAAATAATATGTTAATACCCTACGTTATACTTTAAGGTTTGTATATACTCTTATCGTTCTAAAGTATATAAAAAAAATAAAATTAAAATAATAATTTATTTAACTCTCAAACTTAGAAAATCATCACATATTGAGATGGGAGAGTAAAATAATCTTTGGTTGCATTAGCTTAAATTTTGTGGCATTAGATTTCGTATTCTTTTATGAGGAAACGATTTTCTTATGAATCAAACTTTTTTTTTAACCAGTTTTTAAAATATATAAATTTTATATCAAAAAAATTAATTTTTTTATATTCAAACGATGCCACATAAATGCATTGAGATAAATGAAATATTTTTTACGTGTAAATTAGCATACAAAAATCATAAAACATGAAAATCAAGTAAAACGAAACTTTCTATATTCCTTTGCACAAAAATAATAAGAACTTATACAATCGATCACGATTTCAGAACTAATTTATGTAATTACTGTTAGTGTGGTACTTTAATAATTTAAGAATTCACATTTTTTGCATGGCCACATAGATGTTGGTTTATAGCCGTTGGTGCACTTTTCATATATGTTACATTATGATGGGTGAATTGGCAGTTGATTGTTGCCATTGAAAATAATTATTACTGCATTACTATTCAGCATTACTCCAAATGGAGTTAGTGTATATGTTACAATTTTCTTGGTGCATGCAGCAACTCCCAAGCCGTTGGTGGCTTAAGTGTCACTTTATTTTCATTCTGTATTCCTCCATTATACCTTATAACATATGTAACTCCTAAGAGTATTATCTTCACTATTTAGTACCCCATTATCTTCCTATTTATTCCTAGGACGACTTCTTCTACTATAAATAGTGGTGGTCTTCATTTGTTTTACATATAAGAAAATATAGAGTGCATAAAGTTTGTTAAAAAAAAGAGAGAGTTCTTATTAGTTGAAGGGAGGTGTTCTTTTTGTGGAGCTTTGGACTCAACTCTTGTCCAGAGTTGTTGAGTTATCTTTCGTGAATAGGCTGTTGTATCCTGGAGGGGACAAGTCAAGAAGGACTATTGCTGGACCAGTGAAAAACATTTGTTGTAGTGGGCTTGAATCTCCTTAAAGAGAGCGAGATATTTGCGCCTCAGCCTGAAGAGATTTATTTCTTCATTTTTATTTTCAACTGTAATCTTGTAATTCTGCTATTTTCACTACTAGAAAGCCTCAAATTACATGGGGATTTTCTTGGGAATTTTGAAGCAAAATCTGCAGGTATCAAAGTTTGTTGCGGATTATCCTACCAATCAAAATCCATTGGAAATAAGCTCCTAGTTAATTATTACCTGTGGATTTTTAAAATCCCCAAATATGTTATCTGGGGATATTAATTTCGCATGTAATTTACCTACAAATATTAATTTCGCATGTAATTTACTGTCACGATCCAAATTCACAAGTCGTGATGGCACCTATGTTCCCAACCAATAGGTAAGCCAACCCAACATATTTTACCAAACTTAACTAACTAATAAGGTAGAAGGGTAAATAACGAGTAAAAATCTCCGACACTAAGTTCTTAATAAATACGACATGCGGAAAACTAGAATACCACCCAAGAATTGGTGTCATAAGTACAAGAGCCTCTAAATATGATGCAAGTCTAAAACTAAATGACAAATCCAAACATAAGGAATATTTTGTCTGATTACTAAAATAACAGAATAAATAAAAGGTAGAGGGAGGTGTGGGCCACGGAACAGCGAAGCATCTCACCACAACTCCAAGATACTCCAAGGTCGGACTCAAAAAGCTCCACGAGATGTGCTCGTATTCGGAATCGAATCTGCACTACAAAAGAGTGCAACAAGTGTAGTATGAGTACGAAACCACATGTACCCAGTATATCTCATAGACCGACAACGAAGAAGTAGTGACAGGAGTTTAAGTAATAAAAATAAATCTTTTACTTATTCAAGTCTATAGTACGCTTACCAGTTGAGTTTCATCAAAATAAAGATAATCAAACTTCACATAATGAACAACCACCAATAAAGCACGTAATCAACAATAACAAATGATGTAATGAGATACAGTGCAATGTGACACCATGAAATGACATGCCTCAGAATGCCAAGTACTCTCTTAACCGTATATACATGATACTCCTCGGAAATACATCGAGAGTTCATGACCCATGGGGTACCCGCGAGGTCCATATACCGACACAGACGATCTCCACGTGTCTGTGCGAACAATCTCAACACACTATCATAAAATAAAATAATTTCCGCACGGACTGTCTTCACGTGCCCAAATTATAATCTTAACATCTCACCATCCCCAGCACGGACGATCTCGACATGCCCAACTGATACTCAATCTCATGTCAATGCATGTGCACAATATAATCTCAAATAAAGGGGATGACGATGAATCTCAATCAATCAAATAACAACATAATACATAACCACCTCGACCATCACAAGTATATGAGTTCAAATAAGAACACAATCACACAAAATAATCGGTCAATAACATATCAGCTAATGCCCATATGCTTTGGTATTCTCGGATTAAAATCTGCATTCTATAGTAATAAACTTTCCCTTTATAACACCGGTACTCGTACCAATGCCCGTCACATCATTGGTACGAGACCCCCATCTTTCTCCCTTACCCATTGTCTATTCCATTTTTTAATCTTTAAATTAGGAAAACGTCCTCCAACGAAGTCTAAAAGTCTTAACATACCTTGAATGCCGAACACGTGCCACAAATCCTCAAGATTTTTCCTTCCCCTTTCGCAAAGCTTCAGAACGTTCCCAATCTACCAATTATGAAATATTTGTAAGCATGCGAGTTCATAGAAACCCATATTATTATATGTCTATCCTAGACCCAAAACTCACTCATATCTCTAATCAAGCTCCTAATTTTGATATAATTTATATGTCAAAATATATTTGCTAAATTTCAAGCCTAGGATTAAGCCTCAACTCCTCCAAATATCATGAATCTAATGATATTCATATACTATAATACCACCAAAAATGTTGTTACCTATATCCATCTATTAAAACTTCAAGAGTAATAACTATATAAAAATAATTAAATTTTAAGCCAAATAATTACTCACTTGTAACCTCACCCACGAAACAAAATAAAATAATAACCAATGGAACTACACAGATTCCATTATGCGGACATATTGTTGCCAATGATTATTCCTAATCATTGTTCAATGATTACCCTTAAAAATTAACATAAACAATTTTCTCTTCCTAATCTAGTCCAAAGAACGTTATCACCTTCCAGATTTGTTCCACTTTCCATTTCTTTCAATCCAAACAAAATTTAACCACCTCACTGTATATTCACCCTAAGAGAAAACATCACATTAATTGCTGCTAAAAAAAAATTCCGTTCCTCCACCTATTCTGACCAACCCCTCCCAATAGCATTAATATAAAAGGAATCGGATCACTTTCTGTAATAAACAAAATTATTACAGGAGCATTGCACAATTTACATATACAAATTGAAGGAATTGAAGTGCTTATCAGAAACCACCGTAACCAACCGCTGCTCTCTGCCCTTTTGTTATTATTTTTTAGTTATGACTAAGAAATTATTAACCCCTCTTTACTTAGCTTAATTTCATGGGCCACATATAAAAGGGTACTAAATGAACTATTGACTTGGCCCACTAATTATGAACTATATTAATTATTTAATAAAATTTTCATCAACTAGATACTCGTAGTTACCGAATATTCCAAAGTTTTCGATTTAAATTTAACGGGAAGAGTCAAAATAGTCCTAGTTCTCAAAACAACCTAGTGGGCCGTTACATTTACCTACAAATTTTTTCACAAGAAATTCTGAAAATTCACAAGTAAGTTTTGGTAAAAATTTGTGAGATGAGAAGGGATTAATTATTTTATTCTCTTTTGTTTCATTTGTTTTTCCTTGTTCTATTTATGCTATTTGTTTTCTCTATATTTCATTTGTTTTTCCCCCAATTTAATTAATTTAATAGTGCCTCTATTTGTTTTCTCTATATTTAATTTTTTTCTCTCCCCAATTTAATTAATTTAATAGTGCACACAAACTATTTAGTCAACCCTAAACTAATTAGTAGTACTTATTATTTAGGTTCCTAATTTAATTCCTAAAAGATCGAGAAATTAATTACTAATCACGTTAGGAGGAAGCCTTATAAGGCTGAACTTTTTATCCTCATCCACCGATGTGGTATAGGATCAGTGATTCACAAAATTACATTTTAATTTTTTTTCCAATTTTCCTTCAATAAATCAATGTGTTAAAATATTTATTTATTCTCTATTTCTAATATGTGTAAATAAAGTATTTCATCGAGTTCAAATTACATTCTTTTAATAGACGTAAATAAAGTATTTCCTTCGTCTCATGTGTCATCTTGAGATCCAAACATATTTTTCTTTGACCGTAATTTCTTGATATATTTAAATTAATTATTATTATTTATAGTACTTTTATGTAGTTTTCAAATATGTAAATTTCATAAAATAATTAATAGTATATGATAATTGGTAAAATTGTTTCACCAGTTTTAACCACATTAATTAACAGTGTTTCAAAACAAAATTTTTTTTTATCGGTGCAAAAATGTTCCCATAATTTCCAATTAAAGCAATCCAACTAATTCGCAATGACAAGACCTTGAGTAATTTCCCTTGTATGTAATTTTTGGGTAAAGTCTCATTAAATAAATCCATATCTAAATTCGTAGAAACAAACTCCCAAGTAATTCTCTAACGTAAAAAAGTTTAATTTTTTTAATATCCCCAACTAAATCCGTAGGTAGTTTTACTTGGGGATTTTTCTACCAAAATAATAAAGGAATTTATTTTTGTTCATTACTTGTGAATATACCTACGAAAATATTACATGCAAATTAATTTCTCCAACTAATTCTCCAAGTAATATTTTTGCTCCAAATTTACCTGCGAATTTCCTTGAAAAAAATTTACGCAGGTAAAATATTGCATAACTTAGGAATTTTATAATTTTGCATGTAAATTCGTAGGAAATTCCTGCGGATAGAATCCCCAAGTAAAATTTTCAAGTAATTCACAGTTTTCTTGTAGTGTTTGTAATTTTTCACTAACAATTTTAAGGAGATCAGTAATGGCTACAATTGGAAAAACCGCGGATGTCAAGATGGGAGACCTTAACAAGCCATTTCGGTTCAATGGTAACCATTTCAAGAGATGGAAGGGTAAAGTACTTTTCTACTTAAGTCTTCTCAATGTTTCTTATGTGTTAACTGAGAAAAATCATAATAAAGTTGATGACACCTCCATGGATGATGATGAACTTATTTCTCATCATGAGAAAGTGGAAAAGTACGATGGTGAAGAGGCAAGTGGCCAAGATGCACTTTTACAAAAAGAAGAGAGCAACATCACAACGAAGGTAAATTTAATTACTTCAAATAATGCTACTCTTGAAACTCACAAAAATACTTCTTTGAAGCCTAAGAAGAAATTTTTTTAAGAAAAATAATAGTAGACCTCCCAAGAAAAATAATGGTGAAAATAACCAAGCACAAAATCAACAAGTTCAAGATAAGGGGCCGTACTTTGTTTGTGGCAAGAGTGGGCATCTCGATTTTACAGATTCCGAAAACGTGGACCTAACCCTCAGGCAAACGTTACCGAAGAATCTTTTGTGGCAGTGATTCATGGTTGAGAGTGTTGATGGATGGTGGGATGATTCTGGTGCAAACCGTCATGTTTGTTATGACAGAGATTGGTTTAAAAACTATACTCATTTTGAGGACCCCAAAATCATCATGCTTGGTGATTCTCACACAACTCAAGTGCTTGGCACGGGAGATGTCGAATTGTGTTTTACTTCTGGAAGGGTATTAACTTTGAAAGATGTACTTTATACTCCTTCCATGAGAAAAAAATTTGATGTCTAGTTTTCTTCTTAATAAAGCAGGCTTTAAACAGATTATTGAATCTGATCAAACAATATGTCATTGTGAAGAAGGATATTTTTGTGGGAAAGGGGTATGCTTGTGATGGGATGTTCAAATTGAATGTTGAAAAGAATAAAGTTTCTACTTCTGTTTATATGCTTTCTTCTACCAATTTTTGGCATGCTCGTTTGTGTCATATTAATGATCATTATGTTGGAATCATGAGTAGTTTAGGACTAATCCCAATGGTTAAAAAGAATTTTGAAAAGTGTGAAGCTTGTAGTAAAGCCAAAATCACTAGAAGGCCTCGTTTTCAAGTTGAAAGAAAAACTGATTTGTTAGAATTAGTTCATACTGATATTTGTGAACTTGGTGGAATTTTAACTCGTGGAGGTAATAGATATTTTATCACTTTCATTGATGATTTTTCTAACTTTACATATGTTTACTTGATGAAAAATAAAAGAGATGCTTTTGAAAATTTCAAAACTTATCTCCATGAGGTTGAAAATTAGTTTGGAAGAAAAATAAAAAGAATTAGAAGTGGTAGAGGCCGTGAGTATGAGTCAAATGAGTTTAATTCTTTTGTTAGATCATTGGGAATAATTCATGAAACTATTCCTCCTTATTCTCCTTCATCTAATGGTGTAGCGGAAAGGAAAAATAGAATTTTGGTTGAATTGACTAATGCCATGCTTATTGAGTCACATGCACCTTTAAATTTTTGGGGTGAAGCTATTTTGACTGCTTGTTATGTGTTGAATCGTGTGCCTCATAAAAAGTCTAAATTGACACCTTTTGAATTGTGGAAAAGTCACAAGCCAAGTTTGGGATATCTAAGAGTTTGGAATTGTCTAGCCTTTGTGAAGCTAATGGATCCGAAGATTACAAAGTTTGGTAAGAAAGTTACTACTTGTGCTTTTCTTGGTTATGCTTCAAATAGTACAGCCTATAGATTTTTTAATCTTGAAGATAATATTATAATTGAATCAGGTGATGCTATTTTTCATGAAAATAAATTTCCATTTGATTCTAAAAATAGTGGGGGTCAAAGGATTGAACAAAATATTTTGTCACTACCTAGTTCTTCTACTTCTACTTAGAAAAATAAAGAAGTTAATGATTTTGAGTTAAGAAGAAGTAAAAGAGCTAGAGTAGAAAAAGATTTTGGTCCTGATTTTTATGTGTTTAATGTTGGAGATGACCCTCTCACTTTGAAGAAGCATTATCTTCACATGATTCTATATTTTGGAAAGAGGTTGTAAATGATGAAATGAAATCACTAATTTCTATAAAACTTGGAAGTTAGTTGATTTACCACCGGGTTGTAAAACTATTGGTTGCAAATGGGTCTTACGAAAAAAGTTGAAATCGGATGAATCAATTGATAAATATAAGGCTAGGCTAGTTGCAAAAGGTTTTAAACAACTAGAAGAATTAGAATTTTTTGATTCTTTTTCTCCGGTAACAAGAATTACATCTATAAGACTTTTAATTGCTATGGTTGCAATTTTTAATTTGCAAATTCATCAAATGGATGTAAAAATTGCTTTTTTAAATGGAGACCTAACTGAGAAAATTTATATGGAACAACCCGAGTCTTTTGTGGAAGCTGGCCAAGAAAGCAAAGTGTGTAAATTTACTAAATCCCTATATGGCTTGAAACATGCACCAAAGCAATGGCATGAAAAATTTGATTCCTGCATGATTAATAATGGGTTTAAAACAAATAAGTGTGATAAGTACATTTATCATAAGTCTTGGAATAATTCACATGTAATTATTTGCCTATATGTTGATGATTTGTTGATCTTTGGCTCTAACATGAATGTTATTGATGAAACTAAAAACATTCTTAGAAGCCGTTTTGATATGAAAGATCTTGGTGAGGCAAAATTTATTCTTAGAATAAAAATAACAAGAACAAGTGATGAGTCACATTATGTTGAGAAAATTTTAAAAAAAATATAACTTTCTTGATTGCAAGCATGTTGCTACTCCTTTTGATTCAAGTGTTCACTTATTTCCTATTGAAAGTGAAAATGATGTAATAAATCAAACGGAATATGCTAGCATAATTGGAAGTTTGAGATATGTGACTGATTGCACTAAGCCTGATATTGCATATGCAGTAGAAGTACTTGGCAGGTTTACAAGCAAGTCAGGTAATGAACATTGGCATGTTGTAACAAGAGTTATGAGATATTTAATTGGAACGAAAAATTGTGGTTTGTTCTATAAAAAATATCCCGTTCTACTTGAAGGCTTTTGTGATGCAGATTGGAACACTTTATAAGGTGATTCCTGTTCTACCACTAGTTATGTCTTTACTTTAGGTGGTGGTGCTATTTGTTGGAGATAAAAAAAAAAGTAAACTATAATTGCTAACTCTACCATGGAGGCTGAACTAATTGCTTTAGCTTCAGCTAGTGAGGAAGCGAATTGGTTAAGAGATTTATTATTTCAAATACCTTATTTTGAAAAACCAATTCCTCTTATTTTAATTCATTGTGATAGCACCGCTACAATTGGTAGAGTTCAAAATCGTTATTACAACGGTAAATCCAGACCTATAAGGAGGAAACACAGTAATGTAAGATCGTATTTGATAAATGGTACCATCAATGTTGATTATGTCAAATCTTGTGATAATATTGCAGATCCTCTAACTAAGGCCTTAACAAGAGAAAAGGTTTGGAGCACATCGAGGGGGATGAGATTGAAGCCTATAGATCCTTGAGTCATATATGAGGAAACCCAACCTGGGGACTAGAGATCCTATAACCAGGTTCAAAGGGAAAAACTAATCATATGATGACTTGTTGTGAAAAATGCACTATCTTTTTATTCCCTCCTTATGATGTGAGTGCATTGTTTCCTGTAGTTTGTGAAGGTTGAGTTGATAAAACTCTTAATGAATATCTGTAGTCCGTATGGGTGGAGTGTTAAGCTTACAGGAGCACTTTCGACATATTTCTCCTATGTGAGTGTGGAAGTAGGTCGCTTCCTATGAGAATTGGGCTTATTCTCAAAAGCACTCATGAAACCGGGATAACACATGGACATAACGTGTTGGCTTTTACAAGAGAAGACTTTATAAGCCGCTTACTCGGAACTTGTGTTTTCTTATCCATACCGCTTTCCTTCATAGCAGCAAAGGAGAACGCGATATTAATTCAGTCGGAGGTATCTTTCCCATCGTGGTGACTGAGTAGACATCAGGCGAGAACGGACCTTATAACCTGCACCCCGATCGCCTGGAAGGGACAAAAGAAAGATCTTGTTGTTTCTTCAACAATTTCTGATCTGAAAAAACTGCCAAATAAAACGCGTCCCATGCCGAAATATCACAAGTACCGCCTCGTCCTGGGCCATCGCACGGAAAACTATAACCGAAATCTTTTTTATCTGGCATTAACTTGGAACCACGTGCATCTAAAGCACCTTTTACTAAGATCAATGTAGTTGTATGTAAACCAAGGGCAATAGCATGATGAACCAAAAAGTCTCCAGGACCTATTGTTAAGAATAATGAATTACTATTTTCATTAACAGCATTTAACCAACCCGACAACCAGATGCTTCGACCTTGTTTGAGTTATAGCAATGAGATTTCCCAATATCATGCTAAGAATAGCTAGGATTTCCAGAATTCTGCCCTTCTAAAAGGAACATCGCGCTCATGTTAACACCTTGATTATTATGTGTGGACAATGATATTTTATTTCCCAATAGTTCAAGTTTGAGGCCACTATGACTCTAGAGTAAAAGTTATTGTTTCACTAAGTGGAGATTCAATGCAGAGCATGTTGACACCCAATTTTGACCCTCCACAACATAAATTAATCATTTCGAGCTTCTCCAATTTTAAACGATTTAAAATTATTAGTTTTATAAAATTTAAAATAATAATAATAATAATAAAAATAAATAAATAATAATAATAATATAGTTTGCAAGATTTTTAAATAGTTTGTCACTTTTCATAAATCTTAGATGATATATATGTTTTACATAATTATGTATATAATTAGTATATTTTATGATTATTCGAAAATCGTCAAAAATAATAATAATTATATTTTAAATATTGGGAATGGTTATAATTTTGAATTAATGAGTTTTATGAAATTCAAAATACTTTCAGGTTATTTTAAAGTAATTTTATCATTTTTAATAATAAATATGTATATTTTTGCAATCACGTTATTTTATAAATATTTGAAAAATTCATCACAAAAGATTTTACATTTTAGTTAAATATTTTATTAATTTACTTTAAGTGATAGTTATAATTTCGAGTTAATTAGTTTTGTAATTGAATTAATTAGTTTATAATTAAGTTAATTATTTTTTACTTCGTTAAGATTAAGAAGCTCATTAATTAATTTATATTAATTCGTCTTATTTAGTTTTTAACCAAATCACTAATTAGTTCAATTCAGTTAACTTCTTGAATTTATTGGCTATAATTGCAATCCATTTAGCAATCTTTTCAATTGGAAATCTAACCACATTTTGTTTCCCTCTTGGACCCTTTTTTGGGCCAATTCCTACCCAACAGCCCACTTCTCTTATTAATCCCAGCCCATTTCCTATCTCATTGCACAACAACAACAATACATTACAATACCCAACCCAATACAACTTCAGCAGCAACATACAATACATACAGTACCCAGCAGCCCTACCCCTATACTCTTCTCCTTCATCGCAAGAACCCAAAAACAATCCGACCTGACCCCACTTCGTTTCTTCTTCTTCTTCAGACGAAACCCAGAAGGCTAGTAAACGTCAATATCGACAGTCACTCAGACCGGAAATCCCGCAGCAATTCGCGTCCTCCACTTCCCCTCTCCCCTCTTTTCCGTTGAAAATTGGTACAATGGACAGATTTTTTTTTCTTATCTCTTCAAGATTTTGAATTTCGAATTCTATTATGATCCATCGTTTCAACCCGTTTTCCCCCCCTTTTTTTTCAATTCGAATCTCCCCTATAAATACCTATGTTCTTTCACCGTTGAGGACGGGGAAAAAAGATGAGGAATTTTACATATACGAAAATAGCTTACAAAGAGAGTTTTTTCTTTGGAAATTGGATTTTGACATAGTTTGAGTTTGAGTTTTCGGCAAATAGTCATTTTATACTTTAGAATTTCACATTTAGTCATTTGATTCTAAATTCCGAAAGGTAGTCGCTCTAGTTCTGCCCAGATTCCTTGTTTGCTAGTGGTAGTTGGATTTTGTGGTGAAAGTCGCTATTTTCCAACTCGTTTGCTCCCAGTCGCTGCTCCAAGAAAGGTAATTTCGCCCCCTCTCACTTTTCCGCCTCAATAGGATGTATTATGTACTCAATGTTTGCTAAATGCTCTGCTATGAATGACATTTGGTTTCTTCTCTTCGGTCCCCTGCATCTACTTCATTTCTTCTGTGAAATTTTGAACCATAAGCATGGGGGTAGCATAATGATAAAATTCCTTTGGGATTATGAGTTGGTAGTGAGGTTCATTGGCTTGATTGTATATTTAAAGCTAGCTGAATCTTCTTTTAATTTTTGCTCGAAATAATATACTATACATTTGGTTTCAACTTCGAGCATGCCGGATATCATTCCGTTTCTTCACTATTTGTTGGTACATTTTGGTTATCTTCTTTGCCGTTTCGATATGTCGCGGTAGCTTCTCGCCATGGTTGGCTTCATCCCGTAGGAATTATTTATGTTCTTAGGTGATTTGAATGTTGGTTGTGTTTCTCTTGTATCCTAGCTACTGATGTTATGTGTGTAGCTCACCATAATCTCGTTCTAACGTAGCTCATATTCCTATTATTCACTTACTTCCGATTTCCGAATATACATTGAGTCCTATGTGCTAAGGTTGTTTGAATTGATAATGCGACTGGTTTGAAAGGCCACTTTCATGAACATGTTATAGATTCTAATAAATTGTTGGCTGCCACTAATTTACATCGTAAGTCACTGTAATAGAAAGATTCAATCTTGTTTTGTTACTCGGCTCGCAAATTATTAATCCTTCCTGCTAAAGTGCTCGACTTTTGGGACACCTTATCGTAATAATGTTGGTTTAAGTTTAGTTCTGATGATAACTTTAATGTGTTCATTTTGAGTAAAAGAGGACGTTTAAGTTCAAATTTGTAGGTTGTTCAAAGTTTGTTCACGCCTTGGGTTTTCGATTCCATAGTCATATAGCTTGTTGTTTGCTACTTTTCTTATTAGAATCCCATTTTCTCCCTTAGCATTTATATGACTTATTAATTAGCTAAAAAGTCTAGCTTGTCATTTTAGAATTTTTAAGAATATAGTAGTTGGGTTTCATCGTCTCAAGACACCTCTTTTTCCTTGAGGAAATTGAATGCATTTTTTTGTGCCTAATTAGTGTAGTTAAGTGACACATCAATTTTGTTTGTCATATTGTTTTTAATTGCCTAGACATGTAAAGGGAATTTTAGGCAATGCTACTTGTTTGTTAAAGTAGCAGCTTGGACTAGTTTAAATGTACTTGTATGTTTTGGACTCAATTGAGCTTAGTAAAGCCCTTGTTATCCTTCCCTGTCTAGCTCATCATAGGCACTGTCCCCATTTGGTTTTTTAAAAATTATTGCAATAACTCATTTTACCATAAGTTGTGTAGTTTCATTTTAATGCATTGTTATGTTATCATTTTAAATACTAATCTTCATTTCCTTGCTCTTTTACATGTAAATTTGCTCTTGAGTTCACCACGAACTCCCATCTACTCTCCTTGCATCTCGAGTGGGCTCAAAACCCGACAAGTCTTCTTTTATCGAGTAAAACAACCTTGGGAAATCGAAGGATAAGTCTTTGGAGTTGACGTACAGGTCTCGAAAAGCAGAAAAATGGGTTGTATACACCCTATATACACTGATATACATCAGATGTATACAAAAACGGGAATTGGATTAAGCCCAATAGTAGCAGCGAATTTGGCCCAAAAAGGGCCCAAATTCAATTTTCTCCTTTACCTTTAAATTATTTTATTGTCTTTTATTTTGTTTTTCTTATCATTAACTCTAATTTTATAATTTTTAATTAACTTAATTAAGATTCCCCAAAAGATGAACTATTTTTTTTGTGTTATTTCACTTTTAACAAAGTCTTGTGTTCATTTATTTCATTAATCATGTATATTGGTCAAAATTTTATGCCTTTAATTAAGTTAAATCTTTTGTTAAAATATATATATATATATATATATATATATTCTTTAATGCCTCTCACTCAATCACTTTTTTACTCATTAAAAAATGGTTTAAATGTTAAAGTATTTTTTTTACTCAAGTAAGCTTTAAAAAAATGTTTTTTCCTTACCTAGTCACTTTCTCAAAAAAGGTTAGTGAATTAATAAAAAATGTGATTTTCATGCTTTAATTTATTAAATTGGTTTAAATTATTATTTCAAAATGAATTAAATAAATTCTAATTAATCTAGTTTTATTAATATTCTAATCACTTGCAAATTTAATTCAAATGTTTCATGTTTGGGTCCCTTTCTTTAAAAAATAAAATAAAATAAAATGCGTCATTTATTTAATTATTTTTTCAAAGTTAATCAAATATATATTTTTTTATGTTAAATCATTATTTCCAAAAAATAGTCAAATATATTTTAGTCAAGTCGCAGGTCAACTGAATGTTAGCGGGCACTTCGAATGCTTAAACCCTTCTCGAAGTATAAATTGAACCCCGAACCCTCTTTGGTATTTTCAAATGATTTTTTCTGTTTAAATCTTTGAAAATTACAAGTTTTATTAATTTCTTTAAAAAATTAAGTGGCAATTCTTTTTTAAGTATTTTTCTCAAATTGTTTTATACTTAGAACATTTCAAAAAAGTGATTTTTCTATAGATAGGAAAATTACGGCACAACAGAGCATACCTTCATTATGCATAGTAATCTTCATTCAGCTTATGAACTCTCTTATCTAATATTAAAATGAGTGGGGGATTGATAGAGTGGCATTTTAATAATTTAAGAATTCACATTTTTTGCATGGCCACATAGATGTTGGTTTATGGCCGTTGGTGCACTTTTCATATATGTTACATAATGATGGATGAATTGGCAGTTGATTGTTGCTGTTGAAAATAATTATTGCTGCATTACTCCAAATGGAGTTAGTGTATATGTTTCAATTTTCTTGGTGCATACATCAACTCCCAAGCCGTTGGTGGCTTAAGTGTCACTTTATTTTCATTATTTATTCCTCAATTATACCTTGTAACATATGTAACTCTTAAGGCTATTATCTTCACTATTTAGTATCCCATTATCTTCCTATTTATTCCTAGGAAGACTTCGTCTACTATAAAATAGTGGTGGTCTTCATTTGTTTTACATATAAGAAAATATAGAGTGCATAAAGTTTGTTAAAAAAAAAAAAAGAGTTCTTATTAGTTGAAGGGAGGTGTTCTTTTTGTGGAGCTTTGGACTGAACTCTTGTCCAGAGTTGTTGAGTTATCTTTTGTGAATAGGTTGTTGTATCCTGGAGGGGACAAGTCAAGAAATACTACTGTTGGACCAGTGAAAAACATTTGCTGCAGTGGGCTTGAATTTCTTTAAAAAGAGCGAGATATCCGCGCCTCAGCCTGAAGAGATTTGTTTCTTCATTTTTATTTTCAATTGTAATCTTGTAATTCTGTAATTTTGTAATTTTTCACTAACAATTACTACTTCTCTATTTCTTTTTTTCTTCTTGTTATTTTGCCAGTATGTATTTGTTCATTCTAGTGAAGTGTATATATATTCAGATAAGATCTATCCTTAAAATATTGAATTCACGTGAATTCAAAAATCAACAACTTTGTATGAAAAAATAATTAATATCCCTTTCTTTTTTTTCTTTTGTTTTTCTTTTTTCAAGCTACTCTCCCGTTAATCTTTCCGTGAGTAAAATAACAACAGCCTAGGGACAAAAGTGCAACAACTTGATAAACAATGAGGATTATTAGTGTTGTATGTAAAAAGAATTTGAATAATTTTGCTTATTATATTTTTAATGGAAAAATAATAAATATACCTTTGAACTATCACAAATAATATGTTAATACTCCCTGTTATATTTTAAGATTTGTATATACTTTTACCGTTAATTTTTCAGATTGTGTATATCCTTAAAACTAACTAATGTACATGTGGCTTCATCTCAATAATTTACCCGTGTTTTATTTCTTTTTACCCAAAATCAAATTCAATAGATTTATCATACATTTTATATTTGTTTTGAAACTAATTAAATATATATATATTTAAATTTAAATTTGAAATCCGTGTATTATTACTTGAATTCATGATCGTAAAATTTAAAATTATAACATTTAATTCTTAAATCCGCCTCTATTTCGGACCAAATGATTCATCAATAAAAACATTTCGTAGCTAGGGACCATAGCATCTCTACTTTTGCTAGTAAATCTTTTTAAATTTCATTTTATATTGTTCTTTCCTTGTCATTGAGAAAGACTTTGAAAACATAAATAAAACGTGTCGTGTCATTTTCTGAAATTTCCCCACTTTTTTTTATTTGAAAATATACTATCAATTATTGATGGGCTAAGTTACTCGGTACCTATCATAACGTTTATTATTAAATTCACCAGACCCCTCACTAACTCCCTATAAATATCCATGTGTAACCAATGAGTCTTACACCATCACACAATTATTTGAAAGAAAAATAAATAAAAGCAATGGAGGGAAAGAGTATGCTCAAGTTATCTCATGTGCTTGCTTTCTTGCTTCTTGCATCACGTATGTAATTAGCCCTTCATTCTTTTTTGTGGTTCGATTAATTCAAATTTATACTGATTAGTAAGGCTTATTTAACCGGCAAGCTTCTCTAACAGGAATTTTTCTATTAAAGCTCGAATTCGAGACTACTAGTTAAGAATGAAGAAATCTTACTTATCATATGTATGTTGTTGTTGTATAGTAGATTTTGAAGCCCCTTCGACTAGTTCATTTATTACTTCTTCATATTTTGAACCCTCTTAGTGAAACAATTGGCTCCGCCAATGCTCGTGCATATATATTTTATTAGTATATATTATCTCTCAAATATGTAATTAATAATTTTAATAACAGTTTTTCAATCACTGATGGCAAGAGATTTGATCAGTGATGGCATAGAAGTACTGCAACTTCCAGTGGAAAATGATGGCGAATTTGTATTTTGCCCAGGTAATTAATTTCACAGATGGTTACATAATTATGATTTTTTTTTCACTATTATCACATAATTATAATTTTTATATATACATAATATTTTCACCTTACTAAAACAGAAATCACATAATTATATATTTGTAATTATTGTAGGTAAGCAATCATGGCCTGAACTTGTTGGAAAGTCAGCAGGATATGCAAAACAAGTAATTCAGAAGGAAAATTCCATAGTTCATGATGTTAGGTTTCTATTTCCTGGTATGGTTAAGCCACTTAATTATGTTTGTGGCAGAGTTTTTCTGGTTGTTAACTATGAACTCGTTGTTCAAGTTACTCCCAGTATGGGTTAGTAACATTATGTTATGAAAAATAAATAAAGTGGAGATATTAAATATAATGTCTTCATGTACTTCTACTATTTCAAGATAAATAAAACTAATGTTCCTTATTTTTATTGTAATATAATTGTCTACCCTTATTATGTTGTAGTCTTTTCCAATTTTGTTTTACTTTTCTTATGAATTGACGAATCGTTAAAGCTTATATAAATGAGATGATAATTAAACGTGATATACTATAGTGGGTAGATGACATATCACCCATCCGCGAAATACTAAAAAAAAAAGTTATGACGAAGCGTGTTGAAAATATAATTATTAAGTAAATAATCATATCGATCTCATCTTTAATATTTAAATGAGTCTTGGATATGGAAAAAAATCTTGGTAGGAAGCGCTAACCCTCGAATGGGGCATTATCCAGCACAAATCTGATTAATCGAGCTCCAATGCGAATATAAAACACCGAGTGAAAAAAAATTAAAAAATTGATATCAATAGGCAAATGTCCTAAGTTCAATCTCAGTGTCACATCATAATCACTTAAGTCCTCGTATAAAATGAGCATAAAATTAAACATAATTTAGTTACCGACAATAATTATATTGCTTCAATTACTGCAATTTTAGACAAAACCATACTTCAATTACATTCACATTCACATATTTGACCGGGTCTCGTATTCTCACTTACCCTACTGGTTTAATAGTGGAGGTATTCAACCACTTAAACAAGCCGTATTGTCAAAATAGACAATTTTGTGGTACTGGAAATCAATACCTGTGGTTAGTTAATTAATGGATTATTGAAGTAACTAAGCAGCCACATGTGAAAAAATAATTAGGGTTCATGTATGTTCATTATAATGTATCCATGTACTCTTACTATAAATAATGGAATAAATAAGTGTGGCTTAATTAAATGTACTCCTCTCCTTAATTAATTCCTTTTACATATTGTGTAGTACTTCTTTATGTTTCAATTTGTTTGTATGATTTTGATTTGACACAAAATTTAAGAAAGTAAAAGAAAATTAATCAGCAAGTATTTACAAATCAGTATTTTGTAAGTACTTCTAATTTGTAGATGTATCAACAACGGATACAAGAGTGAGAAATTTCAGCTAGATTTGCCTCGACTGTATTTCTCATTTAAAATACAACATGTATCAACAAATACAAAAATGTGTACAAATATGCAAGATTGGTATTTTATGTGTTTCTGTATACAAACATGCAAGATTTTGTGAATATATACATAAGGGTATTTTTGATTTTGTCAACAAGTAGTTTTAATTTGTAGATGTATCAATAAATACAAGTGTGGGAAAATTTGGCAAAATTTGTCGAATTTTTGAATATTAAATTTGCTGAATTTTGAATAATATAATGTCATCGATGTATTTTGAATGAGAAATACAAGTGTTGATAGTATTTCTCATTCAAAATACAATAAATATCAACAAATGTAGGAGTGTACTGCATCAAACATGTATCAATGTATATAAGGATAAGAAAATCAATGTCATGGATGTATTTATTATTCAAAAAATCTTCTAATGTATTTATTATTTAAACAGTTGAGAATACAATTCAACAAACACTTTTAATTCATAGATGTATCAACGAATATGGATGAACAAATAAAAATAAAGAGAGAACTAAATAGTAGTTGATTTGTTTGTGTTTTTTCAAAAAGTAGAATAAAATTTCCAAAAGGGAATTGAGGGTCGTTAGCCAATAATTGCATATTTGGACTATTTGCCTAATGATAGAGTTATGAGTCGAAAATTTGGGGACATGAGACTTAACAGTCCAAGGGTAAATATTTGCACAAAATTGAATGTCAAGGGCAATTATATTAAAAAAAGTATAACAAAGGGTAAATATAACATTTTTCTAAGAGTACATGGACAAATATGACCAGTTTACAAATCTAAATATTGTATGTTTTTTTACCCAATTGGTGACCATTAAGTTTGAGGGTTTTTTATTTTAGTCCTTGAATATATAAAATGTTTTTTTACCCAAATTCCTCGTATTAATATCTTATAAGAATAAAAAAAATAATAATAATTTATTCTTAATTACTTACAATTCTAACACATTTTTTATGTGTTTTATATACTGACAAAATGACTCATAAATAAGAACATGTCATTAGGGGACCATAGCTTTTTTACTTTTGGTTTCATCTTTTTTTTCTCTTTATGTTTCCTTCCATCCATCACTATAACAATTCAAAAATTCAGCTATGAAATTATTATTAATTTCTCATTAAATAGTTGATAGTAAATATTTCTTATGACAATCCGCCATTTTTGTGACATCCAGCTTTAAAAAAAGTCTCACATCGATAATGTCACGATCCAAAACGAGTCATGAATGGCACCCACACTTAACCTCCTAGGTGGGTGAACCAATGAATCCAAACCCCAACATATATTACTTATTAAACTTACGAAATACAAACCAAAATGCGGAAGCTCAATCATATTAAGGTAAGAAACACAAATCCGCTAAAGTCTACTCTATGTCATTCTCAAAACCTGAAAGTCATCACTTCAAGGACATCTAATCTCCAAAAACTAAGTCTAAGAGTATCAAAGACAACAAGATAAATAAATAAAATAGTTGATGTCCGAAAACTAAGGACATCATGCCATGACCGAGAGAATCCAACACGAGCTAGAATGAATAGCTCACCCTGGAACCTGAGGTGTTGGAGACTGGCTAGAGCTGAGGGCAAGTCGAAGTCGTTGGTACACTCGTTGCACTCCAAAAAATAAAAACAAAGAAAAACACAAATAGGGCTCAGTACAAGTATAAAAAAATGGTTAAGAATCTCTGTACCTGAAGGCCTTATGTTTTGTTTCTCTGCGGCACCTATGCCGTCTTTGTACAAGTGCGGCTCTTGCTCACTTCTAATTATTTAGGGCAGTCAATTATGAACACTAAATAAATCAATAGTAAATTTCACTAATTTCTTTCCACATATGGGTCATGTGGTAAGGATGTTAAATAAATTATGGACTTCGTCCATTAACCATCAATTAATAAAAAATAATTATTCAATAAATACCCACCAACTAAATAATCGTATAGTTAAACGAATAGTTCAAAAATTTTATTTAAAATTTACGAGAAGAATCAATATAGTTCTAGTACTCAAAATGACCTAATGGGTCGTTACAGATAAAAACACGAGAAAGATGTTGGATATATAACTTAGGGATAAGGGTCTGAAAAATACCTCAACTTTGGTCGGATTTGTTGTTGCGATACTAAACTTTCATGAGGACCTATTACCTCCCTAGACTATTTAATACCGTATTTTTTACCCCCTGAACTATTTAATAGTGTATTTTAAAGGTATATATGTGCCCACGTGGACACATTACTATTTATAATTTTGCATTATTTTTTATGTCCACGTGGGAAAATATATATGTTTAAAATACGGTATTAAATACTCTAGGGAGGTAATAGGTCCTCATGAAAGTTTAGTATCGCAACAGCAAATCCGACCAAAGTTGAGGTATTCTTTAGATCCTTATCCCTATAACTTATAAGTAAACAATCTTTACCAATTAAAGACGTGTTTTAAAGTCGTACGGGCATAAGCCAAAAGAGAATAACATCACTAGCGAGATGGGTTGTTAAGACTTTCATATATAAATATATATACTCATGTAGTCATGTAAGACATCAAATATGCTCTCTGTCTCAAATGATATTTTAGCTATACGAGATTCAAATTATATAAACTTCAATTTACATTTTAAATTATTTTTTTCATTATATTGACATGAGCATTATATAATACGTTTTGAACATTGAAAAAAGGCTAGAGGCTAAGAGTAGTAAACTACACGACGTGATTTTTACTTAAATGGCGTTTATTTTGGAGTGAAGAAAATAATACATATGAATCTCAATGAGCAAAAAATCATAACATAAAGAGTACATAAATGCATGGATGGTTGAAAGATATAATAACTAGGAACAATATATCAATATCAAGTACCTATAATTATAAATCACAATTTTTGTGTGTTATATATACTCACAAAATGACTCATGAATTAAAACATTATATAGGGGAGCATAGTTTTTTTTTAATATCCTTTTTTTTTTTTATTTGTGTGTTCTTATTGGTGACGTGTATATTATTTGGATAAGATCTATCCTTAAAATATTAGATTCATGTGAATTTAGAAAACAATCGCATTGTATATCTACTTAAGACTTTAAATTTTTTGAGACCATAGATTTAATTAATGTGTGGTAGGGAGGGTTTGATTTACAATTGTCAAATTAGTCCCCCCACTACACCCCAAAAAATAAAAATAAAATGTGACAATGTGTTATACTTTCTTTGGAACAATTAAGAAGGTTGAGGGACCAGTAGTAAACAAAAATATCATTATATATAGGTGTGGAAAGATAAATGTGTATTCATCTTGCCCCCCCCCCCCCCCCTCTCCCCCCTGCTCTCTCTCTCTCTCTCTCTCTCTCTCTCTCTCTCTCTATATATATATATATATATATATACATGATTATTATTAGAGTTGTAAATGATTTATATTTTATTTGCGGTGTGGGAGGGTGGGTGGGTGGGCGGGCAAGAAAGAAGAATTTTCAAGGAGTTCACCATCTACTATTTATACATAAAAAAAAGTTTGATCTTGTAAATACAATGTGCTTCTTTGTATTTTGACTTCCTTAATGAAAATATTGGTTCCTTAATGAAAATATTGGTTCTACCACGATTCCAATGAATCTCCTTCTACCCTTTCTTATGCCAGAGATTTCTAGACATCATAACTTTCTTGCATTCTAACTTGAAATGAGAAATACATTATACATAATAATGTAGAAGAATTGTTACACTATATATTAGCATAATAACTTTAAAAGATAATTACAATTACCGTTCATATTAATAAGGTAGAATATAATTAAGGGGTTAACTATAATAACATGTTAAAATATATTAAATATATAAAAATAATATTTTCACTAATTACTATTGATTTTTTTTTACCGCCTTTGAAACTTTCAATGCGCAAAGTAAAGGGCTAGAATTCATCAAACTTCTAAAGGAATTGAAATATGTTCATGAGTCCAAGCCCAACTTGGAATACCAAGGTTTGTCATTTCTCCCTACTTTTTGTTCCTTATATTTGGGGATTTGACTCGTTTCCATTACATTTTCTATTCATTTTCTCAAATGCATATTTAAATGAATAATACTTCTCATATTTAAAATTTAAAGATCTGAATTGAATTTAATTTAGCAAGCCTCTTAACTATGATTACATTAGTTTAAAAAATGGAGATGAGTCAAATTCCTTATATTACATCAGTTTCATGGTTAATTCAATAATTGACATAATCATATATGAGTAAGTGTGCACATAGGTTGAGTTGGTTCGATATATATATATATATATATATATATAAAAGTTTGTGTTTGGATAATCATTTTAAAAAAATATATGTTTTAATATTAGAACACAATTTGTGCTTGGTCAATGTTCTAAAATCCTTTTAAGGGAAAAAAAAAAATTAGCTTCTGAAAAAAACAATTTTTTCTACTACAAAAAAACACATTTTTTTTCTTAAACCTTGGCCAAACACTTCGATTCTCTAAAACATGTGCCTTTGTAATAATAACTAAAAACATTTTTGACTTCCCAGAAATTTGACCAAACAAAATATAAATCATTCAACTCCGAGGAAATAATTTTAATAATTCAGTTGATTGATTGCATAAACTTTCACATTATTGGTGAAGATTCGATTCCCCACCTTATAATCTCTTCCCACATTTCTCCTTCCCCTGCCCCCCACAACAACATACCTAGTGAAGTCTCACTAAGTCGTGAAGGTAGAAAAACTGTTTTCGAAAGACCTTCAACTCAAGTCCATCCCCTACTCCGTCCACAATTTTCAAAAAAATAATAGATGAGATAGTTACACACTTCAATATGATATCAGAGCAGATAGAGGTCCTGGTTACCCACTTCAATATCAACATCATGTTTGCTATTATTATAACACATATAAAGTATATTATTCTTGTTCTTTCTTTCTCTCATTATAATTAATTATGTGTATATGTAGGAAAACTAAGATGGCCAGAACTTATTGGTGTACCAGCACAGTATGCTAAGGGAATAATTGAGAAGGAAAATACATTTATAGCTGATGTTCAGATAATACTGAATGGTTCTCCAGTCACAGCTGATATTAAATGTAATCGAGTTCGTATTGCTATAAACATCTTGGATTATGCTGTATCAATGCCTGTGGTTGGTTAATTAATGGATTATTGAAGTAATTAAGCAGCAACATGTGAAAAAATAATAATTAGGGATCATGTATGTTGATTATAATGTATCCATGTACTCTTACTATATATAATGGAATAAATAAGTGTGGCTTCATTAAATGTACTCTCCTTAATTAATTCCTTTTATATCTTGTGCTTTAATTCGTCTGTTTCAATTTGTTTGTCTTATTTTGACTTGACATAAAATTTTAAAAAATAAAAAAGACATATTAGCAAGTATTTATAAAATACAAATCAGCAAGTACTTCTGATTTGTAGATTTATCAATGAATACAAGAGTGAGAAAATTTGGCCAAATTTGCTGAATTTTTGAATAATAAATATACTGAATTTTGAATAATGTAATG
This sequence comes from Solanum okadae, assembly GCA_036553675.1. Classification (NCBI taxonomy): domain Eukaryota; kingdom Viridiplantae; phylum Streptophyta; class Magnoliopsida; order Solanales; family Solanaceae; genus Solanum; species Solanum okadae. The sequence continues at coordinate 55,871,130 of CM071686.1, forward strand.
TCATCGATGTATTTTGAATAAGAAATACAAAGTGTCGATAGTATTTCTCATTCAAAATACAATATATATATCAACAAATGAAGGAGTACTGCATCAAACATGTATCAATGAATATAAGGATGAGAAAATCAATACCATGGATGTATTTATTATTCAAAAAATCTTCCAATGTATCTCTCTGTTCTTTAAAACAGTCAAAAATATAATTCAACAAACGATTCTAATTCGTACATGTATCAACAAATATGGACGAACAAATAAAAATAAAGAGAGAAATTAAATAGTAGTTGATTTAGTTGTGCTTTTTTAAAAAGGAGAATAAAATTTCCAAAAGAGAATTTGGGGTCGTTAGCCAATATTTGCATATTTGGACCATTTGACTAACGATAGATTTATGAGTTGAAAACTTTTCAAATGTGGAATAAAATAACTCTATATAAAATAGAGATATGTTTGATCCGTTTTTCATTATTTTACAAAGTTTATAAAATAGGTTCTCTTTCAATCAGTACCAAAAACTTCCAAATATACTAGTATATGTCTTTTTACCCATTTGGTGACCATTAAGTTTGAGGGTTGCTCTATTTTAGTCCTTGTATATAAAAAAATGTTTTTTTCAACCCAAATTCCTCTTATTAATTTCTTATAAGAATACAAAAAATAAAGAAATAATTTTGTCAATTACTTATAAAAATATCAGAGATATCTAAAGAGTAAATGCATGGTTAATAGAAAATATTGGATTCACACGCAATTTAATAAATTGAAAGGCATAATAATTAGGAGCAATATTTCAATATTAAAAATACTTATAATTATAACACATTTTTTATGTGTTCTATATATGACAAAATGACTCATAAATATAAGAACATTACATTAGGGGACCATAGCTTTTTTTTATATATAAAAATTCAAAAATTCAGCTATGAAATTATTATTAATTTTTTATCAAATAGTTCATAGTAAATATTTCTTATGATGATCCGTCATTATATATATATATATATGACACGCAACTTAAGACAAAAAGTCTCACATCGATAAAAACACAGGAAAGATGTTGGATATATAACTTATAAGAAAGCAGTCCTTACCAGTTAAAGACATGTTTTAAAGTCATGTAGTCATAAGCCAAAAGCGAATAACATCACTAGCAAGTTGGGCCGTTACAACTTCCATATATAAATATATACTCATGTAGTCATGTAAGACATCAACTACGCTCTCTGTCTCAAATGATATTTTATAAGCTATACGAGATTCAAATTATACAAACTTCAATTTACATTTTAAAGAATATTTTTTTATTATATTGACATGAGAAGAGTTGCATTATATAATACTTTTTGAACATTGAAAAAAGGCTAGAGGCCAAGAGTAGTAAACTACACAACGTGATTTTTACTTAAATATCGTTTATTTTGGAGTTAAGAAAATTATATAATTGAATCTCAATGAGCGAAAATCATAACATAAAGAGTACGGAGATGCATGGATGGTTGAAATACATAATAATTAGGAACAATATATCAATATCAAGCACCTACAATTATAAATCACATTTTTTGTATGTTCTATATACGACAAAATGACTCATAAATAAAAACATTTAATAGGGACCATAGTTTTTTTTCAGTATCCCTTTCTTTTTTCTTTTTTTTTTGTTTCTTTTATTTGTGCTTTCTTATTGGTGAAGTGTATATTATTTGGATAAGATCTATCCATAAAATATTGAATTCACGTGAATTCAAAAAACAATCGCATTTTATATTTATTTAAGACTTTAAAATCTTTGGGACCATAGATTTAATTAATGTGTGGTAGGTAGGGTTTGAATTGCAATTGTCAAATTAGTCCCCCCATTACACCCTAAAAAATAAAAATAAAACGTGATAATGTGTTATACTTTCTTTGGAACAAATAAGAAGGTTAAGGGACTAGTAGGTGTGGAAAGAAAAATATGTATTCATCTTTAAATAGAGGTTTCAGATTTGAGCATTGAATATAAAAAAAAAAAAACTTCTCAGTATAAATTTATATTCATTAAACTCCTAAGTAGATATCAAATGCCAAATGAAAAACTAAAAAAGGTAAACAAAAATAATGATACACAATTGAGAAGAATACAAAATCTAGCTAGCCTTATTATTATAAAATAAAGAAGTCAAATTACCAATAAATTAATTAAGTTTCTTTTGTTTCCCCCTATTTTGAGGCAATTTTATTGATTTTTTATAAACGAAAGAAGTTTCTGTTTTAGAATTTTGAACTACTTTAAAAGGATTTTACTTTATTTAAATCCAAAATCAAAAGTTTATTGAAATAAAATTATTTCCCATTTAAAAGAAAATAATAAAAACTCAGCATGGTGCTCCAACCTTTACAGTTCTATTTATTCATTAAGCATAATTCAGATCTTCTATAATAGTCTCCCATTAAAAAAAAAAATCACAGAACTAGAAAATATTTGTTAACGACTATAAAATCAAATCTTCCGTTTCATTCTTGTAAAACTCATAATTTACAAAATAGTGGTATCAATGAGTGTTCCCCACATATTACATGTGAATTCAATTTTCACTGTGTTCCTTCATATTCCGTGTGTAAATTTTCACCGTCACCCTTTGTAGAGACCATAGCATCTCTAGTTTTGCTAGTAAATCTTTTTAAATTTCATTTTATATTATTTTTTTCCTTGTCATAATAGCTAATGCAGTGTATATCCATGCAATTTTCTGAATTTTCCCCACTTTTTCAAAGATAAAAATTACCTTTCAAATTTTTTAATTAAATATTTTGAGTATATCCGATCAATTATTGATGACTGAGTTACTCGATACTTGTCGTAACTTTTATTATAAAATTGACCCGACACCTTGTACACATTGAAATTTTGCGGAGTCTACAAGACGTGTTCAATTCGAATTTGGACTCTAGAAGATGTGTTCAGTTTCAATTAGAATTCTTGGAGGCTACTCAACCCTAAACCCTAGTTTATGCCTATATAAAGGATACTAAATTCCCTTAAAAGGCATCTCAAAATATCCCATAAACTCTTGGGTATTTTTAAAGATCAAGATCTCGAATATTCCACAAAAGTCATGGAATATTCATATAGAGGTCAAATCTAAATCATCCTAGTTCGAGAAATACGCCACTAACGGCCCTCGAATCATGGATAAATCTTAGGAGAGTAGAGTCAAGGGAGGGACAAAATTGTACCCACAATCTTTATCAATAAAGTTATGTTTTTTCAGATTTTATTTATGTGTTTTATTTATTTTCCATATGTTTAAAATTTGTTGCAAACACACCTTACTAACTCCCTATAAATATCCATGTGTAACCAATGAGTCTTACATACACATCACACAATTATATATATATACTTGCATGATTATTATTAGAGTTGTAAATGATTTATATTTCATTTGCGGTGTGGGTGGGTGGGCAGGAAAGAAGAATTTTCACGAAGGAGTTCACCATCTATTATTTATACATAAAAAGTTTGATTTTGTAAATACAATGTGACGACTAACCGGCAAAGGAGGTTCGTGTAAGCGACTTGTCAATTGCACCCCTTCGCTGGAAATATAACCATTCATATTAATAAGGTAGAATATAATTAAGGGGTTAACTATAATAACATGTTTAAATATATTGAATGTATAAAAATAATATTATCACTAATTGCTATTGAAATGTTTTTTTGACAGCCTTTGAAACTCTCAATGCGCAAAGTGATGGGCTAGAATGCATAAAACTTCTAAAGGAATTTTTTGAGACCATAGATTTAATTAATGTGTGGTAGGTAGGGTTTGAATTACAATTGTCAAATTAGTCCCCCCATTACACCCCAAAAAATAAAAATAAAACGTGACAATGTTATACTTTCTTTGGAACAATTAAGAAGGTTGAGGGACCAGTAGTAAACAAAAATATCACTATATATATAGGTGTGGAAAGATAAATGTGTATTCATCTTTAATTAGAGGTTTCAGATTTGAGCATTGAATATAAAAAATAAAAAATAAAAAACTTTTCAGTATGAATTTCTATTAATTAAACTCTAAAGCATATATATGAAATATCGAATGAAAAACTAAAAGAAGTAACAAAAAACAATGATACACAATTGAGAAGAATACAAAATTTAGCTAGCCTTGTTATAAAATAAAGAAGTCAAATTACCAATAAATTAATTAAGTTTCTTTTGTTTATCCCTATTTTGAGGCAATTTTACTGATTTTTTAAAAACGAGAGAAGTTTCTCTTTTAGAATTTCTAACTACTTTAAATGGATTTTACTTCATTTAAATCCAAAAGTTTATTGAAACAAAATTATTCCCCATTTAAAAGAAAATAATAATAACTCGGCATGATGCTCCAACCTTTATAGTTCTAATTTATTCATTAAGCATAATCGAGATCTTCTATGTCATTTTTTAATAGTATCCCAAAAAAAAAAACATATAATTAGAAAATATTTGTTAACGTATATAAAATCAAATCTTCCGTTTCAGCTTGTAAAATTCATAATTTACTAAATAGTGGTATCAATGAGTGTCCTTCACATATTACGTGTGAATTCAATTTTCAATGTAACCCTTCATATCCCGTGTGTAAATTTTTTTTTAAAAAAATTGGTTTGTCCTAATTAGTGGCTTTAAATGAAAAGACCATTTTGTCCCTTATCTTCAAATTATCAAACACGCATCAATGAATATACTATCAATTATTGATGACTAAGTTACTCGATACCAACCATAACGTTTATAACTAAATAAATTGACCCTACTCCTTACTAACTCCCTATAAATATCCATGTGTAACCAATGAGCTAGTCTTACACATCACACAATTATTTGGAAGAAAATAAAATAAAAGCAAAATGGAGGGAAAGAGTATGCTCAAGTTATCTCATGTGCTTGCTTTCTTGCTTCTTGCATCACGTATGTAATTATCCCCTTAATTCTCTTTTAGTCTGACTAATTCAAATTTATACTCATTTGTAAGGCTTATCTAACCTGCAAGCGTCCCTAACAGGATTTTGAACCCTCTTAGTAAAACTACTAACTCTGTCAATGCCCGTGCATGCATATTTTACTAGTATCTATATATTATCTCTCAAATATGTAATTAATAATTTTAATTACAGTTTTTCAATCACTGATGGCAAGAGATTTGATCAGTGATGGCATAGAAGTACTGCAACTTCCAGTGGAAAATGATGGCGAATTTGTATTTTGCCCAGGTAATTAATTTCACAGATGGTTACATAATTATGATTTTTTTTTCACTATTATCACATAATTATAATTTTTATATATACATAATATTTTCACCTTACTAAAACAGAAATCACATAATTATATATTTGTAATTATTGTAGGTAAGCAATCATGGCCTGAACTTGTTGGAAAGTCAGCAGGATATGCAAAACAAGTAATTCAGAAGGAAAATTCCATAGTTCATGATGTTAGGTTTCTATTTCCTGGTATGGTTAAGCCACTTAATTATGTTTGTGGCAGAGTTTTTCTGGTTGTTAACTATGAACTCGTTGTTCAAGTTACTCCCAGTATGGGTTAGTAACATTATGTTATGAAAAATAAATAAAGTGGAGATATTAAATATAATGTCTTCATGTACTTCTACTATTTCAAGATAAATAAAACTAATGTTCCTTATTTTTATTGTAATATAATTGTCTACCCTTATTATTTTCTTTTATGTTGTAGTCTTTTCCAATTTTGTTTTACTTTTCTTATGAATTGACGAATCGTTAAAGCTTATATAAATGAGATGATAATTAAACGTGATATATTATAGTGGGTAGATGACATATCACCCATCCACGAAATACTAAAAAAAAAGTTATGACGAAGCGTGTTGAAAATATAATTATTAAGTAAATAATCATATCGATCTCATCTTTAATATTTAAATGAGTCTTGGATATGGAAAAAAATCTTGGTAGGAAGCGCTAACCCTCGAATGGGGCATTATCCAGCACAAATCTGATTAATCGAGCTCCAATGCGAATATAAAACACCGAGTGAAAAAAAATAAAAAAATTGATATCAATAGGCAAATGTCCTAAGTTCAATCTCAGTGTCACATCATAATCACTTAAGTCCTCGTATAAAATGAGCATAAAATTAAACATAATTTAGTTACCGACAATAATTATATTGCTTCAATTACTGCAATTTTAGATAAAAAACCATACTTCAATTACATTCACATTCACATATTTGACCGGATCTCGTATTCTCACTTACCCTACTGGTTTAATAGTGGAGGTATTCAACCACTTAAATAAACCGCACTTGTCAAATAAACAATTTTTTGGTACTGAAATCAATACCAACATGTTTCAAAGTGTAAATTCGAAATCTGGGCAAAAATTACTGAATGCTAGAAATTCAGTTGATATTATATAAAGCACTATAATTTGGATATTAATTACCATGTATGACTACAGTTTTCAAAATTACGAATCATATATAGTTTATCTTACACTCTGTTTGGATCATTGTTACCCATTGTTTCATAATGTATTGTATTGTATTGTATTGTACTCTATTGTACTGTACTGTATGGTAGATACAATGTTTGGCTAGACTGTATTGTTTGTTGTTGTTTAATAACATTTTAATTGTTTGGTTTGATTGTATCGTACTGTATTGTAATTTATAAATTTACTAAATTATCCTTAATTATTCTAGGGTAGGAGGTTTGACTAGAATTAAATAATATAAGGTAAAGGGTAAAATAGTATTTGAAATATTATGTAAAGATATAATTGGAAAAATAAATTAAGTAACAATGGGAACACACCAAAACGGTTGTTCCATAAAATAGGGGTTTTCATTGTTACGTAACAACAAAATTTAATAATACAATACAATATATTTTAAGTAACAATCAAAACAAACATTGTAGGTATAGTAACGATACAATATAATACAATGGGTAACAATGATCCAAACAGAGTGTTAGTAATTGTACACATTGTATCACCAGGATGCATTCACATAGATGGTGTATACATAAATACAATCTGAATGCAATATTTTGTGGATACAAACAGAATAAGAGTTGAAAAATCGTCACATAAATTGAGATAAGAGAGTAAAAGAATTTTTGGTTGGCAAAGGAAACAAATTTATCAAGGTTACATTAGCTTAAATTTGAACTCAAATTGATTTTTTTTGTTATTAAAAGGGATTGAAAATGCTATCACTATCGACAGAGAAAGCTTCAAACTTTAAAGTGGTCCTGCAATCAAACCAACTTTAACGCAGTACACCATCGATTTGTTGTTGTTGGAAAGCTTTTGATTTAATAACTTTATTCAGGGTTAAAAATATTCTTGAAATAGATTTTGATTTTGTTTCATGATTGAAAAATATTTTTCAAATTGATTTGTTGTTGTTGTTGAGAAGCTTGTTGCAGTTAGGACTGCGTATCGATCGGTTCAGTTCGGTTTTGAAATTTATCGGTTTGGCTTATTGGTTATCGGTTTGTATAGATGTTAAACCGTTATAGAACCATTAAGATATTGGCTTATCTATTATTGCTTTATCGGTTGTTGATCATTATCGGTTCGGTTACCGGTTTAACCGTTAAGAATTGAACCAAAAAGAAAACATTGAAAATCACTTAGAAACCAAGAGTTTTACATTGTAGAATAACCAAGAGTTTGAAGAAATAAAAGTAGGAAGCCAAAATCTAAGTTAAAGACTTTATATACAAAATGGTATAAATATAATTATTTAATTTACTATCGGGTTATCGGTTAACCATGTTAAGAAAAAAACCTCAAACCATTAAGAATCGATGATCCGATAACAAAAAAAAAACCGTTATCAAAACCTCTAAACCAATAACCCATTACTGATAAACCAATAATTTTTTTCCGATTCAGATTATCGGTTTCGGTTCGATTTTGAACAACCCTAGTTGCAGTATTGTCTAAAACTTTTGGGAGGATGCAATACAATAATGAAGAGAAAGGGGGTGGTTTTTTATTAAAAAAAAATTGGGTAAAAAAATAAAGAAAAATCAAGTAAAGTATTGAGATAAAGCCACATGTTCATCCATTAGTCTGAATGGAAAATACAATGCAAAAAATTGACGGTAAAAATATATACAAGCTTAAGATATAACAGAGGGTATTTAAATGGAGTATCATTTATGATAGTTCATGAATATATTTATCTTTTTTTCATAGATTTAAAGTGTGGTACCTAGCATTTAAATTGCAATTGTCAGACTAGTCCCCACCGCCACTGCACCCCAAAAGACAAAAACGTGAATAATGTGTTGTACTTTCTTTCGAACAAATTAAGATGGTTGAGGGACCAGTACTAATTAAAATATCATCAAAGGTTAAAGGTACAATTATAAGTTTTTATCATCAAATAGACTAACTAGTATTTCTTCATCTTTAATTAGAGGTTTTTGTATAAATTCTTTAGATAATTATCTGATTTGATTTACACCAGAAAAGTAACATCTTTGGGACCATATATTTAATTAATGTGTGATAGTTAGGATTTGAATTGTAATTGTCAAACTAGTCCCCCCACCCCCAACTCCCTCCCCACCACACCCCAAAAAATAAAAATAAAATGTGACAATATGTTATATTTTCTTTGGAATAAATTAAGGTTGAGGGACCAATATGTGTTCATCTTTAATTAGAAGTTTTGAATTTGAGCATTGGATATATAAAAAAAGCTTCTCAGTATAAATTTCTATTAATTGAACTTCAAAGCGAATATCAAATACCAAATAAAAAACTTTAAAAAAAAATAAAGAAAAATAATGATACACAATTGAGAAGAATACGAAATCTTGTTGATTTTTTTAGAAAAAAATAAAGAAGTTTCTCTTTTAGAATATCAAACTACTTTAAGTGGATTTTACTTCATTTAAATCCAGAAGTTTATTTAAACAAAATTATTCCCCATTTTAAAAATAATAATTAAAACTCAGCATTATGCTCCCAAGTCCCAACCTTTATATTTCCAATTTCTAAGGAGGAAAATGATTTCCTAAGCCTTTTTTTTTTTTTGGTAAAGAAAGATTTTTTTTTCATTAAGCATAATCAAGATCTTCTATGTTATTTTTTAGTACTCTAGCTCCCATTAAAGAAAATCATATAATTAGAAAATATTCGTAAACGATTATAAAATTAAATCTCATTTCATTCTTGTCAAATTTATAATTTACAAAATAGTAGTATCAGTGGATCGTGGATATCCCCACATATTATGTTTGAATTCAATTTTCACTGTCCTCCTTCACATCCTGTGTGTAAATTAAAAAAAAATCCTAATTAGTTGATTTAAAGGAAAAAGGCCATTTTGTCCCTTACCTACAAATTGTCAATATCAATGAATACAATATTGAGAAAATCAATGTCATCGATGTATTTATCATTCAAAAATTATTTCAATGTATCAACGAATATGGATGAACAAATAAAAATAAATAGATGAATTACATAATACTAGTTGATTTTTCTGTGGTTTTTTTTTAAAAAAAGGAGAATAAAATCTCCAAAAGGAAATTGGGGTCGTTAGCCAATAATTGCATATTTGAACCATTTGACTAAGAATAGAGTTATGAGTCGAAATTTTTTCAAATGAAAGATAAAATTACTCTATATAAAATGGAGATATATTTGATCCTCTTTTTATTTCCTTACAAAGTTTACAAAGATTCGCTTTCAATCGATATCAAAAAATCTCGAATACAATTCATAAGATCTGGATACTATATGATTTTCAGTCAAATGGTAATCTTAAGTTTTGAGGGTTGTTCTATTCTAGTCCTTGTATACATTAAAATATTTTTTCCAAATTCCTCTTATTCTTCTTCTTTTTTTTTTTAAATTCCTCTTATTAATTTCTTATAAAAATACAAAAGAAGAAACATTTTTGTCAATTACATAAAAAATATCAGAGATATCTAAAGAGTAAATGCATGATATATTGGATTCACACGCAACTTAATAAATTGAAAGGCAGAATAATTAGGAGCAATATATTAATATAAAAAATACAAACAATTATAACACATTTTTTTTATGTGTTTTATATACTGACAGAATTACTCATAAATAAGAACATGTCATTAGGGGACCATAGCAATTTTACTTTTTGGTATCAAATATGCTCTCCGTCTCAAGTGATATTTAGCTATTTGAGATTCAAATTATGCGAACTTTAATTTACATTTTAAAGAATATATATTTATCATATTAACATGAAAAGAATTGCATTATATAATACTTTTTGATTATTTTTTTTAAAAAAGAGGCTAGAGGAAGTAATAAACTATATATACATTATATTTATTAATTATTTAATAAACATAATTTTCACTTAAATAACACTTACTTTGGAGCAAAGAAAATAGTACAATTGAATCTCGATGAACGAAAATTGTAAACATAAAGAGTACGTATAAATGTGTGCATGGTTGAAAGGTATAATAATAATTAGAAACAATATATCAATATCAAGTACCTTTAATTATAAACCACATTTTTGTATGGTCTATACACTCACAAAATGACTAATGAATAGAAACATTTTATAGGGGACCATAGTTTTTATTTTTATAAAAAAAATATCCCTTTCTTTTTCTCCTTTTGTTTTTCTTTTTCCAAGCACCAACTTGATAAACAATGAGAACTATTAGTGCTGTAAAAAGAATAAGAATGATTTTTTTAATTATATTTTTCATCAAAAATGATAAATATATTTCCGAACTATCATAAATGATATGTTAAAACCCTTCAGTATACTTTAAGGTTTGTATATACTCTTATCGTTAATTTTTCAAGTTGTATATACCCTTAAAACTAATAGATGGACACGTGGTTTCGTCTCAATAATTTACCTAATTTTATTTATTTTCTTACCTAAAATAAAATTCAATAAATTTATCATAAATTTTATATTTGTTTCAAAATTCATTAAATATATATATTAAAATTAAAATTTGGAACTCATGTATTATTATTTGAATTCGTTATCGTAAAATTTAGATTATAACATTTAATTCCTAAATCTGTTTCTATGACTTACAAAATGATTCATGAATAAAAACATTTCATAGCTAGGGACCATAGCATCTCTACTTTTGCTAGTAAATCTTTTTAAATTTCGTTTTATATTGTTTTTTTTTCCTTGTCATTATATCTAATTAATGCATTGAGAAAGACTTTGAAAACATAAATAAAACGTGCCATGTCATTTTCTGAAATTTCCCCACTATTTACTAGATAAAAATTACCTTTTAATTTTTTTAGTTAAATCTTTTGAAAATATACCATCACAAAAGTCATGGAATATTCATATAGAGGTCAAATCTAAATCATCCTAGTTCGAGAAATATGCCACTAACGGCCCTCGAATCATGGATAAATCTTAGGAGAGTAGAATCAAGGGAGGGACAAAATTGTACCCACAATCTTTATCAATAAAGTTATGTTTCTTCAGATTTTATTTATGTGATTTATTTATTTTCCATATATTTAAAATGTGATGCCCCGGAAGGTCATTTTTGGAAATTTTGAACTATTCGTTTAACTTGAGTTAATTAATCGATAATTAGTGGGCTAAAGTGATCATTTATTTAAGACCCCATACCATTAGGGCCATATGTTAAAAATAAGTTAGTGAATTTTTGTCAGTTTTAATAAACAATTAATTTAGAAATAAAGAAGATTCAGAAAAGAAATTAAAGAAGAGGAAGAAACTAACCTTGGGTGGCGGCGTCCAAGGAGTTGGAACGAAGAGCTTCAGGTAAACAAATTTGTTTAACCAAACTTTAATTCTTCCGTAGGATTACCTTAATTACTCCTTACGAGTGGAATATTATACTATGACAGTAATTGAATTGTAAAAGAAACAAAAGGGAGGAAAAGAAAGTTAAATCGGTATATACCGTAGGTTAGGGTAACAACCTGAAAGTTTGGAATGGGTTTAGATTAATTGTCAATGTTGGTTTTTTTCTTATATAAATACAAAATGTTAGTGCATAGCTACTGTTGTTTTCTTAGATCAAATTTGGATGGCAAATTATCATAATGATTGGTCAAACACTTGATATCCAACGATAGTGTAATAATGACCAAATAGTTGGGAAGTACTGGATAGAAGTGGGTTGTTAAAAATATAGTAAAGTTCTACGGGTGTTCATTCAAGTTGTGATATATTGAGCCAAGTAATGAAATATTGGGTGTATTATGTTATGAAAATTATTAGAGTTGTAGTGTTTGGAGAAATTATGAATTAATCCTAGACTTGAAATTTAGGAAATATGGAATTTGACCTATTGGTTGGAATCAAGACTTAGGAATTTTATTGTACATTTGAGCGAGTTTTTGGGTCAAGGCTAGACACATAATTATATGTGCTGTTAGTTTCAAAACCTTATTGTGCTTATTCACTTGAATAGATTGCATTGATTTGGAATCTAAACGAAAGGGGAAGACTCAAGTCCCGAAGTGATTGTTCGACTATTTGAGGCAAGTGGATTTCTAAACCCTTGTTAAGCGTATGGAATTCGTGTATTTCCTTGTGGCATATGTTTGGGAGTAATGTGATCAATTGTTTGTGTGATGGGTTGAGAATTGTTTGAAAGACTTGTTGAATCATTGTTGAAGTTGTATCATGATTGTGTTGTTGTGAATTGTGCAATGTTATGAAAATGGTCATCTCCTAAATATTTGTGTGAACATGTCATTTGCATTGTTCTGAGACATGGTTGTGACAAGTGTTATGTGCATTGAGAAAGAATAAGAAATTAAAGAGGATGTACCATTTCGAGGGACGTATCGCGCGCCGCGATGGATACTATATTTCGAGGGACGTGTCACGCGCCGCGACGGATATTATATTTCGAGGGACGTATCGCGCGCCGCGATGGATGCATGGACAGATATGTCCCCCATGGGTCCCGGACTGAGAGACAGCGGGTATGTATCATTAGGTCAGACATGCATCACTATACTTGACATTGCATTTCATTGCACATTTTTATTATTGATGAACTTGATCTTGTGTGTTGCTGATCTTGTGAGTGCCTTTCTGTGAAACTTGTTATTGATGAATATTGAGTTGTTATTGAGAATATATCACCTGTTAGAGTACTGTTGTTGAGCTGTATGCTTTGTAAACTGTGAATTGTTAGGTTGGGCTGGTTTTATGCAGGTTGTAGTTATGGAGGTTAGGATGAGGTGTAAGAAGTACCCGTATTCTGTACCCTTAGCTTGTGTTTAGAGGTTTGCTTGTTGAGTACCGTGTGGTTTGGTACTCACCCCCTTGCTTCTACAATCTTTTGTAGGTTATGAGCCCGGATCTTCGTGATACCTTCCATTCTCTTCGTTTCCGAGGCTTTCTGTGGAGATCTGAGAGGTAGATGTTTGTCATCTCAGCGAACCTTCTTACTCATGTTTATGATTTTGTTTTTACTTGGAAGACAACGTCATTTGAGACTTGCGTATTTTATTTCAATTCTAGTATTTACATTAGAGGCTTGTGCACGTGACAATCAGGTTTTGGGGATTGAATTAAGTTGACTTGTTTTCGTAATAGTAATTGTTATTGAACTTTGCTTTATTTCCACACTTTATCGAAATGATTGGGTTTTAGGCTGACTTGTCTTGGTGGGATACGACGAGTGCCATCACATCCATTTTTGGGTCGTGACATAAAATTTGTTGCAAACACACCTTACTAACTCCCTATAAATATCCATGTGTAACCAATGAGTCTTACATACACATCACACAATTATTTGAAAGAGAAATAAATAAAAGCAATGGAGGGAAAGAGTATGCTCAAGTTATCTCATGTGCTTGCTTTCTTGCTTCTTGCATCACGTATGTAATTAGCCCCTTAATTCTCTTTTAGTCCGACTAATTCAAATTTATACTCATTAGTAAGGCTTATCTAACCTGCAAGCGTCCCTAACAGGATTTTGAACCCTCTTAGTAAAACTACTAACTCTGTCAATGCTCGTTCATATATATATTTTACAATCTCTCAAATAAGTAAGTGAATTATTAATTTTAATTACAGTTTTTCAATCACTGATGGCAAGAGATTTGATCAGTGATGGCATAGAAGTACTTCAACTTCCAGTGGAAAATGATGGCGAATTTGTAGTTTGCCCAGGTAATTAATTTTCTCTTATATGTAGTAGTAATTCGAAGACGGGTAAATTTCCTCTTATATTTGTAAATGTTGTAGGTAAGCAATCATGGCCTGAACTTGTTGGGAAGTAGCAGGATATGCAAAACAAGTAATTCAGAAGGAAAATCCCATAGTTACTCGATTTACGCTTCTATTTCCTGGTATGCCTAAGCCAGCAGCATATATTTGTGGTAGAGTTTATTTGGTTGTTAACTGGAAACTCATTGTTCAAGTTACTCCCACTATGGGTTAGTAACATTATTATGTTATGTTATCAAAATTAAATAAAGTGGAGATAAGTCTCTTCATGTACTCTACTATTTCAACATAAATAAAACTAGTAATTATGTTGTAGTCTTTTTCAATTTTGATTTTCTTTTCTTATGGATTGACAAATCATTAATGAGTCTTTGATATGAATTTTTTTTTTTGATAGAGAGCGCTTTCCCTTGAATGCCGCGAATCTGAAATTACTAAGGGAGAAAAAAACAACATGGATGGATATCAATAGGCAAATATCCTAAGTTCAATCTCATTGTAATTAATTAAATAAAGAGTGTCACATCATAACCACTTAAGTTCTAATATAAAATGGTCACATAATTAAACAATAATATTTTTAGAAAAATCATATATCCATACTTACATAACATTCACATATTTGGCCGGACCTCGTGTTCTCACTTACCCTACCGGTTAATGGGTTTCACAGTGTAAATTCAAGGTCTAGACAAAAGTTATCGGATTCTCGAGAACCCACTTGATAAGGAGGAGGAGGGATACTCCCTCCGTCTCATATTATATGTCATTACTTTCTAAAAATAGTTGGACCACAATATATGTCATTTTATAAAATTTATGCATAATTTACCATATTTTGTCCATTATAACCTTGATAGATTAATTAATTAATCTTGAAAATGTATTTACTTTGACTAACCTAGAAAATCTACAAGTAATTAATTTCATTGGGAAAGTACTTCATTCATTAATTAACTACTTTAATTTCTTTATTCCTTCAAATGGTACTCTAAAAATGAATTAAGTATAAAAATATAAATAAAAAAATTAAAATATGAACCAAAATTTTAAACAAAACAACAAACCAATATTTGTATTTGAATCATCTTCAATATGCGCCTCGGTGTTTAAATCAAAAAACAAATGATTTGTCGAACTAGAACTAAAATTTATTTGTCATCTAATTTCATTATCAATAACATCAGATTCAGCAGGAAAATTTAGATCAATTTGAAATAATGGAATTTGAATATTTTGTGATGTTGTCATGTTTGCTTTAAGAATTTATATATAAAAATATAAAAAAACATTTTACACAAAATATATAGGAAAATTGAGGTGGGAAAAACTTTATTTTTTAAATTTTTTTGGATCAATTGGTGAAAAATTTTGGCTCCAAAAATAAACTCTAAAATTTAAATAGTAATCCAAATATAATCTGAATGTAATATGTGGATACAAACAATAACAAGAGTCTCGGAAAATCATCACATAAGCTGAGACGAGAGGTTGGAAAAAAAAAACGAATTTATCAAGGTTACATTAGTTTAAATTTTGCTAAAAGATAAATTTAGAGTTATCAACTATGACTCAAACCTAATGTACATCCTTCTATTATCTAAGTGAGCAAAAAACATCCTTATACTATCTAAAAAAATAACAAGAATCATCCTTCAATCTATTTTTGTTAAGAAACTGATTGAACCAGTAAAAAAAATTAATTTGGTCATGTCTTGCCACGACGAGAAGATCAAAGTTACCTAAAAAGAATAAGGATAAGGAAAGTAAATGAATCTTTCATTCTCGGAATTTAAATTTTGTGTGTTGTTAGTTCATATGTTTTTTGCATCATCAAGTAAATTCATATTTCGAAAGTTAATCAAATATTTTTTTATTCAATTCTTTTAAATTTGTTTTAAAAATATTAAATTGTTAACTATTATGACTAATAGTACTTTATGTAATTTTTAAAACATGTAAATTTTATTTCAAAAAATTTAAAACTTTTATATTCGAATTGTTGTTGTTGAAAAGGATTGAAAATACTATCACCATTGACAGACAAAATTTCAAGCTTAAAAGTGGATCTGCGATTGAATCGAAAATTTTGAACGCAAAGTGATTTTCTTTTGTTAAAAGATGTTGAAAATGTTATCACTATTGACGAACAAAGCTTCAACCTTAAAGTGGATTCGATAATTAAATAAAAAATTTCAAGATCAAATCAACTTTTTATTGTTGAAAGGCGTTAGAAAATAATTTTGAAGTTGATTTTGATGAATTGAAATTGATTTTGACCCATAACTCAGTACACCATAGATTTGTGTACTGTTGTTTGAAACTTTTGGGAGGATGCACTACAGTTAAAAAAAAAAGAAAAAAAGATGAAGATGAAGAGTTATTTCATTTTGGTAAAAAAAGGAGAATAAAATTTCCGAAAGGGAATTGGTGGTCGTTAGCCAATAATTGCATATTTGGACCATTTGACTAATGATAGAGTTATGAGTCGAAAACTTTTCAATTGAAGGATGAAATTATTCTATATAAAATAGAGATATGTTTGATCCTTTAACATTATCTAACAAAGTTTATAAAATAGGTTTACTTTCAATCGATACCAAAAACTCCCAAATATAATTCATAAAATTTAATTAAAGTTCTTATAAGAATACAAAAAATAAAGAAATAAGGTTACCCCATTGGTGACCATTAAGTTTGAGGGTTGCTCTATTTTAGTTCTGATATATATAAAAAGGTTTTTTTACCCAAATTCCTCTTATTAATTTCTTATAAGAATACAAAAAATAAAAAAATAATTTCGTTAATTACTTATAAAAATATCAGAGATATCTAAAGAGTAAGGCATGGTTGATAGAAATATTGGATTCACATGCAATTTAATAAATTGAAAGGCACAATAATTAGTAGCAATATATCAATATCAAAAATACTTAAAATTATAACACATTTTTTATGTGTTCTATATATGACACTATATATGACAAAATAACTCATAAATATAAGAACGTTACATTAGGGGACCATAGCTTTTTTACTTTTGGTATCATTTATTTTTTTTGTTTTTTATACTTCCTTCCATCTATCACTATAAAAATTCAAAAAATCAAAAATTCAGCTATGAAATTATTATTAATTTTTCATCAAATAGTTCATAGTAATATTTCGTAAGATAATCCGTCATTAGATAAAATAATATATATATATATATATACATATACCATTTTTGTGACACTAAGATTAAGACAAAAGGTCTCACATCGATAAAAACACAGGAAAGATGTTGGGTATATAACTTATAAGTAAGCAGTTTTTACCAATTAAAGATATATTTTAAAGTCGTGCAAGCATAAGCCAAAAGTGAATAATATCACTAGTGAGTTGGACCGTTACGACTTTCATATATAAATATATATACTCATGTAGTCATGTAAGACATTAAATACTCTCCGTCTCAGATGATATTTTAGCTATTCAAGATTCAAATTATACAAACTTCAATTTACATTTTAAAGAATATTTTTTTAATTATATTGACATGAGAAAAATTGCATTATATAATACTTTTTGAACATTGAAAAAAGGCTAGAGGCCAAGAGTAGTAAAATACACAACATGATTTTTACTTAAATAGCGTTTATTTTGGAGTGAAGAAAATAATGCAATTGAATCTCAACGAGCGAAAATCATAACATAAAGAGTACGTAAATGCATGGATGGTTGAAACTTAGAAATAATTCAGATCTTCTATAATAGTCTCCCATTAAAAAAATAATCATATAACTAGAAAATATTTGTCAACGACTATAAAATCAAATCTTTCGTTTTATTCTTGTAAAATTCATAATTTACAAAATAGTGGTATCAGTGAGTGTCCCCCACATATTATGTGTGAATTCAATTTTCACTATCTCCCTTCATACCCTGTGTGTAAAAAAATTAAAAAGAAATAGTTTTGTCCTAATTAGTGACTTTAAACGAAGAGACCATTTTATCCCTCATCTTCAAATTGTCAAACGCGCATCAATGAATACAATGATGAGAAAATCAATGTCATCTATGTATTTATCATTCAAAAATTGTTCCAATGTATCACCGAATATGGATGAACAAATAAAAATAAATAGAGAAATTAAATATAAGTTGATTTGGTTGTGTTTTTTCAAAAAGGAGAATAAAAATTTTCCAAAAGGAATTGGGGGTCGTTAGCCATTAATCGCATATTATATTTGGACCATTTGACTAACGATAGAGTTATGAGTCGAAAACTTTTCAAATGAAGGATAAAATTGATCTATATTAAATAGAGTTACATTTAATCCTTCCATTATATTTTAAGGTTGTATATATTTTTACCATTAATTTTTTGAATTATCCATACTCTTAAAATTAACGAATGTACATGTGACTTCATCTTAATAATTTACCCAATTTTTAATATTTTACCCAAAATCAAATTCAATAAACTTATCATAAATTTTATATTTCTTTTGAAATTAATTAAATATATATGTTTAAATTTGAATTTGGAACTCATGTATTATTACTTGAATTTATTATCCCAAAATTTATAATTATAACATTCAACTCAGTGGCTCACCATCAATAAAAACATTTCATAGCTAGGGACCATAGCATCTCTACTTTTGCTAGTAAATCTTTTTAAATTTCATTTTATATTGTTTTTTTCCTTATCATTATAGCTAATGCAGTGTATGTCTAATGCATTGAGAAATACTTTGAAAACATAAATAAAACGTGTCATGTCATTTTCTGAAATTTCCCCACTTTTTACTAGATAAAAACTACTTTTCAATATTTTTAATTAAATCTTTTGAGAACATACCATCAATTATTGATGGCCGAGTTACTCGATATCTACCATAACGTTTTTTCAAAAAGGAGAATAAAAAATTTCCAAAAGGAATTGGGGGTCGTTAGCCAATAATCGCATATTATATTTGGACCATTTGACTAACGATAGAGTTATGAGTCGAAAACTTTTCAAATGAAGGATAAAATTGCTCTATATTAAATAGAGTTATATTTAACCATTCCATTATATTTTAAGGTTGTATATATTTTTACCATTAATTTTTTTAATTGTCTATACTCTTAAAATTAACGAATGTACATGTGACTTCATCTTAATAATTTACCCAATTTTTAATTTTTTACCCAAAATCAAATTCAATAAACTTATCATAAATTTTATATTTCTTTTGAAATTAATTAAATATATATGTTTTATATATTTAATAAAACACTTTACTCATAACCAGAAAGTTGGAGGCCAGGTTTCGACATGATAGATTGCTCAACCATTTTACAAGAGGAACAAGATTGGCTTCAAAGACCTTTTTTCTGAAGAAGAGGTGTTGAATGTAATCAAGCAATGTGATGGAGACAAAGCCCCGAGCCCAGATGATTTGACAATGAGTTTCTTCGAAGTTTGTTGGGACACTGTGAAGGAGGATCTACTGGGAACTGTTCATACCTTCCATCAGAAATAGTTATTTGAAAAGTCTTTTAATGCCACCTTCATAGCCTTAATACCAAAGAAAGTTGGAGCTGAGGAGCTTAAGGATTTCAAACCTATCAGTCTAATAGGAAGTGTCTACAAGATACTTTCCAAGCTTATTATTGAAAGGTTGAAGTCTGTTATGGGGAAATTAGTAAATGAACACCAAATGGCATTTCTAAAAGGCAGACAGATTATGAATGCGGCTCTCCTAGCAATGAATTAGTGGATTCCAGAGAGAAACAAAAAATTCCAGGGATCTTATGCAAACTTGACCTAGAGAAGGCATATGACCATGTTAATTGGAAGTTTCTATTGAAGGTGCTAGAAGACATGGGTTTTGGAAAAAAAATGGATCAACTAGATACGTTTCTGCATTTCGACTGTAAGGTTCTCTCTGATTATAAATGGCAATAATGAAGGCTTCGTTTCGTCTGAGAGGGGGTTGAGACAGGCTGATCCTATATCACCTTTTTTGTTTATCTTAGCTATGGAGGGGATCAACCACATGATCAGGAGGGCAAGGGCAAATGGTTGGTTAAAGGATTTCCAAGCTCAGGTGCAAGGACGTAGAGAAGATGAAAAGGGAGTCACACATCTGCTTTATGCAGATGACTCACTAATATTTTGTGAAGCTGAAGTATCTCAGATTAGACATATTAGGGCTATCCTTACTATTTTTGAAGGCATTTCTGGACTGCATGTTAATTGGCAAAATAGATGTCTTTACCTAGTGAACAAAGTTGATAATATGGAGATATTAGCAAGTAATCTTGGATGCCAGGTAGCTGCCTTACCCACAAAGTACCTAGGGATCCCCCTGGGTGCAAAGAACAAAGAGATAGAGGTTTGGAGAGAAGTGACAGGAGATTGGCAAGATGGAAGAGTCAGTATTTGTCCTTAGGAGGGAGATCAACACTAGTCAAATCTGTGTTAGATTCCCTTTCTTATATGATGAGCCTATTTCCTATACCAAAGAGTATTGTGAAGAGAATAAATTTGCTCAGAAGAACTTTTTTGTGGAATGGAAACAAGGAGCAGAAAGGTTACAACCTTGTAAAATGGGATACTGTAACACTTCACAAGAAGCAGGGGGATTAGGTATCAAGAAACTCAACCTCCAAAACTCTTGTCTTTTTCAAAACTGGTTATGGAGGTTATGTGCTGAGGATATGCCTTTATGAAAAAAAAATCATCATTGAGAAATATGGACTTCAAAGTCACTGGATCATTGAAGACGTACTTGGAACTTCTGGTTGTAGTGTCTGGAAGACTATTCGAAGACTCTGGCTCAGATTTCAAAAAAAATATTCAATTCAAGGTTGGTAATGGCGTGAAGATTGAGTTCTGGAATGAACTTTAGATAGGTAAAAGGAGCTTGAAATCTCTCTTCCCTGATTTGTTCCTCCTCAGCCAACAGAATAGGGCCACTATAGCTCAGATGTGGAGCATACAAGGTTGGAATTTCAACTTCAGAAGGGCACTAAATGATTGGGAGGTTCAAAGAGCTGCAGATTTTCTTATGGTGATAAATGATTTCAATGGAACTACCAATACACCTGACAGACCAGTGTGGAAACTTCACAGCAAGGGTGCGTTCACTGTGAAGTCATGCTATTGGAGGAGAAATATTGACCAATTGCAGATTAGGAACTGGCCTTGGAAACTAATCTGGAAAGCCAAAGCCCCCTTAAAAGTTTCTTGTTTCGTGTGGTTAGTTTGCAGGAAAGCTTGTTTGACTCATGAAGTACTACAAAGAAGAGGTAGATGCTCAAGATGTTTTATGTGTGACCAGGATATTGCTGAAATAAACAACCATCTATTTCTATACTGTAAAACAACTGCAAATATGTGGAACATGTTCTTGTGTATACTTGGAGTGAGTTTGGTGGTTCCCAAAACTACTAAAAGTATGATGGACTGCTGGAAAGAGATTGGAAGAAGAGAGTCAGGTGGGAATTGATCCCTGCAAGCATCTGGTGGGCATTGTGGAAGAAAAGGAATGCAAGAGGCTTTGAAGACAAAAGCAACAGCATTCAAAAAATCAGAATGAATTGCCTTAGTCTTTTATATTTTTGGTGTAAACAGGATATGGTGGGGGATATAGAACTCTTTGATGATTTTATAGGGAAATTGTAAAGCTCCATAGACTAGTTCTTATGGCCTTCTGTTTTTTACCCTATGGGATGTAAGTGCTCACTCTTATCATTGCTTGGATGATTGAATTTTGTGAATACACAGTTGCCTGTTCCTCAAAAAAATATACATGTTTAAATTTGAATTTGGAACTCATGTATTATTACTTGAATTTATTATCCCAAAATTTATAATTATAACATTCATCTCAGTGACTCACCATCAATAAAAACATTTCATAGCTAGGGACCATAGCATCTCTACTTTTGCTAGTAAATCTTTTTAAATTTCATTTTATATTGTTTTTTTCCTTATCATTATAGCTAATGCAGTGTATATTTAATGCATTGAGAAATACTTTGAAAACATCAATAAAACGTGTCATGTCATTTTCTGAAATTTCCCCACTTTTTACTAGATAAAAACTACTTTTCAATATTTTTAATTAAATCTTTTGAGAACATACCATCAATTATTGATGACCGAGTTACTTGATAACTGCCATAAAGTTATTATTAAATTCACCCGACCCTCACTAACTCCCTATAAATATCCATGTGTAACCAATGAGTCTTACAAATCACACAATTATTTGAAAGAAAATAAAATAAAAACAATGGAGGGAAAGAGTATGCTCAAGTTATCTCATGTCCTTGCTTTCTTGCTTCTTGCATCACGTATGTAATTATCCCCTTAATTCTCTTTTTGGTCCGACTAATTCAAATTTATACTAATTAGTAAGGCTTATTTAACCAACAAGACTCCATAACATGATTTTGAACTCTCTCAGTGAAACTAGTGACTCCGTCAATGCTCATGCATATATATATGTTTTATTAGTATATAAAGTAAGTGAATTATTTATTTTAAGTACAGTTTTTCAATCACTGATGGCAAGAGATTTGAGTGATGGCATAGAAGTCCTACAACTTCCAGAGGAAAATGAAGGCGAATTTGTATTTTGCCCAGGTAATTTCCTCTTATAGTTTCGATTTTCGAAGACGGATAAATTTCACAGATGGTCACATAATTTTGATATTGTTTTCACTGATGTCACATAATTATAATTTCTAACCAAAAAAAAAATATTTGTAATTATTGTAGGTAAGCTATCATGGCCTGAACTTGTTGGGATGCCAGCAGGATATGCAAAACAAATAATTCAGAAGGAAAATTCCATAGTTCATGATGTTAGGCTTCTATTTCCTGGTATGGTTAAGCCAGCTAATTATGTTTGTGGTAGAGTTTTTCTGGTTGTTGACTTTAAACTCATTGTTCAAATTACTCCCAGTATGGGTTAGTAATTCTATGGGAACATTATGTCATGAAAATTAAATAAAGTGGAGATATTAAATATAGTGTCTTCATGTACTCTACTATTTCAACATAAATAAAACTAATGTTCCTTATTTGTTTGTAATTGTACATCTACCCTTACTATTTTCTTTTATGTTGTAGTCTTTTCCAATTCTGAAATGGGACCCTTCTGAAATTTATGGTAATGTGTTTGACTCAAAACAAAAAAAAAAATTATGACAAAGCGCGTTTGAAAATATAATTAAGTAAATAATCATATCGATCTTATCTTTAATATTTAAATGAATCTTTGGTATACAAGATCTTTGGTAGAGAGTGTTACCTCTTGAATCTTTATCCAGCGCAAATCTGAATAAATCAAGCTCCAATATGGATATTAAACACCGAGCGGAAAAAAAAACATTGATATCAATAGGCAAATATCTAAGTTCAATCTCAGTGGCACACATAAAGATATATATATTCTCATTGTAATTAAGTAAATAAAAAGTGTCACATCATAACCACTTAAGTTCTTATATGAGATCGTCATTTGATGGTGGAGGTACTCGACCACTTAAACAAGCGTCATTTGTCAAATAGACAGTTTCTTGGTACTGGAACCAGCACCAACGGGTTTCAATGGGTTTCACAATGTAAATACGAGGTCTGGGCAAAAGTTACTAGATTCTCGAGAACCCGCGGTTGATATTGTGGATCTGCCCCTGCTCTTGTTTTACCATAGTAAGCTGTATGCAAATACTAACTCTAAATAAAATGCATAAAAACTAGTATTACCATTACCACTTCCCAATCAAAATGACAAAATAGTATTGCCATCTAAATAACATTTGCACAAAAAGGAGTTATTAACATACTTCAGCTCTAATGAAATGCCAACCCATATCAAGGATGATGGCAAAGGTAACAAAGAAGTGCAAAATCACTGCAAATCTAAAGACCAGAGCGATGCCTACAAGAACTTACTGAGGGACCTAGACCAGTAAACATACCAATATCACTCGGATAAGTGAAATGCGCATTTTGATGGTGTTATGATCCATTGTTCAACCTCTGAAAGCTTGAGTTGGACATCAAAGTCCGTCCAGTTCCATGCTCTTCATGTAGCAAGTTGTTAATGATGTCCAGATGTGGAAATTCATCAGCGAATACAGTCTGGGGCTGGCACCTAGACGGGTAGGCTGGAAACTCTAATGGAATGTGATCAGGGGTTCTGTTGTTTAAAGGCTTGAACGTGTCAAAATTCCAATTTTCATTTCGTATGGAAGGATGATCTTGTGATCGTGATGTATTACTACTGCTGTCACTCCAGGAATATTCCCGTTGCTTTCCATTCTGCATGGTATTGTGATTCACCATTTCATATGAATAGCTTGGTCGAATAGAACTAGGTTCTATTCTTTCCCAGGCCTGTTGTGAAAATACGGAACCAGATGTAGGCGAGGGTGGTTGAGTATAAGGCTGCAAAGAGTGAACCAATGATCTAGGTGAACACCTATTACTGTAATCATGATGATACTGCTGCAGCTGCTGTGTAGGAAGAGAAATCGGGGATTGGTTTTGTATACTGCCACTACTGCTATTATTTCTCGGTTGACTGAACCTAGAATGTGACCCAACATCATCCATCTGTTGGTAATCGTCAATCTCTTTCCTGTGAAAATTTTGGTGGCAATTACAAGCTGCACATTTCAGGGCTCCTGGGGTCCCTTCTTCTCCACTAGGCATGAATTCTCCACATCCATCGAGAGCATGTCCTCCCATGCTTGCAGCATGATTCTTGAGACATTCTCGGTATCGGATTGAGCTGGTAGTGTCACTTACTGAGGTTGTTGATGGTGGTTGTGATTGTGCTATCCTGACAGTCATTTTTGGTTCCTTGTATGAATTGAGTTGGTTAAGCTGCTGAGCAAGACTGCTCTGATCCAGGGCTTGGCTAGGCCTGGGAAAGGTGCTTCCACACCCCGCTTGTTCATTTCTTCCAAAAATAGGACTGCCCACAATTCCTTTCAGATAAGACTGAGGAACATAAATACCTGAAGTTGTTAAACGATCAGCACACAATCGACCAGCTACACTTACTGAATGAGCCAATAATGGTAATGGTGGACGTATTGAAGGAACACTCAAGCATTGGGACACGGCAGGCTCTTGTAGTGACATGGGCTTTTCATCTGTAGCAGGGACCGAAAGGCCATTTCTAGAAGGATGCAGCTTAGAGGTGTCTGTATTCCAATTAACAGATTTTGCATCACTTAATCTGAAATCAGGATAAATATTCTGTTTCTGCATAAGCAGTTCTTTTTATCAGTCAACCTCAATGATAAAAAAAATATAAAAAAGCAATAGCTAAGGAAGTACAGCAGCAGCCTATGCGATTGTCGAAAACCTCACAGATATTACACTATGATGCATGCCAACAACGAAAATAAGTCAAAAACCAAAAGTAGGTCTCCCCCTACTTTTTATTTTTTGACTTAAAAAGTCATTTCAGTTTGACTTTTTATTTTCGACTTAAAAATTACTTTTTTAAGCCAATCCAAACGGGCTCTAAGGCTAAAGCTTTTCCGATGGGAGCCCCCGGTTATGACAGAGCTTCCCATTAGAAGAGGTGCCATGCTAAAAACGATAGATGTACTCAAACAGGATTTAAAGTACTCACTACTTCATGGTGGAAATCTGGAGACGACCAGGAAATCTGCATGAGGGCACCAGCAACAATGAACGCTTTCTTGTACAAAACAGTGTAGTAATCCTCTTCATTGGTGAATAAAATCAATACTTGCCGAGAAGAACAATTCCTAATCTTTACTTGGCCATTCAGAGGGTTCTGTGCTTTGAAATCAGCCCGAATTTCTTTCATTTTTGGCCTCCTATAGGAGAAATTCCCAAGCAATGTGAGCTTATAATCAGATACTAAGCTTTCACCATAGCTCATTGGAAAGGTTACTGTTGGGTATCCCATATAGGTCGAATGTTGCACTTTGATTGGAGGTCTTGATTTCTGATTCTCATGGCGCTCAACAATTGAAAGAGCATATAATGGCTGACTAAGTGTTTCACAAGCCAAATCAGCTGCTTCACTAGTTGGCTTACTTCCATAATTCCACTCTCTGAAAAGTCAAAGCACCAGGAATTAGAACCATCATACACACAACAGATATTCAAATCCGGATGCCAAAAATGAATGGCAGAAAAGGTTACCTGCTATATGACTTTAGATTATTGTGGTTCAAATAAGTCCCCTTTATAGGAACCAAGTCTGTGGAACACATCGATGAATTTTCATATGTAACAGAAGGAATTCTTCCAGTAATTCTGTATGGAGCAGATGAAAGGCCACAAAACCCACTGCAACTAATTCCCACGGAAGAAGGTAATTTAGAGGTTTCACACTTGATAGGACTTGCAACTCTATCCTCGGAATCAGAATTAGTTACTTCTGGGACACAATCTACTGAATCAGACTCCTCTGTCCCGTACTCATTTCCACCACCAATATGTTCATCTCTTTTGGTATTATCTAGCTCCACAACACCAAATGCTTCTCTCTGCATTGCCAGGTAACCATGAAAAATTACATCAATACACTATTTACTTTCTTCAGGAGGCAAAAAGAATTAAGAATTTTCACTAACCTTCTTGGAACTCAAACAAAAACTGTCAACTGAGAGCTTCAGCACAAACTAGCTGACAAAAGGCTACAACGTTAAAATTTATTCCAGAACAGCCATTTTTCTCTTTACCTCTCTTTCATTTGATTCTTCAACTTTTAGATCTTTGTTTTTAGGCAGGTACCCAAGAATGACAGATGATTTAACAACATTTACTTATTCTATATTGCATTAACTTATTTTGTTGATAGATTTCTATATTGCATTACTACAACATATGTTCCCAATGATCACCACATTTCTGCATAAACAAACCTTTTACAGTCGAGCTCAATGATGAAACCTCCAAAGAAAGCAAAAGCTAGGCAGTACAATAGCAATACATAATAGAAACTACACTAATGGTGCCAATAACTAAAAACCAAAACTTCAGTTTTCACTCCAAAGATAGTGGAACAATTGTAAATACAAAAGCTCACACATAAAAAGTTTTTTGGTCCATCATCTCCTATAATTGCAATATAACACTTCCAAGCAAAGGTATAATTGCTCTTCATATGAGGAAAAGTGGCAAAGAAGGTTCAAAAATTGCTTTAGGTCATAGGTTCTTATCTCACGTGTGACATATTTTTTTTAGGAATCTGCTTCTATAAAATTCCTGGTTCCGCCACAGTCAGAGACAGACTATACTTAGTGAAATCAAACTCATCCAGGTAGAGTTACTTACTTGAAATAAAAATCACTTAGGCAATCAAACTGTTTTCATCAAAATTTAATTATTTTCAAGCACCCAAGGGTGTGGCCTAGTGGTCAATGAAGTGATTGAGAACCCTGAGGTCTCAGATTAAAAACTCAGCAGAGACAAAATACACTTTTAGTATCTGGTACATGTTGCTACCTGTTGTTGGTGGCAGGTAACAGGTATAGAATTATTGGTACATGTTGCTGGTGACAGGTATCCCTTGGAATTAGTAGAGGTGCGCAAAAGCTATCCCGAACACCACGGTCATCAAAAAAAAAAATATATATATATATACATATATTTTTATATATATTATTTTTTACCAGTGCCGAATTACACATCCCACCTCCTTTACTTTACTTGGGACCAACAATACTTTACCCTTCCTTGCCTAAAACAAATATTTTACTCATCCTTTCAAGTTTATGTAATCATATTTCCTTTTTAGTTTGTTCAACAAAGAATAACCCTTTCTAAATATGAAAAGAATTTAACTTAAGCTTCTCATTTTACGTTGAATGACATTTTTCTATAGCAACACATGTGTTATGTTGTCATATGTAATACAACAAGTTTCAGAAGTCTTGTAACATAACCACACAAATATAGTGACATGTCTAACATCTCGTCCAATCAAATAGGTTCAATGGAAGGTGTATTTGGTATGGAGGAGGAGTTCCAACTTTCTCATGTTTGGTTGGTCTTTGATAAATATTATTGTTAAGAAAACAAGTTCTTCAAAATTCAAGATAATGTTGATTATCTACTCTCCTTCCTCAATTCTCACCCCCACTATCCCTACCTCTCGTCCAAACCCAACCCCTCACCCCACACACACACACACACCACCTCCCACCCATTCTGGGGCAGAGCCAAGTAAGGTCGAGGGATTCATCCGAACCCTCAAAAATTATATTGTTTATACATAACTAAAATTATTTTTATAGATATATAGTAGATGTTGAACCATATTCGACTTCTTCGTGTCCAGGCCATAGTGCCTCCATCCCCATCCACCTTGCCCACTCACCCCACCCCCTACTCGCCCTTCCCGTGCCCCACTTCATCACCCTTTCTCCCACGGCGCCACCTACCCTATAGTGTTTCTCCAGATTACATATAAATATTTTCAATTTATATCCCGTCGACTCATCAAATACCAGGAAATAAGTGATTTCTTCATACCAAATAGGAAAAAGCCTAATTCTAACATCACAACTGAATAATCAACCAAACACCATCAATATAATTAAAGCAGTAGGAGAAACAAAACTCACAAATTGATCATGAAACTCGGGCGTCCACCGAAAAACCTCCATGATTGCACCAGCAACAACAACCCTCTCTTTCAACAAAACAGATTGATAATCCTCTTCAGCAGTGAAATCAAGAAACACATGGTAAGAATCATAAGACCTAATTTTCACTACCCCTTTAAGAGAGAGTTTCGCCTGGAAACTAACACGAATTTTAGTCATCTTTGGTTTA
Source organism: Solanum okadae (assembly GCA_036553675.1). Lineage (NCBI taxonomy): Eukaryota > Viridiplantae > Streptophyta > Magnoliopsida > Solanales > Solanaceae > Solanum > Solanum okadae. The sequence continues at coordinate 55,900,208 of CM071686.1, forward strand.
GGTATAAAGAATTTTCCAACCATTGTAAGTTTACATACCGCCACCATGCTATTCCAATCCCAATACTTCTTCCGAAAGATTGCTGCTGGCATTCGCCTGTAGTTTAAATACACAATCTTTGATTTTGGTTCTTGATTTTCACTGTTGAAATCGATTTGGGGTGCCGCCATTTGGGGCTCTACTGTGCAGAATTGAGTATGCACTTCGCGCTAGAGTGGGAAGAGAAAACGTACAGCTATATATACAAGTCAATATTACGTTTTCTTATTTGACCATCCGTCCATCCGGTCATTTTTACTTGTCCATTACCTTTTGTATCAATGTTATTCTTGGTATTAAATATTATTGGGAAAAAGGATCAAACTATCGTAAATGTTATACAGATACCCTCCATCATATTTTTGGGACATTGGTGTCCCTGACGTCCAAAAACTAGAGTATATATACCTTTTATACTAACGGACGATAGGGGCACTAATGTCCCAAAAGTATGACGAAGTGTGTCTGCGTATCATTTACGATAGTTCGAGAGTATATTTGTCCTTTTTCCCAATACTATTCAATATCGAATACATTTCTCAAAACATTAAATTGAATATATTCAAAGGGTAATATAGTAATATTATAATAATATTACTTGTTGTTTCCTAAGGTGTGTGTCAAGTCAATAATGGACAATTATTATTGGACAGCAGGAGTATTTAACAGCGTCATCTCTATTTTAACCTTGTTGGATCCTACTTATGTTGAAGAAAAATCAAGTGTGATTTTAATAAGGGTAATTTGGTAATTATAATAAAGTTCTTTGTGATTGGATAAATAATGTCACATAAATCATGACAGATGAACTACTATTTTGAGTTGGTCTTTAAGTTTTGCAGTGATCTTTAATTTTTGTTCACTAAATAATAAAAAGGTAATCGAAAATATCTTTGATGTTTTTAAAAAACAAAAAGAAACTTGCTAAGTAAATGATTATATTTTTCATATCGTAATATAACACAAGTTATGCTTTATAAAACATAGCAAATTATGTCTCTTAATTCCTATAGAATTTATGTCATTAAAAGTATAAGTTTAGTTCAAAGCCAACAAGTTCCTACGGAACTTAAGTTGATAAAAGCACAAGTTCCACTTTATTAAAATGTTATAACTAAAAAAATTCATAACACAAGTTATGTCTTAGTTTCTACCTAACTTATGCCGATAGAGACATAAGTTCAATTTCAGAACTCATGGACATATTTTTTTTCCTACATAAATTTTGTCCGGACAAGACAAAAATTCTAAAAATTTAAGTCGGACAAGATAAAAAAATTCTAAACTTATCTCGGACAAGATAAAATTGTTTTACCCTATTCTAGTCACTACTTATACCTTGTACTTAACAAATTCACTAAATAAATACAATAATTCTAATATTCAAATTCTGAATTTGTCTCAAGACATTGTCGATGCACGATAACATTCACATGTTCAAATGGCAAGAGTCACGCACCGCGGCGGTGGATAGACATGTTGGTGCAAGGAGAAAAACGAGATTGTGAAACTCGACCTCGAAGTATTAAAATTTAAATTCTGAATTCGTTTTTTTCACAATAGCAAGAGCCACTACGACCACGCCCGGGAATATTGGTGCAAGGGGAAGAACAAGATCGTGGAACTCGACCTCGTGGCAACGATGCCTTAAGTAGAATAGCTTCTTTCTCTATAAATTCAGCCATATCCAAATTAGGCCTTGCACCTTCTGCTAATAATAATAATAATATGGTATTTGTAGTTAAAATAATAAAGACAATAAGAAGTAACGAAATGAATCTTCTCTTGGAATTCATAATTCTTGTTAATGTTTTTTTGTGATTATGGGATGTCATTGAGTGTATTTATAGGCAAGGGATTTCTATAAAACATAACGTGTTTTAATGACTAATGACTTACTTCTATGTTTTATTTTTAAAAATAATATTATTATTATATTTTTGTTATTCTATATTTGACTTTGGCAAAATTTGTTATTACGTGTTGATTTGGCAATGTTACGTGGTAAGAATAACGAAGTAATTAGAAGGTTGGTATTCCTTAAATTTGTTACAAATCCAAATACATGGACACTTTAAGGAAGGTTAGGTTGGAAAATGTAGTATTAAAATAGAGTTTTAAGTTATATACATTATTAGCTATTGGCTTTGAATGAATATGTAATTAATTAAATAAAAATTTAGATGAGTTAATCATATAATTCAATATGGTATATTGAAGTAGCTCACAACTCACAAGGTTCGAGTCTCACCGCCACATTAGTGGCACCCCATTATTAAAGAAGATTTCTACACGTGTGCGACTCGTGAAAAAGATATAAGCCTAGATGTAATTAAGGAGAAAGTATAATTAAGTAAAAAAATTACTCTTTTAATAGCTTAAACTTATAGAAGAAAATTCGTAGTACTTTAATATAGAATCATGACGAAATGTTTGACAACAAGTTCTAAGTCTATTATATTATTGTTATATATCTCGTGAGATTTCACCTAGCTATGTTCAGAAACGATCGATAGGCCTAGTTATTAAACTGTGCTACCATATTACCCCATTGACAGTTTCCAATCAAGGTTTAGTATCATCATAAAAGAGAAGGCCAAACACCCCCAATGGATGTCGTGCAGCAGATGGAATTTCTCCTCCCTTAACCAAAAATCTCGAGTTCAAGCCCTAAATATGAAAAATCATTGGTAGGAAGTGCTTCCCCCAAATGAGCCCTACACAGCGCGAATTCAAAATAATAGGGCTCTAATGCGGATAGTGGACATCGAATGGGAAACTAAAAAGAAAGAGAAGGCCAAACTTTTAAAACATCAAACCCCCAATTGGAGTTATAGGAAAAGCCAAATTTTTGAAAGCTAATCAATATAGAAAAACCAACAAGGGCAGAATCACTCTTTACAAAATATTTCACTTGCCAGAGGGTTACAACTTACAACCTCACACTCCACTATCCCAATACCAAATGCTTTCCTCTAGTATATTATTACAACTTAATACAGCCAACTATAGCTTGTTGTCAAAGACCATTTGGAGGCCTATATACTCTATAGCCATTTACACCACCAGAAGACATGTTTGAGTAGTCAGGGACGTTATACCGGTAACTGGGATCGTTTTCTGCAGTCCCCATTCCAAGAAAAGATGGATCAGAACCCATCATTTGCCACTGGTTTGGTACTAACCCATCAATCTGCCCACTTATAAATCGCAGATTAGGCTGACGAATCATATCCCTTGCACTGTCTAAAGGGCCTTCATAAAAATTATGCTGGATGTCATCATGATAACTCCGTGTTCGCTCAAACCTATTGGAACTTGTTGAAGGACCTAAGTCAGTGGACATTATATCACCAGGGAAAGAGAAATGCCGATTTAGATTGTGTGACCCATTGCAATAACTTTGAAAGCCTGTGGTGGGCATCGAAGTCCTTCCAATTCCTTGCTCATCATCCAGCAAGTCATTAATGATATCAAGATGTGGAAATTCATCAGCCAGTGCACTCTGGGACTGGCGTCCAGACGTGCAGGCTGGAAACTTGGATGGGATGGGATCATGGGTTCTACTTACAGGCTGGAACACATCAAAGTTTTGAAACTCGTTTAGTATAGAAGGATGATCCCGAGATATACTCCTGCTATCCCTCTGGGAACTCTGCCATTGAACTCCATTCTGCAGGGTATCATGACTTATTCCATATGGATAACTTGGTCTGATACAACTAGGTTCTGTTCTTTCTGATCCCTGTGGTAAGAATAACGGCCCAAAAATCCGCGAAGGTGATTGAGGGTATGGCTGCGAACAGTTAACCATTGAACTTGGAGAATAGGGTTGACTAAAACCAGTCGCATTTCCAGAAACAGGATTACCCACAATTGCATTTCGATAGGACTGAGGAACATAACTGTGGGTTGCTGGTGAAGGGTCAGAGCCCAATTGACCTGCTGCACTCACTGAACGGGCCAGTATTGGTGACGTTGGAACCATAGAAACAACAGAGGCAGCAGGCCTAGGCCCAGGTACTACAGGACCATTCAAGGGTCTGGACAGGGCAGGAACTTGAGGTTTGGGCTTCTCCGTTGTCGCAGAGGCAGTCACTTGATGAGATTGGAAGTTCTGAGGTGTAATGGATACTGAATGCACTGAGGGCTTCTCCGCCACTTGTCGTTCTATACCTTTATTAGGATCAGCCTTAAAGGACACAGCAGTTTCGGCTAAATTAGTCGAAGTAGTTGATTTATGAGTCAGCTTAGAACTGTTCAAGGACAATTTTTTAAGAGAGTTTGGATCACTTGTGGCCAAGACCTTCAGCTCTGATTTCAACTGAATGGCAGACGCTGCACCTTTTAAAGGGCTACTAGGATGAGATATGACATGTGGCTTCTCCAAGGGAGGTCTCTCTGAATCAGGCTCACTCTGCTTTCTCTGCTGTGAAACTATTACTTCCTGCATACAAGAAAGTGTGGCATGAAAGTTGGAATTCACTGAAAAACAACATAAGCAGAATCATGGCATCCACAGTAAAGAAGTTGCCTCTAAAATCCAAAAATGACAATTAGCAGAAAGAATAATTGAGCATATGGATTATAGAATCTTATAAATCAAGCATGGCACACTTTCTATATCTCCTCCGTTTACAAGGTAAACAGCTTAGAGCAAAAGAACTAGTCAGTTCATCAATATTTCAGGAATACATGGGTTTTTACTCCAAAAATAGGAAGAAGAACCGGACACTCAGCTTCCGAGATTATTCAGTTTCTTTCATCCTCTTTCTGTTAACTATATAAAGAAACATGAAGGAAACACTGAAAGATAGGGACAGGCCACCCCACCCCCACCCCCACCCAAAAAAATAAAGAAGAAAAAGATCCATGAATATGCTTTTAAGTGTTACAACTCGCATTCCTTAGTAAAGCTTTTTTACTAGGATGAAATCCAGTCAATTCCGTGGAGTAAGATGAATGCATAATGGGAGAAAATGACAAACCTTCTTCAGCACTTCACACTCGTGCGAATGCGCTATAGCCTGGGACTCGGATCTAGTTGCCCTACGACTTACAGTTGTATTAGTTAGCTTCCCTATATCTGGAAGAGCATCTAATGGCTGCCTATGTATTTCACTAGCCCAGTCAGTCGTACTACTGGTTGACTTGCTTCTGTGGTTAACCACTCTGAAAAGTTGAGACACCAACAATTAGAAAAACCAGAGACAACATAAAAGATATTTATCGATGCCAAAAATTTTAAGAAGGTTACCTGCTAGGTGATTTCTGGTTTTTATGGTTCGAAGAAGTCCCTCTGTAAGGCGCATTCATAGCCACTGAAGGAACTGAGTCTGTAGAACACGTTGACGAACTATCATCAATAACAGAAAGACTTCTTCCTGAAATACCATTCTGTGCAGCTGAAAGGCCATTTAACCCACAGCAGTTAATTTCTGTGGAAGGATGCATTTCAGAGGTGTCAGTATCCCAGTTGACAGGACATGCACCTCTGTCTTCAAAATCAAGGTGGTTTACTTCTGGGACACAATCGACTGAATCAGAAACATCCGAACCATTTTCCAGCATATCTGGTTTCTCCAGCGCTGTCTCTGACTTCTCAATCTCGTAATCATTTCCATCTAGAATACACCCATCTTGTTCAGCCTTCTCTTGCTCAATTATACAAGTTTTTTCATCCCTTCCCTTATCCTTCGTTTTGCGATTATTCTTTTTCTGTTTACCCTGAAATACAAGGTAAGAATGATAAAGTGTATCTACAATATTCTACACAAAGCACTTTCTTCAGGTGGCGAAAAGGATAAATATGTTCACTAAACCTCAATGGACAGTTAAGAGTTGCGCACAAACTAGTTGGCAAAATCTACAACTTTTACTCTGCCTCAGCACATTCTTGTTAGTTTCTCCTTAATCTTTTTTCATTTTGTTTATTTTCTGTTATTCCTTTCTTTTCTTTTTCCTGCTATTATACACATGTTTTCTTCTCATTTTCATGGAGAATATTGTCTTTCTTCATAAGAAGCTTTAATCAGACAAGCTCGATGATGATATCTCTAAAGAAAACAAATTTTAGGTGGTGCAAGGGAAGAATATGCAATCATCTAATCTAATACAGCATAGAAACTACATTAATGATGTCAATAATTGAAAGCCAAGACTTTTCTTTCAAACTAAAGATAAATACTTGAGCTGACACAACAGAGGTCCTTGCTTCAGCATTACCTATAACTACAATTTGTGCATAAAAAGAACTCCAAGCAAAGGATAACTTTGCTTCTCGTCCCCTAAAGTTAAATAGCTGATAACAGAAACTCAAACTTTAATACCTAAAGCCCAGCATCTCTTAGCTGGCAAAGTAATTTTTAATTTTCCATACCATGCAAGGACTCAGCAATGTGTACCAGGTAACAAAGACAATGTAAAAGATACAGGAGTCTTTTTAACACTGATCTGGTTGCCTCACTTAAACAGATGTTCCGGCATATTAAAAATAAATATAGTTCCCATATCTTACCTGTGTAATCAAATACTATAAACATATGCAAAAGGACATGTACCTGCTTTTTCTTCAACTTCTTTTCCTTGTCAGATGTTTTTTTAGCTTTCTGCTCAGTTTCAGCCAGCCAAGCAGCCTCCTCTTCACGGATGAGCTCCTCTTGCCTCTTTAAAGCAACAGCTTCCTGATACGAAACCTCTATTTTACTACAGAAGGTAAATTTTGTTTTATCAGTATAATCAGGTCATTGTTAACCATCAAAAACTAACACAAATCTTGACATAATGTACAACATCATTCCACATAAATGCAGCAAATGCAGCTGCTTCCGAATTTGAGGTAAAAGAACCTATTTAGACCTTCTAACTTTAAATGACGAGAATAGATTAACTAGATGAGGCGTGGATAGCCATTTCAATAGCAACAGTGATGATGGTTACCTGAAAATATGTGTAAGGATAAATATTTCAATGGTTCGACGACCTAGTTCAGTTAGGCGCCTCTCGTCACGCTCAATGGAATCTTTGTTAAAGTCCTCTCCAGAAGCACCATCCTAAAACAAAGAATAGTACAATAAGTAAATAAGAATGGATAGATATACACTACGAAGAAAAGAACAAGTGCTTGTCTTTCTTTCCCTTCTTTTCCTCAAGAGAGAGAGAACGAGGAGTACGTGATACGAAAAAGAAGTGGCAGTAAGAGAAGTGACTCTGACTAGACTGATTCTTAGCCATATACACGATTCTTTCAGTTATCATAGGCATTGAAATAGGATCCAGTTCAAATATCATCCATTACAACCAAAGTACACTCACAATTATTAGCCTTGTTGCATGATCACTTGATAATTCCTTCTACCACTAGCCAAAAGCTCAATCTCATTCTTACTCACATTCAGTAACTTATCCACAAAAGCAGCTTCAGATGTAACCGAACATGTCAATTCATCATAAGAAATGTTTGTCCACATATAGGGAATATTACTGAAGCATATTTGTCTATTATAAAACCTTGAGAGAAGGGCTAAGTCTAGATTTTGCTAAAACAAGGAAACAAATCTGTGGGTGGCAATAACAAGACACCCTAGTCCAATAATAGAAAAGACAAATAGAAGCTTGCTAACAACAGTATCAATCGTGAGTCCCATAGTTTCAGCAATGAAGGAAAACATAACTGCAGTAGGCGGTGCAATTGAAGCCATAATTTTGTAGCATTTCTTAATACGGCTTCAACCATGGAATTCTGTGACTTACCTTTGTACGGTTTTGGGGACCTTTCTCATCCTTTGGAGGCAGTGGTTCCAAGGCAGCCCTCTCAAGCAATAGCAAGACGTCATCCACCAAGACAAACATGTCGCTGTCCAAACGAACAATAGGAACCAGCTGTTCTTCTGCATCCAAATATTTCCCCTTCCCTTTCTTTCCTTTAGTCTGGCCTTCAATAGCCTTAAGCCCACTGTACAAAGAGTCCATCACTACAGTAGATGTAACCTCTTTTTCAATGAAGAAGTGTTTGACCACCACTTTCAAAATCGAATGTGATTTCTCCCGGGTCATTCGGCGCCTAGAATTTGGGTCCATTCCCAGCCAAAAAGCACAGAAACTGAATTTCCATGTCAAGTGAGAAGTCAGAATGTTATGTCAAAATGCTAAAAAATCACAAATCCAAAGCAAACATATATTGCATTACCTACATGAGGATTAAGGGGAACAAATATGTCATTCAATATAAAATATTACCCATATTCATAACCACAACTGAAGTATCTAAATAAGACACGACAAAACATAGATATTAGTATCTAACAGTCTCTAAAACCAGATGCAAATCAAGGAAGTGATGACAACCACATAGGTCATCAAGGATGTTGGATCATTCTTGTAGTTTACCTCTTTTTACAAGACTAGTATAAATAGTCTTTAAGTCTTCATATTAGGGTGAGCTAAGTTTGAAGATAGAGAAATAATCTTTGTGTGAATTTATGGAGGATTTGTTCTAGTAATTTATGTCTTTTATTTGCTAGACTATCCTTTCTTTCTTCTAAATCTCTTCCCCCTCTCTTTCTATTTCTTAATCATATACTTGTTATCTTGTATTGCTTGTTTGATTGTGGTTCAACTTATTGTTCTTGCATCTAGAATCACATCAAGAACCAGATAAACAATTGAGAAACTTTACACCTTACCTCGACCATCTAGCTTTATCCTCTATCAACTTTCCAAGTTTTCCTCGATGCTCTTCCACGAAACGGCGGCAGATCTGTTCAACATTGGTTAAATATACTCTAATAAGCTCCCTCCTATATTGACAGTCAAGACAACGGAAGGGCCGATCAGCTCTCTCCCTACAAACAAAGAGCATAGGCAGAATGGGGTCAGGATCACCATTTGAGATCCATCACGACATCCACGAAATAGCTTAGTATACTCAATACTATAGAAGACAGATTATTCTAAAGAAAGGAGCACTTTATGCTCAAGAATAATGGGATGATGGATAAACTGAATAAAAAAGTTAATCTGATAACTTAAAAGATAGACAAAACTTACAAAATAATGTTGTCTTTGACTCTTCGTATAAAAAGACTAACATGTCTCCTAGGTCTACCTACGTGCAAGTGGCTATGGGGTTCAAACTCTAATATATACAAAGTAGCGACATTTCTACACATCATCATGTCCATGTTAAGAAATAAGAACAATGTTTAACATGACCCATCCAGACATACAACAAACAGGTTCCACAAATCATTGATCTCCCAACTTTTCTTTTCTTTTCATGGTTTGACCAACAAATACCTATGAAATCAGCATGTTTGAAACTCCTATTTTGCGTCTCATTCTTCCTGAGATATACAAATCCTAGTAACACCACTGAAACTATCTATGCGAGGAAAAGATAATGAGTTATAAAGTTAACGGGCTATAATCATAAATTTTGATACAAGAATGTGTTTCAGTTCCATTCAAACCCATACATGCTATAAGAGGAAAATATTGAAAACCAAAAATCCATTGTGTTGTGTCAAACACCTGATAGAAAATCTATGTCAGTGTGTCCATGTCAAACATCTATGGCATGTTCAGATCCATGTTGACCTCATTCCGTCTGATACAATTTTTATATGTGAAAACCTATGTTGAATGAAAAAGTTGAACCAACTAGTCCTTTTAAAGCTTCCAAGCACGAAGAGGAATCACATTAACTTAAGTCCATGTAGGTTAGATGATTAAAAATAAATATTAAGTGCTGAAAAACACTTTAAAGTAGTGAAACCGATTTTATAAATAAATACTTGTGTGTTTGGATAAAAGTATTGAAACTGATAATAAATCGTTAATGTGTTTGGTGAAAGAAGCGTTGATACGCACTTCTCTATTAAAATAACTAAAATGTCATTAAAGCGATTTCCAATGAATTTATTTGAACATACTTTTATTTGGAATAGGATGAATGAAAGAAATAAAATGGAGAGAGAGAAAATAGTAAAAGGCTTAGGCAAACCAAAAGTGCCTATAAGTTGAAAAGTCAAGTTGGGGTGACCAACTTATGGCTTTTGACTGATTTTGGCATATGAACACTTTTGGACTTTGGTGTTTACCAAACGCGTAAATAGACTAGCAAATGGTGGTGGAATTTCATGCTATTAGGCTATAGCCAACCATGCCATAGGTAATGTAAGATACATAAATTGATATAAAAATGAAATATAGACAAATTAAAATGATAAAATACCTGATAACTTGAACTTGAGCTTTAATTATGAGGGTATCAGCATCAATAAACCCTTCTAAAACTTTTGAAAGCTCCATAAACTTTTTCCAACCCCAATCATGCTCTTTCTTCCAGAATCGATGTAGTGTATCTGCAGAAATCTGCAATTGTGTTAACAAGAACATGCAAAGATTTTTCAAGATCCATTGCAAAAGACCAAATGTAGTTTACCCACCCGAATACTTGGACTTCTTAGGATCTTTGTTCACCACAGCAATAGTGAATTGGGCAAAATGACTCCAACCTGTTCTTATCAAAAGACAAGAAAAGATCAACATCACCTCTACAGTAACACTTTGAAGACAGTTTGGAGTGAATTACCAACATTATCACACCTGGAAGGAGCTTGTCATGATTAGCCACACACAGAAACAAAGAGAGATGATTGCAGACATCACATCCTTGAGGGTAAATCAAAATATACCTGCCACAATCAGTTAATCACATCAAGCATTTGTCAGTAATTTTACAATTCCTGAACTGGTAATTATCATTCAATAATAAGAGGAATAAACAAGCATACAAGATTATAGTAAACGTGCATTAAGGGTGTAAGAATATCAAACTTGGTACAACCCAAACTACAAAACTTCACAGAAAGCAAGATAACAGTGTCTACGATTACCTCTACATCAATGAAATGGATAACCTAATGATCAAACTCCAGCAGTAGTCAGCCTATTTTCTAAGAGTAAACTAACAGTGTAAGGAGTCATGCAATCTCTCTCTAAATACAGGTAGTGCAGGGATGCAGGGACAAGGCTCCTAACTTTTCACACGTCACCTATTAAGTATGCACCAGGAAGTAAAAATGGATTTAATTCCTTACGTTCATCCAACTTCAAATAGGATTGTAAAGATGACTGCACAAGGTGCGCATTCCTCTGCTTCTACTTCCAAACAAGAGCACCGCAAAACCCTTTCCTCTTCTCTTTTGTTACATCCTACTCCTGGTTCCTTATCTATCCAAACCTAACATGGTCCGAACCAAAAACAAAATATGCACATATAAACAACATACTCCGCAATTTTCTATTACATAGATGAGTTATGTGCTCATCTGATTTTATTTTCAAAGAGAGCACTGGGAATAACCCTTTTCTCTTCTCTTTCTTATGTCCTGGCTCCTCTTCTAAACCAACGTAACATGATCCAAACTACTTAAAAGTACGCACATAAATAACTCTCCGCAAACTTCTTATTTCCTAACTCTATCGGTAGAAAATAGGAAAGTCCAATTCTTCCCACTATAATTAACTTTATCCAGGTAGGAAACCATAGACATATCAAAAGCATCAGCAGATAGTTTTTGAAATTGATACACACTGGACATGCAGAATTTGCCTCATTGGACAATACATATCTCGTTCTACAAGAAGATGAGAATGCATAAAATCCTTTCCAGTCAAAAAGAAGGATGAGAACACATGCAAGGGCCACCAAACAAGTATGTGTCAAAATAATTCTTCCCAAGGATATCATACCATTTGTAGCCTCCAACCTCAAATGCATTACTCCGAAGTTCTCTCTTGTTTATTTGTGAAAACTTATCAATCTTCCAGGTATATCTCCCATAAAGCTCGGAAGGTTTAGGTCCTAAGAACAATAAACGAGGATAACTGAATAAATAATACAAAGGGGCTTCCACAATAAGCACATAAAAGGATACAGAAGGACAGAGATGGTGAAGTGTAAGGAAGAAACTTCTGAAGAAATATCAGTAGTAGTCTCACAGCCTAGAAGCACACGCAACTCACAGTCTCAGTTATGCCAATTAAGAAACACATGCATAATCGAAATCAGGTTGATAAACAGTTATGGTTAGTTACTTCTACTTCTTTTTATCAACAGTACGGCATCAGCCCCCACCCCAAAATGAAGAAATCAAATATAAGACGGAATAAAGGAGCTGTACTAGCAAACTACTCTTCAATTATAGTGTAATTGAATCTCATGAGATAACAATTGTGAAACACCATATTCCACCATGGAGAAGAAGTTACTTCAGGTAGTATCTACTTCACATTATTTCTTAGGTCTGAGATAGCAGTAGCACTACCAATGGTCACGAAACCTCCTAGATTATATTTTGATCATTGAAACCTCCTACAACTTATACATTGAGACACTAGTCTTGTTCACTTTACATGTACAAACTTGAAAGAGGACATCAAAAAGAGGTTGGAATGCATTATCAGCAGACTTGGTGACAATATAAAAGCGTATAGATGTAGACGAGGTTGGATAGAGAATTATGGAACTGATTTAGGAGAAGGAAGCATGTACGTGGGTTTGGTCTACTATCAAATAGCAGGCAGTTTTAGACAAGTTTTGAAATGAGATGGTGAAGCCTGTCCCAAAAACTATTCTTGTTGATACAACATGAATACGAAGAACACACTTTGAGATGAGGACTCATTATAAATTATAAAAGCCTGCCTGTAGCATATTTCGAAACAATATATATAGAGTTATAGACATCAATCAACAAGCTACTTTCTTCAAGAAGAAAATTTCTACATTGATTTAAAAACAAAATAACCACCACCTCAATCCTGTAATAAGATTTAAAATCTCCCATAAATAAAGGATTTTTAAAACCAAAAATCAATCAAGTTTTCTATCAAACAACAGATTATTGAACACCCTATCAAACTTAGAACCGGATAATTAATTCACATCACCGAGAAATTCCCATAAGGGCCACCAATGATAAGTATAACTTTGAAACAGAGCAAGCACTGAGATAGTTTTGTAGATTACATTATCTGGGATCCCTCGATACAAAAACAAAAACAAAGGATCCCCTATGTAAAATCCTATTCCTGTAGAAAGCTGATATAGTCTAGCATGCAAACCAAGAGAAAGTCCACCCACCAATGACAGGTATAGTTCATAAGCAATCAATTTAATTGATATTCTAAGAGTTCATCTTCAAAGTGAGCATTTTAGTAAATCTGAACAAAAAATTAAAATAATTAAACCACTATTAACATGACTCAAACTCTAAGCGTTCATATTCAGAGCTCTGACACCAAAACGGAAAGGAGATATCAATCCAAAAATAAGTATACAATGATTCCACACAATCTTTTGTAGAAAAGAAAAACAGTGGATGCAGGTAAGTCCAAAATTAAAGAACTGCAAGCAACTGCCAATCTATCTTATGAATGGTGCAACTTCCCTCAACTAAATACTAGTCTCCTGAAACTCATTCCTCAACTATGCAATTTCAAGAAACCAACAGAACTTCAAAAGATCTTAAAAGAATAAAAAGTATGGAGCAAACATCAAAAATGGCAAGCAGCGTCTTTCAAGAATCAAAAGAAGACTTCAAAAGAAAGAAAAATAAAGCATAGAAAATGGCAAACAGCATACCCGCATCTTCATTGTCATCACTATCCCAGTAAGGAGGCGAAGTTGATGGAATCCCATTTTCCACCTGCTCCGAAGACCTCCATTCAGCCAACGCTTCACTAGATTGGCATCTCTGCTGCCCATTTGACAGTCCCTCCAAAGACCTTGCACTACCTGCTTCCTCAGATGCACTTGAAGCCATTCTCACCCCACAACTCCCACCAAACTATTAAAAGCTTCGCCTTTTCCATCCAAAAAATATTAAACCACATTTAATATAAACACTAAAATCTTCATTTTCCCACTTTCACGGACTTAAACACAAAAGGTAAACCCAACACAAAACGCTGAACCAATATCCTTGGATTGTATACTTCAGTTTATCCATATGCATAGATAATAAATTAATAATTCAAAGAAACGACAAGGATTTCTTTCATAGAAAGCAATGCAACAACAAAAATTGGTACATATTCCAAATAAAATGACAATTCTAATTCACAATTATTACAATTCCTGAAAACCCACATTAGGATAACTCCCAATAAACCCTAATTCAAACTAACTTCCACAAAATAAAAAAGAACCCCAAAAACAAAAATAGAATTGTACTCCAAACCCAATCAGCAAATTCACCAAAACACAAAAAAGATTCTTTTTTACTAATTTACCAAAACCCAATTGGACCAAAACCCATCAAGGCAAGTACAAAAATCAACAACCCAGATATCAAGAACGATCAAAAAACACGAATTGCACAAAATAGACCCTAAAACACAAGAAAAAGTAAAGGGGAGCTTGAATTAAGAAAAAGAATTGGTTAAAAATCATAACTAAATTAATAAAATGACAACAACAAGAGTAGATCGAAGAAAAGAAGCAAACCTGAAGCAAAGAACAAAGCTTTTGTCAATGGTGAAAAATGGAAGCTGTGTAGAGAGAGATTTGAGAGGTGGAAGAAACCTGCTGAACAAAGGCGGAAATATATATATATATTAAATTAAATTCTTTTATAATTCACAGAATTAGTGACATTTGTGTATTTCTATATTTCTTATATATTATAAAAATAAATAAATAAATAAATAAATATTTCTTTCGTTTTTCAGCTCCTTCTTTAACATATTTAGATTTTCATTTCCTTTTCTTTTCTTTTTTGTTATTTTCAAGATTTTCCCTTTTATGACAATTTCATCTTTTTCTCCTTTTTTGTCTATAACAATTTTTAGGGGTTTCTCTCTACAATAAATAAAGGGAAATCCTTAACTTTGTCATTTAGAGCTGATATACTCTTCGTTATAAAAAGGGCTTATATATACCCATATTGTTATATAAATGACTCACATATACCCTTTTCCTCTAACGGAAGTGGGAAAAAAAATTTAGTTTAATTTTTTTAATTATTTAAAAATATATATAATCCCATATGGGTATATTTAATCCTCCTCAAACATATATTATTTTTTTAAAAACTTTTTTTTGTTTCAATGACTAATTTAGATTTATTACTGTAACATCCCAAAAAAAATTGAGTTAAGACTTGAACCATCCTTCATTGTGAGTAGGATTTTACCGAGGAATTAAAATTTTCTTAAGTGTTAAGGTCACTAGATGTAGCACCTTGAGTTCCAAAAAGAATTAAATTGGAAATAGCAAAATCTGGAATTTTGCAAATTAAGCTAAGTATGAGCTACTTCAAACGACCATAACTTCCAGCTTAAGATGAGTTAGGTGTGATACCAGATACCGTAAGAAAGACCTTTGAATTATATTTCCAACGCCACCGAGTTTGCTAAGTTTCGAGGTCGGATGAGTGAGATATGGCCTTTTGAAGTTAGGCTGCCAGTCAAGGAAAGTCAAAACCGGATTTTAGAGGGGTATTTTGGTCTTTTCCTTACCCAATCAGATTTAATTAGTTTTTAGTAATATTTTAGGGGTCTAATATGATTAGGTTTAGTTTTATAATCCTAGTTTACACCTAGGGTTTTAGTAGAGAGTTCAAGAAGAGAAAAGAGGAGAGGATCAAGCGTTCGTCGAGATTCTTGCGTGTTGTTGCAGATTTTCGCCATGGGTTTGATCCCTAAGAGGTATGTAAGCTTCCATAGTGTTGGGTTTGTTCACCCACACGCCAAACATGTTATTTTCAGCGCAAAATTCATTCTTGAAGTTGAAAGATTAGAGTTCTTGATAAGTTCTTGATATGTGTTCTTGAAGTTCATTCTAAATCTTGTTGTATTGGGTTTTGGATGATTTCTTGAGATCAAAGTGAGTGTTTTAAGGGATGTATTGAGTATATTACAGAGTACTTATGTTAAGTAATTGATTCTAAGTGATTGGGGAAGAAATCGTTTGATTCTAGGCGAGTTAAGGTGAGAAAACAAGCAAAAAAGTTCGTCAGATTTTCTGAGTTGGGGGCCTGGCGCGATACGCCTACCAGAGCGCCCCAAACCCTCCTCTGAATGTTAGGGGCTGGCGCTCCGCGCCACCCATAGCCCCAGGGTCTCCTGCCCTTCCAGTTTGTCGTCGGTTTGCCCCATTTGAGTTCGTTTAAAGTGCATATTCACTCCTTTTCGATTCTAACTACTCTAAGCTACTTCTAAACACCTAACATCATTCCTAACATGATCATAACCTAGAATCCATAATTCAAATTCAAGGTAGAGTTAAAGAGTTAAGTTTTGAGCATTCATTCGAACATTCTAAGAAAGTCCGTTTGAGCCCTTTTGAGGAGTCTTCTACAACATCTAGTAACTTGTTTCAAGACTCAAGTAAGTGAGAATGAGAGTGATGATAATGTATTCATGAGTCTACACTATCACCTAGATTCTTCACATAATGAAATATAACTCTTGAATTCATAATTCACATTCAAGAGAGAGTTAAGAGTAGAGTTCAAGAAAGTCTTTGAGTTCGATTGTAAACCCTTTGAGATCAACTATTGGTTTGAACTAAGTTGTGAGGAAGTAAGTATGAGAATGAGAAGAGTTGTATCATGAGTTCCATAATGTTATGTAGACCTACGAGTCAAGTCGTTCATGCCCATTAATTCTGCATGCATGTACTCCATCAGTTTAGTATCTTTGAGAGGAGTAATATATTCATGTCCTAAGTCTTAAGTATTGAGTTTCTAACCTATTTGAGATTTCATTCCTAATCATGGGACTATTACATGTTACCCATGAAGTCGTTGAGTTGGGTTATTTATGTCCATATTTCCGCATGAATCCTATAAGTCGAGCAGTCTTGAGACGAGAAGTATCTTTGAGTCCTTGAGTTGAGTAGTTCATGCTCATAAATTCCACATGAACCCTCCGAGTTGAGCATTCTTGAAGTGAGTAGTATTATTGAAGTTCTTGAGTTCCAAGTATTGAGTTCTATCTTCGGTTATTGAAGAACCTTGCATTGAGCCGTTCACGTCCATAATTCGGCATGAACCATATTCTAAGAAGTCTTTTACAAACATTTTAACTTTGTGTTAAGACTTAAGTTTTGAGTTAAGCAAAGAGTAAAGAGTAAGGAGTTGAGTTCATTTCTTCAAAAGAGTATATCGGGACTATGTATTCCCAAAGAGTAAATGTTTTCACATTTAAACAAGAAAGGAACCTGAGATTTCAAAAGAGCCTTTGAGCTAGTTTTTCAGTAAAGAGGAAACTATGGTTTCCAAGAGAGCTTTTAAGTTAAGTTTTGAGTAATTATTTCAAACCAAACAAAGAAGTTTGTTTTTAAAACATATGAGCTAAGTACATTTTTGGGAGTAGTATTGAGCACCGATATGGGGATGCAAGTTCATATTAACTCAAGTCTCCATAAACCATGTAGCCATCATGGGTATTAATGGGTCATACTTTTTAGATGATCACATAAGTTAAGCTAGTGGATCCACTAAGTTAAGCGTTCTATATGACGGAAAAGTATAGGACAGTTCTGACAGCGTGGGCAAGATGTTGTATTACCACTTAGGCTCATAGTGGTGGTTGTCGGTTAGAGAATCTCCCACAGAAACTATATTACTTTATTATATGAGTAAAGTTGAGTTTGTTATTGCATTTTATTTAATGAACTAAGTTGTTTTCTACTGTTTTAAAGGCTTTCTATATATTGCATGTGTATTGTTGCTTTATATTGAGTTGAGTATCCAAAGTTGAGTATCATATCTTTGAGTTGAGTATCTAATATCTTTGAGTTGAAATACTTTAGATCGGCGGTTTACCAAATAGATAAGCCTACCTATTAGGCATTTAATAACACGTGACAACCTCAATTTATTAGGTCATGAGTGATTATTCTCAACTCCTCTAATAGATATATTGGGCTTGGGCCTCTATGTATAAAAAAACAATATGGTAATTATAACATTTGTTTTAGGGTTTCTTTTGAATGGTTAACCTTTTGGCTACTTATATTAGATTCAACTAGTATACATACCTGCGCCGAATATATATGAGTGAAGCTTTATTGGGATCCCTAAATTGATTGCATATTCCAAGGTATGTAGTTTAATTTGTTCATGTTTTTTTATCCCCTTATCTTTTTGTAATCTCTTTGATTTTCGTTATGAACATTTTAGATTGACCAAGATTGCTTGTTAGGTGTGAGGGTTGGAGGTGTTGGTTAGGTGAGTAGGAGATAGTGA
Organism: Solanum okadae; assembly: GCA_036553675.1. Classification (NCBI taxonomy): domain Eukaryota; kingdom Viridiplantae; phylum Streptophyta; class Magnoliopsida; order Solanales; family Solanaceae; genus Solanum; species Solanum okadae. The sequence continues at coordinate 55,918,510 of CM071686.1, forward strand.
ACTTCAAATGTTTATTTATGGAACTTGTTTTTGCTTCTTTTATTTCTATTAAGTAAATCATTTTCCTCGTTTTATGGAATTTGTTTCTTAGAAAAAATGTTTCCACCAACTAAACATGTGTAAGATTTTAAATTTATACCAACATACACCTTTGAGATGGATCATACAAGAATGGATAAAATTAGAAATAAAGATATTCAAGATAAGATGAGAGTGATGCCCCTAAGGCCTAGCTTGAGTGGCAAAAAGTGGAGGATTTGTGGCTTAGATCGCAGGTTCAAGCCCCACACCATGCAAAGCGAAGCCCGGTATTTAAGTGTAGAGGGGCGGGCCCATTATCCACCGAGTTTAGAAGGTTGTGATTGGTCCAAAGGGCGGGTCACAGACGGATTTCTCGGTTATAAAAAAAAATGAGAGTGATTTTTGTGGTAGACATATATGAATATATAGACTGCGATGGTTCAGGCATGTGAAAAACAAATGTGCGAGAGGTTGACTATATCAGGTATGGATATGACACATTTTGCAGCTTATTAAGGACATAACTCTAGATAGTAAGATATAGAGGTTGAGAATTAGGGTAGAAGATTGGTAGGTAGTCGAACATTGTGGTCTCCATTATTAAGGACATAACCCTAGATAGTAAGATTTTATTATGTTTTACTCAAGCCGATGGTCTATTAGAAACAATCTACAAGGTAGGGATAAGACTGCATTCACATCACTCATCTCCAAATCCCATATGTGGACTATACTAGGTATGTTGTTATTGTTGTGTGGGGAAGGGAAATAGAGGGATAGTGAAATTGATGAAGTAATTTTCTATGTCTACTTATAATTTGAAAAGAAATGCTATCATAAGGATCTCCCAGGTTACTTTTGGTGATCTCTATGGAAAATGTCGCATGCCTAAATAACATTTGTACTAAATTACAAAACCAAATTTCTCTTCGAGATCGAACTTGCACTTATTTGTCGAATACCTCTATTGATACTACTAGACTAAAAGTTGTGGTGATTCTATTCCAAGTATATTATCCATTCATTTGGTTATGATGCCAAAGTTTTGCTTTTTAATCTTCTTTATGTTATTTAACTCTTTTTTATTTAATGGTCCAAACAAGGAGGTATGTTTAGTTGAAAAAACTTCTGACTGTGTATATTATGGTAGATAATCAATCCATATCTAATAAGGTAAGTACATTTTCTTTTTTATTATTATTACTTTTTTTTTACCCTCCCTAGGAGCTCCCACCCCTTTTGTTCCCTTGGTGACTCGAACTCACAACCTTCGGGTTGAAAGTGAGGGGTGCTTACCATCCGAGCAACTCCCTCTCGTCACATTTTCTATAAATGTAGAACTAAAATATATTTTGTGTAATTTTCCTTGTTGGGTTGCAATGAATCTAAGGGGTCGTTTGGTACAAAAATTAATAGCGCAAGGATTAGTAATGCAGGGATTAATAATGCAGGGTTTATTTTTATCAAGTGTTTGGTTCATTGTTTCCCACCTCATCTTGTGTTTGGATTAAAACTCTATAAGAATCTTCTTTCCAATTATACCCTTGAGTTATTATGTAATTTGGTCAAGGTAGATAATTGTCGGACAATATTATTATTTTATTGCCTTTCTAACTAGCTATGAGAAGAACAATTTTGTTGTCCTGTTTGCTATTTTTTCACTTGAATTATTTGAGGATAAATAATTGTCATCTTAATAAATTGATCACTCACAAAATGTCATTTTTAAATTTTAAAAAAATAAACCATCTACTTTTAAAATCGAAAAGACGGTCAACAATGGTAAAATTGAATAAACTATCTACGTTTACAGATAAAAAATGCAAGTTGTAATTTTAATATGTATGTAATTTTTTAAATTGTTCAATTAAGATCACAAACGTCATATACAAATAAACAACTCACATTTCAAATTTGTATTGATTTGTATTGGATTTATTTAGTAACAAACAACTCTCTCTAAATAATTTGTAAGCTAATTTATTTAAATAAATTTACTAGTACAAATATAAATCATAAAATCAAGAAAATAAACAAAATAAGTAAAATGATTTGAGGGATATTTTTGTCTTTACATAGACTTATCCCATGGTATTATACCCTATGTATTACTAATACCTCCAAATGGAAGGTATTAGTAATACATCCTATAATACCATGTAGGAGGTATAACCAATCCACGGATTAACTACACAGGCTCAAATTCCCACCAAACATAGTACTAAATAATACCTTACATAATACATTGACTATTTCTTCTAATGCGGCCTACCAAACGACGCCTAAATGTGTACGAATGTAGACATGTGTACTTATTAAATAGCAACCATGTGTCATTGGTCACTTATATCTGTTAGATATATAAAATGTCTTTAGAATGAACTTGCTGAGCAGGGATGCATCTAAGTGTGTGACCTAGTGATCAATGAAGTGGTTGAGAACCATGATGTTTCAGGTTCATCTCTCAGTTAAGACAAAAACACTAGGTGATTTCTTCACGTCTATCCTAGCTTTGGTGAACAAAGTTACATGGTACATGTTGTCAGTGGGAGGTAATAGGTATCCCATGGAATTAGTTGAGGTGTGTGCAAGCTGGCTTGGATGCCACAGTTATAAAACAATGAACTTGTTAAAGAGGTCGGCATGGACTAATCGTCAAGGTTTGTTTCTTAGAAGGATTTTGGATTAGTATGTTGGCTTTCGATCTCCTTATGCTTTCAAGTAATCACCAAGGGTATGGTTACCAAGGGCATGGTTTGACCGATTTAGCAAAATATTGTCCAATATTTTGACATGATTCGAAGTGAATGAAGACATTATTCATTTTAAGCTGAATCTTAGTCACTTTCAAACTAAAGACCTTGGTAAATTCAATTATATTCTAGGCATTAAGGTGACATAATCTAGCAATGGAATTTTCATTTCACAAAGGAAGTATGTATTGGAGATATTGGAAGAAAGGAGCTTGTATGACAGACAACTTCTCCAAAAGATTAGATGTGGAAAAGATGCACCATAAAATTGGTATGTGCCAATCAAGTTTCAATACATATTACTTTGAGCCTAATTTTTCATGAATTAATAAAGCATATTAAAGTAAATTGTCATTTTATTAGACAAAAGATTGAATTGAGGTGCATTAGTGATTTCTTTGAATTAACATAGAACCAAGTGACCAAGATCAAGATCTTCAAGCAGAAACTAGGGCAAGATTGGCAAATTTTTAGAAAGACATACATAAATGTGCCCTTTAACTTGGCCTCAATTGATATCTAATGCTCTCCAACTTTAGGTGTGCATAAGTAGACACTTGAACTTGGCACACGTGGTTTACGTGCCATAATACACGTTGGACACAAATTGCCATGTAGGATGCATGTGTCTTGTGCTCACCCATAGTTGGAAGACATAGATGTCAGTTGAAGCTAAGTTAAAGGGCACATTTATGTTGGCAAATATAACTAGGAATGAATTGTTAAAAATGAGATGAAAGGTGAGAATTGGAACTATCAGTATGTAATGGTGATGATGGTTGACAATGGTGGTGGCAATAAATAATTGTGGTGGATGATAACGATAACTAATGGTGATGATGATTGATAGCATAGTTGGCGATATATAATGATGACTGATGGTGGTGATTATCGGTAGTGAATGGTGGTTGTTGCAGTACAGGCAATTTTTGGTGATGATTGAAAATGGTGGCTAATGGTGGTGACAATTGACTGTAGTGATTGTCGAGGATGGTGGTTATGGACAAAAGTGGTTGATGGCAATGGCCGAGGATGGCAGTTGATAATAATGGGCGGTAGCAATGGCGTCCATGAAGGTGGTTACTGGTTAGTGGTGGAAGTAGAGTATTGGTGAAATGCCATATTTACATTAATCATTCAAATCTATTTAGACCTATCAAATGATTGAAATAAAAAGCGTACTTATTGATCAAAATTTGTGGCTTAGGTCGTAGATTCAATCCCCACACCATGCAAAGCGAAGCCTGGTATTTAAGTGGAGAAGGGTAGAGGGGCAAGCCCATTATCCACTGAGTTTAGAAGGCTGTGATTGGTCCAAAGGGCGGGTCACAGACGGATTTCTCGGTCATCAAAAAAAATAAAATTTGATTAAGATTCAGAACTAAAATCAAAGACACTTGGGGTTGTTTAGTAGGATGTATTAGAGAATCTAATACATCTATTAGTCATGGTATTGTTAAGTCCTTTGTTTGGTAAGATTTTCAGATACACCATATTCAACATTATAGGGTGTATAACTAATACATAGCAAATCAGGGTATTAGCAATACAAGAGCAATTAATACATGAATAAGCATGGTTAAAGACAAAACTCTCCTTAATACACCAAACCACACAGTGAATAAGAAATAATTCCTGCATAATAACCTCAACATTACTAATACACCTTCAGTTTAAAAAAAAAAACATTACTAATACATCTTATTCAGTACTATTCTTATACACTCTACCAAACGACGCCTTAATGATTGAGATCTTGATTCATGAATTATAATCCCGTGTTCACTACTAAACAACATTGACGTTGTGTGGTTCATATTATCAATATTTGTATATACGACTATGATTGTCTAAAAATTTACATACAATTTTGCAGAATCAGTGTTTGATAAAGCTGCTTGTTTAGTAAAGATATCATGGACCAGAAGTATCAATTACCTTTCAAGGTAGGGCAAACAGCTGAAGCAAGGTGTTTGGAGGATGGATATCGTGGAGCGTGGTTTCGGTGTAAGGTACTAAAATACGTTAGGAGTATAGCATGAGCTTCAGTCTTGCAAATTATAGTATTTGGATTCTAAGCATATAGAACAGGTTCATTTTAAATGTTGAAAATATTTATTAGTTGTATCTAGTCCTTTTTGAACAAGTTCATGGTCACTTCGATGTAGTTTTCTTGCTCTCTTTACCAAGTTAATTTGCCCTAAGAGTATATTTATTTCTTGGCCAACTTTGAGCTTAATTTTCACATGGTTCTCTAGCAATGCTCTTAACTTACACTACTCTTTTAGTAGATAGACATATTCTGTTTGAATTGTTACAGAATATGCTATCCTTATGACTTGAATAGAAGTGCAGTGAGTGTTCTTAAACTTGTACTGAAATGCTCATGCCTACCCTAAAGTATAAGCATATTCAAAGTCGTCCACGTGTCAGAACTTTGCTTTATTGAGAGCTTACTTTTAATGCCTTTTATTCTTCTTCTTCTTTCAAACCTGTTCTCGAGTCGAAGTTCTATTGTAAATAGTCTCTCTACCCTCTCAACGATAGTGGTAAGGTCTGCGTACACCTCACCTTCCCCAGACCCCACCTATGTTATTATACTGGGTATGTTATTGTTTTTGTTACTTTTGATGCCGTGCTTTGTGCAGAATTATTTTTTCTCTACTTCAATGACCTAAAAAGATTTTCTTGAAGAAAAAATGATGATCAGGTATCTACAAGCATTGCATTGTATAAGTTTTGTGAATATGATAAGACAAAAATACGCCACAGGGTACAGTAGCAAGCTAAATATTTGACCTTGGACTGTATAGACAGGATAGATTTCTCATCAGGATACCACACATCCTATGAACATTACCACTATTTACTGTTCCATGGATGCAAAATTATATGTAGCCTTATTTCTTATCATTATTTAGTAAGTTATATACAGCTTATGTCATCTCAATTATCGGGAGGGGTTTCTATTACAACTAAGAATGAAGTTGTTGAAGATACATATTTTAGTTGCTATAATGCCGTTCTTCTTGTTGTTGTTGATGACATATCAATTACAAACATGACAAACAGTTTTGGTACCAACTGTAACTACTCTGCATCCACTTGATGCCATGCTAATATAACATCTTCATAAAAAAAAAACAGTTTTGGTACCAAAGGGTTTCATCTTCTGGACTTGCTCTGTGCTTTCTATCATGCATAATGCTTTAGTTTGTTTGGTGTTAGTCAATAGTTCGGAGGCAGTAGGTGGTTGTGGGAAGTGCATTATAAGGTACAAACTTGAATTAGTGGGATATTTTGGTGGATTCTAGGGGGGTGGGGGTGGTTGTTGGCTGGATAGCTTGGTCACGATCCGTTTGTCTCAAGTTATTCATCCATTTGTTCTAGTTTAATTGTATTCTTTACTTATTTTATGTCCTCTCGCTGTTTCAGGAAAAAAAAAACAAAGGAAGAACTCTTTTATGTCTTTATGTGTGTGTTTTCCGCTCTTTCAGAGCTTTGCTGTGAACTGCATATGCTTGGCGCCTATTTGTTGGGGGTACTGCTATTGTTTCTTATTTCTGTCAGTAAGAATGGAAAAAAGTTGTAAACATACGCTTATGGTTGCTCAGTAATATGCTGAATTTGAATGAGATTCGCAAGTTCTTAGAGCATTGACTGCTTCACTCCTAACTGCTTAAGTTTTCAGTTTGTAAAACTTCTGCCATAACTACTATGTTGAACCTTTTGGTAGTTCTCCTCAAATTAAAGTCATTGTATCAGAACTTACCCTTTTGGACTAAGACAGTTTGTCACATTTGTAATCAATGTTTCATCAGCCTGCTGTTGCTTGTTGGGCTGATAGGGGTTAGCAGTGATATAGGATTTTAGTTTTTTTTTTTTTCATTTCATTTTAGATATTTCAACTCTTTTCCATATTTTGCATTTAAATAATTGTTTTTTTGCTGGTTATCAATAAAAATAAATTGCTTTTTGCTAGACAAAAGACTTTTCATTGATTAAAGAAGTAGACTATGATGCAGTTACACTTTTCTTGTATATATATGATATCAGATACAGGAGATAAGCCGCAGAGGAGGACATTGGAGTGCCTTATTGCAATACTTTGACTATCCAGATGAAAGTATGTTCTCTGATATGTTCTGGTTAATTTGTTGCTCTTGCTAATTAACAGAATGCCTTATGCCTTGGAATTTCGAATCTTAAATTCATGGGTGCATTTTCTATGTTTAATTTACAGGACAATTTACTTTCTTGATATCTGAATTTTAAATGACAATGCATGGAGATTTTATGCAGAGACTACCATCTAATGCCATATCTTGTAGTTACTAAATACAACAACCTACCCAGTCAAATCCCACAAGTGGGTTCTGCAGTTGTAGTTGCTAAATACATGTACAAAATATTGTTGTGAAAAGTTACATAAGATACTTCCATCTCAAGGCTGTAGCAGTTGTAAATTCTTATCACTCATTTGGAAACCTGGCATATCTGGCAGTATCAGAAGTAGACAGAAAAACATTTTATAGGTCGAAGTTGTCTTTACTCTTTCCCTCGGCAGAATTTGGGAGTTGGAGCTAGACACAGATCCTCTTGGTGTTCGTTCCAACCGAGGCTAAAAAAAGTTGATAAATCTCCGATCACAGAGAAATTGTGTAATGTAGTAGTATTAGTTCTTTTATTCATGTTTTTGATTCTTGAGAGCTGGTTTATTGATCTAGAGTAAGTGAGCCGAAACACTGCCTCCTAGTTTGCTGGATCTATCTTTTAGGTACCTTTTAGTGTTTGTCAGGGAGAGTGTCACTGTGCTGCTAGCCCTATTGCCTTCTGTCATTGAACAACTTCAGCTAGTACCTTCTTTTCTGTTAATGCCATTGGAATCAATGGAGTTTTGCTCTTTACAACTTGTATTTTAATGCTTCCGTTCTTGGTCAATAGATGTTGATGTTTATGTCAATGAGCATGTACACTGGTGTGTTTCACTTTCCCAGAAATACTGAATTACAAATCCTAATTCTCATCATCTTCCTTGCCTCCTACTTCAAGCTTTCACAAATTTTGTTATATTATATTATATTCTCATAATTATCTCCAGTTCCAACATTTTTTTACCTATTCCCTAGTTGTGGTTACATTAACTTACAACTCGAAAACTCAGCTAGTTTTGAATACCTACCATTATGATATACCAAATGGAGACAGTTAGCTGTAACTGGTCATTTCTGCTCTATTGAGTTCAGTGTTTTAAATGATGAGCATTTTGTATGGGTTAACCTCATATGTCATGACAAGTTACTGTTCAGAGTTCTCTTGATTTGTGAATTGAGAAACTTGTGTATTTGGATACACTGTTGCTTTCAGACTATATCCAAGTAAATGTTACTCATTGTGGTTGTCATTATAGAATGGGCATGGACAGAGTTATATCAGATGGGGCAACTGATGCTGAGACCTGAGTATCCTCCAGTCCATTTGAAAAACAAAGTGTCTGATGTCAGCTCAAATTCGGATGTAACTGTTGTTGTTGATGGTACTTGGAGGGAGGGCGATTTGGTTGACTGGTTGTACGATGACTGTTATTGGTCCGGACAAGTGACAAAGTTACTTTACAATGGTAAAGCTAAGGTAATAGTATTGTTTAAATTTCACACATGCTGATTAATAAGTTGGTGTGTTTACTGCTGATATCCAGTTATATGCATTAGGAATCCCCTAGTTGTCCTTTAGAAATAAATTACTGCAAAAAGTTGTTAAGGATATTGTAGGTATACAGGATATTTACTGTTATGGTGTATTTACAATATCATTAACATTGTATTGGAATGATATGAACTTGGATAGAGCTGAATGATTACATATGATTCCACAACTTTATTTGGGATTGAAAGTTGGTCGATTGATTGATTATTGAGATCCTTAGGCAAAACAACTACTTTCTGGGGACTGTCATGATGCCTTTTACTTGAGATTTATTTCTTCAAATCGATGTGATAATTAAAAGCAACTTTAGTTGTGCACTTAAATATTTTTCTCTACTCACCATGCATGGCAGCTCTGTATCTTAGCTAATGATTTGTATGATAATACTTCATGTTTTTTTCTTTTTAGATTGAGTTGTTGCCACCTCCATTGGGTGAAGGTGAAACTTATGACGCCTTTGTCAAGGATTTGCTGTCCATCCTTAGATTGGTCTCCAGAGTGTGGTTGGGTTATGCCTGCATCACAGGTTCTTTCCTTAAACTTTTATGATCTCAATTAGTTAGTAGTATTAGAAAATGTTATCCATTCAAGGATAAGGGAAATATATTGCGGGATTAAAAATACCTAATTTGACTGGAAAGGAAAATGATTTAGTATTTATATGAAATGGGCCTAAGTAGAGCAGAATGGATATAGGGGATTTCTATGGCTGACTCAAATTGATATGACGTTGAAGCATAGTTGAGTGATGATTGTTTATTGAAGAATGGGCGCTTTTCTGTGCACAGTTGCTTCTTTTTGGTCAAGGAATTTTTTCAAGAGAAGCATTCAATCATTTTAACCATTTACTCTTATGTTGGAATTACGTTACTTGACCTATATTCTTCTGTATACTCCTTCCTCTGGTGCTTAATTTTCTTTCGTATACTTGTCATTTGACCACTGCAGGCTGGTGAAAGTTCTTGCCAATATCCTCAGCTACTTAAACTTGTTAGTCAAGGTAACAATTATGTGATACAAACTTCTTAATTGACTGTTAAAGAACTTATTGCTGTACCCATAGGGGTAAAATTACATAAGAGATCGTAATGGGAAGTGATGTTTTTTATTTTGTAATGTAAATGAATAGATTCTGTTGGTCCAGTGAAAATATGATCTTGCTCCTAAACTTTTTGAAACTTTAGGGGTTGGTTGGTCTAGGTAGGAGTTTTAATCTCCACATAAAATCTAGAATTCTTTAGTATGTGCCCACGTTATGTAGGAATTTGTGTGTTATTTTATGTAGGAATTAGTGTAGAATACGAATGTAGGTCTTAGTAATACATGGATTAATAACACTAAAATCCAAAACTAACCGTCATATTAGTAGACAAACTTTATTTTGTGCACTAATTGCTATACATCAGTCTAAACATCCAAAAAGAAATAACCCCTACATTACTCATCTCTGCACAACTCGTCTCTAAACCAAAATGGTCCCTTTAGTGCTTTACCAATAAGCATGTGATTCCTTAGCTATTCGTCGAATGTCTGTTATTTAAATTTGTCTTTCTTTGACTAGAAGGATTGCATCACTAGATTTCTCAGAGTCATGGTTCAATCTGTAGTTTTTGGAATAGTTACTGTTTCTTTCTTTGACATAGGTCGTAAATATGATTTAAATAATGTTATTATGTGCACTCATATTGCTTAATTTGGAACATGCTTCCTTACCTTTGTATTTCGAGGCAAATATGTATTTTTTAAAAGATTAAAGATGGATTTACGTTTAAACCAATATATTAATTTTGACGTAAATATATATTCTGAACTATGCTTATCATTCCTCTTTAAAGCTCTCTCTTCAATCTCCTAGGCTTACCTGGTTGCGCTGGTAAAAGCAAGTGGTATTGCACATCAATAGGCAGTTAACATTGACCCCCACTCGTTAAATAAATATACATTTGCACCTCGTTAAATAACTTAACCAGGGTAAGTTGATGTTATTTGGTGTGGAACACTAGGTGCGAGTAAGTTTATCTTGATCAGCTCTGTGCACTTCTCCCAGAAGAAACTGATTAATTGAATCTCATTCTGCACTCATTTAGCTTATACAGTTGGTGATCTCTGGATCTTGTTGTATCATTGTTAGGAGTGTTTACTTGAATCACAGTTTTAATGCATTCCAACTAAAATTATCACATCTTTGTTTTCTGTTAAATACGAACTATCTACCTGAAAAAGTCCAACTCGATTTTGGCTTTGTAACTATGATTGCAGCTTATTTTGATGTTCTAATTGTAGGACATGCTATAGTTAAAGGGAGAAGGGGCAGACAGGCAAGAACTGGATCGTCGTCAAACTCATCTTTCTATGCTCGTTTGTCTGGTTACCTACAAAGGGACGTCACAATTTCAAAAGATGCTGCAAACAGATCAAACGACATGTTAAAAGAAACCACATCCTATGCATCTTCCTTTGCTCATAGCTCTGCAAAATTTTTACCTGCCTTGGATGATAAAAGGGGCTCTGAATCCACAGAGTTACTTGATCAATTTTCAAACATTGCTGAACTAAAAGAAGCTGCAAACATTTCATCTATTAGAGATGATGCATCAAAAAGTGTTGGGCTTACTGATATGGATCAAAAAGTGTTGGGCCTACTAAACAAGTTTAAAACCAGTGGTGAAATTCCATTCAATTCGTTGGAGTCTGATGAATTGGAGGAAGCAATTCTTGATTTAGAGGAACTTGCAAACAAAATCAGTCGGCTCAAACAGCTTATGGAATCTAAAAGACCTCTGTCTGATGGTGTTACACCTTCATGGAAGTTTGTAAAACACTATGGAACATCGACAAAGAATTGATGGCTTCGGAAGTTTGGCTTGATCCTTCCTGTCTTTGAGGTTATTCCTTACCCCTATTGAAATTTTAGCTGCTGTCCTAATTCAAATCCACTTTGATCATGCTTAGAATTTGCTCGTTTTTTCCCTTCATATGCTGTGTTTTCAATAATATTTGCGATTTATTTCTGGATTCCAGCTAGGATACGATTGAGAGAAACACATCCTGAAGAACTTGCTTAGAAATATTCACTTGTAGTGAACGATCACTACAAGTTAATATTTCTTTTCTACACAACAAATTCTACGTTCTACGTTCAGCTGGAGAATGCCTTTTGAGGAGCCATGGCAAGTCACTTGCTCTACTCCTTTACTTTTTGTATCTCCATTACATGAAAACTTTTCCGATTACTCATCAAATGATAGAGGTGATATACTGTCCTTCTCGTTCGAGATTCATGCAGACTTCTTTCCTGAATCTTTTCGGTCAACATCAAAGCTGTGTAAACTGTGGATGAAATTTCCAACTTATATTTCATCAAAGAGTGTCTCTGATTGATAAAATTGATGTTATGTACTAGATGTATTTTTTAAAACTTGCTGTGTTGGATATTTGCCCCAATTGCATTGTTTGAGTAAAGATGAAACTTCAAAAATTTCCTATTTTCTGCAATATTACAAATCTTATCAAACTTTGGTGCGGATTTTGGGATACGTTGGTCAAAATTAGGTGTAATTGGTGTGTATTTCGTTACTCTCCTATGTGTCTTGTATTCCGTATATGTAATCACACTAGATACATACAGGTACATGTATCTAGATTCTAGTATATCAAGTGTGATTCGAATGTATCTGAATACATAGACAAATCTTGTTCGCCTCCCTTTTGTTGTTTCTTGCCTCTCTCCTTATTTTGATTTTATTTGGTAGCAAATAATATATATCTAGATGTATCTGACTTGAATGTTCGTATAATTAGATAGTTTATCCATAAAAGTATAGTAAAAGGAGTACTTAATCTAAAATGCATAAAGGAAATATATTTAATTAATAATAGTAGTAAAACTTATCCCATGCTTACGTTTAGACAAATAATGGGACTAATTAACATTGTAGTCATTATCTTTAATGGTATTAACTATTAAATACTCATAGACGACATAATTAAGAATCTTAGCATTACATGGCTTTCAATTTGGAATGGAGAATAATAAATAATAATAATATTTTAGTCGTTTTCGTTTATACAAGGTCAACTTTTAGGATGTGACTGACAACTAAAGAAATTTTTATTTTTACACGTAAAAGATTAAAAATATCATTTTCCTTTATTAAAATTATATATATATATATATATATATATATAAAGCAAGGGATCTCATTTCATTTACAGTATATTTGGCTGACAATTCAGTCGAACAAATTAACATTCAAGATACGTGAGAATTAGTTCATCAATCATCACATATGAATAATATAATAAAAACACCCTACTACATATATAATTCGATTTTTAAAATGAAAATAACATACCACATATAATTTTACAGTTAAGTCTGAGGATAATAGTGTGCACACAAACTAATTCCAATCATAAAAGATATAAAGAATGTTTTTTATAGACTCTCAATTAAATTTAAAATTGACACATACATATATTTTTGCCGTTCTTTTGTTGTTGTCTTTTAAAAATAGAAAGATAGAGGTTATAAAAGAGGTGACACTCTTTAACATGTTAACAACATCAACACATAGTTTATCGTCATCCAAAAATTACTTATTTCATCTGGAAAATATAGGCCACATATCACAAGGAGCGTGTTAATTAAGACATAATATAATTAAGTATATTTATTCTCTTTTTAACATTTTTATGAAATTGGGTGCTCAATTAATCTAATCATAGTAAATATTGAATATTATTAGTGAAATGAAACAAAAAGAAGTATCACAAAACAACTCGTTTATACATTTTTAAGCATCTTATTTTGTCATTTTTCACCAGGATGCCGTTTCACCACATTTAACATTATTTATCACTACCAATAAAACAAAATACTTGTCACTTGTTTTTAGGTGGTCAAATATGAATTCGATAGATTTAGTAATTTTAATTCATATTTTATATGATATATTAAGGAATTTATTTGATATATATAAAAATTGTAATTTCGAATCCAGTTATTAATACTTAAGATAGCTATCGTAAAATTCAGAATTCATAAAAATTAAACCCTCAACTTCACTACTAAAAATAATGAAAAAAAATGATGGACAGGGTCGGTCCGAAAAATCGACCCGACCCATCAATTTTTTATTTTTTTTAAAATTTTTTTTAAAACCGACAGATGTCCATCGGGTTTTTCTTTTAGAAAAATGTTAAAAAGAAAATCACTGCAGTCCCTCGGTTTTTAATTATTATTATTATTATTATTATTATTACAAAAACTGACAGACATGGTCGATTTTTGAAGTGAAAAAAATGCAATTTTAAAGAGTATAAATAAAAACAACGGAAATATTTGATCAAAGAGTAGCACGTATAATCGAGTTGTACGATTATCCAAATAAAGTCATAGAAAATAGCTGAGTTTGATTTCAAGTAGCTAAATTTTTTGTGTATATTTTTGAAAAATCAACCTTATCCATCGATCAACTGTCCCTTGATTTTAGCCGATCCTATTTATCGATTTTACAAAACAGACAAAATCGATGATGTACAATATAATCCGTTGATTTAACATCAATTTTCCTTAACAACCAACTCTATCCGTCGATTTTGACCTTTTTTTTTTTTTATAGTAGTTCTTGTTTTTAGCCTAGACCCTCTTTCTTAAATTCCTATATATAGGAGCAATATATACCATCTCCATAAATTAAAACCAACTCAAAAACAAAGTACAAAAAAAATAAATTGGTCATGGGTACACCTTATCTAAATACATGCACATTACAACAACCTCGTGCAATATTTAGTAGAATCCATATTTTGTTACATTTTTCAGCCATATTAGGGTTACTGTACTATAGAATAAAAAATTTATTCCAAGGAGATAATAATGTATCAATTATTTCATGGGGACTTGTCACAATTTCTGAGGTTATTTTCACTATAATATGGTTAGTTACACAATCCTTCCGTTGGCGCCCGGTAGCTCGGTCCGTCATGCCGGAAAATCTTCCGGCTGATTCCGAGTTACCAGGCGTCGACGTGTTTATATGCACGGCTGATCCTACTAAGGAACCGGTTCTTGAGGTTATGAACACAGTTTTATCGGCTATGTCACTCGATTATCCACCGGAAAAACTCTCCGTTTATCTCTCCGATGACGGTGGCGCCATCGTGACGTTGTATGCTATTAAGGAGGCATGCGGATTTGCTAGGGTTTGGGTTCCTTTTTGTAGAAAGTATGGAGTGAAGACTATCTGTCCAGATGCGTTTTTCTCTTCTTTTGGTGATGATGAACGTTTGATCCTCAGAGGAAATGAATTCAAGAATGAAGAGGAAAATATTAAGGTAATTTTTTTTTACCCTTTTAATTTGGATGATAAAATGTTCCAATATTACCGAAAGAAATAGACGTTGAGTCTGAATCAATCCCAAAAGTTAATATAAGAGGTAATTAGATTGATCGAAATCATATATAGACAAACCTCTTTATAATAACGTCATTTGTTATGATTATCTTTTGGTTGCAATAATGAAATGTTATTATATAGAGAACATATAATATATAACATAAGTAACATGAAAAATCGATTTCATAGAAAATATATTATTGTTGTAATAAAATGTTTATGTAAAGGATAATGGTAAATAAACCAATTTCCATAATTGATAGGGGATTTTAACACTCTCGCATGCTTAGGACTAGATATCTAGAGCGTGAATAATATAACATGAAAGTTCAACATCAAGTAAACCAAGAATTAGGATAGAGTTGATTCTGATACCATGAAAAAAAATGAATGTAGGAGCTAATTATTCCTCCCACCACCGATGCAGAACTTCATCACATTGAAGTCCGACTAATCTGTATTCGCATTAGAAATTTTTTACTACGAAGGTTAAAATATAAATGTACTCCTTATCAAAAGTGACTCCGGTTTTTTGGACTCAAACCCAAAACTACTCATTAAAAATAAATAAAAAAGTACATATTCAACATTCCATCACAATCTTCTCTCTACTCTTGAAGTGATTTAGACATAAAACATTTTAATTTGAGCATATTAATTATTTATTTAAATTGAGCAACATTAATTAACACAATAGGATAAAAAAAAACATATCCTTACAATAGTCACCTTGAATTCTTCCTTGTTCAACAAAATCTTAGCGGACTAATTTAAGAACAATAATATGGTACCAACCGCCATCTTTAGCAACTACCTCCAAAATTATATTACTTTTTTTCTTTCAAATTTAATGACATTATCAATTACTTTATTCTTCCTACTTTTTTTTTTGTTTTTTTAATCCACCTTGTGGTGACATAGGGTTTGGCATAGATCCCTATCATATTTTTTTACTATTAAGTATTAAAATTATCATTAAAAAGATATGATATCATGTTAAATTAAGGTTTTGAATCTAATTCACACTTTAAAAATTAGTTTAAAGAGAGAAGGATTACGCAAACCTTGTAAGGAGTCCACTCGTCTCATTAACCATCGAGACTTTTATTATTCTTTAAAATTATCGACCCAAAACTCAATATAGTTAAATAATATATGTTTTTAGTTTATCTGTTTATAATTGCGATTTCAACAATCATTTTGTCCATG
Source organism: Solanum okadae (assembly GCA_036553675.1). Taxonomy (NCBI): domain Eukaryota; kingdom Viridiplantae; phylum Streptophyta; class Magnoliopsida; order Solanales; family Solanaceae; genus Solanum; species Solanum okadae. Next base: position 55,934,600 of record CM071686.1, read on the forward strand.
GTTGAACTTTTTTATTATTATTGTTTTATAAAGGGTAATATGGACTTTTATTATACATATATAAGATAGTGAAATATAATTATTTTATTGTGCAGGCGGCATACGAAGTATTCAAGAAAAATGTAGAGAAAGCCAGTAGTGTTGAAGGGTCCGTCAGAATGGATCGACCACCCTATATTGAGGTTCTTCGTTCACTTTTACTTATTTCTATCTTTCGATATTACTAAAAATAGAGATTTTATAAATTATAATTTTTCAATCTCAATTTACTGAAAAAATGCATGGAGAAAAATAGATTCTTAAAGACTAGGAATAGCCGCTAGACATATTTTCTTTTCTTATTGATTCAAATAAAATATCTACGAGTCACTGAATATTTTTTAGTAGAAAATTTAAATGAAAAAAATAGTGTTTTTTTAGTAGTGCGAGAGTCAAACTGTATAGGCTTTAACCAATATTTAATTATATTTTTTTCATCATATTAATACGACGATAATTGTAACTTATAGTATTTTTCATTTAATTTTTTTGATTTGTTAACACAAATGTAAGAAAACTTTAGGGTTACAAAATGTAATTAAGGTGAGATTAACAATAATAATCAAGTATTTATGAGGTGCAGGTGATACATGATGATAAGGAAAGCAAATTGCCACAATTAGTTTATATGTCACGTGAGAGGCGACCATCGAGCCCTCATCGTTTCAAGGCTGGAGCCTTAAATGCTCTTGTAAGTAATATTTTCTCCTAATTAATTAAGGTTTTGGTTTTCGTTTTTATGCAGTGCACATAATATCCCACGTTCACTTAATATTTGATCATTAAAATTTTAATTTGGAAGAAAAGTTTTAATAGCATAATTAGGGTTGAGTTTACATTTCATCTTCACTTTTAACACTAGTTTTCTAGTATCAAGATTAATCACAAAGTAATGAGAATATCTTTTATATCATCAGGTCATCTAAGAAAGCCAATCACATGTAAATTTTTATAGTAGAGATATATATAGAATTATAGATTGGTAAGCTGCAAAACATATATACTACCTTTGTGATGATGAGATCCTTTAATCAGAGGTTTTGGTTTGAATTAGCCCTAGTAGGAGCACCTTTCCCGTTAATTGAGACATACACATGAATTCAAATTATTTTGGCAAATATGTATGACTAACCTAGCTACTTTCCTATATTTAAAAATCACGAACAATCACTACTAGAAATCAGTCAATTTTTGAACAATCACTTATGGTTATTATTGGTTTGTGGTGACATGCAGCTTAGGGTTTCAGGGGTAATGAGCAATGCACCATATATGCTTGCTTTGGATTGTGACATGTATTGCAATGACCCTTCTTCAGCCAAGCAAGCAATGTGTTTTCATCTTGATCAAAATATTTCTACAACTCTTTCTTATGTACAATTCCCTCAAACCTTTTATAATGTTAGTAAAAATGACATCTATGATGCTCAATCAAGATCAGCATACAAGGTACCTACACATCCTCTTAATATATGTTGCAATAATTGTATTCTATATATTTCAAGTTTTTCAACTTCATAGCATTTGTACAATTTTTGGGTGTCTACCCAATCGGGTCGGGTTGGGTCGGGCCAAATCTGCTCCAATTTTTTGTGTTTTCATTGGGCCGAATTTTGGGGGGGAAAAGTGGCATGACATAGCTCCTAACCATACGGTTTTGTTGGGCTTGGGGTGGGCCGGGCTGGTGCCCTTTTCGGGTTTAGTTCATTTTTGTCCCATCGGTCAAACTTAATTACAAGCACTAATCCATAGGGGAATTTTCGCATATAGCCACTCAAAAATAGCTTAATTATGCTCAAGAGTTATAATTTACTAATTATGATTCGTAGCTACATGTTAGAGGGAGGAGAGAGGCGAGAGAGATTTGAAGAGAAAGGAGAGAGGCGAGCGAGAGAGGACAGAGAGTGGAGAGAGGCAAATTGTATACGTATATCTGTCAAATAATTGTATATATGTAATTGATATGCATATGTATTTGTATATCTAGAGAGCGAGATTGAGAGAGCGAAGAGAGAGGCGAGCGAGATTGGGGAGGCGAGATCTGGTGAGAGAGAGAGGCTAATTGTATTTGTACATCTGTCATATAATTGTATATGTATATGTATAATTTGTATTTGTATATGTATAAAAGAGGAGAGAGGGGAAGAGAGGAGAGAGGCAACGTAATTACAGCTAAATTTAAGCTGTGAGCCATAATTAATTCAAACTATAGCTATGTTAGCTAATTAACTAGTATATGATTGCTTATCCGTGTAATTTTCCCTAATTCAAATTAATAAAACATATATTTTTTATGTATATTATATGTATAGCTGTGTATATTATATGTATATTATATGTATATTTTTACTTAATAAGTATATACAAATTATATATTTACAAATTAGATCACCTAAAGACGACATTAGACTATAATTATCTCTTTTTCAGCCATATAACTTTTTTTTAAAGCTATTCAACTTTTTAAGTGAATACGAATTCAAAAATAAATTTATTTAATTTTATTAATGGATAATTTCACAAATTCAAAGCTTACAACAAGATTTTTTTTTTATATTATTATATTGTTTAACATTATTATTGACCATTTTTATTAGGTCACCCACTAATGTTAATAATATAAGTTTACTAATAGTTATTATATATAATACATAATAAATTATCTGATTGTATAAATATTTTTTAAATCATTAGTATATATACTCCTTAAAATCTCATTTCTCTCTTTTTATATTTTATAGAATAAGTATCAAGGGATGGATGGAGTAGGAGGGACTGTTTGTGCAGGCACAGGCTATTATTTGAAGAAAGAAGCATTATATAGTACTCCAATTAACCAAGATAATATGACTACACTTTTTCTAAAAGCTCAATCAGAATACAAGTGGGAATCTCAATTGTATCAATCAGGTTGTCATCTTATTAATTTACACATAATTGTGGTTATTTTTGTAAGCATATAACTCTATGAACATTTTATTTATTAATTAAATATATTTGGTTCATAGAGGAGTCACTTCAAGAGGCAGAAGAAAAGTTTGGTGCTTCTAGAAAGTTCATCAACTCTTTGAATGATCAAAGAAATGGAAGGGAGAATGTTCTATGTGATGAGATGATTGATGAAGCTAAAACTCTTGCTTCTTGCACATTTGAAGAAAATACAAGATGGGGTAAAGAAGTAAGTATCATCCTATTACTACTAGTCCTTATATATTTTTAGGGAGGTTATATAAGCAGATTGAACTGAATTAAGACGGTTAAAATGAGTTGAGTTAAGAGAATAAATAAACAAGTCATTAACTCATTCAAGATTAAAATGAGCCGAGTCAAGATGGAGTAAATAATGAAATATAATCGAACCTGATAACTCTTTTTGTGTTTAATTATATCAAACAGAACTAACAAAACTCTTTTTTCTTTATTATGGTCATATATAACACATATCAAATAATAATTTTAAAAAAATGTTGTTTAGCCCAATTTTTGGATTGAGTGTGTCAAAAGAGCTAAATTGGTTGAACGAGTCGTTAGACAACCCAAACTTGGACGGATTAGATGTGTCATATATTCATGACCTTGTTTTGACACTTCTATTAATACTTTTATATTTGCGCCTGTTAAATTATGTGATTATTTAATCTAAAAGCTTAAATTGTTGTTTCAGATAGGGTACTCATACAACAGTTTACTAGAGAGCTCATACACAGGCTATCTCTTGCATTCTAAGGGGTGGAAATCAGTATATCTTTATCCAAAGAGGCCATGCTTTCTTGGTTGTAGCACCATTGATATGAAGGATTCTTTGGTCCAACTCATGAAGTGGGCTTCTGGGCTAGTACAAGTTGGGCTTTCAAAATACAGCCCATTCACTTATGGGCTCATGTCAAAAATGCCTTTAGTCCAAAATATGTGTTATGGATACTTCATGTTCTCACATTTTCTCTCCATTCCTTGCTTCCTTTATGGCATTGTTCCACCTTTGTGCTTCTTGAGTGGTACTCCAGTGTTTCCCAAGGTAAAAACTTAATTTTATCACTTATATATAAGTATCTTTTCAAGTATAACATCATTAAAAATATGTTTGAAAATTCCGGTTTTGCAAGTCGAAATGGGCATATGAGTGATTGATTACAAGAGAAAGAAAAGTCGATCCAAAAGGCTTGATGGAAATTTCCTTGAACTATAGTGGTGATTAACGAAATTTCTAGTTTATTTTCTTGTTTAATCATCTGGTATTCGAAATTTATTGGTGTGGTTTAAGTCAGATCATGTTGCATAGGGGCCCATTAAGGAGGAAGCATTCCCTATAAGAAAAATTTACATTCCTAAGACTCGAATTCCAGACCTTTGATTAAAATGAATTTTATCTATCCCGACACATCTTTGGTGATATACTAATTGGAAATTAAATTAGAATTAGTGCCAGTCGTGTGAGACAAAAAATAATTATTTTTTGAAAAATTCATATACATGACTCACTCAATTGTCTTTATTTATTTACAGGTGACAAGCCCATGGTTTGCACTATTCACAACCATATTCTTATCATCTTTGGTTCAACATTTATATGAAGTCTTGTCTAGTGGTGGCAACTTAAGGACATGGTGGAATGAACAAAGAATTTGGATAATAAAAACAGTCACAGCTTGCTTATTTGGATGCTTAGATGTTTTAATGAAGTGGCTAGGTGTTGCAAAGGCAAATTTCAGGTTAACAAACAAAGCCATAGATGAAGAGAAATTAAGGAAATATGGAAAGGGTAAATTTGATTTCCAAGGTGCTAAGTTGTTTATGGTTCCTTTGACATTTTTAGTGGTGTTTAATGTGGTATGTTTCATCTTTGGAATGAAAAGATTGGTCTTAGAGAGGAACTTTGAGGAGATGTTTGGACAAGGTTTCCTTTCTTTTTATGTTTTGGTTCTTAGTTATCCTATATTAGAGGGTTTAGTAGTATCAAAGAAAGACAAGTAAAATATGTTTTCTTGGTTATATACAAGAAAGCAAATTTGTGTATATCATGTATAAATAATGTTGGTACAATAATACAAATGTTTTATGCTTTCAATTTATTGCATTATTAACTCATTTACATCCAACCTTTCATCTTGATTCATAATAAAGAAAAACAAGAATTAAAGGTACATATTTCTTGATTTTTTTAGAATTTTGAAGGACATCAATCTTTTGTTTTGTAGAAGTATATCTCTCTTTTTAATTTCCATAAAGAGAAAAAATATAGTCCACTTGGATGGAAGGGGAGACCATATTTTATTTTACCTGTGCCAAAAACTGTCCCCTTTTCTCTTTCGAGAAAATGCCTCCTCTTTTTTTTTTTTCGAAAGGTAACTTGTCTTTAATTTTTCTTTTTCAAAATTACAAATTCTACTATTAAAAAGAATACCTTTAAAAATTGTCGGAGTGGTGATCTGGTTGTGTGTAATTTTTATTTTTTTTATATAATGTCAAAGTTAATAGGCTCTATTGGACGAGAGGGAGTTGCTCCGATGGTAAACACTCCTCACTTCCAACCCGAAGGTTGCGAGTTCGAGTCACCAAGGGAGCAAAAGGGATGGGAGCTCCTAGGGAGGGTAAAAAAAAAAATAGGCTCTATTGATGAATATGTCCTGTCTTAGCCCACTAATATCTTTCTCTTTGGGAAATAATAGATCAATCATCATGTGACATGTTTATATATGTATAACTAACCATTATTTGGCCAAATATTGCTCCGATTAATATAGATGTGTGTTGAGTAGGACTTATAAAGGGAAAAGATTAAGTTTTTCTATTTTTCAGGAATCGAGTTCGAGATCTTTGGAAAAGAAAAAGGAATATAATCTCCTTCATCTCAAAATACTCCTTGATGGTGAATTTTAACTTTAAAGTATCTTGTTCATGTCTGAAATAATTTAAGCATTATATGTATTTCTTAAGTATTTCAACTTATAATAGGTATTAATCCTCTCTAGAGTTTGAATTCATACAAGACAATATGATCATAAGAAGCTAATTATTTCTAGCTAAATTACAACATTCGATACTAGTTGTATATAAAATTCTTTTATTTGAATTTTTAGTATCTAAAAATACTTATACTCCTTATTTGGATGGTTGTTGCATGTTGTATTGTATTGTTAGTCTAAATACAAAGTTTGTTTTGATTGTTACTTAAATTCTATTGTATCGTATTGATTGCTTAAATTATGGAGATGTGATATTATGTAAATCTATCCAAACTTTGTATTCATTAAAACAATACAATACGAAATAATACAATACAATATATTATAAAACAATACATAAGGTTTCAACTCATGTAGTGTCCAAATCCAATTCAATCATCCATCATTCCCTTATAAATCAACACAAAAGCTTCAACAACTTTTTAACCCCTTCATCAATAGCTTTCTCCCCTTTGAATTTTATCTTTTCACTCAATTCCATTACCTTTAAATTAACTTGTTTCCTAGTCTTATCCTCTACCACCCTCTTTATTCCTTTTGCCACCTCTTCTTTCATTATTTCCCCATTTTCACCTCTCAATATCTCCACCCCTATGCCAAGTTCCTCCACTAATCTTGAATTCAATGGTTGATCATGATTCATAGGCATGGCTATTATTGGTATGCCAAAACTCATGCTTTCTAACATCGAATTCCATCCACAATGAGTAACGAAACCTCCAATGCTTGAATGGTTCAAAATTTGACTTTGTGGTACCCATCCTTCAATAACCAACCCTTTTCCCTTTGTACTTTCAAGAAAACCTTGTGGAACCATTTTTTCTATTGTAGTGTTCACCCCTTTTGAAAATTTGATTGTCCAAATAAAGCTAACTTTGCTTAGCTCAAGCCCTTTTGCTATCTCTTCAATTTCTTGCTTTGACAAGAAGACTTCACTTCCAAATGATACATAAACACATGATAAACGATCCTTCTTATCTAGCCAGGATTGAATTGTCCCCCAATTCTCCTCCTCACCTATGGTCGCCTCGCAAATAAGTGATCCAATTGGTATCAACTCCTTCTTTCCTATGGTAGAAACATAATCTATATACTTCCCCTCAATCTCCCTACAAGTGTTCAACAAAACAATAATGTGAGATTGTTCAAAGGATTTAAGTATCACGTATGCAAAGGCTTTCTCATCGCGTGGTTTTATTGGTTTTATATCTAATTTCTTGATCTCATAGTCATGAAGATACAATGAAGAAAAAGGCAAAGATGTAAGGTTTGAAGTCCCATGAAGAAATTGGTGGTAAAGGTAGGCAAGACCAGAAGTTGAAGAAACATAAAACATAAAAGCATGAATATTGCATGATGAAGCCATAGTTGCTACCCATGGTTGGAACCCATCATATATAATCAAGTTAGGTTTTAGGGTTTCAATTATGCTTGGAAATTTGGAAGAAGCCATTTGAAAGGCTTGAATAAGAGTGGAATTAAGATGGGGAGGGAGGTCATTAGTTGTATGGTAATGAGGAGGTAACTCATGCAAATAAGGCAAGTGAAATTCAACAAGTTGTATGGAGAGATTATAATTAGTTGAGTTTTTATCTAGGGTTTCCTTGATAGATTTGAGAATAATTGGTGTAGAAAGAAAATATATGTGAAAATTCATTTTTGATAATTTCTTGGCTAGTGCCAAAAAGGGATTTACATGGCCAAAACCTAACCATGGAAATAGTAGGATACTAGGACTATTTCCCTTAGTTCTCTCCATGAATGAAATAATTATTGAAATTATTCATAGTTTTATAGGGTAGGAAAAGTTTAGCTATGAGGTCTTTTCAAACCACCTCTGAATTTGAGAGAAATTTACTTTGACCATTTAATTACATAGAAATATAAAATACCACTTAACAATTTTCAAGTGAATTTGAGAGTGATTCGACGAATTTTCTCTTTAATGTTTGATGTTCACGACTCGATCGACATGTAACGTGAACAAAATTTTGTCAATTGAAAGAATTCAAAGTGAAAAATTTAAAAGAATTTAACTTGTCTATATTGATATTCCAAAAAATATATATACTATATATAGCTATGCTTAGACTCATGACACTTTTATGTTTTTTTTGTAAAGATACTTTTACGTTGTCAATATATAAGAGTTAACTAAAAAAATAAATAATTTTGAATGTTCATTAAGAGCATGTTTTACGTGTTATTACACACGACCACAAGAACGTGACTTCTCTCCGGTCAGTGGCGGAGCTACAGTATATTCAGGGTGTCCAAGCGGATATCCTTCGTAGAAAAAGTATACCGTATATGCAAGTAAAATGATACATTAAGTGGTTAAATAACATATTTGAACTCCCTTGAAACAATGAAGTATTGTAGCCTAGTGATTTCTGATGCGCATGGAAAGTTCACGACTCTATCACTATCTTCAATAAAAATTGTCTCATAAAAAATAAGTGGACCAAATCTATTTCTTTTTTCTTTTTTAACCTAATCGTCCAGACCAAAAATGATTGAAGTACTTGTGTATGCTAAGCCACAAGCAAATTTAAAGATAAGATAAGGTGAATCCTTTTGGATTTTGATAGATATATAACGTTGTACTAAAATGAAACCTTATAAACATGCTACAATTCTAAGTGAAAAGCCAATCAGAGACTAGAAAATCAACACCTACAGTAAGATATTAGATGAAAGTATGATATTTTGTGACTAGTGGCATTACTACATGCGGTGAAGGGTGGTCAGTTAAACATCGTTTGTCAAAATATTATATTTTTTATATAAAATTATTTTTTATACGTATATATTAAATCTTAAACATTTTTAACGGTTTTTTTTTATTTTGTCACTATTTATAACGTACGACGTACATACAAAATTTTAATTTATCGTCATCAGAAAATATCCGTGGTCACTGAGTAGGTAGTTTTTAACATTATATAATGACCTTTTATGGAAAAATTAGTCAAAATTTCTAACTTATTTAGTGAAAACAGTTACAGTTTAAAATAATTATTAAAAAGAAGAATATTTTATTTATTTAACAAATGTATTCTAATCTAGTTCCTAATTTTTTCAACTAATAACCACATTTTGGGACTAAAATTAAAACAAAAAATAAGACTCACGTTCTCATATTCCCCCCATGTTTCATTGTTAAATCATAAAAATCTTTCAAAAAAATTTGTTTGTTTTGTATTCCAAAAATATGTTTATGTTCAAAGTTGAATATATAGAAGATCAGCTAAATTGTATTCTAAATTATTTTGTATTCCAATCATCTAACGTAAAAACAAATCAAAATCATTCAACCATGGACTATTTGTATCTCAAACAGATTACAAAGTAAAAATGTATTTCAAACCTCAATTGTATTCCAAAATGTATTATATTAAATTAAATATACAATTTGTATAACGTCATCTAAAATGTATTCTATGCAAATGTGTATTCGAAACTTTCTACATACAAATTCATATCCATTCAACAATTCAATTTTGTATCAAAATCAAAATGTATTGGAAATAAACCTTTCAATTGCTATTTCCAAAACAATTTGAATTCGAAATAAACTTTTCAGTTTCTGTGTTCAATATAAATTGTATATGAAATAAACTTTCAATTTTTGTATTCAAAATAAATTGCAAAAACGTTGATCAATCAACTTAAGAAGGAGCATTATCACTAGAGAATTGAAACCAATGAAAATTGTCAGTCGCAATAGAGTTTGAGGAAGAAAGTAGAGAACCACTTTTTTTGGTCTCCTAATCTTTTGTAAGGAAGTAATAAGAATTTTCAACACTAATATTACCTAATTTGAAAGGTTTTCTCCCCTGATTTTCTTTAATTTGTTATTTCTTAGTTGTATTCTGTTAAGTTAAACCAAATAAAAAGTACATAATTCAACCCATAGCAAACTAAAGTATAACTGTTTATTGTAAATATTGAAAATGTAGCTAATGACCCTATTTAATGCTAAAAGTTCGTTGTTTTGAAAATTTTCCCTATTTTTTTTTTAAAAAAAAAGTGGTTTATATATATATATATAAGTGAAATTATACGCTAAATGGTTAAATAACATATTTGAACGCCCTTGAAAGAATGAAATGTTGTAGCCTAGTGATTTCTGGCATGCGAGGAAAGTTCAAGCTTTAGGTGGTCACGAGTTCAAACCTCACTTGTTGGCGCGTTTAAGCCTTTTTTCCTTCTTCATTTATTTTTAGACATGAACCTTAAAGTAAATTTTGTAGTACACTTATTGGTTCAAAAAATAAATACTTGTGTAATTTTTGAAGACCCTTCATAAAATTTTTGATTCCACTACGATCTTTTGAGGAGTCGCATTCTTCCGGACCAAAAATAATTAAAGTACTTTTGTGTGCTAAACCACAGGCAAATTTATTAAAGAATAGATATGGTGGATCCTGTTCGATTTTGACAGATTTAACGTCATACTAAAATTTAAAATGAAACCTTATAAACATACTACAAATAAGTGTTAATTATATTGATGTGATGTGCGTACTAATTTAATGAAGATACTTTGTGAAAGTATAATATTTTGTGACTAGTTGCATTACTATATGCAGTGCAGGGTGGTCAGTTGAACATTGTTTGTCGAAAAATTATATTATTTATATAGAAAATTATATGAAGTATATATTAAATTTTGAATATTCTTAACGAAAATTTTATTTTCCCACTATTTATAACGTAATACATATAAAATTTAAATTTGTTGTTATCTGAAACTATTCGTGGTCACTAAGTATTCTAAAATTTAAACTTACGGCCACATTTTACCAGCCCATTTCAAACCAAATCATTATATGTTGCCTACCTCAGAAAGACCCAAGTCCATCTAGCTACTTCTTCTTTGGGGAATTTTTACCTATAGTCATCCAAAAATAGTTTAATTGTGCTCTGTTTGCTAATTACGATTCGTAGCTACATGTTAGAGGGAGAAGAGAGGCGAGCGAGAGGGGCAGAGAGACGAATTCTATATGTATATCTATCGAATTGTATATGTATGTATATCTGTCAGATAATTGTATATGTAATTGTTATGCATATGTATTTGTATATCTGGCGAGTGAGATTGGGAGAGGGAGAAGAGAAACAAACGAGATTGGGAGAGCATAGGCATATCCATGATTTTGTGATGATGGGTGTACCATTACGAAAAGGTGAATCTAAGATATAAATTTGATCGGTTTAACATTTAGGTTCTTATCACTGAGAACCATTAAAAATTTAAAATTGTAGGTCCAAAATTATTTTACCTATCCAAACCACTTACAGAGGCGTTACCCAATTTTAGAAAGAAAAATAAAACAAGATAAATAAAAGATTCAAATTTCTAGCCTCACTTAGAGAGGTGCACCCAATCATCATCACACGACATTATATGATACTTCAAATGTGGGTTCACACATCTATATTAAAATATTTTTTAAAAAATATAACACTACTATATATGATTTCAGGAGGAGAGCATGGGTTCACGTTGTAACGACCTGCTTTCCGTCGTTATGGAAAAGCCAATGGGGAAAGAATTTGGGCCAGAAAACTTTTTGAGTAGTAACTTTGAATTTCCCAACCTAGCTAGTCAAGATTTGGAAGAAATCAGAGTCGTTAAGGTGTAGGGAAATATGGTAACAATCGGGTGACTTATTTGTGATTTTGATTGCATGAGTGGTTAGTTAAGTCATTAAGGAATCTGTACGACTTTACAGAATTGAATTCGGGTGAGTAGAACTTCCGGAATTGATCTTAACGTGAACAGTATTTTTTGAGTGTCGTTGGTTAAAAATGTGTTGTAAAATGGGGGTCTTGGAATTATTAAAATAGCTCACTGGTTCTGTGCAAGCCGCTGAGGAGGAATTTCTACTGCTAGGGCGGGGCTGCTGTAGCAGGGTGAGGACCGTTGTGGTGGATCTGACGCGACTTAAGGTCGTAAATAAATCCCAAAACGTCTTTATTTTGCACTTTTCGACTTTGAGAGCTAAGGAACGACCCCAGACGAGTTCTTGACCATTTCCCACCATTTTTTAGGCTATAGGTAAGGTTTCAACTCCCCAAATCCGTTTTTCAATCCGTAGAATGTAGTTTCTTGGGTAATTATCATTGGGGAAAGGTTTTGATCTGAAGTTAATGGTGGAAAAAAACCTAATCTGGGTATGGGGATCAAGGTTTGACCTAGGGTTGATATTATTGATTATAATTCGGGTAATTGGGTCTTGATTGTTGATCTTTGTGTATAAATTGTTGTTTGTAGACCTAGAACAAGCGTAAAGAATTCGGAAAGGGAAGATTCAAGTGCCTTAGGGGATTCAAGGTAGGTGATGGTCGTGATTTCATGTTGGTGTGATATATGTTTGTATTGCTCATTATAATGCATGTATGTATGCAAATGTTGCATTATTGATCACCCTAATCGTAAATGAGGATAATTGAATAAGTGAGAATATACATTGTGATTGTGATTGTGGTTTGTTGAATGGATCGGGTGTTGCGTTCCGACACACTAACTTGGATCGATTGCCACGTTTCGGCATAAACATGGGATCGGTTGCCACGTTTCGGCATAAATATGAGATTGCTTGCCACGTTCCGACATAAACATGGGATCGATTACCACGTTCTGGCATAAACATTGGATCGGGTACCACGTTCTGGTATACTAACAGTTTGGGTGTGGGTTCCATGAGAGGACCGTTGAATTGAGTTTCGTGAAAGGACCATTGAATTGTGTTGTGTATCTACTTGTGATGATTACATTCATATCTAATGATGATTGATATTGGAAGACGGTATGTTGCTCTAAATTGATAACCAATGTGTATTATTGATAACGTGTGATGCTACATTGATCCTGAAAATATGACTAATATTGTATATGTTTGGTATATGCCTGTTTTATAATGTTGTGGTTACTTGCATATGTTTCACTTATTGGGATAGCTTCGTGATCCTACCAGTACACTGTGGTTGTGTACTGATATTGCACTTGCTTGTTCTTTGTTGAGTACAAGGCATCTTCAGGTGATTATTGATAGACCTCAACTAGGTAACTGTTGAGCGTGACCGGATTCAAGGGTGAGCCAGTTCCTTTAGGCTGCAATGAATCTTTCTTGTTCAAGTACTCTTTTCGGACTCAAACTTTTGTTTAAGGCGTTGTTTAGTTTCGGGGTTGTACCCCTTGTTCTTAGACTTGTCGATAGTAGAGTTTTGGTACAATGACTTTTAGGTTCTAGGGGTTGAATTTCAGTATTAGTTTGATTAGTTGTTTGTTTAAACCTTGCACTACTAAAAAAACAGTGAATACCGACCTCCGGAGGTCGGTATTCCTTGAAATACCAACCTAAAACCGACATCCCAACTTAGGTCGGAAAAAGCTTGGTCGCTATGCAATACCGACCTCCAGAGGTCGGTATTTACTGACCTCTCGAGGTCAGTTTTTATTTTATGTCGGAAAATTCATATATTATTATTTCCGACTTCCTGAGGTCAGAATTGGAATACCGACATCCGGAGGTCGGTATTTTTATTTTTGTAATGTTGAAATTCTAACCTCCAGAGGTCGGTATTTTTATTTTTGTAATGTTGAAATTCCGACCTTCGGAGGTCGGCATTTTTATTTTTGTATTTTTAAAATTCCGACCTCCGAAGGTCGGTAATTTTATTTTTGTAATGTTGAAATTCCGACCTGCGGAGGTCGATATTTTTATTTTTTGTAATGTTGATATTCTGACCTCCAGAGGTCGGTATTTTTATTTCTGTATTTTTAAAATTCCGACCTTCGGAGGTCGGTATTTTTATTTTGTAATGTTGAAATTTCGACCTCCGGAGGTCGGTATTTTTATTTTTGTAATGTTAAAATTCCAACCTCCTGAGGTCGGTATTTTTATTTTTGTAATGTTGAAATTCCGACCTCCGGAGTTCGGTATTTTTATTTTTGTAATGTTGAAATTCCGACCTCCGATGGTCGGTATTTTTATTTTTTAATTTTTGAAATTCTGACCTCCGGAGGTTGGTTTTCTGCTATAAAACAGGCAGCAAATTGCTGCAATTTTTAGTTGTTCACATGCATATTTATACCAAAACAACCCAAAGCCAAATAAACTTCATCCAACCAAAACAATACAATATTTTCAACATATACATTAAACTATTTCAAAATAAACTTCATCCAACTTCAAAATAAACTAAAATACGATCAAATTAAACAATTCCAAAAATATAGAAGTCTAAAATGTCAAATAGATACAACTACTCCTAATCACTCTCACTCTCCTTGTCAGACGTACCATTCTCATTACCCTCACTTTCCTTATCAGACTTATCATTCTCATCACTACTGGCCGGACATGGAGGAAGAATATTTCCTTATTCAAAAAGAAAAGTTAGTTGGGCCTGAAGCGCTGCATACCTCTTGTTCACTACCTCCTTTGCTGCCGCAATCTCCTCCTCTCTCTTCCTCTCTTTTTCTTCTCTCTTCTTCTCTCTTTCGGCTACAGCAGCAAGCTCGGCATTGAGATAAACTATCTTACTCTCCATTGCAGATATTGTCTCTTTATCCCCGCCATCAAAGCTTGAGGATGATGAACCACAATACCAAGATTGTTTCTATTATACATCCAACTACGATCAGGATCCATCTACACAAACAATAATGATAATTTTAATTCCAGCAACTAAATTTACCAACTAAACCAGTTTATTTATTTTAACTTATTCAAACAACTTAACAACGTTTTCACTTTTACTAGTTTAGTTTTGACTTCATTCCGACAACTAAATTCACTAACTAACCCACAACATTTATTTTAACTTATTCAAACAACTTAACAACTTTTTCACGTTAACTAGTTTAGTTCTGACTTAATTCCGACAACTAAATTCACTAACTAACCCACAACATTTATTTTAACTTATTTAAACAACTTTTTCACTTTAACTAGTTTAGTTTTGACTTCATTACGACAACTAAATTCACTAACTAACCCACAACATTTATTTTAACTTATTTAAACAACTTAACAACTTTTTCACTTTAACTAGTTTAGTTTTGACTTAATTCCGACAAATTCACTAACTAACCTACAACATTTATTTTAACTTATTCAAATAACTTAACAACTTTTTCACTTTAACTAGTTTAGTTTTGACTTAATTCCGACAACTAAATTCACTAACTAACCCACAACATTTATTTTAACTTATTTAAACAACTTAACAACTTTTTCACTTTAACTAGTTTAGTTTTGACTTAATTCCGACAACTAAATTCACTAACTAACCCACAACATTTATTTTAACTTATTTAAACAACTTAACAACTTTTTCACTTTAACTAGTTTAGTTTTGACTTAATTCCGACAACTAAATTCACTAACTAACCCACAACATTTATTTTAACTTATTCAAACAACTTAACAACTTTTTCACTTTAACTAGTTTAGTTTTAACTTTTTCACTTTAACTAGTTTAGTTTTGACTTCATTCCGACAACTAAATTCACTAACTAACCCACAACATTTATTTTAACTTATTTAAACAACTTAACAACTTTTTCACTTTAACTAGTTTAGTTTTGACTTAATTCCGACAACTAAATTCACTAACTAACCCACAACATTTATTTTAACTTATTCAAACAACTTAACAACTTTTTCACTTTAACTAGTTTAGTTTTGACTTAATTCCGACAACTAAATTCACTAACTAACCCACAACATTTATTTTAACTTATTTAAACAACTTAACAACTTTTTCACTTTAACTAGTTTAGTTTTGACTTAATTCCGACAACTAAATTCACTAACTAACCCACAACATTTATTTTAACTTATTTAAACAACTTTTTCACTTTAACTAGTTTAGTTCTGACTTAATTCCGACAACTAAATTCACTAACTAACCCACAACATTTATTTTAACTTATTCAAACAACTTAACAACTTTTTCACTTTAACTAGTTTAGTTTTGACTTCATTCCGACAACTAAATTCACTAACTAACCCACAACATTTATTTTAACTTATTCAAACAACTTAACAACTTTTTCACTTTAACTAGTTTAATTTTGACTTAATTCCGACAAATTCACTAACTAACCCACAACATTTATTTTAACTTATTTAAACAACTTAACAACTTTTTCACTTTAACTAGTTTAGTTTTGACTTAATTCCGACAACTAAATTCACTAACTAACCCACAACATTTATTTTAACTTATTCAAACAACTTAACAACTTTTTCACTTTAACTAGTTTAGTTTTGACTTAATTCCGACAACTAAATTCACTAACTAACCCACACCATTTATTTTAACTTATTTAAACAACTTAACAACTTTTTCACTTTAACTAGTTTAGTTTTGACTTAATTCCGACAACTAAATTCACTAACTAACCCACAACATTTATTTTAACTTATTCAAACAACTTAACAACTTTTTCACTTTAACTAGTTTAGTTTTGACTTAATTCCGACAACTAAATTCACTAACTAACCCACAACATTTATTTTAACTTATTTAAACAACTTAACAACTTTTTCACTTTAACTAGTTTAGTTTTGACTTAATTCCGACAACTAAATTCACTAACTAACCCACAACATTTATTTTAACTTATTTAAACAACTTTTTCACTTTAACTAGTTTAGTTCTGACTTAATTCCGACAACTAAATTCACTAACTAACCCACAACATTTATTTTAACTTATTCAAACAACTTAACAACTTTTTCACTTTAACTAGTTTAGTTTTGACTTCATTCCGACAACTAAATTCACTAACTAACCCACAACATTTATTTTAACTTATTTAAACAACTTAACAACTTTTTCACTTTAACTAGTTTAGTTTTGACTTAATTCCGACAACTAAATTCACTAACTAACCCACAACATTTATTTTAACTTATTTAAACAACTTTTTCACTTTAACTAGTTTAGTTCTGACTTAATTCCGACAACTAAATTCACTAACTAACCCACAACATTTATTTTAACTTATTCAAACAACTTAACAACTTTTTCACTTTAACTAGTTTAGTTTTGACTTCATTCCGACAACTAAATTCACTAACTAACCCACAACATTTATTTTAACTTATTCAAACAACTTAACAACTTTTTCACTTTAACTAGTTTAATTTTGACTTAATTCCGACAAATTCACTAACTAACCCACAACATTTATTTTAACTTATTTAAACAACTTAACAACTTTTTCACTTTAACTAGTTTAGTTTTGACTTAATTCCGACAACTAAATTCACTAACTAACCCACAACATTTATTTTAACTTATTCAAACAACTTAACAACTTTTTCACTTTAACTAGTTTAGTTTTGACTTAATTCCGACAACTAAATTCACTAACTAACCCACAACATTTATTTTAACTTATTTAAACAACTTAACAACTTTTTCACTTTAACTAGTTTAGTTTTGACTTAATTCCGACAACTAAATTCACTAACTAACCCACAACATTTATTTTAACTTATTTAAACAACTTTTTCACTTTAACTAGTTTAGTTCTGACTTAATTCCGACAACTAAATTCACTAACTAACCCACAACATTTATTTTAACTTATTCAAACAACTTAACAACTTTTTCACTTTAACTAGTTTAGTTTTGACTTCATTCCGACAACTAAATTCACTAACTAACCCACAACATTTATTTTAACTTATTCAAACAACTTAACAACTTTTTCACTTTAACTAGTTTAATTTTGACTTAATTCCGACAAATTCACTAACTAACCCACAACATTTATTTTAACTTATTTAAACAACTTAACAACTTTTTCACTTTAACTAGTTTAGTTTTGACTTAATTCCGACAACTAAATTCACTAACTAACCCACAACATTTATTTTAACTTATTCAAACAACTTAACAACTTTTTCACTTTAACTAGTTTAGTTTTGACTTAATTCCGACAACTAAATTCACTAACTAACCCACACCATTTATTTTAACTTATTTAAACAACTTAACAACTTTTTCACTTTAACTAGTTTAGTTTTGACTTAATTCCGACAACTAAATTCACTAACTAACCCACAACATTTATTTTAACTTATTCAAACAACTTAACAACTTTTTCACTTTAACTAGTTTAGTTTTGACTTAATTCCGACAACTAAATTCACTAACTAACCCACAACATTTATTTTAACTTATTTAAACAACTTAACAACTTTTTCACTTTAACTAGTTTAGTTTTGACTTAATTCCGACAACTAAATTCACTAACTAACCCACAACATTTATTTTAACTTATTTAAACAACTTTTTCACTTTAACTAGTTTAGTTCTGACTTAATTCCGACAACTAAATTCACTAACTAACCCACAACATTTATTTTAACTTATTCAAACAACTTAACAACTTTTTCACTTTAACTAGTTTAGTTTTGACTTCATTCCGACAACTAAATTCACTAACTAACCCACAACATTTATTTTAACTTATTCAAACAACTTAACAACTTTTTCACTTTAACTAGTTTAATTTTGACTTAATTCCGACAAATTCACTAACTAACCCACAACATGTATTTTAACTTATTTAAACAACTTAACAACTTTTTCACTTTAACTAGTTTAGTTTTGACTTAATTCCGACAACTAAATTCACTAACTAACCCACAACATTTATTTTAACTTATTCAAACAACTTAACAACTTTTTCACTTTAACTAGTTTAGTTTTGACTTAATTCCGACAACTAAATTCACTAACTAACCCACACCATTTATTTTAACTTATTTAAACAACTTAACAACTTTTTCACTTTAACTAGTTTAGTTTTGACTTAATTCCGACAACTAAATTCACTAACTAACCCACAACATTTATTTTAACTTATTCAAACAACTTAACAACTTTTTCACTTTAACTAGTTTAGTTTTGACTTAATTCCGACAACTAAATTCACTAACTAACCCACAACATTTATTTTAACTTATTTAAACAACTTAACAACTTTTTAACTTTAACTACATTAGTTTTGACTTAATTCCAACAACTAAATTCACTAACTAAACCACATTATTTATTTTAACTTATTTAAACAACATAACTTTTTAACTTTACCTAGTTTAGTTTTGACTTAATTCCAACAACTAAATACACCAACTAAATCAATTTTATCATCTATAGGATCAAATAGTGTTGGTACTTATGCTTAAGAAATATATTATTTCTAAATTTAAAGCTAAGTGTCAACACTAGATGGACACAAATCGATCTTGCAAGAAAATCAATTTTGTCATCAATAGGATCAACTAGTGTTGGTACTTATGCTGAACAAACACATTATTCCTAAATTAAAGCTTAATATCAACACAAGATGGACACAAATCAATCTTGCAAGAAAATCAATTTTGTCATCAATAGGATCAACTAGTGTTGGTACTTATGCTCAACAAATATATTATTTCTAAATTTAAAGCTAAGTGTCAACACTAGATGGACACAAATCGATCTTGTAAGAAAATCAATTTTGTCATCAATAGGATCAACTAGTGTTGATACTTATGCTTAACAAATATATTATTTCTAAATTTAAAGCTAAGTGTCAACACTAGATGGACACAAATCGATCTTGCAAGAAAATCAATTTTGTCATCAATAGGATCAACTAGTGTTGATACTTATGCTTAACAAATATATTATTTCGAAATTTAACGCTAAGTGTCAACACTAGATGGACACAAATCGATCTTGCAAGAAAATCAATTTTGTCATCAATAGGATCAACTAGTGTTGGTACTTATGCTTAACAAATATATTATTTCTAAATTTAAAGCTAAGTATCGATACTAGATGGACACAAACACATTATTGAAAACAATTGTACTTGAACTTTAGAAATTTAGAAGCACCAACCTTATCTCCTACTTTGATGAAAGAAGCAATATAGTCTTATATCAATTTTTTTAGATGTTGAGCTTCCTCAGTTGCCTAGCACGAAAAGTTCTAAAATTAGTTATATATAAACTTCAAATCCAAGAATATTAGTTTTATATATATATATATATATTCAAGTTTTAATAAGTTCAAGTTTTCAATTCAAGTTCATATCTAATTTCTAAAATTAATTAGTTATATATTCAAGCTAATTAGTTCCAAGTTCAAGTTCTAATTTCAAGTTCAAGTCTAAGTTCAACTTCAAATTTTAAGTTCATGTTCTAATTTCAAGTTCAAGTTCAAGTTCTAATTTCAAGTTCAAGTTCTAAGTTCAAGTTCAAATTCTAATTTCAAGTTCAAGTTCAAGTTCTAAGTTCAAGTTCAAATTCTAAGTTCAAGTTCTAATTTCAAGTTCAAGTTCAAGTTCTAAGTTCTAAGTTCAAGTTCAAGTTCAAGTTCAAGTTCAAGTTCTAAGTTCAAGTTCAAGTTCAAGTTCAAGTTCAAGTTCTAAGTTCAAGTTCTAGTTCAAGTTCAAGTTCTAAATTCAAGTTCAACTTCTAATTTCAAGTTCAAGTTCTAAGTTCAATTTCAAGTTCAAGCTCAAGTTCTAATTTCAAGTTCAAGTTCTAAGTTCAAGTTCAAGTTCAAGTTCAAGTTCAAGTTCAAGTTCTAAGTTCAAGTTCTAAGTTCAAGTTCAAATTCTAAGTTCAAGTTCAAGTTCTAAGTTTAACTTCAAATTCTAAGTTCAAGTTCTAATTTCAAGTTCAAGTTCCAAGTTCACGTTCAAGTTCTAAGTTCAAGTTCAAATTCTAAGTTCAAGTTCAAATTCTAAGTTCAAGTTCAAGTTCTAAGTTCAAATTCTAATTTCAAGTTCAAATTCTAAGTTTAACTTCAAATTCTAAGTTCAAGTTCAAGTTTTAAGTTCAAGTTCAAGTTCTAATTTCAAGTTCAAGTTCTAAGTTCAAGTTCTAATTTCAAGTTCAAGTTCTAAGTTTAACTTCAAATTCTAAGTTCAAGTTCAAGTTCTAAGTTCAAATTCAAGTTCCAAGTTCACATTCAAGTTCTAAGTGCAAGTTCAAATTCTAAGTTCAAGTTCAAGTTCTAATTTCAAATTCAAATTCTAAGTTTAACTTCAAATTCTAAGTTCAAGTTCAAGTTCAAGTTCTAAGTTCAAGTTCAAGTTCAAGTTCTAAGTTCAAGTTCAAGTTCTAAGTTCAAGTTCAAGTTCTAACTTCATGTTCAAGTTCTAATTTCAAGTTCAAGTTCTAAGTTCACGCTCAAATTCTAAGTTCAACTTCAAATTCTAATTAAGTTCATGACATTCAAACATTCATCTTCTACTCATAACACTTCAATTACTAATTTCTAACTTCAAATTAACACTTTACTAACTAGTCCTAAAATCAAATCCAAAAAAATCTCAATTTAACCTCAAATTACATATTCTCAAGTTTAAACTAGTTCTAAAATATAAAAATGCTAATTCTTCACTAACTAACAATGCCCAATTTAAAAATGCCTAATTTCTTTTAAAAAAACCTTAAAATAAAAACCTTCAATTATCTATACCTAACTAACAATAATCAAATCAAATTAACAATTGAATAACACAACCAACAAACAAAAACAACAATATACTAACAAACAATCAATTATAATCACTAGAATTAAAGCCAAGTATTAATACTAGATGGACACAAACACATTATTCAAAACAATTGTACCTGAACTTGAGAAATTTAGAAGCACCAACCTTATCTCCAACTTTGATGAAAGAAGCAATATAGTCCTGTATCAACTTTTTTACATGTTGAGCTTCCTCAGTTGCCTAGCACGAAAAGTTCTTAAATTAGTTAAATATAAACTTCATATCCAAGAATATTAGTTTTATATATATATATATATATATATATATATATATATATATATATATATATATATATATTCAAGTTTTAATAAGTTCAAGTTTCAATTCAAGTTCATATCTAATTTCTAAACTTAATTAGTTATATATTCAAGCTAATTAGTTCCAAGTTCAAGTTCTAATTTCAAGTTCATATTCCTAATTAAGTTCAATTTATAGTAAATTCAAGTTATAATTAATTATAAGTTCTAATTAAGTTGTAATTCAAATCCCTAAAATTCTAAATTCAAACTAGCTAGCTAGTGTCCCAACTTCAAACTATTAATTAGTCCTAAAATATCAAATATAATTCAAACTATTAGTCCTAAATTCCAAATTCAAACTAGTCTTAAAATCACAAATTGAAAGTACTCCTAGAATTCAAAAATCAAACTATAGTGCTAAAATCCCAAATTCAAACTATTAGTAATCCTAAAATCTCAATAATAATTCAAACTAGTCCTAAATTCAAAATTCAAACTAATCTTAAAATCACAAATTCAAACTAGCCCTAAAATCCCAAAATCTAACTAGTACTAAAATCCTAAATTCAAATTAGCTAGCTATTCCTAATCCCAAATTCAAACTATTAGTCCTAAAATCTCAATAATAATTCAAACTAACTCAAATAATACCCAAGTTCAAACAACTCCTTAAATACCCTAATTCAATCTAATCTTACAATTCCAAAATCAAACTAATTAACTTAAGAAATACCGAATTTCAAACAAATCCTAAGATACCCTAATTCAAACTAACCCTAACATTAAAATTTTCAATTCACAATCAACAAACACAAACTAACAATCAAATAATCCCTAATTCAAACTAACAATCAAAAACCCTAAATCATTCACTTACTAACTAACAATCAATAAAACTAAGTATATTAGTACTCTAATTTTGAGATACTTCAACTAAATAAAAACAAAAGTAATCTATTATGGAGGTTCTAAAAATTCACCTTCAGTAAGAAGGTCAGGGATGGAGGCGCTGGTCGAGATGGAGGCGGTGCCGGTCGGGATGGAGGCAGCACCGGTCGGGATGGAGGCGCGCGACCTCCTGCTGCTGGGCGTGACTTCCTCTGCAGCTGCCGCGACCTTCCTCTGCTGCTGCGAAGGTGGCGTGGCGCCGATCGGGGATGGTGGCGTGGTGCCGGTCGGGGATGGGTGGGGATGGGCGCCGATGGGGGTGGGTCGGAGGTAGGGAGTGAAAGTTGACTTAGGTTTTGAGAGTTAGACTTTAGGAGTAAGACTTATATTATCATTCTTTTTTTGAAGAGAATTGTTTAATTTACCGACCACGGGATGTCGGTATTTTTAAAAATAATTATCTATATTTAAAAATATTTAATAAATATTGGCATCATGAAGTCGATATTATTTAAATAAAATAATAATTTAAATATACCGACCTCTTTAGGTTGGTATTTATTAATTTATTTTAATATAAACTCACCTCTTGAGGTTGATTATATATATATATAAAAAAAAAATTTAACTACACATCAACAGAAGTTTAATTTAATAAATTTAAATATATATATTTACATATATATATATATATATATATACACATAATTATTTTAATATAAACTCACCTCTTGAGGTTGATTTTATTAATTAAACATATATATATATATATTTATTTATTTATTGATATTAATAAACTTTTGTTGATAAATAAATAAATAAATATATATATATATATATATATATAATTCGGTTTTTATTGTAATTCATTTTCTGGGAAAAATTCCGACCTCTTGAGGTCGGAATTTGGTTTACCCGCAAACCGCAAACCGACCTCCGGATGTCGCTTTTAAAAGTAATTAGATGAAATAAAAATACCGATCTCTGGATGTCGCTTTAATTAATAGTAGAAATAAAAATACCGACTTCATGAGGTCGGTATTTTAATTACATGCTATTTAATTTTTACCGACATTCGGAAGTCGGTATTATGAAATATTTAATTGAGAAAAAATTCCGACCTCAGGAGGTCGGAATTTTTAATGAATTACAATAAAAACCGACCTCTTGATGTCGGTATTATTTTCTCAATTAAATATAAAAAATACCGACCTCATGAGGTCGGTATTTTATATTAATTTATTTTTACTATTTAATTTTACCGACATACGGAAGTCGGTATTATAATTTTTTTTGTTTTTTATTTTACACAAAACCTATTGAGAAAAAATAATTTAATACCGACATCAAGAGGTCGGTTTTTATTGTAATTCATTTTTTTCGGGAAAAATTCCGACCTCCAGAGGTTGAAATTTGGTTTTCCCGCTTTCCGCAAACCGACCTCCGAATGTCGCTTTTAAAAGTAATTAGATGAAATAAAAATACCGACCTCCAGATGTCGGTTTAATTAATAGTAATTAGATGAAATAAAAATACCGACCTCATGAGGTCGGTATTTTAATTACATACTATCGACATTCGGAAGTCGGTATTATAAAATATTTAATTGAGAAAAAATTCCGACCTTAGGAGGTCGGAATTTTTAATGAATTACAATAAAAACCGACCTCTTGATGTCGGTATTATTTTCTCAATTAAATATAAAAAATACCGACCTTATGAGGTCGGTATTTTTATTGTAATTCATTTTTTCCGGGAAAAATTCCGACCTCCAGAGGTCGGAATTTGGTTTTCCCGCTTTATTTTGCATAAAAACCGACTACTTGTAAATACTGACCTCCGGAGGTCGGAAATTACCGACCTCCATTTGAGGTCGAAAATTTTTAGGTCGGTATTCACTGTTTTTTTAGTAGTGTTGGAGTTTATGGGACCCCATTTTTATTGACATTTAATTTTGCTTCCGTATCTTTAAATGCCTTAGTGTTCATAAAATTTGTTAGTTGGGCTATAGTAATGGTTCTCCCACCGGAGGGTTTGTGTGGGTGCCAATCACGACGGTCTGGTCGTGACACACGTGAACATGGTGACCCCCTCCTGGATATGTCTCTTTATCTAATTGTCTTAAATTTATAATTTCTATTAGTTCAAATAGTAACATATGACTTTGTTAGAAGTATACTGACTACTAACCAAAAAATTTCTTATGAAATCAATTATAGGTGTGTATATATTTGCACACCTCTTTTATCTATATTATATTTAATAAAATTATTATATCATCATTTATAATCACGCGAAGCGCGGTCCAGTTCACTAATTTTTTAAAAAATAATAAGATGCTCATTTAATTATATTTTATTAAATTTTGTTGAAACACAATTTTTGTTATAAACTAATTTTTAAAAATAATAAGATACTCATTTTAATTATTTTGTTAATATTCTTTGTGGATTGACAAAGCAAAGAACGAGATAGCCAGGATTGAATTGTCCCCCAATTCTCCTCCTCACCTATGGTCGCCTCGCGAATAAGTGGTCCAATTGGTATCAACTCCTTCTTTCCTATGGTTAGAAACATAATCTATGTACTTCCCCTCAATCTCCCTACAAGTGTTCAACAAAACAATATTGTGAGATTGTTCAAAGGATTTAAGTACCACGTATGCAAAGGCTTTCTCATCGCGTGGTTTTATTGGTTTTATATCTAATTTCTTGATCTCATAGTCATGAAGATACAATGAAGAAAAAGGAAAAGATGTAAGGTTTGAAGTCCCATGAAGAAATTGGTGGTAAAGGTAGGCAAGACCAGAAGTTGAAGAAACATAAAACATAATAGCATGAATATTGCATGATGAAGCCATAGTTGCTACCCATGGTTGGAACCCATCATATATAATCAAGTTAGGTTTTAGGGTTTCAATTATGCTTGGAAATTTGGAAGAAGCCATTTGAAAGGCTTGAATAAGAGTGGAATTAAGATGGGGAGGGAGGTCATTAGTTGTATGGTAATGAGGAGGTAACTCATGCAAATAAGGCAAGTGAAATTCAACAAGTTGTATGGAGAGATTATAATTAGTTGAGTTTTTATCTAGGGTTTCCTTGATAGATTTGAGAATAATTGGTGTAGAAAGAAAATATATGTGAAAATTCATTTTTGATAATTTCTTGGCTAGTGCCAAAAAGGGATTTACATGGCCAAAACCTAACCATGGAAATAGTAGGATACTAGGACTATTTCCCTTAGTTCTCTCCATGAATGAAATAATTATTGAAATTATTCATAGTTTTATAGGGTAGGAAAAGTTTAGCTATGTGGTCTTTTCAAACCACCTCTGAATTTGAGAGAAATTTACTTTGACCATTTAATTACATAGAAATATAAATACCACTTAACAATTTTCAAGTGAATTTGAGAGTGATTTGATGAATTTTCTCTTTAATGTTTGATGTTCACGACTCGATTGACATGTAACGTGAACAAAATTTTGTCAATTGAAAGAATTCAAAGTGAAAAATTTAAAAGAATTTAACTTGTGTATATTGATAGTCCAAAAAAAATATATACTATATATAGCAATGCTTAGACTCATGACACTTTTATGTTTTTTTTTGTAAAGATACTTTTATGTTGTCAATATATAAGAGTTAACTAAAAAATGTTCATTAAGAGCATGTTTTACGTGTTATTACACACGACCACAAGAACGTGACTTCTCTCCGGTCAGTGGCGGAGCTACAGTATAGTTAGGGTGTCCAAGCGGATATCCTTCGTAGAAAAATTATATCGTATATGCAAGTAAAATGATACGTTAAATGGTTAAATAACATATTTTGAACGCCCTTGAAACAATGAAGTATTGTAGCCTAGTTATTTTTGATGCGCATGGAAAGTTCATGACTATCACTATCTTCAATAAAAATTGTCTCATAAAAAATAAGTGGACCAAATCTATTTCTTTTTTCTTTTTTAACCTAATCGTCCAGACCAAAAATGATTGAAGTACTTGTGTAAGCTAAGCCACAAGCAAATTTAAAGATAAGGTAAGGTGAATCCTTTTTGGATTTTGATAGATATATAACGTTGTACTAAAATGAAACCTTATAAACATGCTACAATTCTAAGTGAAAAGCCAATCAGAGACTAGAAAATCAACACCTACAGTAAGATATTAAATGAAAGTATGATATTTTGTGACTAGTGGCATTACTACATGCGGTGAAGGGTGGTCAGTTAAACATCGTTTGTCAAAAAATTATATTTTTTATATGTATATATTAAATCTTGAACATTTTTAACGGTTTTTTTTTATTTTATCACTATTTATAACGTACGACGTACATACAAAATTTTAATTTATCGTCATCAGAAAATATCCGTGGTCGTCACTGCGTAGGTAGTTTTCAACATTATATAATATGACCTTTTATGGAAAAATTATAAAATTAATCAAAATTTCTAACTTATTTATTGATAACAGTTCCAGTTTAAAATAATTATTAAAAAGAAGAATATTTTATTTATATAACAAATGTATTCTAATCTAGTTCCTATTTTTTTCAACTAATAATCACATTTTGGGACTAAAATTAAAACAAAAAATAAGACTCACGTTCTCATATTCCCCCCATGTTTCATTGTTAAATCATAAAAATCTTTCAAAAAAATTTGTTTGTTTTGTATTCCAAAAATATGTTTATGTTCAAAGTTGAATATATAGAAGATCAGCTAAATTGTATTCTAAATTATTTTGTATTCCAATCATCTAACGTAAAAACAAATCAAAATCATTCAACCATGGACTATTTGTATCTCAAACAGATTACAAAGTAAAAATGTATTTCAAACTTCAATTGTATTCCAAAGTGTATTATATTAAATTAAATATACAATTTGTATAACGTCTATCTAAAATGTATTCTATGCAAATGTGTATTCGAAACTTTCTACATACAAATTCATATCCATTCAACAATTCAATTTTGTATCAAAATCAAAATGTATTGGAAATAAACCTTTCAATTGCTATTTCCAAAACAATTTGAATTCGAAATAAACTTTTCAGTTTCTGTGTTCAATATAAATTGTATATGAAATAAACTTTCAATTTTTGTATTCAAAATAAATTGCAAAAACGTTGATCAATCAACTTAAGAAGGAGCATTATCACTAGAGAATTGAAACCAATGAAAATTGTCAGTCGCAATAGAGTTTGAGGAAGAAAGTAGAGAACCACTTTTTTTGGTCTCCTAATCTTTTGTAAGGAAGTAATAAGAATTTTCAACACTAATATTACCTAATTTGAAAGGTTTTCTCTCCTGATTTTCTTTAATTTGTTATTTCTTAGTTGTATTCTGTTAAGTTAAACCAAATAAAAAGTACATAATTCAACCCATAGCAAACTAAAGTATAACTGTTTATTGTAAATATTGAAAATGTAGCTAACGACCCTATTTAATGCTAAAAGTTCGTTGTTTTGAAAATTTTCCCTATTTTTTTTTTTAAAAAAAGTGGTTTATATATATATATATAAGTGAAATTATACGCTAAATGGTTAAATAACATATTTGAATGCCCTTGAAAGAATGAAATGTTGTAGCCTAGTGATTTCTGGCATGCGAGGAAAGTTCAAGCTTTAGGTGGTCACGAGTTCAAACCTCACTTGTTGGTGCGTTTAAGCCTTTTTTCCTTCTTCATTTATTTTTAGACATGAACCTTAAAGTAAATTTTGTACTACACTTATTGGTTCAAAAAATAAATACTTGTGTAATTTTTGAAGACCCTTCATAAAATTTTTGATTCCACTACGATCTTTTGAGGAGTCGCATTCTTCCGGACCAAAAATAATTAAAGTACTTTTGTGTGCTAAACCACAGGCAAATTTATTAAAGAATAGATATGGTGGATCCTGTTCGATTTTGACAGATTTAACGTCATACTAAAAATTAAAATGAAACCTTATAAACATACTACAAATAAGTGTTAATTATATTGATGTGATGTGCGTACTAATTTAATGAAGATACTTTGTGAAAGTATAATATTTTGTGACTAGTTGCATTACTATATGCAGTGCAGGGTGGTCAGTTGAACATTATTTGTCGAAAAATTATATTTTTTATATAAAAAATTATATGAAGTATATATTAAATTTTGAATATTCTTAACGAAAATTTTATTTTCCCACTATTTATAACGTAATACATATAAAATTTAAATTTGTTGTTATCTGAAACTATTCGTGGTCACTAAGTATTCTAAAATTTAAACTTACGGCCACATTTTACCAGCCCATTTCAAACCAAATCATTATATGTTGCCTACCTCAGAAAGACCCAAGTCCATCTAGCTACTTCTTCTTTGGGGAATTTTTACCTATAGTCATCCAAAAATAGTTTAATTGTGCTCTGTTTGCTAATTACGATTCGTAGCTACATGTTAGAGGGAGAAGAGAGGCGAGCGAGAGGGGCAGAGAGACGAATTCTATATGTATATCTATCGAATTGTATATGTATGTATATATGTCAGATAATTGTATATGTAATTGTTATGCATATGTATTTGTATATCTAGTGAGTGAGATTGGGAGAGGGAGAAGAGAAACAAACGAGATTGGGAGAGCATAGGCATATCCATGATTTTGTGATGATGGGTGTACCATTACGAAAAGGTGAATCTAAGATATAAATTTGATCGGTTTAACATTTAGGTTCTTATCACTGAGAACCATTAAAAATTTAAAATTGTAGGTCCAAAATTATTTTACCTATCCAAACCACTTACAGAGGCGTTACCCAATTTTAGAAAGAAAAATAAAACAAGATAAATAAAATATTCAAATTTCTAGCCTCACTTAGAGAAATTGCACCCAATCAGCATCACACGACATTATATGATACTTCAAATGTGGGTTCACACATCTATATTAAAATATTTTAAAAAAAATATAACATTACTATATATGATTTCAGGAGGAGAGCATGGGTTCACGTTGTAACGACCTGCTTTCCGTCGTTATGGAAAAGCCAATGGGGAAAGAATTTGGGCCAGAAAACTTTTTGAGTAGTAACTTTGAATTTCCCAACCTAGCTAGTCAAGATTTGGAAGAAATCAGAGTCGTTAAGGTGTAGGGAAATATGGTAACAATCAGGTGACTTATTTGTGATTTTGATTGCATGAGTGGTTAGATAAGTCGTTAAGGAATCTGTACGACTTTACAGAATTGAATTCGGGTGAGTAGAACTCCCGGAATCGATCTTAGCGTGAACTGTATTTTTTTAGCGTCGTTGGTTAAAAATGTGTTGTAAAATGGGGGTCTTGGAATTATTAAAATAGCTCACTGGTTTTGTGCAAGCCGCTGAGGAGGAATTTCTACCGCTAGGGCGGGGCTGCTGTAGCAGGGTGAGGACCGTTGTGGCGGGTCTGACGCGACTTAAGGTCGTAAATAAACCCCAAAACGTCTTTATTTTGCACTTTTCGACTTTGAGAGCTAAGGAACGACCCCAGACGAGTTCTTGACCATTTTCCACCATTTTTTAGGTTATAGGTAAGGTTTCAACTCCCCAAATCCGTTTTTCAATCCGTAGAATGTAGTTTCTTGGGTAACTATCATTGGGGAAAGGTTTTGATCTGAAGTTAATGGTGGAAAAAACCCTAATCTGGGTATGGGGATCAAGGTTTGACCTAGGGTTGATATTATTGATTATAATTTGGGTAATTGGGTCTTGATTGTTGATCTTTGTGTATAAATTGTTGTTTGTAGACCTAGAACAAGCGTACAGAATTCGAAAAGGGAAGATTCAAGTGCCTTAGGGGATTCAAGCTTGGATTCAAGGTAGGTGATGGTCGTGATTTCATGTTGGTGTGATATATGTTTGTATTGCTCATTATAATGCATGTATGTATGCAAATGTTGCATTATTGATCACCCTAATCGTAAATGAGGATAATTGAATAAGTGAGAATATACATTGTGATTGTGATTGTGGTTTGTTGAATGGATCGGGTGTTGCGTTCCGACACACTAACTTGGATCGATTGCCACGTTTCGGCATAAACATGGGATCGGTTGCCACATTTCAGCATAAACATGAGATTGCTTGCCACGTTCCGACATAAACATGGGATCGATTACCACGTTCTGGCATAAACATTGGATCGGGTACTACGTTCTGGTATACTAACAGTTTGGGTGTGGGTTCCATGAGAGGACCGTTGAATTGAGTTTCGTGAAAGGACCATTGAATTGTGTTGTGTATCTACTTGTGATGATTACATTCATATCTAATGATGATTGATATTGGAAGACGGTATGTTGCTCTAAATTGATAACCAATGTGTATTATTGATAACGTGTGATGCTACATTGATCCTGAAAATATGACTAATATTGTATATGTTTGGTATATGCCTGTTTTATAATGTTGTGGTTACTTGCATATGTTTCACTTATTGGGATAGCTTCGTGATCCTACCAGTACACTGTGGTTGTGTACTGATATTGCACTTGCTTGTTCTTTGTTGAGTACAAGGCATCTTCAGGCGATTATTGATAGACCTCAACTGGGTAACTGTTGAGCGTGACCGGATTCAAGGGTGAGCCAGTTCCTTTAGGCTGCAATGAATCTTTCTTGTTCAAGTACTCTTTTCGGACTCAGACTTTTGTTTAAGGCGTTGTTTAGTTTCGGGGTTGTACCCCTTGTTCTTAGACTTGTTGTTTGTAGAATTTTGGTACAATGACTTTTAGGTTCTAGGGGTTGAATTTCAGTATTAGTTTGATTAGTTGTTTGTTTAAACCTTGCACTACTAAAAAAACAGTGAATACCGACCTCCGGAGGTCGGTATTCCTTGAAATACCGACCTAAAACCGACATCCCAACTTAGGTCGGAAAAAGCTTGGTCGCTATTCAATACCGACCTCCAGAGGTCGGTATTTACTGACCTCTCGAGGTCAGTTTTTATTTTATGTCGGAAAATTCATATATTATTATTTCCGACTTCCTGAGGTTAGAATTGGAATACCGACATCCGGAGGTCGATATTTTTATTTTTGTAATGTTGAAATTCTGACCTCCGGAGGTCGGTATTTTTATTTTTGTATTTTTAAAATTCCGACCTCCGGAGGTCGGTAATTTTATTTTTGTAATGTTGAAATTCCGACCTGCGGAGGTCGATATTTTTATTTTTTGTAATGTTGATATTCTGACCTCCAGAGGTCGGTATTTTTATTTCTGTATTTTTAAAATTTCGACCTCCGGAGGTCGGTATTTTTATTTTGTAATGTTGAAATTCCGACCTCCAGAGGTCGGTATTTTTATTTTTGTAATGTTGAAAATCCGACCTCCTGAGGTCGGTTATTTTATTTTTGTAATGTTGAAATTTCGACCTCCGGAGGTCGGTATTTTTATTTTTGTAATGTTGAAATTCCGACCTCCGGAGGTCGGTATTTTTATTTTTGTAATGTTGAAATTCCGACCACCGAAGGTCGGTATTTTTATTTTTTAATTTTTGAAATTCTGACCTCCGGAGGTCGGTTTTCTGCTATAAAACAGGCAGCAAATTGCTGCAATTTTTAGTTGTTCATATGCATATTTATACCAAAACAACCCAAAGCCAAATAAATTTCATCCAACCAAAACAACACAATATTTTCAACATATACATTAAACTATTTCAAAATAAACTTCATCCAACTTCAAAATAAACTAAAATACGATCAAATTAAACAATTCCAAAAATATAGAAGTCTAAAATGTCAAATAGATACAACTACTCCTAATCACTCTCACTCTCCTTGTCAGACGTACCATTCTCATTATACTCACTTTCCTTATCAGACTTATCATTCTCATCACTACTGGCCGGACATGGAGGAAGAATATTTCCTTATTCAAAAAGAAAAGTTAGTTGGGCCTGAAGCGCTACATACCTCTTGTTCTCTACCTCCTTTGCTGCCGCAATCTCCTCCTCTCTCTTCCTCTCTTTTTCTTCTCTCTTCTTCTCTCTTTCGGCTACAGCAGCAAGCTCGGCATTGAGATAAGCTATCTTACTCTCCATTGCAGATATTGTCTCTTTATCCCCGCCATCAAAGCTTGAGGATGATGAACCACAATACCAAGATTGTTTCTATTATACATCCAACTACGATCAGGATCCATCTACACAAACAATAATGATAATTTTAATTCCAACAACTAAATTTACCAACTAAACCAGTTTATTTATTTTAACTTATTCAAACAACTTAACAACGTTTTCACTTTAACTAGTTTATTTTTGACTTAATTCCGACAACTAAATTCACTAACTAACCCACAACATTTATTTTAACTTATTCAAACAACTTAACAACTTTTTCACGTTAACTAGTTTAGTTTTGACTTAATTCCGACAACTAAATTCACTAACTAACCCACAACATTTATTTTAACTTATTTAAACAACTTAACAACTTTTTCACTTTAACTAGTTTAGTTTTGACTTCATTACGACAACTAAATTCACTAACTAACCCACAACATTTATTTTAACTTATTTAAACAACTTAACAACTTTTTCACTTTAACTAGTTTAGTTTTGACTTAATTCCGACAACTAAATTCACTAACTAACCCACAACATTTATTTTAACTTATTCAAACAACTTAACAACTTTTTCACTTTAACTAGTTTAGTTTTGACTTAATTCCGACAACTAAATTCACTAACTAACCCACAACATTTATTTTAACTTATTTAAACAACTTAACAACTTTTTAACTTTAACTACATTAGTTTTGACTTAATTCCAACAACTAAATTCACTAACTAAACCACATTATTTATTTTAACTTATTTAAACAACATAACTTTTTAACTTTACCTAGTTTAGTTTTGACTTAATTCCAACAACTAAATACACCAACTAAATCAATTTTATCATCTATAGGATCAAATAGTGTTGGTACTTATGCTTAAGAAATATATTATTTCTAAATTTAAAGCTAAGTGTCAACACTAGATGGACACAAATCGATCTTGCAAGAAATTCAATTTTGTCATCAATAGGATCAACTAGTGTTGGTACTTATGCTGAACAAACACATTATTCCTAAATTAAAGCTTAATATCAACACAAGATGGACACAAATCAATCTTGCAAGAAAATCAATTTTGTCATCAATAGGATCAACTAGTGTTGGTACTTATGCTCAACAAATATATTATTTCTAAATTTAAAGCTAAGTGTCAACACTAGATGGACACAAATCGATCTTGTAAGAAAATCAATTTTGTCATCAATAGGATCAACTAGTGTTGATACTTATGCTTAACAAATATATTATTTCTAAATTTAAAGCTAAGTGTCAACACTAGATGGACACAAATCGATCTTGCAAGAAAATCAATTTTGTCAACAATAGGATCAACTAGTGTTGATACTTATGCTTAACAAATATATTATTTCTAAATTTAAAGCTAAGTGTCAACACTAGATGGACACAAATCGATCTTGCAAGAAAATCAATTTTGTCATCAATAGGATCAACTAGTGTTGGTACTTATGCTTAACAAATATATTATTTCTAAATTTAAAGCTAAGTATCGATACTAGATGGACACAAACACATTATTGAAAACAATTGTACTTGAACTTTAGAAATTTAGAAGCACCAACCTTATCTCCTACTTTGATGAAAGAAGCAATATAGTCTTATATCAACTATTTTAGATGTTGAGCTTCCTCAGTTGCCTAGCACGAAATGTTCTAAAATTAGTTATATATAAACTTCAAATCCAAGAATATTAGTTATATATATATATATATATATATATATATATTCAAGTTTTAATAAGTTCAAGTTTTTAATTCAAGTTCATATCTAATTTCTAAAATTAATTAGTTATATATTCAAGCTAATTAGTTCCAAGTTCAAGTTCTAATTTCAAGTTCAAGTCTAAGTTCAACTTCAAATTTTAAGTTCATGTTCTAGTTCTAATTTCAAGTTCAAGTTCTAATTTCAAGTTCAAGTTCTAAGTTCAAGTTCAAATTCTAATTTCAAGTTCAAGTTCTAAGTTCAAGTTCAAATTCTAAGTTCAAGTTCTAATTTCAAGTTCAAGTTCAAGTTCAAGTTCTAAGTTCTAAGTTCAAGTTCAAGTTCAAGTTCAAGTTCTAAGTTCAAGTTCAAGTTCAAGTTCAAGTTCAAGTTCTAAATTCAAGTTCAACTTCTAATTTCAAGTTCAAGTTCTAAGTTCAAGCTCAAGTTCTAATTTCAAGTTCAAGTTCTAAGTTCAAGTTCAAGTTCTAAGTTCAAGTTCAAGTTCTAAGTTCAAGTTCAAATTCTAAGTTCAAGTTCAAATTCTAAGTTCAAGTTCTAAGTTTAACTTCAAATTCTAAGTTTAAGTTCTAATTTCAAGTTCAAGTTCCAAGTTCACGTTCACGTTCAAGTTCTAAGTTCAAGTTCAAATTCTAAGTTCAAGTTCAAGTTCTAAGTTCAAATTCTAATTTCAAGTTCAAATTCTAAGTTTAAGTTCAAACTCTAAGTTCAAGTTCAAGTTCTAATTTCAAGTTCAAGTTCAAGTTCTAAGTTCAAGTTCAAGTTCTAAATTCATGTTCAAGTTCTAATTTCAAGTTTAAGTTCTAAGTTCAAGTTCAAATTCTAAGTTCAAGTTCAAGTTCTAAGTTCAAGTTCTAATTTCAAGTTCAAGTTCAAGTTCTAAGTTCAAGTTCAAGTTCAAGTTCTAAATTCATGTTCAAGTTCTAATTTCAAGTTCAAGTTCTAAGTTCAAGTTCAAATTCTAAGTTCAAGTTCAAGTTCTAAGTTCAAGTTCTAATTTCAAGTTCAAGTTCTAAGTTTAACTTCAAATTCTAAGTTCAAGTTCAAGTTCTAAGTTCAAATTCAAGTTCCAAGTTCACATTCAAGTTCTAAGTGCAAGTTCAAATTCTAAGTTCAAGTTCAAGTTCTAAGTTCAAATTCCAATTTCAAATTCAAATTCTAAGTTTAACTTCAAATTCTAAGTTCAAGTTCAAGTTCAAGTTCAAGTTCAAGTTCTAAGTTCAAGTTCAAGTTCTAACTTCATGTTCAAGTTCTAATTTCAAGTTCAAGTTCTAATTTCAAGTTCAAGTTCTAATTTCAAGTTCAAGTTCTAAGTTCTAAGTTCAAGTTCAAGTTCAAGTTCAAGTTCAAGTTCAAGTTCTAAGTTCAAGTTCAAGTTCTAAGTTCAAGTTCAAGTCTTAAGTTCAAATTCTAAGTTTAACTTCAAATTCTAAGTTCAAGTTCAAGTTCAAGTTCAAGTTCTAAGTTCAAGTTCAAGTTTTAATTTCAAGTTCAAGTTCCAAGTTCAAGTTCAAGTTCAAGTTCTAAGTTCAAGTTCAAGTTCTAAATTCATGTTCAAGTTCTAATTTCAAGTTCAAGTTCTAAGTTCAAGTTCAAGTTCAAGTTCTAAGTTCAAATTCAAGTTCTAATTTCAAGTTCAAGTTCTAAGTTCAAGTTCAAGTTCTAAGTTCAAGTTCAAGTTCAAGTTCAAGTTCAAGTTCTAATTTCAAGTTCAAGTTCTAAGTTCAAGTTCAAATTCTAAGTTCAAGTTCAAGTTCTAAGGTTAACTTCAAATTTTAAGTTCAAGTTCAAGTTCTAAGTTCACGTTCAAATTCTAAGTTCAACTTCAAATTCTAATTAAGTTCATGACATTCAAACATTCATCTTCTACTCATAACACTTCAATTACTAATTTCTAACTTCAAATTAACACTTTACTAACTAGTCCTAAAATCAAATCTAAAAAAATCTCAATTTAACCTCAAATTACATATTCTCAAGTTTAAACTAGTTCTAAAATATAAAAATGCTAATTCTTCACTAACTAACAATGCCCAATTTAAAAATTCCTAATTTCTTTTTTAAAAAACCTTAAAATAAAAATCTTCAATTATCTATACCTAACTAACAATAATCAAATCAAATTAACAATTGAATAACACAACCAACAAACAAAAACAACAATATACTAACAAACAATCAATTATAATCACTAGAATTAAAGCCAAGTATTAATACTAGATGGACACAAACACATTATTCAAAACAATTGTACCTGAACTTGAGAAATTTAGAAGCACCAACCTTATCTCCAACTTTGATGAAAGAAGCAATATAGTCCTGTATCAACTTTTTTACATGTTGAGCTTCCTCAGTTGCCTAGCACGAAAAGTTCTTAAATTAGTTAAATATAAACTTCATATCCAAGAATATTAGTTTTATATATATATATATATATATATATATATATATATATATATATATTCAAGTTTTAATAAGTTCAAGTTTCAATTCAAGTTCATATCTAATTTCTAAACTTAATTAGTTATATATTCAAGCTAATTAGTTCCAAGTTCAAGTTCTAATTTCAAGTTCATATTCCTAATTAAGTTCAATTTATAGTAAATTCAAGTTATAATTAATTATAAGTTCTAATTAAGTTGTAATTCAAATCCCTAAAATTCTAAATTCAAACTAGCTAGCTAGTGTCCCAACTTCAAACTATTAATTAGTCCTAAAATATCAAATATAATTCAAACTATTAGTCCTAAATTCCAAATTCAAACTAGTCTTAAAATCACAAATTGAAAGTACTCCTAGAATTCAAAAATCAAACTATAGTGCTAAAATCCCAAATTCAAACTATTAGTAATCCTAAAATCTCAATAATAATTCAAACTAGTCCTAAATTCAAAATTCAAACTAATCTTAAAATCACAAATTCAAACTAGCCCTAAAATCCCAAAATCTAACTAGTACAAAAATCCTAAATTCAAATTAGCTAGCTATTCCTAATCCCAAATTCAAACTATTAGTCCTAAAACTCAATAATAATTCAAACTAACTCAAATAATACCCAAGTTCAAACAACTCCTTAAATACCCTAATTCAATCTAATCTTACAATTCCAAAATCAAACTAATTAACTTAAGAAATACCGAATTTCAAACAAATCCTAAGATACCCTAATTCAAACTAACCCTAACATTAAAATTTTCAATTCACAATCAACAAACACAAACTAACAATCAAATAATCCCTAATTCAAACTAACAATCAAAAACCCTAAATCATTCACTTACTAACTAACAATCAATCAAACTAACAATCAATAAAACTAAGTATATTAGTACTCTAATTTTGAGATACTTCAACTAAATAGAAACAAAAGTAATCTATTATGGAGGTTCTAAAAATTCACCTTCAGTAAGAAGGTCGGGGATGGAGGCGCTGGTCGAGATGGAGGCGGTGCCGGTCGGGATGGAGGCAGCACCGGTCGGGATGGAGGCGCGCGACCTCCTGCTGCTGGGCGTGACTTCCTCTGCAGCTGCCGCGACCTTCCTCTGCTGCTGCGAAGGTGGCGTGGCGCCGGTCGGGGATGGGTGGGGATGGGCGCCGATGGGGTTGGGTCGGGGGTAGGGAGTGAAAGTTGACTTAGGTTTTGAGAGTTAGACTTTAAGAGTAAGACTTATATTATCATTCTTTTTTTGAAGAGAATTGTTTAATTTACCGACCACGGGATGTCCGTATTTTTAAAAATAATTATCTATATTTAAAAATATTTAATAAATACTGACATCATGAAGTCGATATTATTTAAATAAAATAATAATTTAAATATACCGACCTCTTTAGGTTGGTATTTATTAATTTATTTTAATATAAACTCACCTCTTGAGGTTGATTATATATATAT
The DNA here is from genome assembly GCA_036553675.1 of Solanum okadae. Lineage (NCBI taxonomy): Eukaryota > Viridiplantae > Streptophyta > Magnoliopsida > Solanales > Solanaceae > Solanum > Solanum okadae. The sequence continues at coordinate 55,973,032 of CM071686.1, forward strand.
ATATATATATATATATATATATATATATATATATATATATATATAATTTAACTACACATCAACAGAAGTTTAATTTAATAAATTTAAATATATATATTTACATATATATGTGTAGTTAAATTATATATATATATATATATATATATATATGTAAATATATATGTAAATTTATTAAATTAAACTTCTGTTGATGTGTAGTTAAATTATATATATATATATATATATATATATATATATATATATATGTTTAATTAATAAATTTATTGATATTAATAAACTTTTGTTGATCAAAAAATAAATAAATATATATATATATAAAATTCGGTTTTTATTGTAATTCATTTTCTGGGAAAAATTCCGACCTCTTGAGGTCGGAATTTGGTTTACCCGCAAACCGCAAACCGATCTCCGGATGTCGCTTTTAAAAGTAATTAGATGAAATAAAAATACCGATCTCTGGATGTCACTTTAATTAATAGTAGAAATAAAAATACCGACCTCATGAGGTCGGTATTTTAATTACATGCTATTTAATTTTTACCGACATTCGGAAGTTGGTATTATGAAATATTTAATTGAGAAAAAATTCCGACCTCAGGAGGTCGGAATTTTTAATGAATTACAATAAAAACGACCTCTTGATGTCGGTATTATTTTCTCAATTAAATATAAAAAATACCGACCTCATGAGGTCGGTATTTTATATTAATTTATTTTTACTATTTAATTTTACCGACATACGGAAGTCGGTATTATAATTTTTTTTGTTTTTTATTTTACACAAAACCTATTGAGAAAAAATAATTTAATACCGACATCAAGAGGTCGGTTTTTATCGTAATTCATTTTTTCCGGGAAAAATTCCGACCTCCAGAGGTCGAAATTTGGTTTTCCCGCTTTCCGCAAACCGACCTCCGGATGTCGCTTTTAAAAGTAATTAGATGAAATAAAAATACTGACCTCCGGATGTCGCTTTAATTAATAGTAATTAGATGAAATAAAAATACCGACCTCATGAGGTCGGTATTTTAATTACATACTACCGACATTCGAAAGTCGGTATTATAAAATATTTAATTGAGAAAAAATTCCGACCTCAGGAGGTCGGAATTTTTAATGAATTACAATAAAAACCGACCTCTTGATGTCGGTATTATTTTCTCAATTAAATATAAAAAATACCGACCTTATTGTAATTCATTTTTTCCGGGAAAAATTCCGACCTCCAGAGGTCGGAATTTGGTTTTCCCGCTTTATTTTGCATAAAAACCAACTACTTGTAAATACCGACCTCCATTTGAGGTCGGAAATTTTTAGGTCGGTATTCACTGTTTTTTTAGTAGTGTTGGAGTTTATGGGACCCCATTTTTATTGACATTTAATTTTGCTTCCGTATCTTTAAATGCCTTAGTGTTCATAAAATTTGTTAGTTGGGCTATAGTAATGGTTCTCCCACCGGAGGGTTTGTGTGGGTGCCAATCACGACGGTCTGGATCGTGACACACGTGAACCTGGTGACCCCCTCCTGGATATGTCTCTTTATCTAATTGTCTTAAATTTATAATTTCTATTAGTTCAAATAGTAACATATGACTTTGTTAGAAGTATACTGACTACTAACCAAAAAATTTCTTATGAAATCAATTATAGGTGTGTATATATTTGCACACCTCTTTTATCTATATTATATTTAATAAAATTATTATATCATCATTTATAATCACGCGAAGCACGGTCCAGTTCACTAATTTTTAAAAAAATAATAAGATGCTCATTTAATTATATTTTATTAAATTTTGTTGAAACACAATTTTTGTTATAAACTAATTTTTAAAAATAATAAGATACTCATTTTAATTATTTTGTTAATATTCTTTGTGGATTGACAAAGCAAAGAACGAGATAGCCAGGACTGAATTGTCCCCCAATTCGCCTCCTCACCTATGGTCGCCTCGCGAATAAGTGGTCCAATTGGTATCAACTCCTTCTTTCCTATGGTTAGAAACATAATCTATGTACTTCCCCTCAATCTCCCTACAAGTGTTCAACAAAACAATATTGTGAGATTGTTCAAAGGATTTAAGTACCACGTATGCAAAGGCTTTCTCATCGCGTGGTTTTATTGGTTTTATATCTAATTTCTTGATCTCATAGTCATGAAGATACAATGAAGAAAAAGGAAAAGATGTAATGTTTGAAGTCCCATGAAGAAATTGGTGGTAAAGGTAGGCAAGACCAGAAGTTGAAGAAACATAAAACATAATAGCATGAATATTGCATGATGAAGCCATAGTTGCTACCCATGGTTGGAACCCATCATATATAATCAAGTTAGGTTTTAGGGTTTCAATTATGCTTGGAAATTTGGAAGAAGCCATTTGAAAGGCTTGAATAAGAGTGGAATTAAGATGGGGAGGGAGGATATTAGTTGTATGGTAATGAGGAGGTAACTCATGCAAATAAGGCAAGTGAAATTCAACAAGTTGTATGGAGAGATTATAATTAGTTGAGTTTTTATCTAGGGTTTCCTTGATAGATTTGAGAATAATTGGTGTAGAAAGAAAATATACGTGAAAATTCATTTTTGATAATTTCTTGGCTAGTGCCAAAAAGGGATTTACATGGCCAAAACCTAACCATGGAAATAGTAGGATACTAGGACTATTTCCTTTAGTTCTCTCCATGAATGAAATAATTATTGAAATTATTCATAGTTTTATAGGGTAGGAAAAGTTTACTTATGTGGTCTTTTCAAACCACCTCTGAATTTGAGAGTAAAAATTACTTTAATCATTTAATTACATAGACATTTAAATACCCTTTAACAATTTTCAAGTGAATTTGAGAGTGATTTGATGTATTTTCTTTTTATTTGATGTTCACGACTCAATTGGCATGTAACGTGTATAAGATTTTTTCAATTGAAAGAATTCAAAATGAAAAATTTAAAAGAATTTAACTTGCATATATTGATATTCCAAAAAAAAAGCCTAGTGATTTCTGATGCGCAAGGAAAGTTCAATCTTTAGGTGGTCACAAGTTCAAATCTCACTTATTGCCGCGTTGAAGCCTTTTTATCCTTCTTCATTTATTTTTATACATGAACCCTAAAGTAAAATTTGTAGTACACTTATTGGTCTAAAAAATAAATATTAGACATCCTTTATGAAATTTCTGACTCCGCCACTATCTTCCATAGAATTTGTCTCATAATAAACTTAGGGAAAATTGTATATAATAGCAAACTATTAATTCAAATTAAATGCTATAAATATACTTTGATTTAATTGTACCCTATAGCAAACTATTGCTATTTTCGCCACTCTCCCTGGTGGAATCTCGCTTACCACTCTCGTTTGGTGGCAGTCTCACTCGCCTCTCTCGCTTTTATACAAACACAAATGTATAAAATGTGTTTGTATAAAGTGAGAGGAAATTGTATATATACATATATTTTCGTTCCCCTCTCCCAGATCTCACTCGCCACCCTCTCCTCTCTCGCTTATACAAACATAAACGAAATGTATAAATTGCGATTATGTTTGTATAAAGCGAGAGAAAGTTGTATATACACATGCAATTAATACATATATCTTCGTCTTATACACTTATAATTATACAATACAAATATTTTTCTGCCCAGTTTTCTTTTGCCTTTCTCTCTTTCTCGTTTTATACATACACAGATTATATAATTGATCTTTTGTATACAACTGCTTTCTTTTGTATATGTATAGCGAATTATACAACTGTCTTCTTTGTATATGTATAGCGAATTATACAACTGTTTTTTTTGTAGATGTATAGCGAATTATACATATATATGTTTGCTATGGAGCGCAATTATGCAAACTTTGCTATAGCATACAAATATGAATTTTGTGTTTGCTATATGTGAAAGTTGCTCTAAAAAATAAGTGTACCAAATCTTTTTTTTTCCCTTTTTTAACCTAATCGTCCAGAAAAAAAATGATTGAAGTACTTGGCGCTAAACCACAGGCAAAATTTAAATATAAGATATGATGTATCCTTTTGGATTTTGACAGATATAACATCGTACAAAAATGAAACTTTATAAACATGCTACAAATATATATGTTAATAATAATGATGTGATGTGCGTACTAATTAAATAAAGATATTATCATTTGGTAGCCAATCAGAGACTAGAAAAACAACACCTAAAAGTACTACTCACTATGCAAAACATATATAATCTTGGCATAATACATAAACATGACCATTAACTTGGCGTTCGCCAACAACTATGACTTAGTGCACACAAGTAGGCACTTATAAAACTTGTATAAAATTGAACAAATAGACACATTCGTCCCACATGGCACCCTACATGACAATTTTGTGTCATGTGTGGCGTCCTGCGTGTATTATGTCATGTAGGACATGTGTGTCTACTTGTTCAATTTTATGCAAGTTTAAGTGTCTACTTGTGCACACTCAAAGTTGAAGGGCATAGTTGTCTGCTGAAGCCAAGTTAATAGTCATGTTTATGTATTATGCCTATGATCTTCCCCATCCGGCAATAAATAGAGGTTGTAGACTAGGAAATAGTCATGATATAATTTAAAGGGCTAATTAATTTTTACTGCAAATAAGAAGATTTCTCAAACTGAGGACAACAGAGGAAGAGAACATTTAGATATCTCTTCTTACCACATAATGATTAGAGTTGATTTGTCAAGGAGCTACTAACTTAGACTCCTGGATACTTGTAATTTTGACCACAAAACAGACAAGTTAAATTACTTTTAGTCCCTTATGAGGATATTAGAAGATATAGTGGTAGCTTATGTAAGGTAGATAAGCCAAAGAAAACAAATTGTGGTCATGGAACTAGCTGGTTCCCATTGATAGTATGCACAACATGTTAATGACTACGAAGATATTTAATAATACAGGCTATAGCACATGTGACTAAATGAGTTTGTTTCTCAAAACATTGAATATGAAATTAAAGGTGTAACACCTCAGAAACCTAACAAACTGAACAACAGGAAATTTGGTAAACCACGGAGGGGTTCACGAACCGTGAAAGGAACCACGGTCCATCGACCTGCTCGTGGCTCACACCCATCCCTCCACGGGTTGTGGATTCCCACACGGGCCGTGGGGTGGCTTGTCAACCAGAACCAGTAGACCCCCTAGCCCAAGTGAAAAACCACGGTGGCCATCACGGTCTGTGGTCCTTCACACGGTCCGTGGCTAGGAGGTCCAGGAACCAGCAAGCACTGTCCAAGAACCACGACTCACTTGACGGGCCGTCGTCCCTTTGATGGTCCATCAGTAGCTCCGTGGATGGGCCTCGTCAGCTTTTAAGTCAGGGTCATTTTGGTCTTTTCCCCTATGCACTAGGCATTTAAACTACGTCGTTTAATACCTAAACTATGTCGTTTTAATCAGTTTAAGCCTAATACCTAGTCAGAACCTACCTAAAACCTTTATTCTCCAAAAATCATCAAAATTAGAGCAAAAAGAAGAGGAAAGTCGACCAGCCTTCTTAAGAACACGCACAAGGTTTTCTTTAGTTCCAGCCCCAAAATCAAAGGATTTCTCCGTAGATTTCTTCACCAGGTATGTGAAATTTCACTAGTGGGTTCCTTTCATCCACTAGGTCCCTAGAATTCAGTCAGTCCCTTGATTCTCCATATCTTGTTTAGACCTAGGGTTTCTAAAACCTTGGAGAATTGTTGTGATTTAGTTGTTGTAGTATCCTTAATCGAAATAGCATGTTTCTTGGAAAGTTTGCTTAATTCCTCGTAGAAAAACTCAAAACCCTAGTTTTGTATGATTTCTCTTAGTCCAAGAATTACACTATCTAGGTCGGTTAAACAGATAATCATGCTCCAGATTTCTAATGTTACATTATCAGTTTATAAATGTTGTATTTTCAGATTGCATGTCAATAGTTTGAGCTATTCAGTAGTTTAGTTACATTTGTGTCATATACATATTCAGTTGGGAGTAGACTTAGCACCGAATTGGACTAGGGTTCAGCGTACCCTCCTAGTCCCAGAACTACGTGCCCCCGTAAGAGTATAAGTCCTCTATGTTGGGCATCATATTTAGTGATCACTCCAGTCATGCCGTTATATATACCCCTGGCAAGGTATATTGGTTCCTCTCGATGGGGCGTATATATAGGACTCCACGTTTAGTTCACCTGGTTTATGTCGGTTAATAATAGCTCCCACATTCAGACTCCTAGTGCATTTGACCAGGTTTTCAGTATATACTTTAGTATTTAGTTTAGCATGTCATGTTCATGATTAGCACTTGGTCATTGCATTTAGTTTTGCTTTTCAGTTATGCTTTAGTATTTACATTCTTGCTCAGTTTATGTCATTTCTCAGTTATGCTTTATTCAGCTTATATATAGTTGTTCAGCTTATATATATTTGTTCAGCTTAGTATCTATATCTTGCATGCTAAATACATTCCAAGTACTGACACATACTTTGCGCTACATCCTTTCATGATGTAGGTTCAGGTGCTCAGCATCCAAATCACGCTTAGATCGATTCTCGGTCAGCATTCAACAACTTTAGTGGTGATTCCTCATATTTCAAGGACAATAGACATGTTTTTATATTAGTTTTTATATTCAGTTTTCAGTTTTCAGTTTTGTGAGAGTTAGCTGGGGGGCATGTCCCAGTAACTCAACTCAGTTAGAGGCTTTTCAGACATAGTAATAGATTCAACTTGAGTTGTTAAGTGACTGTCAGTTATCACTAAACTTTTAGTATATATTATATATTCAAACTAGTTGGGTTTTTCCCCACTTTCAGTTATCCATTGTTTTAGTTTTCGTATAGTATATATTTTATTTAGTTATTCTCAATATGCTAGATGTATGTCAGACAACAGGGTTAGCTTGGGGTCACTCGTGATCCTATATTCGGTGTTACGTCAAGGGGTAGCTTCGAGGAGTGACAAAATTAGTATCAGAAGATTAGGTTCAAGAGTCCTAGGATGTCTGAAAATCGCATTAAGTAGAGTCTCTTTCATGGGTGTGAAGCGCGCCACATCTATGAGGGGGAGGCTACAAAGTATTTTAAGAAAAACTTCACTTCCTTTGCTATTATTATCGTGCGTGAGGTATGACTCAACTTCTCCTTTCTAATTTGTCGTTATGCGTTTCAAATTATACCTCCTCGTAGAGCTAACACACGGAATGATAATGCATTCAATGCTAACGCAGTTTCTCCAGTCCCGAACCATGAGGTTACGAATGCAGAATTTCGAAATGTTGTAATGATCCTCCTGGTCATTTCTGTGTCTTACTTTCAGTGTGTCGTTTAGAGCATTCCTGTAGCGACCCTAAGTCATTTATAACTTGATGGGATTGACAGTTCGGTCACTTGGTGGTTCGTTTGGTTATGCTGCGAGGTTTTGTGTTTTGGAGCTTATGAATCTTGAACGATCATTTTCGATCAAAAGTTCAAGAAAATGACATCGAAATCCAATTCTGACAATTCCATCAGCTCCGAAAGGGTCATTTTAGGCTAGTAGCATGGTCGTCTTGACTCTCGAGGTTTTCAATATGAATCGGTGCTATTAGGCGTTTTAACTTTAAGTTTAATCCTAAGTTTGACTTTGGTCAACATTTTGAGTAAACGCGCTCGGATGAGAATTCCGTCAGCGCGGCTAGCTCCGGATGTCAAATTTGGTCTAGATTGACCTTTCTTTTGTGTCTCGAGATTTTTGGTATTTTTCGGAGCTCTTTTGTGGTTTTTGACTTAATTGGCATTTGGGTGTGGGACCCACTTTTTGTCAAGATGACCTCGTATGAAAATTTTGACTGTGCCATTAAGTTCGAAATATCAAATTTGGTATGGTTGCATATCTCGTTTGCGTGCACGGGGTTCCGTACGAGTTCGGAGCATCCCGTCAAAGTTTTTAAGTTTTGGGAAAAATTGCAGAAAATCTGTTATAAATGCAGAAATAACAACAACATTTTTTCAAACTTCAAACCCTCATTACTCTCTCATCTTTCATCCGAATTAGGCGATTCAAGGTGCGAGAGCTTCGTATTTTTGGTGGCTTCGCTGTAGAGTGTTCGGAAGTTGTCGGGTGCGAGTAGTTCGAGGTAAATTTCGCGATAACTTGACTGTTGTACCCTTTTTCGAGCCTTTGTTTTTGGCATTCTTGTTTTGGTCATATCTCACTCATTTTAACTCGGTTTTGGGTGATTCGAAGTCCTACGTGTTGGGAGTTGTTGTGGCTTCATCGTAGAGTGTTCAAGGAGTGCTGGGCACTTTTGATTCTCGTTAATTTCGAGTTTAGACTGCTGCAATGTTTTCTTTTAAGTGATTAAAGTGTGGTTTTCTTGCTTGTTGGGTTTTGCTGCGTTTTGAGCCCCGAATTGTGTTCCATTTTGGAACACTAATTTGGGGTGCTGTTTTGGGTCTCTTGACGGAGTCAAATTCGAACAGTTCGGTGCGGGTCCCACGATTCCCGTTTTGACTCCAAAATTGAGCCGTCTCCGTTTGTTGTGATTTTGGTGTCTAAACGACCATAATAACGTTGTGACTCTATTTTTTATAGCGGGGCAGCATTTTGAGGCCGTTCGGATAGGGAAAGATCTAGAGAAGTGATTTAGGAGCTCGCGTGATCGGCCTACAGGTAGGCTACGGTTTCTCTCTCTTAGATTGAGCTTGAGAGTGTGAATGCATGTTGATTAGTTGGGATTTGGATTGGTAGTGATTGAATCATGCATAGGTGTTTAGAAATCATGTTTTTTGCCTATTTCGGGAATTATCGGGTAACTGTGAGCATGCTTTGTGTTATTAATTGTCCCTCTTTGCTATGTGGAATACTTGTATGCTCGATGACTATTTGTTGAAGCATTTGGGCCTTAGTTTAGGTTTGACTAGGGCTTGCCTTAGAAATACATGATTCGGATCCGATAGGCCTTAGTTTTACCTCGACGCCGCTCGGCCGACTTAGATCCCTGTAGACTGGTGTAGCAGACTTGAGCCTGATAGTTTGGGCCTTATCTAGGTGTTACGTTTGCTCCGATGATAGTTATCCTTATTTCCCTGATGTTACAGCTTCAAGAGTTACGTCAGCGTTACTAGTTCTGCTTCGCGATTTGAATTTGATTTTTGATTCGGTTCCAAGGACTTACATTGATTGGTTAGGTGTGGACAGCAATCCACAGACATTTATGAGAATAGATCGATTGGGACTCTTTCAGCAGCTACATTGGCACCTTTATAGAGCATCCGATTAGAGTTCCGGCCTCTATTGCCCAGATACTTATATAGAGCATCCGGTTAGAGTTCCGGCCTTAGATACTTGATACTTGTGATTGGTTACTTGGGTAGTTCTCGTGAGCATCCGGTTCGAGGTTCGGCCTCCGTACTGTCAGATTTTACTAATTGGGGTTGAGATTCTGGTTCGTGTTCTCCGTTCTTGGGTTCTCATATGCAATTCTCTTTAGTTATAGTTATTATGTGTACTCGTCGGGCTTATGGGGTTCCGTTCGGGTTTTTACTTAACCTGCGCACGAGTGTATCTTCTGGGCTTATGGGGGTCTAGTTAGGTGTAGTTAGCTTATAGATTGCTTCAGTTAGTTCTTTCTACACTCGTGTGCATTCCATTGTTAGTTACATTTTCGTTCTTGACTTCGGTTTGTGTTATTCCTTCTTATCTTATTGCCTTTACTTTTTGAGTTCAGTCGGCCTATGATGCCTACTGGGTACCTGTTGTTTTAGTACTCATGCTACACTCTGCATCTGTTTCGTGATGCAGGTCCGAGCACCAGTGGCCAGCGTTGATCCAGTTTGGAGTAGTCTGATCCGGAGACGGGGGTGAGCACACGGCGTTTTGTACTATTTCAGTCTCCATTTGTGTATATAGACTTGTCTTTTACCTTTCGAGACAGTCCAGTCTATGTGGTCCACTTTTGGGACTTGTACTCGTTTTGTTAGTAGCTCTGTACTAGTGACTTCCAGGTTCTGGGAGGGATCTTTATTTGTATATATGTTTTGGCTTGCTTCTGCCTGTTTATATTGTTATTTTCCTACTCTTGTTTAGTTTCTACCCTCAGATTTATTACTTGTTGTTCCGGGTTACGGGTTGGCTTACCTGTTGGTGGGTTATAGTAGGTGCCATCATGACTTGAGAAATCGGGTCGTGACAAATGCGATCTAGCTTTTGGCTCAAAATGTGGCCAATCAGAAAAATCAGCAGGCCTCAGATCCTGCAAACACGAATGGTGGATCAGCTGCAGCTAGGGTTCGAGATTTTGTTCGAATGAATCCGCCTGAATCTCTAGGGTCGCAGGTTGGTGAAGACCCACAAAACTTCCTTGATGAGGTTAAGAAAATTCTTGGAGTAATGAAAGTGACTGAAAGTGTTGAGCTAGCATCCTATCAACTTAAATAATGCGGCTCAATATGGTTCACTCAATGGAAAGACAACAGGGGTGTGGATAAAGCTCTCATGACATGGGATTGTTTTACTGGAACTTTCCTAGACAGGTTCTTTCCAAGAAAATTGAAAGAAGCTAAGGCACAGGAGTTTATGAACTTAAAGCAGGGTTCAATGTCGGTCCAAGAGTACATGCTAAAGTTCACCTAACTCTCCAAGTATGCTCCACACATGGTTGTCGATCCAAGGACACATATGAGTAAGTTTTTGTTTGGGGTATCCGATCTGGTGAAGATCGAGTGCAAGAATGCTATTCTTCTAAGGGATATGAATATCTCCAGGCTAATGACTCATGCTCATCCCTACAAGAAAATGCACTTAAAGCTACAAAATACATAGCTAAATCTGAAATTTCCGTAGCTAAACACTTTAGCCATAAAAAAAAAATTGTAGCATTGGTGGCAAGATGTAGGGTGGCTAAAAGTTAGCTACGGACTTTACATGGTATGTGGCTAAGGACTAATACTTATAGCTACTAAAAATTTGTGTTGTAGCTATAATAGTAAAAAGTTCTTGCTACGAAAGATATACTTATAGCAAATATGTTTACTCTTTTGCCACAATTTATTAAATCTGTAGCAATTTTTATATTGTAGACACAATATATTCTATTGTGGCAAATATCTTGATTTATTTGCTATGAAAATTTAAAATTTGTGGCTAGTTTATATTTTTAATCTTGTGGCAATGATACTTGTATTTAGCTACAAATTAGAAAATTTATAGCTATAAAATTAAAGTATTTGCCACAAATATTCTTTCACAAAGCTAAGACATACAAAAATTGTAGCTAATTTTTTTTTATTTTTCTATGAAAAGTGAAAATGTATCGCCCTATTTTTGATAATTACATACAGATTTAGTCATAACTACAAAAATCATTGCTACAAATTGAAGAATATTGTCATAAATATTATTAATCACAAGAATTTTTATAATGTAGCTAAAAATTAAATCTCAATAATTTTATTACATTTTTGAGATTCTAAAATAATTCTCAAGTTACATATAATTGCATTTTACAATTTTGAGAATAGTCATAATATACAATTCTGATAAAACATCATCTTGTTTGAGTCCAAAGTAGCATAGTCTTCTCCTATCTCTCCTTTAATGTTCAATTGCACCTTAGCTTGATCAACATCGATCCCAGTTTGTCATTTATATGCTCTTATTCAATAAATATGCCTATCAATAATGGTAAACATTTTAGCACTACAAAAATAATGATTTAGAATTTCAAGGAGAAAAAAATATATGTTTATGATAAAAATAAAAAATAAAAAATAAAAATTGCAAACATGTTTAGCAAATAAAAAACAAAAAAACAAAACACAAAGTAAGCAAAGAAGTAAGCAAACTCGTAATTTTTAAACTTCTTAAAACCTGTAGATATAGATCTCAAATTTATTTTACGTTAATAAAAATATACAATCCATTGTAATGTCCATCCATTTAAACTATGAAAACAATCTCTTGCAAAAATATAGAATATAATTGTGTATGAAAAATTATTTGTGGTTCAATCTTTTCTTGAACCTTTAAATAATAGAAAATTTAAAATATACAACTGAGTAAAAACAAAAACAAAAACAAAAAACTCATATCATAAAAACTTATCTCATCTGCTTGAAGAATGCTAGGTAAAACCTACAAAAGAAAAATAAACAAAACATTAGAAATAAAAATTGAACAAAAGACTTGGATAAAAAAAAGTAAGGGGAGGGGCGGACAAGAAGAATATGAGAAGAGGGGAAAGGATATGTAGGTTTTTGTTAATTGGGTATTGAAATATTGGGGGGAACTTTTGATCTTTTGCAATTTTTAATTTTTGGGGGAAGATTTTTGGGATCTAAATGAGGAAGGGGGAGGGAGAAGGTACGGTGGAGAGTAGTTATTTTAGGTTAATATATATGTTTTACTTTTATAGTTATTATCTCTAATTATTATATGTATAATGATTTTTGCTTATTTTAAAATTAACAAATACAACATTTGTTATATATATAACAAAATACAACAATTGTTATATAAAATTAACAATTGTTATACATAATAAAAAAGAAAATTATCTCATGAAAATAACAATAATTAATAATATTAACAACAATAAAAATAAATATATACTCTACTTTAAGTTAATGGGAAAGGTAAATTATTTATATGAATAAATATTATTCTAAAATATATATATTCTTTGGTCCTTTATTAGTTTTGTTATCTATTCTCCTTTTTCAAAATAAATTTTAAATTTATACTCCTTATGTCGCATATTAGTTTTCCAATAATAATATATTTAGTGAAATCTCCTAGTGAGGTCTAAGAAGAATAGAGTGTACCCAGATGTTACCACTATCTCGTGGAGATAGAGAGACCATCGACTCATATTAGTTGTTCATATTCAGAAAACTATTTGTCCCAAATTACTTGTCAATTTATGAAATCAAGATAAAATTAATTACATTTTTTTTTAATTTCCCTTACAATTAATTTTTTTCTCTTCAAATCTCATAGTACTATACTGAGTGTTTAATATTATTTTATGTTGTTTTTACTTTATACGAAATTTAAAATGATATATGCATTAGAACATCAAGTTAAAAATAGAATATTTTAAAATAAAATCAAAATCAAAATCGGAAAATATATTTAATCTATTTATATAGAATTGGAGAAGCAAAACAATATTGTGATGGGAAGTGTCAATTACCATATAATTCAAGTTTGAAAATTATTTTAAGATGGAACTTTCAAAATAAAATAAGAAACTCAACTCATTTTTTTTATATCAACCATGTGAATTAAAATTCAAGTCAAATTGTTCGATTATGGTGAAACTATACTTCCATATTGTTTGGTTATTTCAAATTCAAATTTAATGGAGATGTGAATTTTGGATTATAGTTTTATAGTTTTAATTGAAAATACAAAAAATATTTGAATTAGGAAGTTAAGATTAAAATAAGAAATTCAAAAAAATTTAAAAATTGTCAATAACTGAAAATTAAAAAAAGAATTGAATGTCAATATCACTTCTTTGTATATTAATTATACTAGTATACGTGCCCGCGAGTTGCACAGTTAATTGATAAATGTAATCATAATTATTAATTTATTGACAGTTTAAAATTTTAACTTATTATAAGATAATATTGTATAGTTTATTTGAGAATGTTAACATTTAACATCTTGATGTGTTATCATAGAATATTTATGTCAATAAATCAATATATAAGCTTAGTTCTTTATTTAAACTTAAAAATAGTAATCTTATATCATTATTTAATTTATCTAAAACGATAAATAATATCACTCTATACATATTATCTTCTTGTTAAAATAATAAAAATATAAGAAAATTTAATAGTTAGATTTATATAAAATATAATTTTTTACTTTTTACTTTTTTTTTTAAAATCCGATTTTTAAAAATAAAATAGTTGAGAAATTTTGTGGTGCTGACATATGAAATTTTTTACTTCTCCTATTGTATATAGATAGATTCAATAAACAATTTATTTATCTATCTATATTCCAGAATAATTCATATTGAATATTCAATAAATATGACATTATTTAATGATTTGTAAATTGATTATACATATTTTTTTATATAAAAAAAGTACAATTACATCAAATTAATTAGACATAACTTCTATTTATTTAAATTATACTTAAAACAGAAAAATTTAGATCTTGTAAAATTGAATTGATAGAATGATTAACATCTTTAATTAAGCTAGCTCGATAAATGTATTGTTCGATAGAAGAGGTCCGAGTCGTATAACATGAATTCTCAACACAAGATAAAGCACCTCAAGGCTTATGTTTCACCTTGTATCAGATAATATGTATCACCTCAATTTTACTCACATGGATATATCATTTTGCCATGACAAATAATTATAACCATTAAGTTAATTATTGCAACCATTTTGTGCTACTCGAAACATAATATTTATTGAGTTATAATATTTTATTTTAAATTACTTATTATGGATAAAAGGTGACTATTGCTTCAACAAGTTTCAACATGATCATGAAAAAAACATAATAATTAACTATAAAATTTTATTATTTCGTTTAATTATTGCCACAATATTTTATAACTTAAAGCTAAATTATTTATTTAGCTACAAATATTTCTTCAAATGAGTTATTCTGGCTAAAAGGTTATTCTTACCACGATAAATTTGAATTTGTGGCAAAAAAATTTAATTGGTTACGAAATTTTTCGGTAGCAAAAATTCTATGGCTATTTCATTTATATAGATTGTCACGTCTTTTTATAACTTGAAGCAAAATTATTTATTTTGCTACGAAATTTTATTTCAAATAACTTATTATGGCTAAAGAGTTACTATTGATACAATTATTTTTATTGCGCAGCAAAAGAGTTATAATTAGCTACAAAATTTTATTGTAGCAATAAAATTGTAGTTATTTAGATAAATATTGCCACTATTGTTAGCAATTATAGCAAATACAAGGATTTAGCTTTGTCAACTTAATATTCGTGGCTAAGTAATTTGATAAATTTTTAGATAGCCATGAAATTTAAATTTTTATGGCTACTACTAGGTAACAACTACAATTTTCAAATTTATAGCTTAGATTTTGTAGCAATAAGTATACTTTCTGTAGGTTGAGGGAGATAAGCTTAGGGGATTGGCTAAGGATAACAAAAAGACCAGAAGAGGAAACTATGAATACTCACAACAAAAGTCGAACGGTATAATTCACTCACAGTTTCAGCAGAGGTCTACAGCCCCGGCACCTTCATCAGCTAGTGATCCATCCCCCAGGTTCCGACAGAATCAGAATGGTAGGGCATCAGAATCTAAGTCTCGGGGGGTGGGGGTGGGGGCTTCAGGTTACATGACTTTCCCTACTTGTCCAAAGTGTGGTAAGAACCATCCAGACGAGTGTCTTGCAGGCAAGGAAGGGTGCTTTGGGTGTGGTCAGTCTGGCCATAGGTTGAAGAATTGCCCTTCTGCCAGGCAGGTGCAAGGAGGTAACAATAATAAGGCTCAGTCTACAGCTCCAGCAGCACCAGCAGGTCGCCCAACTCAGCAAGGTGCTTCGTTTGGAACAGGTGGCGGTCAGCGCAAGAACAGGTTGCATGCTCTCCAAGCTCGCCAGGACCAGGAAGATTCTCCGATTCTATTTTTTCTCACAAATTGTTTTCTTACACTGTATATGTGGATTACTCTCTTGGTCAATATTGATTCTCACTATTTTTCAGTGTGTTTTGAAGTGAAAGAACTCCTTCGAAAAAAAATTAAAGCCCAAGTACATAAAAGAAAATGGACTACATAAAGTTTCCATCACATATTGGTCCTTTGGCCTCAAGCAAAATATTGGCAGCCAAGTCTTCTATGCAAATAGGCTTATGCCTATATATGGGTACAGACCTCAGAAATGGTAGTTATGGAGCTAGTTAGGCAAAGATATTAATGACTTTGAATCACAAAAATATTTAAAAATATAGCATATATGACCACATGAGTTTGTTTTCTCAAACAATAGTCTAATTATTTAGACATAATACATAAATAATGCATTTTTACTTGGCTTCAACTGACATCTATGCTTTCCAACTTTAGTTGTGCACAAGTAAACGCTTAAACTTATATAAAACTGAACAAGTAAACCCACGTGTCCTACGTGGCATAACATGCGTAGGACACAAAATTGTCGTGTAAGACGCCACACATAGGACGAATGTGTCTATTTGTTCAATTTTATACAAGTTTAAGTATCTACTTGTGCACATCCACAGTTAGAGGCATAGATGTAAGTTAAGGTCAAGTTAAAAGGGTATATTTGTTTGTGCCAATTATTGAATATGAAATTGTCAAATAGTGATAGACTGAACTGAATTTAGAAAAGAAATAGATGGAACTCCAGTATCCTTTTAATTGACATCATTTATTTGATGAACATAAACAGGTCATGTTTCACCATCTTATCTTAAGATACATCAAAAGTTTTAACTCTCAGTTTTCATCATAAACTCAATTGTTACATCACTATGATTAGATCTTGTAATGCAACAGTGCAGAAGTTCCATCTAGACCCTTTTTACGGTAATAATTAACGTAGTCGTTCACTGTGGTCACACGATATTTTGGAGGATTATCTTCCGATAGCAATTCAGTAATCGGTCCATAAAGCTTGGAAGATGGCATTGAACCTGTGTAGAAGAAGCAAGCAACTGATATTCTTGGTCCAACTTTATTTGTCAATACTCTGTGTTCAACACTTAAGTACTTGTCATTTGATATGAGCTGAAACAAAAGCAGTAACAATTAGCACAACGTAACTAGTAATCTGTACCAAATAATATGTTATATTCATTCATATAGAGTAGATATTTTAATATTCAGAAAGGAAAACAATACTAGCCTGTAGAAGATCTCCAATGTTCACAACAATAGCACCAGGCATAGGAGGAACATCAATCCACTGATTCTGGTGAAGCACTTGAAGTCCTCCGATATGATCTTGTAGAAGCATGGTGATAAAACTGTTGTCAGAATGCTTACTGTTGCCCATGGTGAGTTCTGGCTGAGGACATGCTGGATAGTAATGGCCCAAAACAGCGAGCCCCTCAGCGCAACTGATATCATTGAGATGAGATGGATTGAGACCTAGACCCTCGGACAATAATTCAAACACGGATTTTCCCAATTTCATGATATGATCAGAGAACTCCATTAGTATTTCCCTGCAGAAATTTCAGTAAACTCGTGAAACAGTGGTTATCATAAAACTGACAGAAAATCCACCAAAATTATTGTAAAGATATGACACCTGGACATAACTACCAACATTAGCATGATTTATTCTTGATTTTTTTTCATAACATAATACATATTTACTTACTAGGTAAAGAAATGAAGTTTGTTATTTTTTCTAATTAATGTTTAGGACACATATACCTGCATGCTGTTGGAAATTCTTCTGGACTAGGAGGATTAGGAGCCATCATACAGAAAAGTGTGTCTCTCCAATTTGCAGCTGGAACAGAAGGGCTATACAAATCAAAATTGCAAGAATGAACCACCTTTTTCGTGATATCTCGAGTGTAATACTGATTCTTAACCTCAATATCTTGCTCAAAAAACTTTCGTGTTCCTTGTAACATTTCTTCCAGGACAGATACTGGAATGCCATGATTAACCACTTGGAAGAAACCCCATGTCTCTGACGCATCTCGAACTTTGTCCACAATCTCTTTATGCTTGATTGGATCCTTAGTAATGCCTTCAAGGTCTATCACTGGAAAAATGAACTGTGTTTCACATGTATCTGAGGACTCCGGTCTGTCTTTTGGAGGTAGCATGAATATTCGAGGAACCTTAGTGATTCCAACATCAACAAGCCCTTTGATACCTGCCTTTGTATCATCAAAGGCTTTTAACTCACTCATTTTGTCATAACTTTTCTGAATTGTGGTCTGAAAATCATCGGTGCTAGAGATTGCCATCTTCTTTGCTAGAGTATTATAAACAAGTAGAATTCCTGAGGTTCTTATAATCTCATACGCAGCACGGGATATATATATAATCTTCCCTATCCGGCAATAAATAGAGGAATTTTTACCAAAGTAAACCATTATGAAAATCAATTCACCAAAATAATACGTTTTTTTGAAATTTTACAAAACTAATATAAACGTAGTTCACATTAACGTTTTATGTTATATTTCATTCAAAAAAATTCAATAACAAAAAGACAAAAATCTGACAGATTAAACAGACATAAAACGTTATTGTCAGTAACATTTTATAATTCGTTATTCTAAGGCACGTTTTATAGCTAAAACGTGACTCAGAGTAACGTTTCTCTGAAATGAATGAAAATTGAAATTCAATCTCGTACATGCCTCATTCATTATTCAAATTTCCACTATTAAAATGAATATAAATATTTACACATATATTCACTTCATACCTGATGTAATCCCACAAATGGTGCTTGGGAAGGATAAAGTAAACAAAGACAAGCATTTGAGGACGTTTTCACTTGATAGAAATTGGTAAAAAAACTTTCAATATAAGTACATACAATCCATTAGAACAACATCATTGCAAGGTTCAACCTCATAAGGAAGATGACCATGCAGAGACCATCGAACGAAGGAAACTACTAAATTACAGAGTACAAAATGCAAAATAGTAGCTACTACAGATGCTTAAGCGAAACAACTGTAAACGAGACATGGAGATCCAGCAGCATATTTCTGATTTGTTCTTACTTGGCCAAAATATATATATATTCATTTTAATAGTGGAAATTTGAATAATTAATGAGGCAGGTACAAGATTGAATTTTAATTTTCAGTCATTCCAGAGAAGCGTTACTCTGAGTCACATTTTAGCTGTAAAACGTGCTTCAGAGTAACGAATTATAAAACGTTACTGACAATCACGTTTTATATGTGTTTACCCTGTCAGATTTTTGTCTTTTTGTTGAATTTTTTTGAATAAAATATAACCTAAAACGTTACTGTGAACTACGTTTATACTAATTTTGTAAAATTTCAAAAAAACATACTATTTTGGTGAATTGATTTTAATAATAGCCTACTTTGGTAGCCAACCAGAGACTAGATAAACAACACCCAAAAGTACTACTCATTATGCAAAACATATATAATCTTGGCATAATACATAAACATAATCCTTAACTTGGCGTTCGCCAGCAACTATGACCTTAAATTTGGGTGTGCACAAGTAGGCACTAGCTGGATATTAGAAGATATAGTGGTAGCTTATGTAAGGTAGATAAGCCAAAGAAAACAAATTGTGGTCATGGAACTAGCTGGTCCCCATTGATAGTATACACAACACGTTAATGACTACGAAGATATTTAATAATACAGGCTATAGGACATGTGACTAAATGAGTTTGTTTTCTCAAAACATCCTTTTCACTTTTATCACCATGACTAACACTGAGAAATGAGAATCGTCAATTGGTGACATGCTGAATTCAATCTCGAAAGAAATAGATGGAATCCAATATCAGGCGATCATCAAAGCCTGATGTGAATTCCACTTGCTACAGAATATCTTATTAGCTAACTTCACATCACATGCTCAATTCACAGCTTTGATATGCATTACACTAAATTACTTCAATTTTAGGACAGGATCTTGTAATCCAGCAGTGTAGAAGTTCCATCAAAGCCTTTCTTGAGGAAGTAGTCAGTATATTCCTTCACTGTGGTTGCACGATACTTTGGCGGATTACATTCTGATAACAATTCCTTAATTGGTCCATAAATCCTTGGAGAGGGAAATGCACCAGTGCTGAAGAAACATGGCACTGATATTCTTGGACCTACTTTGTTTGACAATACTCTGTGCTCAACACTTATATACTTGTCATTTGATATGAGCTGAAATCAAGTATTTGTGTTATATTATTGTTCTTATATATACTGCAATTCATTTTTCATTTTTCGTATCGTTTGTTTTTGTAAGCGTAATGGTTTAATTTAAAAGACTGTTTTAAAATATTTTTGTAAAGCCATAAAAGAAATGTAGTTGTCAAGTTGTCTTCTTTCTTGGAGAAATGGCTCGTCTTATAATGACTTTTTGTCTTAGTTTTTTTAGAACAATATCCAGCACGACTCAAGTATTTATTTTCAACACTAATATTTATATATTATCATAGTAATATTTATCTAATTTTTAGGACTACTTTTACTAAATAATAAATTGAGTACTAGTGTATTATTATTGTGAAATTTTAATCGTTCTCAACAGTTTTTTGGTTGTTATGGCCAAACGTCCACAACATGTTAGGACCGAAATAAGCAGGTGTAATGCGGAAGCTAGCAAAGCAAACCTCGAAAGACCACGAGTAAGAAGACAAACGAGAAACACATCAAAAGAGACAGATTTAACGTGGTTCGGTCAATCGACCTACATCCACAAAGGAGATGAGCAATCCACTATAAATATGAGAGTACAAAATATAGAGAGAAACAACCTCAATCAATTCACTCGGAATATAAGGAGGTACACAAAATTCTCCTCCATAACCGCGACTCTCAAAACCCTAGGACTACATTGTGAATGCTAATTAAGTTAGAAGGAACAAGCCTATATTTATAGAGTCCTAAAACCTTTCCTACAAGAAAAGGACTAGTCAAAATATTAAAGCCTTTTCCTAAAAGGAAAACTTATTTATGGTAAGAAATCAGGGCAAATAAACCCCAACAAATCTCCCCCTTGGCCTGAATTTCTGACAAAATAAATCTGTCCACCTTCTTCACATAATCTTTAGGATCTTGCATCTCTTCTCCGTAATCTCCCCCATCAAATCTACGTCTCGACACAAAGAACCTCTCTGAAACAGTTCCTCCAACAAAATCTTCATTACTGTCAAAAAGGTTGCGACTAGAACTACACCCACCAAGATGAACACCCATCTCTAACATGGTTCCATCATTGAATCATGGCTCTGATACCACTTGTTAGGACCATGCGTACCACCACCCTAACTCCACATTAGTATGATATTGTCCGCTTTGGGTTAAGCCCTCACGGATTTGTTTTTGGGCACATCCCAAAAAGCCTCATACTAATGGAGTTGGGTGAGCACTTATATATTGGTACATTTCTTCTTCTCCATCCGATGTGGGATAGGTTTGTTACCCAACACAACATCCATATGAAAAATTCAAAATGACTAGTATAGATAATGTTGGAAACTTGGTATCTCTCTGCCCTTAATCAGATGCCTCGCGTTTGAGATTTTGAAGAAGAGAAATTTGTTTGAAACTATTTTGTTTCTTTCTTGTTCACATTTCTTAACCGCGTCTCTCTTAGATATCAAAAGTGAACTACTTTGTCTCTTTCTTGTTCACATTTCTTTTATTCTATAATAAATATGGCATCCTCATTTTGAGATTTTACAAATTATTGTTGTAAAAATTAATCATTCATAGTGCAGAAAAGATGGGAAGCTCTAGAGTTGAGAAAAGTTATGACAAAATGAGTGAATTTAAAGTGTTTGATGATACTAAGGCCGGTGTCAAAGGTCTTGTTGATTCTGGAATTACTAAAGTACTTTGAATATTCATTCTACCGCCAAAAAACATGTGAAACACACTTTGTTTTTCCAGTATTAGACCTTCAAGGCGTCGATGATGATCCGATTAAGCAAAAGGAGATTGTGGACAAAGTTCGAGATGCATCAGAGAAATGGGGTTTTTCCAAGTGGTTAATCATGGAATTCCAATATCCATCTTGGACAAAATGTTGTAAGGAACACGACAGTTTTTTTAGCAAGATACTGAGGTTAAGAAACAATATTACACTTGAGATACTGGGAAAAAAGTGTTTTATACTAGCAATCTTGATTTGTATAAACCTTCTGTTCCAGCTGCAAGTTGGAGAGACACAATTTTCTGTTTCATGGCTCCGAATCCTCCTAGTCCACAAGAATTTCCAACTCCATGCGGGTAAATATTTTCATTTCTTAATCCGAATTAAACTAAACATATTGTGTCACGTGATTTATTTATGCTTAATGTGAATTTTGGATTATATTGCTAGGAGATTCTTAGTAACTCAGTTGGTTGATTATCTGAAGACGGGGAACAGGTCCATGAGAGCCAATTAAGCATGATCTGTTATTACTCTGTTTTGCTCTGTTATTACTCTGTTTTTATAAAAATATGTCCTGTTTCAATGCAGGGAAGTACTAATGGACTACTCCAAGGATGTGACGAAATTGGGATTCACGTTGCTTGAATTATTGTCTGAAGGTCTCGGTCTCAATCGTAGTTATCTCAAAGATTATATGGATTGTTGTCATATTAGTTATTCATGCAATTACTATTCAACATACCGATGTTTGTTTTGTAACAGTCCTTGTACAAGATGATATCGGAGGACTCCAAGTTCTTCACCAGAATCAGTGGGTTGATGTTCCTCCTACACCTGGTTCTCTAGTGGTGAATATTGGAGATTTTCTGCAGGTTAGTAGTCCATATTATATACAAAATTAATCGCGGAAGCCATTTGAAAATCACACCTTTGCTTATATTTTGCAGCTGTTGTCAGATGACAAGTACATAAGTGTTGAGCACAGAGCAATTTCAAACAAAGTTGGATCAAGAATGTCAGTTGCGTGCTTCTTCAGTGAAAGTCCATGGCAATCTTCCAAGCTTAATGGACCGATTACTGAATTGTTATCAGAAGAAAATCCTCCAAAATATCGCTCAACCACAGTGAAAGATCACACTAGTTACCTCCATAATAGAGGTGTAGATGGAAATTCTACATTGTCGCGATACAAGATCTAATCATAATAATAATAATGTTATCTATTTTATGCTAGCTATTTGTCGGGTGTATTTTATACTTCTGCAGATTGTACCTTTGAATTTGAAATGTCGTTTTTGTATTAATGAGACAATTTTTAACCAAAGGAGCCTCCTGTGGTAGCTATTCAAAAATCGAAATATATGTTGATTTAGCAACAACCAAAAATATTGTCCCAATACGTATATATATCTTACGTTTATTGTTTTTCTTAATGGGTGTGAAATCATGAGCTTAAAGCGACACTTATTTTGAGATGAAGAAAGTATATTTTACAATGCTCTATACTCTCCTTCTCCAGTATGTAACTATGTGTTAATTGGTGTGTTTTGACATTCTGCTTTCACCAAAGAGATAACTACCACCGAGACAAACAGAACATATTTGTAAAAAATAAACAGAGTATACTTAATTTGCTCTCATGGACCGGATCTTTTCAACTTCATATAGTCAACCAACTGAGCTATTAAGATTTATCCGAACAGTATACTCCAAAACTCATATTAAGCATAAATAAATCATGTGTCGCAGTATGTTCAATTTATTCGGAATAAGAAATGAACATATGTACCTACACAAATCAAGAGATATATAGCAGTTCAATTTATACATTATCATTGAAATTGTTACTTTATTATTCATTGAATAAAAATTCTTGCATTACAATCTCTGCATAACTAGAATGTGAACCAAATGAACCCCTAACGTTTAGATTTTGTAGTGAGATAGATTTGAAGTTCCATCAAGTCCTTTCTGGCTCATATAATCATAAAAGTCCTTCAATGTCGTTGCACGATACTTTGGGGGATTGTTTTCTGATAGCAACTCCTCAATTGGTCCATAGAGTTTGGAAGATGGCAATGGCCCTGAGCTGAAGAAGCTTGCTATTGATATTCTTGGACCAATTTTGTTTGACAATGCTCTATGATATACACTTTTGTACTTGTCATTTGATATGATCTAAAAAATACAAAGTTCACACAAAAATATAAGTTGATTATGACCTATTTATACATATGCACAAAAATATTAGTGTATACATACATGTGATACTATCATACTCGTTTTTCACCTACTACTGACTATATATCCTGAATTCGATTGGTTAAGAAGTAAGAATTCTTCACCTACTGACTCTAGATCCTTAATTCGACTAGCTAGGAAGTAAGAAAAAGAAAAAGACTTGTCTTATAAATACATGTGATACTATATGAGTATCATACTCGTTCTTCACATACTGACTCTAGATCCTGAATTCGACTGATTATTAAGAAGTAAGAGACTTGCCTGGAGAACGTCTCCGATATTGATAACTAAAGCTCCAGGTGTAGGAGGAACATCAACCCAATGATTGTGATGAAGAACTTGAAGACCTCCAATATGATCTTGTAGAAGGATTGTGAAGAAGTCATTGTCTGTATGTTTGGTAACACCTATGGCTAATTCTGGCTGTGGACATGATGGATAGTAATTGCACAAAATGCTAAGACCCTCTGAACATTCCATTTCTTTGAGATGACTTGTTTTTAGACCAAGAGACTCTGAGAGTAACTCAAGCAAAGTGCATCCCATTTTCATTACATGATGTGAGTACTCCATTACTATTTCCCTTCAAGAAAGCAAGTAAAGTTTATAAAATTTAATTGTTGAAAGTAGATAAAATATTCCATGTATATTTTCTTTTATATGACATAGTATTTGACTGGAAATAGAGTTTAAGATAAAAGTTAACTTTCATTGGAGTATTTTTCTAAAATAAAATTTACATATTTAAAAACCATATAAAAAGTATATATTACTAACTCGCAATAGTTAAGAATTCAAAATACTCTACTTATAAAATATGGTCAAAGAAGAAACTCTTTGACTATTCAAAGAGTAACATATAATATCACATAAAATGAAACAAACGGGGCATATCAATGATAGACATGAAAGAAAATACTAAAGCAATAATTGAAAAATTAGGTTCATTGAAATAACAACATATCATAGATTCATAGTTAAAATTGTGTAACGAATTAGATATTCTTGAAGGTTTGTTAAACTTGTATAGGCATGGAATGGTGTCAAACATTTTAAAGCGTGTCAAAATAGAAAGAGTGTCATATAAAATGAACAGACAGAGTAATTTTCCGAAAATATATACCTGCAAGCATCAGGCAATTCCTCTGGGTTAAAAGGCTCAGGACCCATAGTAGAATAAAGTGAGTCTCTCCAATTTACTGCTAAAGCTTTAGGACTATACAAATCAAAATTGCTATTGTACACCACTCTCCTCGTATAATCGCGATGATAATATTTCTTTTTAACATCAATATCTTGCTCGAAGAAACCTCGTGCTCCTCGTAGCATTTCATCCAGGACTGACATTGGAATACCATGATTGATCACTTGGAAGAATCCCCATGTCTCTGAAGCATCACCAACTTTTTTAACAATCTCTTTGTGCTTGATAGGATCTTTATTGATGTTTTCGAGATCTATTATTGGAAAAACAACATGTAATTCCTCCCGACTCGGGGAAGGCCCCGAGCCTGAGACCTCTGGATGGATGAATATCCGAGGCACTTGAGTAATTCCAGCATCAACAAGGCCTTTAACACCGGCTTTCGTGTCATCAAAGGCTTTTAGTTCTCTGTTTTTATCATAGTTTGATGAGGATGTGTCTTGAATTTGTTGTACCATCTTGTGGAGTGACGGAATCAGAAGTTTCACTTAGGAAATTCAAATCTCTTTTGAACTATGAAATCTTATAGATATTTGATGCAAGTTTTATGAAAGTCTAGAAAGATGATAAGAATGAGATTCATTTCAAACAAATTAATTAACAGCCACTTGTTTGGAAAAAAAATTGACAATAAGCAGCAAATATTTCTGTTAAATCCTAGTGGACTAGTGGTGCAGTGAGTTATATTATTTAATACTCCCTCTGTGCCAATTTATGTGACTTACTTTCTTTTTTAGTTAGTCTCAAAAAGAATGACACATTTCTATATTAAGTAACAATTTCACTATAAAATGTCTATTTTACCCTTAATGAAATGATTTACAGTCATATAAATTTCTATCATTCATTTTGGATCACAAGTTTTAAAAGTCTTCCTTTCTTTCTTAAACTCCATGCCGAGTCAAACTATCTCACATAAAATGGGACGGAGGGAGTATTTTAAATGGTGGCTTTCACGCGTATAAGCAATAATTTATAAAGTTTGCGCTTACCATGTATATTGCTGTTTAAAATAATATCACATAAATATAAAATATCATGATAAGAGAAGTATTGAAAACACTTTTGAACTTGGCGTAAATTATTAGTTTCGTTCTCAAACTATTGACAGTCTTAAAAACACTCATCTACTTGACTAACTAAACTTAGATACACTCTTGATACACCCTCGATCTGCCACATGACATACAAGTGGTCTCAAACTCTTGTCGGAGCATGAGTCTCTTAATAAAAGTCGAGAGAAGTCTTGAAAACACTATTAAACTTTGTGAATATTTAGGGGTGTATTTCAGTCATGTTGCAAGATCGGAGGTTGTATTTAAGTTCAGTTAGTCAAGTAAATGGGTATTTTTAAGGCTATCAATAGTTGAAGGATGAAACTAATAATTTGCGTCGAGTTTAGGCGTATTTTCACTACTTTCCTCTAATAATAATATCACATGCATTTATTCAATTTTATACAAGTTTAAGTGTTTATTTGTATACATACAAAATCGAAGAGCATAGATGTTAGCTAAAGTTAAATTAAAGAACATGTTTATGCATTATATTTTTATTTTTCAGAGGTTCAAGATAAACGGTATTTTTTGGGATGGATGATGATACACTGGAATCGCAAATGCAAGAACTTTTCATAATAATTACTAACATGTTATTTATTTATTATGAATGAAACATAACGATATACAATAACATATTTGATGAGATTTAAAATTGAAGTTCAAGAAGGATAGTGTATGTGCAATTTTAATATTATTTTATAAAGATAGAGAAATTATTTCTGAAATATCATAGACAAAAGAAACATGAAGATATGTATTTTTTCATAATCTGACAAAATATCATCTTAGGAATTCAATACAAAAATTAGTACAACATCTTTTCAACAATACAATTTTTAAAAGATATTTATTAAATAAAAATAATAGTCATAATTTTAACTAAAATAACATTTATTTTGAAACAGTAAAAATACGTTAAACGAGAATGTACCCAATTATTTACCACTCCACTTACCTTCCATGCATTAAAATTTGTTGCCTTTGAAGCATCAGTGGGTCCTGTCCTCCTTAGTCCTTACAAGCTGATACGAACTCCAATAATTTAATTTTTTTTAAGTTTAGAGTTCGTATTGAAATTTTGATTAAATTTGAATTGTACATTGTAGGAATAATTCAAAGGGGACGCTTCCAATAATATTTTCTTCATACTAAGAGCTCGAACTCAAAACTCTTTCAATAAGATTTTCTCCATACTTAAAACTCAAATTCAAGACCTTTGATTAAGAATAGAGCAGTTCCATCACGCTACGATCCAGGTTGGTACACCAACAACATTTACTACAGCGTACCGACAAAAGCTGGGTTTTCTTCGAGGAAAAATCTTTGGGAAAAACACGTTTTTATTTAGTGCGCACCTCCATTGTACTTTTCTTTTGGCATATGCTCAAGACTTCCATAGCTGTAAATACAAATGATTGTCCGTTTATTTTTATTTGTTCATTATACTGAAAATACATTATTTTTACTTGTTGATTGTACCAAAAAGGTTTTAATTTTCAATCTGCGCATGAAGTAGTGCAACTGCTGCAAATTGAATAGTTGCCTACTATGGATGCAAAGAGAACCAACATGGCTACAGATAATAACAATGTATAAATATCAACTAGATATTCCTCATATTGCAATGTTGATATCTAAATAGTGTTCAAAGATTTAAAATTGCCGGCAAAAGGAAAAAAAAAAAAACAAGATGAATACTAAAAAGGGTTGGGCAAGTTCAACCATAAATAGAACAAGACATCGTAAAACTGCAAGAAAAATATGACATAACGAACGCGTTGCAACAAAAATGCACTTCCCTTCTTAATTTGCTTTTGCCTTGGGACCCTTCTTCTTTGAAGATGAGGAGGATGATCTGCTGGGCATTGAGTTCTTCATGCCAATGAAAAACAATAGTGCACCTAGCAGCGCCAAGTTCTGTTCAAAAGAGTGAAGAGGTACACCTCATTAATAATACATTGCAGATACGAATCATAGATGAATGGAAAATTTGAAGAGCACACAATGGCTAACCTGAGAGAATTTGAAAAAGAGTTGAACAAATTCCTTCTTGTCAACATCATAGTTGTAGAAGTCGTACAAGACTGGGGAAGCAATGGCCTGATGTATCAGCTGTGTAAACAAACAAACAAATGAGATGAGGATTAGTGAGGTATGAAACAAGAAGGTTCAAACAATACCGGTTCCCAAAAAAAGTAACCCCACGAAAGCTATTATTCAAAGTAAGTTCAACAAGAAAATGACGCATAGTAAGATTCAAACCAGAAGAACAGCTCCAACAGTGCTGCCGAAGATGAATAAAAGGCTTCCAAGACCCTTCAAAACTATGGCCCCCAAAATAAGATGTTTCATCTGTAAATAACATATCATGTCAAGTTAGGTAGAATTAAGAAAGAAGGTCAAATAAGTTGAGCCAAAGTGATACCTCTACATGGGGTAATTCAAATCCAATGTGTGTTGCCACATGCTTTGACAAAACATTGAACTTTGGTCCTAATGCTTTTGCTGCTGGCCCGCCATCAGACCCAAATTCACTGAACCTATAACCAGAACAGTTAATGAATGAAAACCAGTTTACGAATAAAATAAAAGGGCAAAGAAATTATAACATAATTTTGTAATTTTCCCTACTCCCTAGCATTAAGGTGGAAAAACAAATAAGAAACAATAGGCACATCTAAATTCTTCCTTTTCTTGATAAGTATACACATATTAAATATGATCAGTAGGTCGACTACATCCCAATGTTGCAGTCCAAGACAGCCAATAGTTCAACTCTTCATAAGTTCTTCAGCCTAAAGCATCCAATGTAATATCAATCAATGAACGAAGCATCGAAGCCCAGTAGATAGGACTGCCACACAGTTGGCACTCCGGTACATGTTTTATGTTTGACACCATTTCAGTTGTATTATTGACCTCTAACATATTCCTTTTTGCTTCATCTACAGCTATTTGGTAGTACAGGACTCCAGGAAGAGAGTCAAGGAAGTAGGCTGTATTTTCTATATCTGGCCACACAAACCAAAGAGGAAAGTTTACATGCAAGTTATTGACTTTTTAAATTCTTGAGGAAGGTTAGATATATGCACATGAAATGGAACAAAGAAAACATTATGCAAGTCAACATTATGTCCTTGAGAATTGGCTTCCATACTAAAAAATATTATACACAACTATAAACTTAAGAAGTGCATCATAAAAGGGTGTGCATGTTCAATCCATTTGTAAATGAGTATCGGCAAGAGTCTATATAAGCTAAACAAGTATTCCATAACAGATTCAGTAGAGAGAGCGGTAACAGTTTACACCATAAAGCACACATACTGTACCATTGACAGCCTTAACACCAATACCAAATTCAAGAATCTTGATTCGGCCTCACATTAAAACTTCACACTGTAAAATTTTCCTCTAGCAGTATAAAACTCCAATGACAGATCTACTTTACCGGTAGTGTTAACAACATGTCAAGTGCCAGCTTTATAAGCATGCTTCAATCAATTCTAACACAAGTACAAAGAACATAAACCTTGACTCAAGCTATGTAATCTTTGCACCATATATCCAGTCATATAGTTGTAAATCTACATCTTGAATGGATCAAAACACAGAGCAAAAAACACACAGTTCCCACTTCAACATCGAAATCAAGAAAATCAACTTAAAAAACATTGGGGTATCTCCAATCACAACCAAGTGAGCTTATTCCAAATCGTTACACTAATTCATCCACAACTTAGTTATCCAACTCTGCTAACAAATCAACCGAACCAAGTACAAACACGGGCAGGATCTACTCCCCCCAATGACGGGGTGTTCAAGGCATAGTAGTAACAACTAACAACCTAAAGATACCAGATTTGAATCTCAATCACCACACTCAGTTACTCAATGTAAGCTAAAAGCACACAAACTGACAAAGACACCATCACCTCATGTTAAAAAATTGAACTTTAAGCTTTAACTCAACCCAAAAGCTAACTTACGACGAAACAACAATAATATTCCAACACCTCACCAAAATAAATAAGCGGATCTGCATGCAGGCTAGTACAAACTAACCAAAAAAATTACAAATTGCAACTCGCACAGTCAATTATATATACGCACAAGGTCAACGTGTATAGTCAATTACATAAAATTTAATGAAATATATATAAATTTTGGATCTATAACAAAACCCTAGCTTCCTCACTATACACATCCTACCACTCTGGAAAAAAATTACACTATATATACATAACTAAAATTATTATTTAAACATACATAGTACATATTGAACCCCCTTTTGGTTCTTCGTGTGTTTACACTACATATTTTGAACCGCTTAGTGAAAAAACTAAAAACAGAGCAGATCTGAAGATGAAAAAAGAAGAACTTACTCTTGATAAGCGGAGAGAACGAAGACAGATACGAAGAAAACTCTTCCAATGAATGATAGGGCCGCCATTACAATGTAAATGGGGATTCAAATTTCTCTATCTTTTTGCCTTTCTCTCTCTAGAAAAAGAGAAAACAGAGACGAGTTCAAACAGAGAGAGAAAAAACAGGGATCTTGTTGGTCTTTGTTTTCCTTTAATTTATAGGTAGTAAAATTAGAGATGGGGGAAATTGTTCTTTGGTCCCCTTAGTATTGGGAAACTCAACTTTGGTATTGAGTCTTTTTTTTTCGATCGATTTAGTTCGTATTTATTTTGAAATTTGATTAATTTGAGTAATATTTATTAAAGGTAACTAGTATACGTTCCCGCGCGTTGCGCGGATAATATAAAGAATTATTATTATTATCACTATTATTATTATTATTATTATTATTATTATTATTATTATATGAAATGAAAGAACAAATCACATGATCATTTAATAACTTGTACAATATACTTTGCGTTTGTTTGTTACTATATTATTATTAACTACTTAATATCATAACATTATCGACCAAATTTGATTAACTTATCACTTGCCTTAATATTCTTTTTCGTTAATTATCTATTTATATAATAAAAATATATATATTTTCATTGTAAAATATTATTTAATTTTAATAATATAATTATATCAAAATTTTTGGAAATATATTGTTATAATTATTGTTATCATAGGGAGGGAACAATCAATTGCGGTGTCATTTCTTTTCTTTAAATTCATCATTACCATTATAATACTAATATTTTTGCTTAATGAGAGTGCTAAGTAGATAACGTTGTTGAATAAAAGTATTCAACTCAAATATTTATTTTTAGGACATTTGAAAATTTAAGCTTCTATCATACATACCCTATTAGATATATCTATATATTTGAGTCTTAAAAAGTAATTGATATGCAAAAAAAAAAAAAAAAACTTACAATAACACTTTCATCAATTATCCAAAATTGCAAGTGGTATTTTCTCATGGATAATGCTAAAGAAGTTAAATTTTTTGATGAAGGCATTAGATTATTCCGATCATTGTATTACTGAACAACACTAATGACATTCCTTCAAATATAAATACTACCTTATACAATAAGAAAAGTATATAATATTTGAAGCTTTAAGTAATTTAAAAATTGAATTATTCTTTGTTATGGTATTTTATTTTTAGAGAAAACGAAAAAGCAAGCGAAACTTGACTTATATACGAAAGTTATTTGTCTGCACAATAATCACGCCAAAGTTGATGCGTGACTTTAACACCTACATACCAAGATCATAAAACATTATAATATTTATACAAAGACATATTCACACACATCATAGATTTAATTAGCATCATTTGAATATCAAATTTGTCAAGTCAATATTTAATACTCTTTCTATTGCCCAAAATAAATCAAAGTTACCCAACAATTACCATCGCTATAATATATAATGGAAATTAAGAATGTTTTGTTAAAATTTTTATTTCTTATACATTAAAAAAATACACATGTAGACTTGTAGTTGTTTAGTTTTCACCTTCATAAATTTTAATAAATTAACAAATGTGACATTTTTTCCATATCCAGTATTACTCTTTATTCTCTTTTTTATTTGTGCTAAGTTTGAAATTATGCACAAAAATTAAAGAAGAAAAAAATTAATAAAGTGAACAAACTATCTAAATTTCAAATATATGAAATATAAATACATATCTCGTCATTAATTCAAGTAAATTTGGAGTTGCTCTTTTACTCCAAGAATCCCCCAAACACGAAAATCTAACCTTTTGTATTCAACGGCATAAGCAGAAAAAGCTATAGAGTTACCTATATATATATATATATTCACTTTAAACTATGAATTAGTTATGCGTCAGTATGACTTACCAAATAAATTAATGAAAATATAATCAATTACTAAAATTTTGAGTGATATATTCAAATATTTATTGCATTAAAAGATCATCAAAAAGTAGCAAAAAATTGCAAAAGAAATAGATTACCAAAATTTTAGGAGATAATTAGTTATTAATTTATATTACAATAAAAGATAGTCAAAATCTCCAAAAGATATTTTAAGCACTGCTTTATATATAGCATTGATGCAAAATTGAAGAATTTTTTTCAAAAGTATTAGATTTGATTATGTTACTACTACAAATTATGAAATAACTATACAGTCACTAAAGACATTATGAATTCTTTATTTGTCTGTATTAGATAGAAAATACCTGTGATGCTTGGACAGAGATTGAACAAAATTAATAAATTACATAAAGTTATGTATGAACAATCAAGGCTCAAGCTATTTCCTCACTAACAACATTGAGATTTGAAAACATACAGTAAGTAAAGAGAAAAGAAGAGACAGATAGATAACGTAGTGGATAGAATTAAGGATAAAATTGAGAAGTTATAACTGCTTTAAATTTAAAACTATTTTAAAATTATTTATCAATTGTAAAAAAATATTAAATCTGTTTTTTAAGATGCCGACATTTGTCATTATGTGTATGTTGATGACATGTGTCTATTTTTATTTTAAATTTTGAATTTATAATATTTAATTAGTAATATAATACTTAATTATTTAAAATTTAAAATTTAAAATTCTGAAAATTTGTGGTAATGACATGTGGCATTTTTTCTTCTCCTATTATATATAGATAGATTTATTTTCAGAGTTGATAAAAAGTAGGAGTATCAATTACAACCTAACATATTTAATTTTTAATTTCTCGTCATTTTTTTAAAGATTTTATAACTACTTAATTTTTGAATTTCACACTTAATATTTTTTTTCATGATTTATGAGTATCTTAGTAATATTATTATTACTATACTTAGTAATATACAAATGAATTGATTGAGCTTTATATTTATAAGAAAAAGAAAATGAAGTTATTACAAGGATTTTAAGAAATTGTGTAAATTGCATGTTTAAGCGAAGTTATGACTTGTGAGTTGTCTATTTAATTGCAAATCTAGCAATCACTTTGGAGCTAGCAAGTGTCGAGATTCAAGAGGTTTATTCAAACTTTCTGTAATGAAAAATTATATTTTTATACTTGATTTAAAAAAATATATATATAAATAGTAGATCTTAAATTTCCTTTAACCGTTTTATGTGTTTATTTTTCTAGATGTTATTTTTTTTAGTTTCGCACCTGATGTTCGAATTTATATTAGATCCCAATTAAATTTAAATTCATACTAAAAAAATTTATATTAACAAATAAAATGTTTCCTAACAAAAACGTCTCCTTTTTCAAAAAACTACTTACAATCTAATTACTTCAGTAACTTGCTAAATTTCTCGAAAATATTTTTCTCCGTATCGAACGCACCTTGAATCACAACTCTTCTCAAAAATGCCCACTTACCTTTTCGTTTTTTCTCTATTGACGGCTTATTTATATTATATACTATTAAAATTTCCTCCATACCTGCTATGAATTTCTCTGTGCAGACGGCAAACGCTCGCGAGTAAGATAAAAATAGACTCGCTTTGTGGTTTGGCCATCTGTTGAAATGTACGGCCTATTGAAGGAGACACGTTTCATAACCAATAGCATTGGGTTTAATGATGAGTTTCTTGTTGAACTCCTTTGTAACTTTTGTTTCTTTCATTTTGGTCCCAGTACAGTCGAAATATTACTCCCACTAATTGTTGATTCAATTGTAATAACTATAGAGGTATTAAATTGTTAAGTTATTGTATATTATAAAAGTTTGAGAGAATGTGGTGAAGTTGGAAAAAATTTATTCTGACCGAGGTACAAGTAGTGTTAGAGCTTGTTTGGATTGACTTAAAAGTTGATCAAATTTATTTTTAAGTCAGTTTTTTATTTCTGGAAGTGTTTGGTAAATATAACAAATAACTTAAAATAAGTTAAAAACCAAAAGTAGATATCCCTTACTTTTTATTTTTTGACTTAAAAATCATTTCAATTTAATTTTTTATTTTTTACTTAAAAGCTATTTTTTTAAGTCAATTCAAACGGACTCTTAAATGTATGAGGCTTATTTTGGCTGCCAAAAGGTATATGGGACCCACATTCCACTTCCTTTTATTTTCTTTTGTCATCCATCTGTAACCTTTTTTTCTACTTTTTCTTTGTCCTCACAACTCTTTCTTGCATATTTTTTCTACTTGTTAATTCTTAACATAATTTTATTTTTGTATGATATTTATTATTTGATTTTTTATTTTGCATTCAATATCTACATTAAAATTCGATTATTTTAAATTTGTATTGTATAGAACTTTGTTCAGAGAGATCAAGAATTTTTCATACTCAAAGTTTGAACTCGAAACCTCTAGTTAAGCGAGAAGCAACATCATCCTCTGTCCCATTATTTATTTGAGGAAAAACCAAAATGAATGTGTCAAAAAATTAATTTTTTGGATGAGTTTTAAGAAATTGAAGAAAGTGGATGAGTCACACACACACACACAGATATATATATATATATATATATATATATATATATATATATATATATATATATATATATATATTAAAAATAATGATAATATAACAAGTTTTGAATATGAAATTTTTTTGATAGACAATATATCTCTGCGAACAAAGCCTACATAACACAAATATGAAATAATCGAATTTTAATGCAAATATCGAATGTAAATAAAAAATCAAAAAATAAATATTATACAAAAATAAAATTATTATATTATGAGTTAACAAGTAAAAAAAATGCAAGAAACAGTTGTGAGGTAAAAGTAAAAGTAGAAAAAAAGGTTAAAATGGATGAGAAAAGGAAATGAAAGGGAAGTGGAATGTGGGTCCTAATGTATATTTGGCAGCCAATAAGCCCTCATACAACTGACACTAGGTGTACCTCGCTCATGATAAAAAAAATCGGTGAAGTTGAGAGAGAGAAAGGATGTTTTTATTTTAGAGAATCAATTTTGATTCATGTCAGGACGATCAACTGCAAAAGTCATTCATCTTGTGAAGAGCCTGATGGAAAAGTATTCAAAAAAATAAGAGGAATTTATATATGGTGTTCATTGACCTTGAGAAGGCTTGTGATAAAGTCTTGAGGGAAGTCTAGTAGTGATGCCTGAAGGCAAGAGGTGTATTGGTGGCTTACATTAGAGCGATAAAGGACATGTACAAGAAAGCTAAGATGTGGGTAAAAACAGTGAGCGGAGATTCTAGAGCACTTCCATGTGGAGATGGAATTACACTAAGGGTCGACTTTTAGTTTGTTTCTATTTGCCTTTGTGATGAATGTTTTAACGATAGACATTTAAGATGAAATATCATGGTGTATGTTATTTATGGACGACATAGTATTGATTGATGAGATGCGCAATGTAGTTAGTGTTAAGTTAGAGGTGAAGAGACGAACCTTAGAGGCTAAAAGATTCATGTTGAGCCGGATCAAGATAGAATATGTGGAGTAAACATTTAATAATGCGATGCATGGGATTGGCGTGGAAGTGAGGCTTGACACACAAAATATCCCCAAGAGAGATAGATTTAAGTATCTTGGATCTATAATTCAAGGGAATGGAGATATGACATTTAATAATAGTGTTGTTTTGCTTAGGGTGGTTGGTGTTTGTGATGGTACTAGTTGTATTATTATAGTTTTTTTTTTTATCATTATTATTTTTAACTTTTTACTAATCTACCCTAGTACTCCCTCCGTCCCTTTTTACTTGTCCATATTTCCTTTTTTGGTTGTCCCTATTTAGTTGTCCATTTTGACAAATCAAGAAAGGACAACAAATTTTTTCCTATTATACCCTTATTTACACTTCTTGAAAATTGTAAAAGTGTATGTTGTTTCCCTCCAATTTATTTCACTTGAATTCAAAGAAGTAGTTGTAATTTTGAAGTGACAAGTTGTCATAAGGGTAAAATTGTAACTTCACTGTGCTAATCATTGTTGCCTTAATCTGTGTGCCATTTCTAAAGTGGACAACTAAAAAGGGACGGAGGGAGTATGTTGTTATGGAGTTTCGATTGTCACATGTTTTATTGTTGTTTTGACTCTTCTTTTGTAGACTTTGTATTGTTTTTTTGTTATTTGTTATATTCTCTTCATTATCTCTTTCATCTTTATACCGGAATTTATTGCAATTGAGCTGAGGGTCTTTTGGAACAGTCTTTTTATCTCAATGATATAGTGATAAGATCTACGTACATTTCACCTTCCTTAGATCTCACTTGTGGAATTTCACTGAATATGTTATTGTTGCTTTCAAAATTCAAGAAAATTGTCAACTTTATTTTTATGTTTCACTCTTTTTTAAAATAAGATTCTTAACTATTTTTATTTTTTAGGAGAGAAGTTTCAGAAAAATCCAAAGAGTACTAGTAATAAAAAGTAAGTTTTCAATTTAGGCCGTTAAATAATTTTCTTAAGAAATATTAATCATGAATTAACTAACAAGGAACCTCAACTAAGCTAATTTAAGTTGAGTCAAATTAATTTGTACAGAAATTGAGTTTCGGGTCAATTCCAAACAGTATATAAGCTAACCCCCTTCTTCATCAGTACCATTTTCTGCTCCCTCAAGCTTTTAGCCATGGTGCTCATCTTCACCATTGCTATACACACTTCACTCTTCTATATTCTTCTTCTCAATCTAACAATTTTTGTTTCTATACACAGGATTACCCTAAAACAGCAGTTCCTACTAACATCTTCACTGAACGCGGGTCCAATATCGTCATCATCAATCCAGGTACTAAACCCTAACTTCTCTCAATTTCCAGGTTTTTTTAAAAATCTTTTTCTGTTAGCTAATAAAGTAAAATACTTCACTGTAATTTAGGTTCCGCAAATATTAGAATAGGATTGGCTCAACATGACACTCCATTCAATATACCTCATTGCATTTCCCGTCGCACTAGTCAGTTACCGAAACGAAATGCTCAAGATCAAGTAAGGCTAATTTTGTGAATTTTTGTAGTTAAGTATGCAGTTTTTTGTGATTTTTCGCAAAATTTAGTTTTGAAGTTTTAAGTCATCTTTAGTTTGTTGATCATATTGCAAGGGTGTATTTTTATGTGTTTTGATGATATCCTTTTTTTTGGTGGATTAGATGCTGAATTCTCAGGTTACAACTGCACAGCATATGGAACGGGAAAGAGCGTATGACATTGTAAGTACAATGAAATATAGTAACAAATGTTTAAATTATATATTTGAGCTTGAAAAAAAAAATGTTTAATCATATAAGCACAAATATGAAACTTTATAGGTCGATGACATGAATATTTTGTAATATATTTTCAATGTTTCACTTTTTTTTTTTTATCAGGTTGCGTCGCTATTGAGAATTCCATTTTTGGATGAGGAGGTAGCTAACAGTTCTTATCCACGCAAGGTACCAGGGAGAATTCTCTATGCTTTTTAAAGTATAATATGAATTTTTTTTCTTGGATTCTGCAAGATTTCCATGTAAATGTGTGGTAAGGAGTGGTTATTGGAGGTTTTGAAGCTAGATTTTATCAGGAAGATTTTAATGGAATTGAAACTAGTTGAATTACAAAGTATCTATAGTCATGCTTTCTGGAATACCTCTATCGACAAGCTTTTGTGTTTATCTGCGCAGATGGGGCGTGTAGACGCATATCCTCCGCAAAATAACATGAAAGAGCCAGTGTTCACTTGGACTGATGTTTTCGAGAAAAATGTCCCTCATTCTTCAACAAAAGGTAAGAACTGTAACCTGTTCATTCTTTGAATGAAGCATTTATTCGTTCAGGTTTGGCTGTTGCATTGTCAATGCTGAAAGTTATAGGTGGTGTATAGTTTTCTTGTAAACCAGTTATATGTACAGATACACAATATTTTGTATGGAGTTTGAATACTCTTTTAGTCTACTACTCATTCTTCTTTGTCCGCAAGTGATGTCCTAGCCAGTTAGTTGATTGGCAAGTAGCCCTATGTTCCAGCTGGCATGACTATATTTTCTGCTATTAATGCCTAAAGCAGCCGAATGGTTCCCCATCTATAATTCTACTAGTGCTTCTGTGGGTGGTCTAATTCATATTTTCTGGGAGATCTTTATGCGTTTAGATATCATCTGATATTCCCATGTCAAGCTTCTCAAATGGCCAATGAGCATTATGACAAGGATATTATACGGCAACTCTTCCATAGTTGATGACCCAATCTTAAATTTTGGACTTGGAAATATTTTTCTCTCAAAATTTTTGTTTTGAATATTAAGAACTCTTTGGTTATATCTCTACTGGAAATTCAGCTTCTACCTATTGTGCATATAAAAGATTTTAAGGCTTGTACACCATGAGAATACTACTCAATTGATCAGAACATCCATGTCGGAGAGATGATATTTTCTGATTGGCTTAGCTTTTGTTTGATTTTCAATAGGAGCTGGTACAAGAACATGCTTAGTTTGTTTATTCTGTTATTTACACCTTTATTTCAAGAATGAGTAAGTATGTTTTGCAATAGCAGAAGAAGATGTACCCAACGAGGGCGATACCAGCGAGTCGCCCACTCTGAAGGAAAGCAAGATTAAGGTTGAACCTAATTCCAGTGAACGTAAATATAGAGAGTACATATGTGGAGAGGAAGCTTTAAGAATACCCCCAACTGAACCATATTGCTTGCGGTGTCCTATACGCCGAGGTCATCTGAATGTATCTCAATATTACCCGACGCAGCAGGTAACCTCTTGTTTCAAGATTTCTTTAGATGCATGGAAAATTTGATGTGCATCTGCTTCTTCCAGTTGTGACTCACAAATTAGTAACTTTACTTGTAAGTTTCAAAAAAAAATTAGTAACTTTACTTTTGAAATCAATGTTGGATTTCCCTTTCCAATTTTTTCATTGAGCATTGGCATGATTTTCTGAGAACTTTTCTGTTGGTTTTTCGAAAGGTGTATAAATGTAACTTCTTTCAGATTAACTAGAGGTCCAGTGACCATTATTTTAATATAATACTTGGGGAATTTTAGGTTCTCGAAGACCTGCATACTATATGGGAGTGGATTTTGGTTGAGAAATTGCATATTCCTCATCATGAGAGAAACATGTATTCTGCAATCCTTGTTATTCCAGAGACATTTGACAATCGTGGTATATATACTCTATTTTTTCCTTTTCATTTTTTCTGTGTCTGAAACCAGAACTCTGGTAAATTTATCTTTAGGCTAGAATCTTGTTATTTTGAAATAAATATTATAAGGTGCATACACCACTAGATCTTGGAATTTAGCTGCTCATAGTCTAGCTAGCTTCGCTAATTCACATCTGCATAAGGTCTCTTATGTGTTTCTTTGAGTTGGTTTGTAAAAATGCCATAGTGTCATCCATGGGACACCTGTTTTCATTGATGAAGTAATGTGAAGTTTCAGTGTTCTAGAGAAAATAAATACTCCACTAATTGGACTATCAAGAGAGAGATATGTGTGTGTGACAGTGGGAATCCCCAGCTGCTCCAGCCTTGGTGGGCAGGTTACCAACATTTGTGCTAGTGTGCTGTAGTAGGTGGACTAGCTCAGAGTTGCGCAAATTGGCCCGGACACCACTATCATTTTAAAAAAATTGTGATAGTGTGTTCTGTTACATATGTGCTGTCCTGCAGACTGAAATGAGGATACTCAATTTAATTGACAATAGATTGAGATGAATCCAAAGAGCTGTTCTGGTCTCGTTTCCACTGATTTTGGGAACGGGGAAGGTAAGGCAAAAGAGAGCAGAAGTATAAGAAGTGGGTAAATTGAAGAGGAAAGGGAAATTAAAATTTGTAGGCCCAAAAGGAAATTATATCCCCATGTTCCCTCCTCTTCCTACTGCTAACACCAAATGACGAAATGGAAAGATCAGTACTTTTCCTCTGCCTTTTCCTTATCTTGACTAGTTTTCCAAGTATTAAAGTTTTTGTTGCCTCCCCAAATGCTGAAGATAGTTACCCATCATAAAATGGTTTCTCGGAAAATTTCTCAACTCATCCATTACGTGGATTTGAAATTAGGAAAATTGGAATTCAGAGCAAGAACTTTGAAAGAGGGTCTTGTTGTCCATGGAGAAGCCCAACAGTTTGGTGAAGAGGAAATTTCCCTATGGTTTCCTCAGATTGTCATTTTAATTTCTTTGGTAGGATGTATTGAAAACAACCTCTCTACCGCATAAAGGTAAGGGTAAAATCCGCGTACACCCTAACCTGCCCAAACCCCACTTGTGGGATTACACTGGGTATGTTGTTGTTGTTAATGTCTAAGGGATTGCTGGTAAGTGACTAATCTTCGGATTAGGAGTGGAAAACGGACGGATTGAGTCGGATATGGACAAGTCGAAAACGAGTTAAACAAAAATGGATAAAATACCTGACCAGTCATATTTAACACGAATAAAAAATAGGTTACTCACTGG
This sequence comes from Solanum okadae, assembly GCA_036553675.1. Lineage (NCBI taxonomy): Eukaryota > Viridiplantae > Streptophyta > Magnoliopsida > Solanales > Solanaceae > Solanum > Solanum okadae. The sequence goes on from CM071686.1 coordinate 56,013,922, forward strand.
ATAATATGGACATCCTTATTGTCCATATTATCATTGTGGAAGCCCCCAAGGCCTAGCTCAAGTGGCAAAAGGTGGAGGATTTGTGGCTTACGTCACAGGTTCAAGCCCCACACCATGCAAAGCGAAGCCTGGTATTTAAGTGGAGAAGGGTAGAGAGGCGGGCCCATTATCCACTGAGTTTAGAAGGCTGTGATTGGTCCGAAGGGCGGGTCACAGACAAATTTCTCGGTTATCAAAAAGAATAAAAAAATATTATCATTGTGGAATATGGTGGGTCTAATTACCCAACCAAAGCTGATCAAAATTATCATTATCATAGTATCAAGACAATACCTACTATATCATAGAACCAAGAGAGCTCATTTTACTAGTTTTATGTACTGTGTGGCTACTCTACCGCATTATTTTGTTGGGGAACCAAGAGAATATCAACTATTCCCTTTGAACAATCCAACAATATTAATATGCTTATAGTTCAGTTATTATGTCAAACCACATTCACAAATTTCCAAGGAAATGAATTTAGCAAGGCATTGTGTTTCCTGGCAAATAAATGCTAAACAATATTTATAACCTGCTTTTTTCCTTTCTTTCTAAATTCTAGGAAATAACATAATACTATATGACTGTAGCTTATGTTAAAAAAAAAGTATATGCTGTAGCCTGTAGTTTTTATCTATTTTGCCCATTAAATTACCATACTTTAAGTGGATAATATGGGTTGACTCATATTTACTCTTTTTTTAAAAAAAACATCAGGTATCCAACCCATTTAAAATGGGTTGGGTTGGATGGATAACCATAGATATTACCCATTTTGCCATCCCTACTTCGGATAGATGAACCCAGATTGGACTGTAACAGTGATAGAACATTTTAAAAAGATTTTAGTTTCATCAGATCGAATAGGAAGAAGAACAAAACATTAATTTCATGTCAGTCTCTATGCTAACTTGCCAGTGCTGCTGGGTGACATAGAAGTTCTGTATTTTACTTTCTTTGCCTGGAAATTCTTTCAAATTTCACCACCTTCATTGACTCGTTAATCAAACCATCCATTATCCTCATAGTACTTCATCACAAGGAATCTAGTGGCCAACTGGCATTGGATCTTTTATGTTTTATTCTCTTGTTTTGTGCCCATTTCCTGAGAGTGCTTTTTCTTTCATAAAAGCTTACAGGAGGCTTCATAGTCCATGCACAAACAAGGTAAAAGAGTTTTCTAAGACTGTAGACGTGGTCAGTGAGGATTCATATAGCCGAATCCAACTTGTTTGGGATTTACACAGTTGTTGTCGATGTTATTGTATGTGATTGTGACTTTACCATATGATCACCCCTTTCTGTCGTTGATATAGCACTTTTTGTTCCTTATAGAAAATGTAACACTTCTTGTTGTTTTTGCAAAGCAGAAATCAAGGAAATGCTATCTATCGTGTTGCGTGACTTACGCTTTGGTTCAGCAGTAGTCCACCAGGTGATATTATGTTGCTGAACTTTTTAGGCATTATTAAGTGATTGTATGCACACAAGTTGGACCTAAACCTTCATTATTATTAACCTGTTCATAAAATTTTCCAACTACCAACATACATGACAGCATGACTTTGAAATATATAGATTGCTTCATTCTATTTTTATGAAGATCTGATAATTGCTTGCCCCATGTTTCTAATCAACAATAATACCAATAAAACTTGTGTGTATGGTATGTATTTGTTAAGCAGTGCCATTTAGAGCTATAATCATAGAAGACCTTACATATTACTACCCTCATTGCAAGTTTCTTGATAGACTTGCTGCACTTTCTAAAAGGGGATCACGTTTAGTTTTCTAGAAATTTTAAGCTACTTCTTGAAAGTTGGTTTTAGGCTATTTGATGTAGATCAAAGTTGATACATTTCATTTTCATTTACTTAAGGAAAATAGGAAGATATATCTTGTACACCATTACGTTTAGCAATAATTTGCCCAACGATGGGCCCACTTTCTTTCTTATGGAGCACCTACTTCTTGATGAAATGAAAAAAGAAGGGTCAGAATATATTAGAAACACTTATTTATTTGAAGTTGGGCATAGTGGGAGGAGGTGTGGGACGGTGTACTTTTTAAATTAATAATTCTGCTCCCCAAAATCCTATGTTTAGGGTGTCTCATCAATGTTTTGTTTTCCCCTTCCTAGTTGGCTCTTATGATAATCCAAGATCTAAATTATTTACTCCCCTCGGTTGCAGTTCCTGTGACAATTTTTACTTCGTTTAAAAAAAACCCGAGAGTTTTCTAAGTTTGGAAATATTAACACAAACCTTCTATTTTATCCTTAATGACAAACTTTTATAGTGACACAAATGTTATGGCATGTTTAATGCTACAAGCTTTAAAAGTCTCCCTTCCTTTCTTGATCTTTGTGCCATTAGTTACCTTAGGAGGGCTAAGGAAGAAACATTCAGGATGTTAAGAAGTTTGCTGAAATAGGAAAACTTTACTCTTGAATATGCAATTGCCTGTTCTTGGAAATGCAGATGACTGAAAACAACTAACTGGAAGTGCTAACTGTACCATGTAATCAAACAGTAAGGATGAAAATGTGTGAAATCCTCTTTGTTACTCATGTTCTGTTTGAATTGGTTAAACCAGGAAGGTCTTGCTGCAGTTTTTGGAAATGGTTTATCAACAGCATGCATTGTCAACATAGGAGCTCAAGTGACATCTGTTATCTGTGTTGAGGTATGGTGGCTTTATTTCTACCTTCTATATGGTTGGAAAGTTACAATTAAGCCCCTTTTCTGTTACAGCTTTGTTTATAGCACTCCAGCATTAGAAATGGGATCCGGGATAAGGATTCTGGTAACGTTGATACTGGCATACTGCAAGGGTTTTTCCTTGTGTGTTGCGGAAGTGGGTGGTGGTTATAACTGGACATGAATCATGATAACGTTCCGAAAGTAATTCATGTTACTAAGGCATCACTCTTCACAGACTCACAGTAATGGTATCTTTCCTCTTTATTTCTTAAATAGATTTTCCGAACGGCTCTCGCCACCTATTATGACAGGCCATGAATCATGATTAGTACATCCAGTACCATCAGTGCTATTGATGCACACCCAAGTATAACAAAACTTCTCATTACCCATAGTCTCAATACTAGGTTAAAATTATACAAGAAAATTGGGATTCTGAGAGTGCTATTCTATCATTGGCGTGACATCTTTCATTGTCATTACTTCACTGTGATTACTGCTTCAGCATGAATCCTGTGCCTTAACTCTTAAGCAAGAATATCAGGGCAACTGCCCCTTGGTCTCCCCAATTGCTCTGTCAATGCCTTGTTATCTATGTAGATGACCTACAGTCTATACATCTGCTGTTACATAAATCTGGAAGCAGAGAGAATTCTGTGATATTTTTATGCTTTTTAACAAGAACATCTGAAATTGCTATTTGACCTTTATGCTGATCCTCCATGTGTTCATATGCTAATGGTTGATGCTATTGGACAGGATGGAGTGGTTCTACCCACAACACAGATATCTTTACGGTTTGGTGGAGAGGTGAGCATTCAGTAAAAAGTATGGATTTTACTTTGCAGAGTGAAAAAGTCGAGAAACTCAATTTTTTTTATTTTTTTATTTTTTTTTATGCTTTGCTTATACTAGAGGTTATTTTCATTTTTATTTCTTGGAGATGCCATCTGAGTTTCTTTTTTAAGTAGGGTGAGACATATAATAAACTGGGAACTTGTTTAATCGGATGTTTCTATTGAATAGTTTTGCTGTCAATAGGCTGCTTATGCTTGACAACTCAAGTGGGATTTGCATAGAGAAACTGAAATGTCTTATCCTTGTTCAATTAGTCAATCACTTATGCCTTAATGCCAACTAATTAGTTCCGACTTTATGAATCCCTTATATCCATTCCTCTCTCTTTAGACCCTTCTATTCCAAACTAAATTACTTTTCTTGTAAGGCAAATTAAGGGTTCTCAAACCTAGAAATTTTCTAAATCTCACACTTACTGTTTGATATAAATGTAGCAACAACAACGAAAGAATCTCAACTGATTTTTCTCTAAATTTCACTTTGTTAGGTATTTTTCTATCGCATAATTGCACCCCTACTAATCTTCCTTTTCAACCATCTCATTGTAATTCTGTGTTACATTGTTATTTATCATGCCATTCTCGTAGAATATTGAGTCTGGATATCTGAATTATTTGCATTTGAGTATCACAGTCTCGTCTGATCTCACTTCACCTTCAGTGTTATTATAAGGTTTAAAATGCAACGCATTGTATTTTGTCTATTTCTACATATTCTAAATCTTTTAGTCTCCAAATTGCTTCTCCATAGTTGATAGTTCCAAATTTTGGTTGGCTGCTTTGCTAGTTTCATCTATTAATACAATATCATCTGCAAATAGCATGTACCAAAACCTTATTATATGTGTTTTTGTTAAGTCATCCATAATTAGGGTAATTAAGTACGGGCTCAACTCTCAAGGCAGATCTCTAGTGTAAACTCAGAGTCATGACTCCTTTGTTTCTCCTTTCGCAGTTCTAACATTTGTAACTGCTCTTTCATACATGTCCTTTGTGAGATATTAATATTTTATGTGTTTTTTTCTTCTCATACACCCACCCAAAAGACTTTTCCTGACACTCTATCATACCCTTTTCTAGGTCAATTCTATATCATTTCCCTCTCCCTCTAAAGTTACTTCTATCTTAGATCTATTGCTGGTGAATCCAAACTGGTTTCACCTTTGTAATATCCCCAAGTCTATATTCTATAACTTTATTCCAAAGATCTATCATATGATGCAAAGTTCAATATTATGATAATTAGCACAAACTTAACTATCCCTTGTTCTTATATGCTGGAACAAACTTTTCTTCTCCTTGTCTTTATAATTTATAAATGATGCAAAGCTCTAGGGAATTTTTGGAAAAACCTGGGGTCTCTGTGTCTTCAAGTGTTGATACATAATAGAATTAAATAATTAAAAATGTGCTCTCATTAATGGCTTAAGCTTTTAGATGAGATGATTACACATTTCAGCGTCAAGCTTGAAGCAATTTATTAAGTTCTCGGCTTCTCCTTTAGTCTTTCCTCAATGATTTTTAATTGTCTTTCGTCTTTCTTAGCCAACCTATCTGTCATTTTAAAAATAATAATAATTCTAACAGGATATATCAAGATGCCTTCTCTGGACTCAGAGACATCATCAAACATGGCCACCTATTCGGACTGATGCCCTGTCAAAGCCTGTAGATTTGCTGATGCTTAACAGACTTAAGGAGTCCTACTGTCAGATCAAAGTGAGTTCCCTAATATGTAGAAAAATACAAATTGAAGGTTTTTAACATTTATATGCTAGAAACACGTATAGCCCATTACTGGATATTCCTCAGTTTGGTAATCAATATATGAAGCTGGGAATGTATATCCAATGTGTCCTTGGGATGAATAGAGACAATTATTGGATAATGTTCAGTCTATTTGTTTGATTTATCACTTTCTATTGTAATCTACCACACTGTTTATAATAACTCTTGATCAATATGATGCATCCTTACATGAACACCTAAATGCATGTTTAATTTATTCCACTGTCCAGGAGGGGGAAGTAGAAGCTGTTGCTATGGTAGATTCATATGAAGATGGAATGCAACCTGGATCTCATAAGACTAGGCTGACTGCTCTTAATGTATACCTCTTAACCTCAAAATCTTCTTGTATTTATTTTGCTTTTGTTAATGCCATTTGCTTAACTTTCACATTCTAACTCTTCGAAGATAAATTCTGCTTATGCCTCATAATTTTCTGGGGCAACATTTTCAATGCAATATATCACAAGGTTACTGCTTACAAGGGAGTGCAGCTAGTGTTTTTTGTCATGGTTTGACAACTTGAATTGTCTAATCCAGAAAAGTTATTTATTAATCATAATTCAATGAAAATCCAAAATTAAATCATGACATGCTTTTGCAATTGAAGCTGAGATATCACGTGAGCAATTGTGACATGATTTTGCTGTTGAACATGAGATCCCATGTTAACAATTAGCCAATTTTTTTACAGTATCAAGTTCCATCTGTATTTCAAAAGAAAGAGGCAGATTTGGTACTTGCTGATAAAGATGAAACCTTGAATTGACAAGGGTTGATATTAGTGCCTGATAGTTTGCTAATACAGGTTCCCCCAATGGGTTTATTTTACCCAATGCTTTTGGTTCCAGATGTCTATCCTCCGCCACCCCGCTCTTGGTAAGTTAAGTATATATGATGTCACTAAATCCTTTCTCCCTCCGTCTGTGCTCAGTTATTGCATCTAAATAGGTTTAACGATTATGATGATATGCTTGAGGACACATGGCACATGGACTTCCCTGGTGGTGGTGCATATCCGATGTGGGAGAGCTACCCAGTTTTCCAAACAAAGCCAAAGAAAGAAGATATTATTGGACTTGCTGAAGCTATTACAAAGAGCATTCTTTTGACAGGTGATAATAGTAATCTATTCTAGAATGTGGTAGACTTTGGATATACTCTTTCTGAGCCTTGTTTCTTACAATTGACAGGGCGTATTGAGCTACAGAGAAAGTTGTTTTGCAGCATGCAACTGGTTAGTTGTTTAAGGCATTTAACCTATAGTTATTGTCATGTGGTTTGAAGCGTGATATTTTTCAACTCTTCAGATTGGTGGAGCTGCATTGATTTATGGTCTCATTCCTGCTGTGGAGGAAAGGTTTGTTTCAAGTCTAGTTTTGCCTGAATTTAAACAGAAAAAGAAAACAATGCCCCTGTTGCTAGAAGTTGGACATAATTATATATACATATCATCAATGAATATTCCACTCTCTGTTTAGAAGATTTTTAAAGCATAATTAGGCGACTGCATTTTGGCATGTTATCAGGGAAGTGCTAATAAGTAGAATGTTCAAAATTTTCTAAGCTATAGAAATGGTTTAGGAGATCAGTATGCTTTGATGTTTTTTGTTTCTAACAAAATAGTATGCTTTTATGCTAACTGCTCACTTTCGTATCCAGAGTTTTACATGCAATCCCTTCACATGAAGCAATTGACACTGTGGAGGTAAGTTTTGAGCTTTTGATTTCTTTCTATTCTAGTTGTTATGTCGTTCTTCAATATGCATTTGCAGACAATCTTGTGTACCTTATATCTTCTCTTTGCCAGATGCATAATCCGGCTTCTTAATTTAATCAAATAAATTTATATCAGTCCTGCCCCATTACCATCCTAAGGTTTCATTATATGTTTGGCCTTCTCAAATATTAAATATATCCTTCAGATGCTTAGATTGTTTTCAGCATGCTGAAGACCATAAAAGGGGAAAACAAATTGAAAAGGGAAAGGAGAATCCAAAAATAAATATATGAGAGTTCCTTGGTATTCCTTAGGAAACATACACGTCTTTTGCTCTCACTTGTTGATGAGTACAAATTAGTTGATAAGCATCACATACTAATAATGCCTTTTAAGTATGAAAAATTATTTTATAAATAAGTAATTATGTGTTGGAGGGGGCATATCGGTTGAAGTGGATTCTTCTTTTGATCAATCCTTATGTACAAAAGCCCCAAATTCTTACTGCTCTATGGCTATATTGAGTCTAAAACATCAATTATAGAGACAGTATCATTTGAGTATAACTGATTACACCAAAAACATAATAGCAAAATGCAGTTGAGCTTCACTTTCTGCACACTGTTTTCTATTCTCTCAAAACACCTAGAGTTCCTCTCTTTCCATATTGCCCACCATATTGAAGCAGGGATAAGTCGTCTCCATCTGCCTCTGTCTTTTGCCAGTACTCCTGCTTCCTCCCAGCTCTTTAAAGCCTCAGAAACTTTCCCAGGCATTGTCCAGGAGATGCCTTTGTGACTCAAAAAAATCCTCCATAATTGTTGAGTGTACTTGCAGTGTAGAAACAGATGATTCACATTCTCTAAAGTCTCCCCACAGAGAAAGCATCTAGAGCATAAGGTTATCCCTCTCTTCATGACATTGTCTTGAGTAAGAGCTGCTTCCTTGGCCAACAACCAGACAAAGCAAGATACTTTGTAGGGTATTCTACTTTTCCATATTTGTTTCCATGGCCAATTTTTAATTTGTTGGTTTGTCTGATCCATTAGCTTATAAGCTCTATTAACTTTGTATACTCCTCTATTGTTAATTCTAATTGATTCAACTACAAATTAACTTATGTATCAATTTACTCTAAATTGATTTGATAGGATTGTTTTTAATAAATGTAAATTATTTTGTGATAAATGCAATAGACCTAAGCACAAAAGAGAGAAGAACAAATGGTGAAAATGGAATGAAGAGGGAGTTAGGTGTTTTCTATGTATTTTGAGGTTTAAAAAGTATTAGGGATTAAATAGTTGTCACGATAGAGCAATCTATTTAAGATTTATATTTGGAATGAATGGATAAAAGACAAATTCTTAAGTGTTTTTTGTTCTGTTTCGGATTCATATAGTCAACACCAACTTGCACGGATATGAAGCGTAGTGATTGTCGTTGTTGCCATTTTTTCCCTGTATGTCGATTCCTTCGTCAACTAATCCAACTTGTTGAAATACATATGTAAAATGGACCATGTGTGGGTAAATATTTGGAATGGAACTTTGAAGAATCTTTGGCTCAAATAGGTGCAATAGAAACTATTGTGTTTGGGTACCCATCCTTTTTTGGGGCCCTTACTGTCCTTGCAGACTTGCATCATTTTGTTTTCTTCTCATCTTTTATTCTCTTTTTATATAGTAAGTTGCTGTCAAGAATTTACATTTACATTTGTATGTACATATATTAGGTCTTGCAATCGAGAACAAATCCAGCATTTGTGTCGTGGAAAGGCGGAGCAGTAAGTAGACACTATTTTTATTAGAGGTTCTGCTTAGTTTCCATCACACTATTTTTTAACGTCTAAATCCTACATTCTGGTAATATGGCTTTGATACAATTTAGGGCTTTGTATTATAAGTTATTATAAGGAGGTGGTAAATAATAAGCAGCCAAGGTACCTCTCACACCACAATTATAAAAGGAATAAAAGGAGTTGATAAATAATAACTATTTATTATAGCATTACCTGAAGTGTGTTTTTGTCACAAATGAAATAAATGGCACTGAAGAGTCTGAACAGCGTAATGGGGCTGCTAATCGCATCAACTGACCTGTAAGACTCTACTACAGTGCTTAAAGAACAGTTGATGCTACAGATTATTATTGCGTTGAACCTATTTTGGTGCATAATTTATGAATAACATCTCAATTCAAGATCTTAAAGAGGGACAATCATTGTATTGTGTTGTGCTTTTTGTTTAATAATCTTAGTTCCTGAAGAATACTAAATGTACACTATTACAGTTGGTAGAATTCTTCTTTCCAATAACCACCAGCTCAATTTGAGATTGCTATATCCAGGATTGTACTTATCTTGTTGAGACGATTTTCTTTTAATGATGCATAAGGTGATACCTGTTCAACCAAATCTTGTACCATGCTTCACTTTTAAGTTTGTATGAGACTCTATAGAGTTAGTATCACTTCTATGCACTGCAGATCCTCGGAATTCTTGATATTAGTAGGGAGGCCTGGATTCATCGTGAGGACTGGATTAAAAATGGAATTCACATTGGCAGTGGGAGAAAGTACAAGGATTCATGTTATCTTCAAGCACAGGCAATGTGCTATCTGAATTCATAAGAGGTACAAATAAGTGTTGCTCTAATTTATCTATGTTCATTTTCAACTCAGGTTTTATACGTTTGCTTTTATTTTTGCTTCAGATAAGTGGGAAGGGTAAGGGATGAGTTGGGGGATTAATCTAGAACTGACGAGGGAATTGAACGGTTACGATTATTATCTTTCCTTTTCATCCTGTCAAGACATAATTCTTGTCCTTGCCTTCTGATTTCTTGTTATTGTTATAGTGCTGGACTGCTTTGGGGGGGGGGGGGGGGGGGAGAGGGGAGAGGAGCGTATGCTTTCATACTGTGGTAATTGCAGGAGAGATTTTGAGAGATCACACTGGAAAGTATAAAACCGAACTAGTTTTGGTCATCAATATTTTGTGTCATGCACGTGTATTCAGAATTGTTCAAGATGGAAGAAACATGCAAGGAGAATGTGTAGAGACATACATCTAGACAACACGATCACCATTTATACACATTATTATTTCATTTCAATCAATAAGTAAGCAGTAAATATTTTACTTATGTCGTAAATGCTTCATCTCCTCTCTGCTTCTTCTTGTTTTTTCTTCTTTTGCTCAGTTGGATGTTCTTAGAGGTGGGACAAATATGTCGAGTACACGCCCACTGGGTCATACAGTAACCTTGAAACATATGCATGCTTTCCGTAGGTCATGCAATGTTATTACTATTAACATTTCTCTTTCAATTCCTTTATTCTTCCTCTTTCTGCAGGGTTATGAGATTTGATAAAGATCGAAACTGGAGCTTGCTAGTTTATCTTGAAGACAAAAGAACTGTAAGCCTCACTCCTCCCTCTGGACTCATGTGGTAGCCCTTGTGAACGATGATTCGATAATCCTGAAACCTGAAAAATTATTCAAGAATTATCACTGAGCAAGGCCAATCTGAAGTACATCCTAATTTCTAGGAAACTTGAGTCACCGTATAGGGTTATACTAATCTTGCTATTCTAACTTATTTAAGACGATTTTATTCTCAAGCTTATGGAATTTTCATAGGGTTGGTTTGCTAGCTGACTCTCGATGTGAATAATTAACTTGGGAGGAATTTAATTAGTCAAATAAATATGATTATCGTGTTATATTCAAAAATATTAAACCATGCAGGAAGAGCCAAGCAGTCATCAAAATTCGGCGCATTGGTCAAAAACTTAACAGTTCGATGACCTTTTCGTTGGTATAAGTTATAAACATTGAGAAACATAATCTTCACATGACCCTTATTTTTAAATATGACCTTTGGTATAACCATTCTCATCGAAATGGTTGGAAACTTTGTAGTTCTTTTATATGAAAATGTTATTATTTTTCTTTCTCACCGATCAATTAAAACATTTGTGAGAATAGCTACTGAATATTTTTCCCTGGGAAAATAGTGATTCTTTTCAATAGTGTAGATACTCATCGAAGCTTTCTATTTTTACCGTATGAAGACACCACTATTTTTTTTCCCCTCACATTCAATCAAAATATCGGTGGGAATAACTACCAAACATTTTTCAGTGGTAAATTTCAATGGAAAACTAGTGATCTTTCAATAGTGATAATGATATTTGAGGGGTTAAAATAGTCATTTTACAAACGATTACTAATTTCTGTTTTATGTACTTCACACTTCAGTAACTCAGCTTTTTAATAATTTCTTATTTACTTTAGAAAATTATGAATTAATATTTTCAAAATATTAGTTGGTGCACCAAAAATAAAAATGGTTACATATTAATCCTAGCAAGGAAGTAATTAATCAAGAATCAATAAACTTCAACTTCAGTTTGATTTAATTGTTATGGAAGACATAGCTTGTCAATTATTAAAGATTAAATTGTGATATTTCAATTAGTGAAGTGTCAGGGAGCTCTAGAGTAACTGGTAAAGTTATTGTTATGTGATTATGAGGTTATGAATTCAAGTCATGGAACAACTTTCAGTAAAAATTAGAGTAAGATTACGTACAATAAACATGTACAACTCTGATTTTTTTTTTTTGGCATATTTGGTTGATCTATTGTGAATTGCTTAAAACATAAATTAAGAGAAAAAAAATAAAAGAAGAAGAAAATATGCTATAAAGATTAAAGGGTGTGGATAAATTATTTTAGTGGAGTCAAAAATGTTCTTGAAAATCTTGTAAAGTTATAAAAACTAGTGTTAGGGGTTGATTGATTCCTTCTTTTGTCTATGCTTTTGGGTTGGGTCTTTGCTTGAGTCCATTCATTTCTGTATATTCTTTTTTCTTTTTTCTTTTTTGTCAAAGGTGGTTTAACTATGACCCACCATGGACACTTTGACTAGGGCACATAAAGAATATTTATAAATTATGTTTGTTCTTAACTGATGTACTAATTAAGTGATCTTTTTGTTCCTAGATATGGTTGAATAAGTTCGAGATTAAATTTATATTTTGTTTGATCAAAGATTTCTTATCGAAGACTCTGATAGTTGAAAACGTCTTCTTCTTATTTTAATCTATTGATTCTTCGTCTTTTCTTAGCTTGACACCTACATTAAGCCCCTCTTTTTTGTTCTTGTTGTCTTGCAAAATAAATTAGTTCAACGGTTATAATTTCATAACTATAATTTCGAAATAACTTACTTAGGTAACCAAACAATCTCTGTGAAATTTTTGGTTGCATAAGGTAATATTTGGAAAAAGAATCACATTAAAGGTAATAATATATTTTGGGTACCTTTTCATATAGGAAAGCATAAAATTTAGCATTTTGCCTGCTTACAAAATATTTGTATAAAGTTAGGTTAGAATTTTTCTCATGATATGAAGTATGAAATAAGAATAATGAATTGGTAAACAGAGATTAAAATGTTCATTTTGGTTTATTATTTTTATTGCCTGCATACAAAATATTTGTATAAAGTTAGGTATGAATTTATCTCATGATATATGAATAAGAATAAAAGTAGTAGTCAACACGGATTAAAAGATCAACATTAAATTGATTTAGTAAACACGGATTAAAAGATCAAAATCAACATCATGGTTTGTATGAGTCTTATCCCGACCTTATGTGAGTAAATATCGAGAGGTTTTTTTTTATAAATTCCCAATTCAAATAAAACATAGCAAAATAAGAAAGAAAAGAGAATATTTCAGGAAAAAAACAAAATAGCACCAACAAATATTATGATACGAAAGAAAAAGAGAATAATAATAGGCTATAATAAAAATTCAAAAAAAATATACTAATACCATTGATTAGGGAAACTCTATAGCACAATTACCTATTAACCTGCTCTTGATCCCCGATCACTATATTTTTTTATCTAAAGTCGTGTCATCGGTAAGTTATATGTGTTTTAAGTAACGTCTAATCACCTCACCATATATACTTTTTTGATCTTTCTCTACCTCTCCTTAGACCCACCAAACTCAACATCTCACATCTCCAAGTAAAGCATCTAAATATGTCCTCGTCGCATATCTGAATCATGTCAGATTGAACTTCACTTTTCTTAATTTATCCTCCACAGATGCAATATCCACCTCGTTCTGAATATCTTCATAATTTCTAATCTTGTTTCGCCTAGCTAGTATACCAATAGATCCATTTCAAATCCCCATTTTCAGTGCAAGTTCTTAACTAATCGATACTAGGAATATATAACTAATCGAACAACCACTTTATTAATTCCGTAAATTGCTAATTTTACATCATTGTTCCCATATTGTTTTACAATATAATCTTTATTAGTAGTAATTTATGTATAACTTGTCTCTAAATCAAACAATCTCTTTAAATGTAATTTATATTCTCAATCTTTTTATCTACGAACTTACAGAAACTCATAACTTAAAATTATATATCCAAAAATATTCAAATTAATTTAAAATAATTACCATAAAAATGCATAATTTTAAAGTTATCTCAACACTCTTTATTGTAATATTCTATTTATTATAAAATTGCTACTCCATATTTGATTAAAAACGAAAGAGTCTCATTCATCCTACCACACTCGTGGGCAGTGGCGAATTTATGTGTAAAAATTGGGTCACCCGAACCCGTGGTCCTCCGACTAAACTCGATATATTACTTGTATAATTATTAAAGAACGTATTAAATAAACACTTGTTGAACCCGTTCTTAAAGTTGCAGGATGGTTCACTGGTTTGACAGCCAAATTTTAACACCAATGTCCTGAGTTCAATCCCAGCCAGCCACAATTCACTTCAATTTTTTTTAGTAACTAATAACACTCGTTTTTTCAAAAAAAAATAAAATGAAATTCTAAAGCAATGGTGCACCCGTTTTCTTAAAATCCTAGATTCGCCTCTGCTCATGGGCGATATCCTCGAAAGGAACGTTAAAACGATTCAAAGTTTGAAATGTGTGACAGCACAATCAGACAATGAAGATAACTCGATATCTCCGACCCAAACGTGCATTTCCCTTTTTTAAGGATTAGAAATAGCCACGTAAGTCTAATCATTGCCGTTCATTGTTACATCATTTGTCAGAAAATGTACCGATAATGATATGGTTTCACGTGCGGGTAAAAATCCATTACAATTTCTTCGAAACCTCTATTTTACGGATAAACACTTAATAATAATTAGTTAATTGTGTAATAATTTCTACTTTGTAAATCACATAGAAAAAGTAAATCGTATTACTAAGCTTCATTCTATGAGCTTATGACTGAGTAGCCAATGAGGGTTGGATTTGATCCAAGGTCTTTCACCCACTTCTCATACAGACAGAGCCGGAGTCAGAATTAAGAGTTTGAGGTTCAAAATTTTAAAACAGAAAAGAAAGGTGTTCGAACCCACAACAAATATGTGAAAAGCATTTTCACTGCTCTTCCTTACCACTAAACTGTCAATTAATTTTATTAGGGGGTTCACAAGTTAATATGCATATATATTTATTTAATTTTTTAAAACAAATACAAATTTTACGGGAAAGCTAGTGGGTTTGTCCGAACCCACGAACCCTCACCTAGCTCCACCTCTGCTCCCAGCTACTCAACTATCACTATAATAAAGACAACTTTTAACAATAATAAATATGTATATTAATAAAAGGTAAGAAAATCTTTACGATGTTAGTTAATTGTCATTAAATTTAATGTCATTATAGATTTTCCGGACAATTACCAAGAAGGATAATTTTCTCTAAAAAAAATATTTAGTTTAATTAAGCTATTGTTGTTTAATTGTAGCCGGTTAAGCGGAGTTTTTACTTTTAACTTGTAAAAGTGTTTTCACTTATTTTATGGACAAATTGGTGTAGGATTTGCCTATAATAGAAAGAGTGACGTTGGGTTAAAGGATCCAGTCAGCTATGTAACGCTTTTGACCAAGTGATGAGCTTCTTTTAAATACTATATACTATAAAAATATCAGTCTTTTTGCTTAAGCTGCTTAGACGTGAGCTCGGCTTAGAATGTCAATTAATTTTTGTCTTAATTTACGTGGCATATTTTAATTGAATATTATATCTATAAAATATAAAAGAGTATTTTATAATGTTTCAAAACTATCTTTAAGAGAAATATATTTTAATATATTTAAATTAGGATATTTATAAATCAGGACTTCTATATTTAAATTGTAACACTTCATTAATACAAACGTTAGAATAAATTGTATCACACCATTTTAATGTATGAATTTTTCAAAACTTTACGTGAACGTCAAATATTTCATTCACCAAACTACCCATTGCAATTTATATCATCTATTCATGTGCTCATGGTATCAACAAACTCATTTTTCCTATTATGCTAATATCTTTTTTGGTATACAATTTCCTACTATCCTATTTATAATATACAATGACAAGTATCCTCTTATTACGTAATTTATTCTCAAGGAATCAAATCTTTAAGGCAATAATAATATATGACATTTTCCTATAAATATTTTTAGAAGATAACCAATAAAACATTTAAGTTATAAGTCAAATTTTATCATAACAATTAAACTTAGTTTTTTAAAATATGGAATTTTAATGTTTAAATGATTATTTATTTAATTTTAGGAGAGAAGTATTGAAAACACCCCTAAATTTAACAAAAAAGTATTAGTTTTGTCCCTAAATTGTTGACAGCCTTAAAAACACTCATATACTTGACTAACTAAATTTAGATATACACGCCCGATCTGCAACATGACATAACAGGTAGTCTCAAACTCTTGTAGGAGTATAAGATTCTTAACTGAAGTCGTGAGAAGTGATAATAAAAAAACCTAAACGTGACGAGAATTTAGGGGTGTATTTCACTCATATTGTAAGATCATATGTGCATTTAAGTTCAATTAGTCAAATTAAGAGGTGTTTTTAAGGCTATAAATAATTTGAGAATGAAATTATATTTACACCAAATTTAGGAGTGTTTTCAATACTTCTTTCAAATTTAAATTCCATGTTTAATAAAACTTAAATTTCGAGCCAACATGATTCATAATCAAGATCTTAAGATTCCACGTTCAGTCAAATATTTTCACATAAATTGAAACGGACAAGACTCGGAGAGTAAATACTCACAGTTATCCAGCTCAAAGCCGAGCTGTGCAACATAAATATTCTGGCTCTTTCTTTGACCTTTGACTGAAAGTCTGCCACGTGTCCTCCACATGCCCCCTATATAAACCCCCAAATCTCTTCTTCTCCACCGCATTCACATTTCCCCTCTTTCGAGCCCTAATTTCTCTCTCCCCAAATACAAATCTCCGATCCAATTATGTCAATCAACCACCGGACTTCCACCGGAGACCGCCGGAATCCTAGCCGGTTACAGCGTCGAGCACCGGCATCGATTCAAATCAACCGACCGACCGATTGGAATGTCGCTATACCGCTTTTATCGCCGTTGATTACTTCTCCGGCTTCTCCTGATGCCGGAAATCTGAAATCGGTGATTAATCGTCTCTCTAATTCTAACTCTAATTCAAGTAATAGTAAGAAAGAGGAGGTGAAGAAAGAGTTACCGGTGTTTAAGAAATGGCAACATCCAGCGGCGCCGTTTTGTCATGAACCGGCGCCGTTGATTCAGTTTTTGTGTACAGGAACCGCCGTTGATAGACGGTGAAATTTATCATAGATCTAAAAAAAATGTTAGATTTTAATTTTAAAAGTATAGATTAGATCTCTGATTGAAGCTTTTTATTAACAAATTGTTGATAGGTTTTTCTATTAGGATGCAGAATTTGTATAATTAGATTATTAACAAAGTTATGAAAACTGATTAAGGAAAAAATATCTCTCTTTATTTCTTTGTTTCCATTAATTACTTTGATGAGATGACAATGTGAAAGTGTAAAATACAGCTGGCACTTTTTTTGTGCTTTATAATAAATTAAATGACAATGTTTGTTTGACCAATCGGATTGTCGTGGAGTGGTAAGTGTCTCGAGAAATTGCACATTTGTTGGTTTGAGGTTACTCGATATGGAGTTGTCTTTGTTACGAATTAGTTGGTTCAGTCTCCTCTTGGAGTTGTTTTTGTTAGAAAATAAAAATATTTAATATGAATTTAAATTTAATTGAATTTTAATACGGGCACCAAAGGCCTATGGGATTTTAGATTCAATAGTTAGGAGTAATTTCTTTTCCATAACGCTTGAATATAGAAAATAAATTCGATACAATTCAATATAATTTAAGAAATGATCAAATTTGAAAATTATTTCTTTTTGGAATTTATAAATATTCTCATTTTTTCTTCTTTTTTTTCTTTTTGAATTGAATATATACATGAATAGGGGGCTCCCTTTGATTTTTTTTTATTTTTTGGAAGGGACAAATATACACTTACCGTATTTAATTTTTAGAAATTTTATATCTGAACTATCGGTTTGGTATACATTTTAAGTGTGTTTCGATAAAAAAATTGACGTTAATTCAGGTAGAAAGCTCACACATCTAAAGCTTATGTATTTAACTACAACACTTAATAGGCAAGTATAGAATGCATACATCTAATAGTTCATGTATATAACAACACCTGATAATCAAGTATGAAACTCAAAAAAATGAGATTCCACATGTGTTTAACTCTATATAGTTAAGTCTGAAACTCAAAAAAAGGAGATATTCCAGATGTGTTTAGCTCTATATAGTTAAGTCTGAAACTCAAGAAAATGAGATATTTTAAATGTGTTTTTTGACTCGTGATTACTTTATTTTTTTTCCTTTTTTTGTGATGAAAGGGATAGAAAAAGTAGTAGTAGTAATAATACCTAGAAAACAAAAACTAAAAGGGTGTCCACTTTGGATGATTGTAAATAATGATCACATATTTGCTAACTTTTTTGCTTTTTTCCTTGCACATAAATAGTTTTTATACAAACACCTCACGTCTTATTGTTTTTGTCTATTTTTTGTTTCTTAGATACGTATCTTTTTATTATTGGTCTCTTCAATCAAACAAAATAAGCCTAGATCATCGACAACTAAGTCCACTACTTCTCCTTATTCATGCCAAATAATTGTGTCAATAGTTCACTACAATTTCAAACCTTATAATATCAAGAGTTCGAATTGAAAATCACAACTAGTTGTGGATTTTTAATATGAAATTTATTTTAAAGAAGTAAATAAAAAGGAATATTCCGAAGCATATAACTATAATGAAATATACAATATTTATC
This sequence comes from Solanum okadae, assembly GCA_036553675.1. Taxonomy (NCBI): domain Eukaryota; kingdom Viridiplantae; phylum Streptophyta; class Magnoliopsida; order Solanales; family Solanaceae; genus Solanum; species Solanum okadae. The sequence continues at coordinate 56,032,283 of CM071686.1, forward strand.
GAATTTGATAAAGAGTTTGAAAGAAATGGTGTTTGTCATTTATTTTGATGATTTTTAAAATTGAGAGATTTATAAATTGATGAATCGAGATCATAATTTATATAATATAAATAATTTAATAGGGGCAAGAATTTCCCTAAACCTCTTGTTGGGATAAGCATAAAACAAAGTAAATTTACTTCTATTTTACATGTTTATACAGACAAATTCAGAATTTTAATGTATATTAATTCAGAATTAACCAATAATATATGTTAAACATAAATGATAATGCAATATAATAACCATACTATTTATATTGCATTCAAACTAGATGATGTAATATAAATTATAATAATACTATATATATTACATCTAGTTTGAATGCAATATAAAATAACCTATTATAACATATATAATTAACAAGGTGGTATAAACTAGTACCTAATTTTTTCAAGTTTTAATATTGAATTTGAAAAAAATAAATTATATAATAAGGATGATGAGGTAATACACTAATTGAATAGCCAAACATTCTAATTAAGTGTAGGCTGTTGCATACATAGACCGGCCAAACCTATTATATTAGTAGTTGTATTTGATTATTTTATTAGATGGTATACTTTGAGTTGTTTGGTTTGATTTTGAATTTGAATGGTCTATAAATAAGAAACACAATCCATGTACAACATGATTTTCTTTTATTTATTCATTCATATATATATAATATAATAATCCATTCAACGTCGATACACTAGAAAAGTATTAGATGCCAACTTCATGAAATATTACTTTTATTGTTTTGGTTGACAAATGAATTCCTAATTTATATATATTTTTAAGTGCGTTCACATAAGGTTAATCTCGCTTGGTGTAAGACTTAAGTCTCATGTGATGAGTTTGGTCGAGAATGCATGCACAAAATTTTGAACTTAAATTTTTTTATTTGAAAAATCACTTGTTCAATTAACTTGATCGGTGAAATATTACTACTAGAGTATTATTATAGGAGTACTAACTTTTTTTAGAATACACTTGATAACATTTTGGTAGTATAATTGTGTGGTTTTGACTTATATATCTTTTGGGAAAGGTTTTAGGTCTATCGCTTCGCTGGCCCACGATATGCATTTTTAAAAATAATATAAATTTTAATTATTAATAATCTTATAGTGTTAAGAGCTTATATTTGATGAAATTCAGATACATGCCAAAATATCCCAATACATCGTGTTCTGATTTCATATTCATCCATCAACGTCTTGATACTTCGCATCTTGGTTTGGGATACATCACTCAACGTCCCAATACATCGCGTAAAGCTATGTATCCAATCGATACATCGCGTAAAGTGATGTGTATCAGACTGATACACCGCATAAAGTGATCTATCCGACCGATCCATCGCATAAAGTGATTATCCGATCGATACATCGCATAAAGTGATGTATCCGACCGATGCATCACGTATAGTGATGTATCTATCCGATTTTTGTAAATTTTTTAAATGATAAGAAATTTTAGAGAATATGATAAAATAAGTTATGTATTTTAGGGAAATTTTTTCATTTAAAATTGACATTGTAAACCCATTGTAGATATTGAGTAATTTTACCCACAAAAAATAAGTCAGTAATTGAATTAATAATTACTTCCTCCGTCCCTTTTTATATGTCACATTTTTACTTTGCACTTGCATTAAGAAATGATGTAACTTTACCCTTATTTAGTGTTTTCTTAAGTCAACTTTATAATAAATGATATTGAATACATTTTCAAGATTAATTAACTACTCTATCAAGGGTATAATAGGCAAAATATGGTAATTTATGCATAAATTTTATAAAATGACAAGTATTGTGGTCCAACTATTTATAGAAAGAGATGACATATAAAAAAGGACGAAGAAAATATTATTAACATACGTTAAAATTATTCAAGATCTACAAATAAAATGACAATTTTACTGCTACCTTATCGGTAAGATTGTGAAGGATTCAATTTTCATTTATAATTTTGTTATTACTCATGCCATATAGGTGAAATTAATGAGTAGTTAATAAGAAATAGTAATTCCATAACAAGTTATAGTGAAATGGATTAAATTCCTTCATTTTTAACTAGAGTCTAGTTAGAGGCCTCGGGTTTAAAGTATGAGAATGAATTTTTTTTTGATAGGAAGTACTCCTTTTAGTAGGTCTTAGACGAAGCAAATTCAAACTAATTATGGTTCTCAGATCAGTATTAGATATATATAATAATAAATATTATAAGAATATGTTTCTCTGCGACACATATAATTAGGGATGAATATAACACATTAACATGTCGTAGTATCAAGTTCATATGAATCCAAAAGAGTAGTCTAACATGTCGTCTGTCTTGTAATTCTTGGGAAAATTAATTAATTTGGCAATCCAATCTGTTGAACTAACAAAAGAACGTCAACTTAAACAAAGAAAATTAGATTTTAAAGTGTCAAACATGTTGACATTAATTGTCAGCTTCCTTATCAATTACATAAGTTTTTTGTTAATTATAATTTGGTATAATTAGGTTATTGTTTGTCGTCGTACCTCATTGTTCTTTGATGATAACTAAGTATGGGGTAAATTTGGCATTTTTAAATTACTACACATCAATATATATATATAAGTTGTGGTGGTGAGAAATTATTTGAAATAGAGAGTAAAACAATTCAGAATTCCAGAAGCTAATCTAAAATCACCTACTTTAATTGATAAGCATAGCTTTTATAGCTATTTTATTTGTCTGAAGTTTTATAAATAAAAATGAATTAACGGATATGAAGCAAGACCTCTTTTCTCCCATCCCATCTCAAAAATAATTGAAGAGAGTGATCTCTAATCATCAAAATTGACATAAAAAGAAGTAAGAATGAATAAATACCACATAAATTGAGGACTATGTGAAACTTCAAACATGTATGAAATGGTATAAAGATGGATTAAACTGGACATATGTACAATATAACAAAATGATACAAATATACATTTAATCTTGTGGTTTTAAACTTGTCAAGTGGAAAGTTAAGATTAAAAAAATAGAGAGAATCTTTTTATAACATACTATAAAGGAAAGTAAGACACACAAACTGAAGCGGAGAAAATATATTTTTGTTGAACTTAACTTAAATGGGATCAAATTATAAACATTGACACAAAAATATCCTATATAGTCACTCATACTATAGTAATAAAAGGGGTTTGTTGTACCCATCCTCCACCTCTAACTTAATTGTGAGTTAGAAATTTTAAATTACTAAAAAAACAAAAAAGATAAAAACTTCTAGGCAGGGATTTAAAATATCCGTCTATGTTGTTTCTTTTTTGGAAAAATTATAAAATATGGCAAACATTAATATACATTTAAAATAAATAGCTACTGTTTATTTTTTTATGTTATATGGATATAACTACACAATAAATATCAAAGTTAATTATATATAAATAATCAGAAAAATTATTAATATTAAATAGGAAAGTTATTATTACACACCTAATTGATTATGTCTAGGCATGTTTTATGTGATTGGTTCCCATGTTTACCCTCATTAATACTTTCTCTTTCATCAATCTTCCTATATCACAAAATTTCTGTATTTTTCTTCCAATTTTAGATCTTTTTGATGATTCTAGGAGCAATTTTTGTAATTTGAATTCATCAGATATCGCTTAATTGATTTTCTCCTCGTTTTTATGAAGATCATAATTGTATACATATATATTGCATCTATTTTTATAGGCTTTCGATTGAAGAATTATTTGTTTCTACATTACAATGGCTATAGTTATAAAAAAAAGAAGTAATACAAGCTAAGAAGAACACGAGCAAAAAGAGATTGAGGTTTGTGTGATTGTCAAATTTGTATATAGTAGAATAGTTATATACATAGATACTTGTATTCTAATACTAACACAAGTTGAAATGGTGATTTGTGAATACAAGTATATTTGGATACATAAGTAATCTATCGAATTTGAAAGGTTAGTTAGGCAATACAAGTATAATTGGATACACCAATACTATATTTTTATAAACAAATACATGAGTCAACACCAAGCCTCAAGTATTATAAGAAAAACTTGACCAAAAAGAGATTGACGTTTGTTGGTTTTTTTCATTTTTTTATACAACCGAATACTTGCACACTTTTGCTACCTACACATTCTATTATTTTCCATTTTTTTTTGTTTTGTATTGTCAAATATATCCATTTTTTGTTTAACAACAATGTATTCATATGTATACTATATTGGTGTATTCATTTTTTGTTTGACAACAATGTATTCATTTTTCAAATTATCGTGTTCATATGCTAAATTGTTATACTTTATCTTGTTTAATATATCAATACATTAAGTTTTTACAAATACTTGTATCCTTGATATATTAATACTTTAAATTTTTATTTTATAAATAAAGATACTAATTTGAATTTGTACAATTAATATAGTTTTCTTATTTAGTTCATTGTAATTAAAACTGTATCAGTGTATAAATAGAAAAATAAAAAACATATACCATAATATAGCTAGAAAAAGAGTTAAATTGTAGTCATTTTTTTATAAATACCATACTTATAGGAGAAAATGATCAAAATGGATTAATGTATGACTTTGATTCCATTTGGTCCTTAATGTATGGACTTGATGGAAATGGTCCTTTATGTATCATAAATTGTGATCAATTTGGTCCTTAACCCTAAAATTAATATTTTATTTTATTTTGCCTTCAAAATACACGGAATATGTAAAAGATGCGCTCGTTCAAGACTTTCCTTCCCCTGTTTCCAAAAATTCCAAAATGGCACATCTTATTTTTTTTAACCAAAAGGGCAAAATCGCTCCTGACGAAGCGATTTTCTTCTGACAAAATTGACGTTGTTACTCCTTTAAAAAACATAAAAATCGCTGCCGGTCCAAAAAAAAGTTTCTTTTTTCTTTAAAATCGCTGCAGTGATTTTTATTTTTTTTAATAACGTTGCCCCAGCAGAGTTTAAAAAATAGAAATAGCTGCTATAGCAGCCATTTTCTTAAAAAAGTTTTAATTTTTTTTTATTAAAAATTCCCGAGGCGAGGACTGCTTAACAAATAATGGGAAATCGCTCCACGTGTAGCAATTTTAGTTAAATTTTTTTTAAAATAATCGCTGCCATTAAAATTTTAGGGTTAAGGACCAAATTGATCACAATTTATGATACATAAAGGACCATTTCCATCAAGTCCATCCATTAAGGACCAAATGGAATCAAAGCCCATACATTAAGGACCATTTTGATCATTTTCTCTACTTATAGCTATTGAACTTTAATAACCCTATAAATATAGTCATTTTTATAAGTTGCTCTTTTTTTTTTCCTTTTAAATTATGAAAACAACAGGTATGCCAAACTCGATCCAAAAAATATATGGGCTTCTACATTGTTGGACCATACATATGAGATGATAATTGGGCCATGTATTGATGGTCCTGAAGTTGACCATTTATGATGCAAATAAGCTAAAGTTTGTTCCTATTTAGGGGATAAAGAAACAATATTACATCTTTTGTGTGTAAAAATTAACACTTTAGAGTATCAAAATCAATGGATACTATATAAAATTGGACGTGTTTAAATAATCGAGTCAATAAATAATTTTTAATTTTATCCTCCTAATGTTTATAAAGCTGAAATAGTTAGGTAAGATTAACTTGTAAAAAAATAGAAACTAGTTACGAAATTTATCATTCAAATAATTCTAATCCAAAATCCTTTTTACAGTCCATTCTCTTAATTTCCCAAGCAAATTTACTTAGGAGGATCCGGGAGGACTTTCGACAATCCTTTGTTAAACAAAGAATAGTAATTATTATTTTTTATTGTTCAACAACAATAGTTATCGATCTCTAGTTTTTGATGTAATAATCCACTTATGTAAAGCTCTACTCAAGTTTGTTGAACATATTACCTTTTAGTCATTTACGGATCAAAACAAATAAAATAAGATTTAAAAATACTTTACAACTTATATAATAATTTAGGACTTCTAATAACATTGGCTCTTTTATAAATGAGTATGGAGAATATTATTAACAAATATTAAGTGAGTGAACGCAATGAAATAATCATTTGGTCCACAATTCCATATATGCATGTGGAATCCACTTAAAATGTTATTCCCTCCGTCCCAAAATATTCATTCTGGTTTGCTTTTCAAAATCAAACTACATGAATTTTGATTAATTTTTTAACATGTGTTTTTTTCACTATATTAATATGAGAAGAATCACAATTTATAATCTTTTCATATAGCTTTGTAGACTAGTTAAATTTATTTCCGAGAAGCGAAACGTACCAAGTATTTTGAGACCGAGGAAGTAGTACGGAAAGTGAAACATCTCTTTCTACTTTGGGATCCACAAAAAGGACTAATCATTGGGCTTTCCAGCATAGACTAGCCTGTTATTGAAAGGCACATTTCACTCCTAAATTTTGAATTGGGCCTTCCTGCATGAACTAGTCTCTTAATTAATTAAGGAGAAACTACTTAATTACACAAATATTTCTACCATATTTACTAATTCTTTCTATAATTTAAATTTATTATATTTTATCTCACTATTTAATAATTTCATACCAGATTTCAAGTCAGATACAATTAGATACATGTTTTTTTGCTACCAAATACACTGAAATAGAGAGAGAGGAGAGCGAAAACAGGAGGAAGATGAGCAAAATTTGTCTATGTATCTCAGATACATGTGAATTACACTAAAATTAACTAATTGGAAAAAATGAACAATTTGGGATAAGACAGAACCAAGTCATGTGGACCTTTTCCTTTACATCAGTAAAAAAAAAAAAAGTTTTTAATAATGCTTTGCATTAAGTTTGCAATTTCATTTTCCCTGTAACTCAGGCAACATTTAAGAATAATGTCTCTTCTGTAGTGAAATTAAATAAACATAATTTGTGTATACAGTATGTAAATTATTAATATTATTTATTTATAATATCAAAGTAATTTAAAGATATTCTTAATATGATATTAGATTTTTCACGTTATGACCATCAAAGCGCACTGACTTCTTTTTTGTGTATGAATCTTTAATGTTATGGGCAAAAGCAACAAACCGGACTATATATAGACGGGATAAGACACTAAGCTCGACATCATGCTATTACTCTTAACATCTTTATGCTTGTCTTGGCGAACCATTGACTCAAATAACAGTTATTAAATTAGGGTAAAACAACTAAAAAATATTCTTAATATGATATGATTATAATATTTACTTTGATCAAGTCTGTATGCACGTCTTTTCACCAAAAGCCTCAAACCATTAAGAATATTATTCGACATTTCACCAGTAACTTTTTTTGCTTTTCTAATTTTCATATGAAATTTTGTTCACGTACTCTTGATTTTATTTAGTTGACGATCCAGCATTTATCGTGAATATGATAACTACTAACTAGCAAGTATATTTAGTTGAAAAGAATACTCCTGTATTTCTAATAAAGAGAAAAGGATGGACCATTACGTACTGATTTAATAAAAACTAGTAATAAATTTACCAACAACTTGGATCTTCAAACATGAATCTTTCTTATGTCTAAATCTAGCTAGGTTCCACCACTTGAATTGAAGGTCATCTTCTAGAGTTAGAAATATGTTGAAACATCTCTATCTCTATCCTATGGTCATATCATATATATGTTGAACTATAGATTTGAGTTTGGGGTGCAGTGGTGGAACTGTTTCATCCTTAAGTAGAGGTCAGGTTTGAGCCCTAGCTAGATATGGAGAAAATCTTATTGGGAGTGTCATCCCCAATGGGCTTTGTAGTTCGCGATCCATATTTAATCAGGGGCTCCAACGCGGGTTTTGGACACCGGATGGTAATCAAATATGTATATATATATGTTGAACTAAAAAGATATCCTTATTCAATGTCCGACGCTTGTATTGGTGTTTAATTAAATCATGTTCGTACGTATTGCATAATTTATTTTTGTGGAGTTGGTGTTCCCAACAAGATTGTTTCCGTTATCAGAGAATCAAACTTAAAACCTCTGATTAAAAATAAAGGAATTTCAACTATTCCACGATCGCACCCCACGACTAACGTTGGTTGAACTAACTTTTCTTTCATAGCATATAAGTCCAATTTTGGAGGTCAACTAATACAACATTCTTGCTGAATTTTCTGTGGAAAAACAATAGTTCCAAATTGTCTTTACGTATAAGTTTAAACAATTTGAGTTGCATTTTGTAACCTCTTTATTTGACAAGGACTAGTGATAATACGTGAGCATTTGGTATTCGATATTCGCCTTGATCCTGATTAATTCCGATTCGTGTTGCATAAAATCATTAAAAAAAAAGGTGTTTTCTTTTATAACTGTGATATTCGGATCAACTTTTGTACCTTGACTAGTTTCACGGATATTTGTCACCGATAACATGTACCAAACAACTCTATCCAACAAAGCTATAACAGGTACCAAGTAATAAAAAGTATTGTTATGAGGAATTTTTCTATTTGAATTGAAAGACTCAAACCCGAAACCCTACTTAAGTATACATTGAAAGCACTTTATGTTGAACTTGATTTCTAAATATGTAATTATGTGTTGGTTTAAACTTTAAATGTAGAAGTTATTGCATGATAAATCTAGAGAATTATTGATACCAAATCTTGAAATTGCCAAATTTAATGCTTTGTTAATTTTTGGCCAAATTGATAAGTGTTAGGTTTAGTTAAAAACTCATTGTCTTAATTAGTCTCTAATATTCTTTAAACATTAACAAATAATAGAACAAATTAAATTGTTTAAGGACATGGTTTTTTTTTCTTCAGTAAAAATTTTAATATAAACATTGTGATCAACATGTATACACAGTTTTCCCTTCTAAATACTTTCAACAACTATAAAATTACTATTAATTCTTCGCAATAATTGTTTAACATATTGGCAATTAATTAAACACCATAAATTTATTCAAGACACATTATTAATGGCATATTAAATAAGTTTGCCTAAATTACTCCTGTGAATTGTTGGATATATTAATTCATTACCATTTGAATTTAATAAGTTTGACTTCCTGTTGTTAAGTTATTTACTTTTGTACTTCTAAATTTAATTGAGGAAAAAAATTAAAAGCAAATGACTATATAGCTGTAATATAATTATAATTAAATTATATCAATTAAAGAAACAATAAAACGAAAAAAAAAAAAGAGAAGAGATTTATTGTGGTGTAGTAGTGAGACTGTTTCACCGTCTCGAGTTCAAACCTTGAGTATGAAATTTTTTTTGTTGGGAGTGTCACCGTGAATGGACCCCTATAGTGTGCAATCCAAATTAATCGGAGCTCCGATGTGGACTCCAGAACCGGCGTGGGAAACCAAAAAAAAAGAAGAAGCTTGTGGTAAATTATTAAAATGATCCTAATCCTAGATTACGTGCCCATGTTTCTTGCAATTAATCATGATTATAGTACCACTAAGGTGTTACGTGATCCTATTTAGCTTATGATCATGATCATAATACTTTCAAGAAACTAATAAAAAAGATAAAGTTGCTTTGTCATTTTATTTTTGGTTTTATGATAGAGACATATATAATATATAAATTTTTTTTATATATATAAACAGGGCGGAGCTAAAAATTCAAATATAAATTCAGTCAAAATCAGTATCTTTTACTCAAATAATATACTTATATTTAAATTTTTTTATCAGATTTGTGTAAATACTAAATTTAGAATTTAGGTATTAACACTTAAATTAAATCATCATTTAAAAATTTAAAGCTCATAAAATTAAAATTTTGACTCCGACTCTGTATATAAATATGATTATATGGAACTAAACTAATTTACAAAAACTTTAAAATGAAGTTAGGTTTTCTTTTAATATATAGGGGGTGGAATGGAGGCCAAACAAAACCACTCACTTTGGTGGCTCATTATCACTCCTATTTAATTTTTGAATGTTGTTTTTTTTTTTTGAAAAATTAATTACCTTTTTTAAAAAAAAAAAAAAACTTCTTTTGAAATTTTTTATGTGGGAAAAGAAAAGGGAAACGAGGGGGAAATATTTTAGCAAGAAGTAGAAACAATGGAATGCAGAATTTAATTGGTGTATGTAATTGGGAGATGCAAACAACAAACTTTAAACCAGACTTTATATATGGTGGAATATTAGAGTTAAATATGTATAAATTGTTAATTTCAGATTCAATAAATTAAATGAGTTACAATAGAATTTTAAATAAGATCATAAATTTTAAATTCTATTACCACTTTATTTTCACCACTAAGCTTTGGAGGAACTTAATTTTCTCATGGACATTATAATTCGACTAATTCTTTGGATTTTTTTTGAATTAGTCGAGTCAAATAAATTTCAAATATTAATCGAATGACTACACAAAAATAATAAGTAATATTTTTCATGTTAAGAATAGATAATGGTGATAAATTAACAATTAGTATACTTTATGATAAAATAAAACTTTCATCATCGAGAAGAAAATAAAAGGCTTTTATTAAAATTTTCGTAATATTGAGAATAAATTTGTTTATCTTGTCGTAATTCATTTGTTTTAGAAAGTGGACTCAATACTTATTTTTTCAATGATCTGCATGGAGGGTGATAACTTATGAATGACTGATATAATTCATGAAGAACTATAACTTTAAAGCTAGCTTACCAAATTCTTTGTACAAAATTATTTATTTTTCAATGATCTGCATATTACTTTTAATTAATATAATGTATTTTTTATATATATAATGGAATGTTGAATTTGGGAGATGTGATCACTCTACCGTTGATTATATTATTTATTTAATTTATTAATTAGGACTCTAAAGTCTACATTTTTAAAAACTTTTCTTTGGTTGACGAACTCCAATTTCAAAAAGTTTTTGTTTTTGGTCATTAAAAAAAGTTGTTTTTAGCTAGTCTTTATGGAGTACTTTTTATCTTTCATTTCTTCAACAAGCTAATCCATTATCTTCTCCCAAGAAAATAAATAAATTATAAAGTAATAATGTTTCATTTATAATTTTATCATTTGAGAGGATTAAGCTCAAGTTCTACCTTTTTTCTTTCAATTTTTTTTTTTTTGGAGGAAACGACCTTAGATTATGGAAAGCGGAATCAAAAGACTAGTTATTTTTTAAAAAACTTTTAAAATTATGGTGAAATATCGATTTTGCATGTGTAATTCTGCCAGTACCTCATTCGAATCAAAATAAGTTATTTTTTAAATTATTATATTTAGAATAAGTGATCTTTTTAGAATTAAAATAAGTGATTTTTTAGCTTATCGAATTTGATTCAAAATGACTGACTTTAAAAAAACAAACATGAAAGTTAAATATTTTTTCAAAATTATTATATCTAATCTAATAAAAGACAACAATTTTTTAAAAGGTCTTTCAATATTTCTTAGTTAATGTTGAGGAGAAACAAATATTATTATTTTAATTATTAAATCATGACTTTAAAAATGAATTTGTCAAAACCTTAAAATAGTCATTGTGAACAAGAGGAAATATCTTTTTAACCCTTTCTGTGGACATTTTCTACAACAACTTTCTCTTTCTTTTTTCCAATCTTGTTTACCTAAAACAGATTTGGTTTTTATTTTCTCTAATCTATCAAAAAGAAAGTTATAACAAATCCTCTGGATTTCATTTTCAACCATTACAACTTGCACAAGTATTTGCAAAAAATTTGGTGCAGTGGATGAGACTGCTCTTTTCTTAATTAAAAATTTCGGGTTTAAGTCTTGAATTTGAAAAAATCTTTGATAATAAGTACTTATCTTTGAATAATTTTACACGGCGTGAATTCAAAATAATCAGATACCAAACACCAGATAGGCCTCTCCAAAAAAATAATATTTTCTTTTTCCTCTTCTTTTCTTAATAAACCTGTGTTTGCTATGAATTAAAATATTCTTAATGAAAAATATTTTTCTGAAAAATTTGTTCTTTGAGAAAGAAAAAAAAGTATTCATCTGCCTTTTCTTTTTTTGTTGTCTGATAAGTAAATAAAAGAATATTATTTTAAAACTATTTATATACCATTAAAGAAAAATCATGGGATGCGAATCAAATTGTGAGTGACGAGATAAAGACAAATGAATTTGAAATGCTATTTATATAAATTATTTTTTCTAGTAATAAACATGTTATTTTAGAGAAAATATTTTTCAAACTATGTCGACAACTAGACGAACAGGCCAATAAAGCAAGAGCTTTAGGCCCCAACTTTTTATATCCAATGTTTGGTATCTCTATTGAATTTTTTGATTAGTTTTATTTTGAGACATGCAAAATCGATTAAAGAGGAAAACATTCTCTAGCAAAAAAAATTAATTCCGAAGCTCGGACACAAATTCTCTAGCTTAAGAAAAGATGAGACCCAAAAATTCTAAACCTTCCGTTGATATTGACTTTAGGCAACCAAACTCATTGAGCCGCCCGCCCCTATTTTCCAACCATGAGAAAATGTAAAACATATTTTTTCTTTCATACCAAACACACCTTAATTAATTTTCTACTTTTCTTTTTCTTATCCAAGAAGAATATAGAATGAATAATAAACAAGTTTCCCTCCATAAACATGTTAAACTTTTTTCTTCCTTTTTTTTTCCTTAACCGTTTTTTTCATTTTCTCAACGAATAACTTTTGTTTTTCTAGAAGAATATTAAAAGACTGTTGAAATTAGCCCCACAAACTTTTAAAATATTAAGAATTTTAATTTGATTTTTTTTTAAAAAAATGTCAATATCATGGAGAAGGTGCTTTTGTTCTTTAATTATTTAATTAAACTTAGAACTTAGATTCTACTTTTTGACATATTGTACCCCTCAATTGACAACAAAAAGTCATCAATTTAGTTAACCATTATGAAACAACCAATCAACTATATATTAGCTTTTTGATGTAACCAAGAATTAACCTAATCAATTAGTAGTATGATTTTGCCTACCTTTTATTTTTTATTTTTTATTTTTTATTTTTTATGCTTCTACTTTTCACTTCTTTTGATGAAACTTTGATATATCATATGGATTGATTATCATCATTTGATTTCAAGGTATGTTAAACAGTCTTTTTAAAAGAGCACTCACCTTTATATGGTTTGGCATTTACATAAATAAAATGGTCCAACATATGTCTATATATTAATCCATTATTTTGATCACAGGTAAAGTGATAAGTACTCTTTTATTTTAATTGAAGGTTTCAGATTCGAGCTCAGGATATAAAATCGTCTTAGATAGGAAGTGTTTCGCTCTTCAATACAAAAGTTTTCGATATAAATTAATCAGATCTCAAAATAAATATTGGACATCAGATAATTTTTTTTAAAAATAATTACATTAATCCGCTTCAAATTTCATTTAAAACATTTATGAAATATTAGAAAATAATTCTCTCATAGATCATCAACTAAATATCAAGGCTCAATTTTGTTCGAAATTAGATTTACATTCAAAAGATCAAAATTGTTCGAAAGTATATTTACAAGACTATTTTAAACTTACCCCAAGTATCAAGGATCAACTTTGTCACTTCCTCTCCACTCTTACTAAGAGATAATGCTTCATTTATCTACAACAACTACATGTCGAATGTAAATGTGAGATATGATAAATATATGTTTATCGTTATATTATATGAGATGGAGAAGTTTCTAATAGACTTCATTCATCTATTGATCTAATATATTCTAAATCTATTCCATATATGACCATTTAATTCACATTTGTGGTGGACTAAAAAGAATTATGGGACAAAAAGAACAAAACAAAAAGAAAGAAGTACACAAACAAAAGCAAATTGTGATACTAAAATGCATGAATGGAAAATTATGAGGTATCTAAAAAGACATTTAAACCAAACCCACAATATACTCAAGGTGGATAGCTAGTTGGGCAGGTTAGATCTCTTTTTGTCATTGTGTACTTTGTTTTTGAATAATGATTTTGTCTTTGTATTGAAAAATAATAATAATAATGTCAACAACTCCCACTATATATTTTTATCTTTTTGACATAATTGTTTAGTCAAGTTTCTATCTCAATATTTTGTCTTTACACCTTGTAAAATTGAACTATAACTTACCAAATCCAACTCAATAGCCCCATCTAAAAGATAATGAACTACTTTTGATGGAGATGTTATAAGTCCTTTCCATTCTATAACTAATAATATTTCATCTTTATTCTTTACCAACAAATGTGGTGTAGTGAATATGGCTGCTTAATTATTCATTAATTAATTAGATGTCTCAAGTTCGAGTCCTGATTTGTCACGATTCAAAAATGGATGTGATGGCACTCGTCTTTTCTCACCAAGACAAGTCAGCCTAAAACCCAAATATCACAAACTATGCGGAAGTAATAGTATAAAATCAACTATAGCACTTAGCAGGTGACAAGCAACAAACAACATGAACAAGTGACAACTGAAGCAAGTACGTAATCAATCACAATATCAAGCACACACACGAGGACTCATGCCTCCACACCACACTCATTTGAGAAATGAGTTCTTAGAGATTGAGTACATTCAGTTAATTCAATATGTTTTCCATTAATGCCACCGTGTCAGAACGTGACACCCGATCCTATAATACAGTGTCGGAACGTGACACCCGATCCTATAATATCGCGTCGGAACGTGACATCTAATCCTATAATACCATGTTGGAATGTGACACCCGATCCTATAATATATCGTTAATTCATTTGTCATTCTTTATCATCTTTGGAAAAATCCTAAGTACTGAACGCTCCCCCCACTCCCGAATAGGGTCCTATGCGGCGTGAATTTGGAATAGTAAGGCTCTAGTGTGGATACTGAACACTGAATAGAAAATCAAAAGGAAAAAAATATTCCATCTTTTTCATAAATCATTATATTCACTCTTTGTTTTCTTCCTAAGATGGCTATTGATCTTTCTTGCCCCAACTTTTACTCTAGAGACTTGAAATGACCACGTCATGCTCCATGGACGAAGCTAGAGTACCGAAAGGGTTCATTTGGAACGAAAAAAACTAACTATATATAAGATCAAATTTATTTTATTTTCTTATTTATAGTAGATGCTGAATCTTTATGACTTCTTTGTATGTTTACCTTTTATATTCTGCTATTATTAAGTTCATATCTTATTCCACTTTATATCGTGCTCGCTCCTATCCACTTATCCTATCCACCATAAGTGATTTTTAAAGAATTGATAGATAAAATTGCACATTGAGTCCTTTAATTACTCGACAAGGGCACCGATTTTACCTTGATAAAAAAATAGTCTATTTTGAGGTAGATCTCCCCTGACCTCCCTACTCCATAAGTGTTGACCAAAACTTTGCGCAAGACTTGGTTTTCGAATCGCCAAAATGCACAATGTAACACAAACAATATTTAGAGTAATTTAAATTTTAACCTTAATAATTATACTTTATAAGTTGAAATAAAATTTTAATTAATAATCAATACATACATGAAAACCACATATTTTAAATTAATTTGATATAAATTTTGAAATCCTTTTGGATTAATATCCAAAGGTAAATTTGGACAAGTTGTTTTAATTTGCCACTGCAAAAATAGCAGGCTTTGGTTTGTGATGCAGTGTGCCTATTTGACTTTCTAGAATAATGATTGTGATTTTTACAACACTTCTACTTACATTTTGTTCCTTTCTTCAAATTTGTGCCTACTTTGACTTTGCAAAATTTTACATGAAATTTAACTCTTTCACACTCTTCTTTTAACTCTTTCAAATTTGTGGAATCAAATACTCGTTACGTAGATAAGTTAATCATTTAAAATATATATCATAATTAATATTTTTAATTATACATATTAATCTCAATGAGAAGTAAAATTCATGCATGTTCTAATTCACATAATTAAAGGAGAAAGTATTTTTGTGTGATTAATTATTTGTATAATAGACGTTTGTGATCGATCACGCTAGGAACAATACTTTATCAAGTTCTCAATTATTACGTATCATAATTTATTGTCTAAATAAAATTTAAGGTATCGTAGACGTATCACTATAATAAAAAATTTTTAGTGGCAATAAATATAAACATTAACAAAGAGTGATAAATTCTTTACCGTCATTAGTATATTGTCATAAGATCAAATGTCGCTATAGGCTTTAAGGACATTTACAAAGAGAGTTACTTACCTCTAAAAATACATATTTAACGATAATTAAGTTATTATCGTTAATTAATTTTGACATTTTCTATGTAGAACTAGTATTCCTGTTAGCTGTGTGAAGTACCCGTTAATTAAAATAAAACGTCTTCCTTTAAAGCAAATGGAACCTACCTACGATTTAATATTTACCCACTTTTTTACATTATTTTCTTTAAACAAAATACAAATCAAATATCATTAAAGATTGTAGTGCAGTGGATGAGATTATTTTTTTCGAGCTCTAGATATCTAAAAAATATTTAGTAGATAACATTTTCCGCCAAAATGAAGGTCTACGCAACATAAATTTGAATTAATCAAGTTTCAAACAGATACAAAACAGCGGACAAGCGCTGAACGTCAATAAAAAGTACTCATTTTTCCTCCCTAGATTCTTTATAGCTGTATCTATATAATTATAGTAATGTTTGTTACTTGATATATTATTCACAATAAATTGACCATAAATAAAAAACAACTTCCATTCCTCATAATCACCACTCAAATTTGGAGCACAATTATATTTTTTCCACTAATTTTTGCTAACTAAAAATAAAACAGTATTATAGAGTAAGATAAGGAAAAATAATGAAATCTGCAAATAATAATCATACTTTTGTATCGAGTTTTTGTTCGACTCTCATTGGAAAAAAAAAAAACATTGTGGTAGACTCTGCCTATCTATAATTATCTTTTCGATGATTCTATAATGTAACACTCTCTTTGTTTTATATTTGTTATTCACTTTATCCTTTACACGTCCACTACATAATCATAAATAAAAATAACAATTTTACTATTATTTTCCGTAAGAAACTTTACAAACTTATTTGCTCTTTCATAAATAATTAGCTATAAGGGCAAAATAATAATAAAATAATTGATTATATCTTAATTTTATAAATTAACAAATAATCTGAAAAAGTTATTTACAGTATTGTGGAAAACTAATATAATAAAACGACGAGTGTATTTATTAACTTTATTAACTTCCTTATCCCCATATATTTGGAAAACATGAAAACCACTATATTAAATTTTTCCATGCGTCTATTAATGTGTACAGCTAAGGTAGTTTCAAAATTATGGTATATTATTTTATTTTTTTCCAAATAGTACTATGGTAGTAAAAACTTTTGAAATGAAAACGATAAGGCTAAGGAAGTGAATTTGGTCAAAAAATTTACACACATAAAAGGAAAAAGAAAATAAAAATAAAGTAGTAAATAAATTATATAGCCTACAAAGGTAGCATATGAATCATATTTGATTCGACCAAAAAAAGAAAAAAAGAGAATCATATTTGATTACCTTTGTTTTTTTTCTATTTAAGTTTATTTGACACCTTTCATATTTGAAAAAGAATTACAATAAAAATTTAAGTTTAATGATATATATTCTTGAGATGAAAACCACTAGATACTACAAGAACTTTAGATTTTTTTTACCCCTCTACGCAAAGTGAGGAATATTTACTGTCCGAACAATTCTCTCTTATCGGAATATTTCAAATTATGTTATGTTGTTTTTGTTCTCGTATCATACCCTTTTAAAAAAGATTCATTTAAACAAAGTGATATAATTTTTGAAAATAATTAACTTTATATTTCATAATTTATTTTTTATAGTAAAAACTGTCAATAATTTAAAATTTCTTTATTATAAATTTTACGGCATTTTTAAAAATATAAATTTTCATTTCTTAGTTAAATTTCGCTATGATTCAATTGTGTTATATTACTTTTTTCCACTTGTTCTCAAGTGTTTATTACATAAATTAGTTAACTATTTAAATTGTATCATCTTCTTTTAATCATACATATTCACCCCAAAAAGTTATAAAATTCTAGACATTTT
Source organism: Solanum okadae (assembly GCA_036553675.1). Lineage (NCBI taxonomy): Eukaryota > Viridiplantae > Streptophyta > Magnoliopsida > Solanales > Solanaceae > Solanum > Solanum okadae. The sequence continues at coordinate 56,050,379 of CM071686.1, forward strand.
CTAATTGAGAGTGATAATCATTACAGGAGAAACCACATTTTAAATAGTTAACTTATTTATGTAACGACCAACGAAGGCTGAGATATAGTGATAAATACTTCGTTATCTATAACTAAAGATCTCAAATTTGAATTCTTTTTTTAATGTGACACTTCTCGATGCGATTTCGGATTTAGTCTACATTAAACTTCTTTGCTTGTTTGGGATGATGGTACAGTTGATAGGGGTCGGGGGTTATGAGGGGGTTGGTTTTGAGTGGGGGGTGGGTTAGGGAGCTTTGAGCTTTGGCTTCTTCTTCCTCTTCAAAACTCCCATTGCCTTTTCAAAAAAAATCATTACAAATTCTCACACGCAGAGACAAGTCTTTAGTCTTCTCTGTAACCACTCAACATTTTCCGTTCTTCTTCTTCTTCTTCAGTGCATCAAAATCAATTGCATTTTTTCCCCACCATTCACACCATGCGCGTTACTTGAAACTCATCTACATTGTTCCCACTTTTTTCAGCACAAAAAATCAATGAACCCACTCTCAAAATCCATTCTTTTACCCTTCAATACTTCAACCCCACTTCAATTTTCTTGTTTTCTTGCATTTCTCTTCTTGATTTCACTCTTTTTGTAGATCTGTTGAAACCCCATTGCAAGAAAATGGTGGCTGAGCCTTGGTGTTTGAGGATGGGTAGTCAGGTAAGTACTAATGTCAAGAAACATTCTTTACTTATTGAAAATTCAAAGAAATTATCTATGAAGAAACAAACTCAACAAGAGAAGTTGTTTATAGGGATATTATCATTTGAAGTTGCTAATATGATGTCTAAGATTATTCATCTTCATAAATCTTTGACTGATTCTGAGATTCTTAAGCTTAAAAATGAGATCTTTAAGTCTGTAGGAATAAAGGCTTTAGTTTCTGATGATGAAGATAAGCTTCTTGAATTAGTACTTGTTGAAAAACTTGATGATTTGAATAGGGTTGCTAGTGTAGTGTCTAGGCTTGGGAAAAAATGTACAATTTCTGCCTTACAAGGGTTTCAGCATGTTTATGGTGATGTTATTTCTGGGGTTATTGATGTGAAGGATTTGGGATTTTTGGTTAAAGATATGGAGGGGATGGTTAGGAAAATGGAGAGGTATGTGAATTCTACTGCTAGTTTGTATTGTGAGATGGCTGTTTTGAATGAATTGGAAGTGGCAACAAAGAAATTTCAGCAGAATCAGCATGAGGAAAGTAGAAAGGCATTTGAGCAGAAACTTGCTTGGCAGAAACAAGATGTGAGGCATTTAGAAGATGTTTCACTTTGGAATCAGACTTATGATAAAGTTGTTGAACTGTTGGCTAGGACTGTGTGTACTGTATATTCTCGGATCAGTACGGTGTTTAGCAATAATGTTCTCGTAAAGAGGGATCTTTTAGGTAATCGAGGATTCAATGAGAAGTCTGGTGTAATTGTTGCATCTGAAGTCATGGATGCTGATTTCAAGAAGCCTGTATTGAGGAACAATAATGGAAGCTATCGATCGGGGTCAACTGAGAAGGGGGCGTCGGGGAAAAGGAGCATGAGCCATAGTACTCAAACTAAGGTTGGAAGAAATGAAGGGAGCTTATTTGGTACTGAGAATTTTAATTTTGCTTGTGGAATGGGACCTGGGAGACTATTCATGGAATGTCTGAGCTTGAGTTCTGCTTCAAAAATGGATTTCGACAATGATGTTGGGACTGATGACAGAAGTAGTCAGATATCTGGATGTTGTAGTGTTTCAAGTGGTATGAAGAGGGAGCAATCTAGCGTTTCGGGTTCATTCAATAGGTCCCCTGGTAGTATCCGTTTTAGCGGAGATACCAGACAGCTAAAGAGTTGTGTGGCTAATGCTGCAAAACATGGTCCCAAAAGTAGGATAACTTTGTATGCTCCTCCTACAACAGTCGGAGGCTCTGCTTTAGCTTTGCATTACGCGAATGTGATTATTGTCGTAGAAAAGCTGCTCCAGTACCCACATCTGGTTGGTGATGAGGGGAGGGATGATCTATATCAGATGTTACCGACAAGCTTAAGAAAGACGTTGAAGGCTAGTCTGAGATCTTATATGAAAGGTTTAGCCATATATGATGCGCCTCTTGCGCATGATTGGAAAGAAAGGCTTGAAGAGATACTCAAATGGCTTGCACCTTTAGCACATAATATGATCAGGTGGCAAAGCGAACGGAACTTTGAGCAGCAACAGATTGTTAAGAGAACTAATGTTCTCCTTCTTCAGACATTGTATTTTGCCGATTGTCAGAAGATGGAGGCTGTAATTTGCGAGCTGCTTATTGGATTAAACTACATATGCCGTTTTGAACAACAACAAAATGCTTTATTGGACTGCGCCAGCAGCATTGATTTTGAAGATTGTATGGAGTGGCAACTGCAATTCGGAGGTTCTTTTCATTCTTGATCACATTGTTCGCATTGGAACAACACTAGTGTGGTAAATTTTTTGAATTTGATGCATTTGTATGATAGTTTAGAATATAGTTCGACACGATGTCAACATCAGAGATCCATACATTCAAGATGTCTGGTTCTCTGGTGTTGATCATTTTAGATAATTTCATTGCAAGGACTTCCAAGAGTACATATTTATGCACCTCCACTTAATTGCTGTGTAAGTTGTATATGTTTTTTCGTCTTCAGAATAGACCTTTTGTTAACCATTTGTATCGTTCGATTGAGATACTCAACGGATTATTACTGTTCCATTTGTATCGTTAGATTGAGATACTCAATGGAGTATTTTAGATCCAATATTCAGAGTACTGAATGGATTCATTTCTGGAAGTGAAGAAAATTGTTGATTCATCCAATATATTACGTTTCTTCCAAGATTAGCCACAGTGGTCTATGTCACAGAAAGTTTCTGTATGATGTTTCACTGTACAACAACAACGACATACTCAGTGTGATCCCATGAGTAAGGTCTGTGAGGGTGAGATGTACGCAGACTTTATCTCTACCTTTGTGGAGGTAGAGAGGCGATGTTTCACTGTATGTTATTACAAATCGCTCTTGCAACACTGATGTATGGGTGCCTATAAATCTTTAAATTCGAATTCTGAAGCTGGAAGGTTACCCTCAAACTGTATTGTCATAATTTTTTTTTTTTGTTAAGGTAAAGTTTTATTAATGAACACTAACAAGCTGGTTGTGAATCAAGTACAAAAAGGATCAATTGTTTTGTGTTTAAAAGCAGCAAACATCCCTTTATTATCTTCTAAGCATATGAATTGAATTCGAGACCTCTGATTAAGATTGATATTCTCATGGTAGAGCCATAGAATCCTTACACACGCTTATAAACCATTTTTCATTTTTACATATAAGAAATCTAAAATGACCATTTCTTTTCTATTTAAGAAACATTTCATTTACCGTCATATAAAATAAAATATCACTATTTAAATAAATTTAAGTTAGGTATACAGACAACAATTTTTTTTTTCTCATCAGTAATAGAATGTTAGGTAATAAAGAAAATCCATTTTTCACTTAATTTTTTATATCAAATGTATATTAATTTAATATAATAACCTATAGTATATTTTTTTTATTATTCACCGACACGTCCAATATTCTTCTATCGCCATTGTAACTCAAATTTCAGTCGCTTTTCCCAACATTTCCAATTCGATTTGTATTTATCACTCAAAAAAGTACCAATTTTTCCCTCTGAAAATTTCCAGATCTGCAATTCTGGTCCAACTCCTGATTCCAATTACAGACTTCTACTTCCGGCTTCTAGAATCTTCCATTGTCGTGTATGCATAGTTTCAACCGGATCACCGGCGAGAACTGTGACCGGCGGTTTCTGCAATGAGTTATCGGAGGTCAGTCAGTCTCTGCGATTCTTTGTTAAACGCATTCACAATTTGGAGTATTTCTGCATTGTCGTGCAATTTGTAATTGCGGAAAATAATGATGAATAGAGTCAAGGTATCTAATATTTTTGGTGAATGTGATAGTGATGTACTATTTAGTTAAGTTGAAATAAAATTTACAAAGACAAGGTCTTTTGGAGCTTTAAGCACAAATAAAGGTTAGCTTTATTGAAGAAAGGCACAAATGGAGAAAAAAAATACAAATGTGTATGTGTACTCCAAGATTTAATAATCATAAGCATGCATAACAAATATATAGACAAAGAAATTAAAAAAAAAAATTAACTAAGATAAAAGTGAAATATCAATTGTTTAGTGTCTCGTCTTCGGATTTATGCTCACCGGTAAGGAAAAGTATGTCCTAGAGCCTTGATGATGAGGTGAACCGCTCAACATGTTTTGTGCGTTGCTTCAGGGCTTAAGCGGACAACACTGATTAAAAAGAATGTTAAGACTCCCCAAATAGTGCCTCTGTCATATAAAATGAGATAGAAAGAGTAGTTTGTGTTCTTCTTTCTTTTCCCCTTTCAAGGACATGGTTAGTTCAAAATTGTGTAGGAAATTGCTGGGTTATCTCATGACATTAACATTCTCAAATGCTATTGGGATTATTGGTTTAGCAAATACAGTGATGTTATAACTCTCCATTTAAGTTAATTGACATTAAAAATGAAAAAAGAATCTCAATACGACAAACAAATTTGATCAGTTCGATTGTTGGGGCTATGCTGTGAAGATTTGAAGTCCCTTGTCCAAGGAGAGTTAGTTTGCACGTAAGATCGCCCAATGATATCGTAACCACTAAACTTGAAGAAAGAATAGAATGTTTATCGGTCCATTTCAGGTTAAAGAAATAGATGGTGCATTTCTGGCTCCCTTTCTAATTGTGCTTTACTTGGTGAAATGATAATATGAAGGTTTTCACATAACTCGGTCAAGATTATTAATAGCAGCAATAATCACCAGAGAGGATTTAATATAAAAGTTGACATAGGATGGATGGGTTGTTAAAATATATCTGAATGTTAGATTCAAATACTGGACAGGTTAAATACGTTAAGTGAGCTGAACTCTCCACTTTGAGGTTTATGCTATGTTGATAAGTTTTTTTGAACCAATGCTCTAAACTTGAGAGTGTGATTTTGGATGCCATTTTTCTGTCTGCAATTTGGAGTTGCTTTTCTAATCAACAAGAAATGCTAAAATTTGTTCTCTGAATTGGTACTTCAACATTTGTGAAATGAAACAGCAGTTAGTTCCTGTATTTCTACTGTGTTGAAAGGAAATTTTGAATAACAAGTTATCAGAGAAGGGGTTTCTTTCGTCTTAAGATTTGTAGCTTTAATGATACCACTATTACCAAAATAGTTGTCAAACAAGTATTCCGGATCAGATCATCTGTTGGGTTCATCTCCTAAGTGACTTAAACTTGATCTCACTTCCCGTGATAAACTTTCGTTTCCAGGACTGCTTGATTACCAGTTCTATAAATCATGGAACTAGTGAATATTTCTGTATCATCTATTTCTCCGTTGGATAGCTAAGCAAAATACATACTGGGAGTTTATTAGATCTGAGAAACTTTAGGGAAATTGTTTGTTCTGTCTGCATATATCAATGGTAAGGTATTCCTTGGTTTCAACTAAAGAAAGTTGAGTTTTTGCTGAGACTAGAAAAATGTGTCATAATATGGCGCCTCTGCTGACGCAGTTACCATGAGACACAAGCCTTCTGCCAGGTGTCAGTGTGAATGTCATATCATATTTCTTTCTTAAATTCAAAGATTTACGTGGAATTTGCACTTAGCTCATAGTATCTTCCATAGATCATAAGTAGTGGCACTTTTAAATCTTTCACAAAATTAAGAAGTGGAAGTTTACATGTCGAGTCCACAATTGCCCTTATATATAAAAGGCTTTCAAGAATTATGCCCTTTACCTTAAAGTTATGGGTAGTTTTGGAATGAAAAGTTCTATCTGTGGAAAAAGCAACAATGTTCAGACATCAATGAAGGAAAAGAGGAACCTTGGGATGGAGGGATTGTCTATTTTAGTGGCACATTCATCTGACCTTTTGCAGTTTGACATAGTTGTTGTGGTTTCGATTTGCTGCTTCTTAAAAGACAGGCAGATGCCCCTGTTCTTTCTTGGCTCATGTTAAATCATTGCTATGGAAGTTAGTCGAACAGCTTGGTGTGAACATACTTGAGAGTATCTGAATTACTTCTTTCAAAGAGTGTTGAAACAGGAACTTGTCTAGTCTGAAGGAGGAAATCAATTAGCAATATTGTAATAGATGCTTACGACCAGCCTACCAATGTTGAGATGTTGGCTAAATACCTGGGAAGAATAATTCATGATTGTGACAATATGATGGATTAAGATGCCAGCTTAAATGCATTGAGATAGATTTCATAATGCGTAACTTTGAGAAATAATTTGGATATCTGGAGGGTGTATTGTGACATATAATGAAGCTTAGACTGGGGTTAGAAGATAGAAGACATGAAAAAATTGCATTTCAGTTATCATGATCTCATTTTTTATGTGCCAAGTGAATGCTCTTTTTGCAGGGTGTCTCTTGTACAATGAGATACATAGCAAATAAATAGATGTAGTTACTTTACTGCCTGCAAACACATAATATCCAGAAGTCTCTGTTATTCTTGTTTCATGGCCTTAGAAATTGCATTTGAACTTCTTGGTCCACAGGGATCATCGGGCCCATAGAGCTGCTCTCTTTGATAACTATGATAGTATTGAGGAAGGTGGTATAAGGGCTTCATCTTCCTATCCCCGTGATCTTGATGAACGAGACAATGACAAAGCTGTGGATAGCTTACAAGACAGAGTCAGCTTTTTAAAGAAAGTAAGTTTTGCAATATTTTATTTATCTTCTTTCCGCCCATTTTCTATATTACCTCCTCTCTTTGTTTTAGAGCATATACTCCATTGAGTAGCTGTGGTTTCTGCCCAAGCTTCATTATCTTTGAAATTAAGCAGAGTTTTCAAAAATCCACGAAAAGTTAATACTTTTGAGTTTGGTTCACATATTAGTTATTGTGGATTGTAAATTAATAATGCAAACAAATTTTTTCTTATAATGCAAGGATTGATTGTATAACGCATAATAATAAAGAGGTCGTTATGTGGTAAATAATAATGTAGGTATTGTTATGCGATGAATAGTAATACAAGGAATATTATGCAGCAATTGCTTACTTTAAGAATATTTTTTTCAGTAATACTCTTATAAGTAATGCACAAATTTGTGCACCACTTAATACGGACATTATTTTATACCCCGACCAAATGTTGCTTTAGTATTTGTGGGTTATTTTTATATATATCCTGATCCCTCCAATCAAACACTGTATTATTCTCTGCAGGATTTTATATTGACTACTTTCGTAATCCCTCAAACCAAATGCCCACCTAGTTATGTTGTACATGATCCCAGTGGCGGACCCAGGATTTTCACGAAGTGGGTTCAAGATATAAAAAATAAAACTAAAATGTGGCAACAGGGATTCGAACTTGGGCTGGCTGGGAAAATTGAACCCTTTTCACCACTCTGCCAAGGGTCACACTTGTGTTAGTGGGTTCAAAAGTTAATATATACATATAAAATTTTAAAAACTGATCATATATATATATATATATACGGTGTTATTTTTCAACGAAGTGGGTTCATATGAACCCACTTGACCCTCTGTAGGTCCGCCCCTGCATGATCCTTGGTGCTGGTGCACTAACTAAGTTTATCAACTTTTATTTTTAAAGGGGTAAAGTGCAAAAACAACAAGGTTCTTTATGGTTTAGGTGAAACACTTGAACTGAACCACACAATTCTTTGTAATGAAGCACACAATTCACAACATTAGAAAATACCAAACATATATGAATTTAGCAGTATATTGCTCAAATTGCAATTAAAATACTCCCTCCATCACATAAAAATCACAAGTTTCAAAAGTCTTTCTTTTTTATCAAACACCGTGCCCAATTAAACATCACCACATAAATTGGGATGGAGGTAGTGACAAATTCAGTATTCAATATGTCAATATTGGTTCAACTCCTTCAAAGTGAGATCTAAAGAACTGGCCACTTCCCCTTGATATTACTTTGCACATCGTTGTTGAAACACACACTTCAATGAAGTGGTGAATTCACACTTGAAGCGCTAACACTCGCTTCTTCGCTTTAAGTAATGAAGCGATGACTTTCAGGAACATTATTTATGACTACAACTCTTTGAGTTAGATGTCATTGGACCTGCAGAGTAACAGTCGTGTATTATTTATCACTACAACTCTTTAAGGTGAACATTATTGTTGTGGAAAAAAGAAAAAGAAGAGTTAGAACTTTTGAAGAGCAAAATGGCCTATGTACATAGCGTCTTATCTTTGATCTACTTGACCAAAGTGGTCGTGCCTAGAATTTTTGTTAATTACAAACTTATAATATCATTGACTAAGGAGAAAAATTCCGTTCACCTTCAAGAGCTGTCACTCAGTCCTTATGTGAGGTGTCAGCAAAGGATGGTCCCAGATGGTTGACGTATTACTGCAATATGATGACAATTTCACTAACAGTTTGTCATTGAACTGCAACATCATGCTTCTGTCCATGGTAGGTTTCATTGCTATCTTATGGACCACATTGTCTGATGCTACTGTTTTTTTCTTGACTAGTCAAAAAGTTTCATTAATAAACACCAAGTGACAAAAATTAAGTTCAAAATGTGCTTGTGACTGCTTGAGTCATACATTATCTTCCACCAAGTTTTACCAACTATCAATACAACATGGTATTTTCTCCATGCACCAAAAATACAAGTGACACTGAAAATCAGGAAGTTGGAGAAACAATGTGTGCTCAGTGTTATTGACCCTCTGGAGGCTAATCATTCATGCTCAAATTTCTGGTGCAACTTTCACTGAGAAAGCTACATTTTTTGTAAAACTTTTTCCTACTGAAGTTGCATATGTGCATAAAAAAGTTATGACATGATGCTCAGAGCTTTATAAATGAAAGCTGTTCTTTCTGTTGTCATATCATGTGTAATATTCTTAAGCACTAATGATATTAGTTTTGGAGTTCCAGCATATCTGCTATGTAATTTTAAATGTTCTTCGAGGCATTGATAATATATTGCCAGTTAACAGGTGACATACATGAGGAGGTGGAGACCCACAACAAGATGCTAGACCGAATGGTAAGCCGGCTAATTTTGTGAATCTTTTTTTGTACACTACTGGTTAACTTTTTCGGTAATGCAGCTATTTTTTGAATCTTTTTTGTACACTATTTGTTAACTTTTTCTTTTTTGGATTATTTCCATTAGGGGAGTGATATGGATTCATCTAGGGGAATCATGTCAGGAACTATGGATCGGTTCAAGATGGTAAGCACACGTGATATATATTGTTGTTATGTCGTGTGTGTTTGGGATTGTGTCTGACATACTTATAGGATATGCTATGTTTTCCCGTAATTTCCTTTTATCAGATGCTAGTCTAACAGTCCATTTACTTTCTTAGGTGTTTGAGAAGAAATCAAATCAGAAAGTGTGCAAACTTGTTGGATACTTCGTACTTTCCTTTTTCCTAATATACTATATATTTAGGTGAGCATCTCTACTTGGATTCTACACGAGATACTGAATGCAAAGACTTGCTTTTATATATATATATATATATACCTGCAGTGAGAAAATACGTAAACTTGCACTGTTACCTTTTCTCTTTTGGTATTAACTATATATCCCTACAGTGAGAAACCCCGTAAACTTGCACTGTTACCTTTTCTCTTTTGGTACTAACTTTTTGTTGCAAAATTGCTAATGAGAGTGAGACTATTGGTTACAACAAGCCAAATGAAGTTACTGACATGATGATATCATTGAGGCAATTGATGGCTATCTATGTGCCTATGCTAAAAATTAGACCTATTTAAATCAATGTATTAGAGCTGGGTATAACCATTTTACATCCATGATGCATGCATGATATGCGCTGACCATATTGTATGAATTGATAAACTAACGAGAATGTTTGTAAACAACTTTGGTTATGGAAAAATGCTTTGAAGAAAATTGATTTTAGGATACGTTGGAGTAAGAGAGATATTTATACAGTAGATAAGATGAATATATATACTGCAGGTTTAGCTAGTATCAGAAAAGTGAAGTTAAGATGAGATTGGACCAGGAATTTGATGCCTAATATCTACACTCAGGTGTTTTATCTCTACTTATAAAGAAATTATCCAGGTAACGTTACGATAGATGAAGATTTAACATAGAATTAAATAAGATAGCTGCAAGAAGTATCATTGGAGTGTTATTGATAAGAGGAAACCTATCAAAGTGAAACCTCAGTTCTATAAAACAGTTGTAGGACTAACAATGCTATAAATGAGCGAATTTTGAGCTCGTAATGTCAACCACATCCACAAGATGAATGTTGGAAAATAAAAAATGGGTATGTTAAGATGTATGTGTGGTAAAATAAGATTATACACGATCACATTCAGCAGAAGCAGAAGGTGCACGTAGCATGCGTACAATGTAAGATGAAAGAAGGCCCCTTGAGATTGGTCGGTCAGTCCTACGTTGTCATAGGTATGGAAATATAGTTAATGAATTTGTTTAAGCAGTAAGGAAACCTAAAAGTTACAAGGAAGTAAGTCATTTTGAAAGACCTACAATCTTTAGAAATTCATGCAGACTTAGCGAGAAATTGAACAAAATGGAGTATCTTCAGACTAGTTTAAATGGAGCGACATGGATAATGAGGATTCATATAGCTGATCTCAACTAGTTTTGGGATTGAGGTGTGGTAGAGTAGTTGTTATCTGGCCTGTCTTGGTATGGCCATTTTGTCTGAACTAGGTCTGTGGCACTCAATCTGGCTATTACATAATTAGTTCATTGTTTCCTTAAGAATCATTTCATTGTTTCCTGGAAACATAAATCAGTAAACCGAAGAGACGGAGATGAAACATAGAAGGGTTCTTAATCTCCATTTGCTTTTTTTCTTGCAGGTTTCTCATGTATTTCATGTATGGATGAGGGGCAGGATCACTAAAATTGGTTGGCCATACCACAAAACACAACACATAGAAGTTAGAACTGGAATCTTATCTTCTCCATTCTTATCGGTAAAAGGTGTCACCATGTTGTGTCAAGTCATCAAAGACAGAATGATATCATGTTCGCGTTGAAACGGAAGAGATCTTTAGTTATATGTTTGAAAAATCATACAGAAAGCAATGTGGTATAAACTTGACAAAAGAATTGTTTTTATTTTTTTGGCTTATAGACGTGTATAGTAAGCATATATTTCAATGTTATGCTGATGACAACTACAGTTTTTTTAACCGAAAAATGTTGAAAATCAGTTAGTATTACCAATGTCTTTGTGCCGGCTTCATTGAACAATAATTGTAAGGGAAATAATATTTGTTTAGTTACAACATGATTTTGAATGTTTGACTCATTGTATGAACACTTAAAACTAATCTTGTCTCGTGCATTGAAAATTTCCTCTAAAAGTAGCTTTCATTTGGTTTGGTTACTAAACGTCACGCAATTGAATTGTTCACTATTCGAATTGACTTCTAATTGGTATCCTAATTTATGATACCTTATTGAACAAGCCACAAGTCTAAAAAGGCTCGTTTGATAGGATGGATAAGAATACTACTCTGATGACACCCTCGCCACGCTATCTTTATCATCACTATCAACCATTACTACTATTGTGGTCGATCCTATTACCATCCGCCTCTACCATCATAATCACCATTATCGTGTCAATCATAATCACTACAACACTAACCACCTCCATGGTCACAAATCATCATCACTATTGCTAGCTAGTAGCACCACTACAAACCATCTCCAACATCACTAATCAAAATAAATATTAGTTTTTTAATAAAAAATAATTTTATTATATTAAATTTAAATTTATTTGAATGATATATTTATTATGTTTAAAAAATAATAATCATGCGCATTCAAATATTAAAAAACAAATGGTGTTAATCATTTAGAATTCAAATATACAATCTAACATTTTAATCATCTAAATATACATTCAGATTTAAATATACTACTGTTAATGTAAACAAATGAGTCCTATATATAAATCATATTGAAATGTCAATTTTTGGCAAAGTGAGAAATGTTAGGTTGGTACGTATTTCCACGACATTTAACTATGCTAATCTTGTCATTTTAAACTTTGAAAATTAAACGTTAAAAGTGCCTTTACTCTGTAGGCTTTACCTATTCAATTTTTTTTCTTACTTTTTTTTTATTGTTGGGGTGGGTGGGGATAAATAACTCTACTTTGAAGAATATAGTCTCCCCGTCAAAATAATAATAAGAAACTTTATTATATAATTTGATAAGTGCTTATGTTCCTAGATGTTTTGATGATCTCCTCACAAGTGCAGGGACCTGGTCCTCTGCAGAGTATGTATACTCGTCCAACTGTCAAAGTGTTGTACAACTGTAAAAGTTGTCTGCATCAGGAAGTTGGTGAAGCTGCAGAGTATTTCACCAATCAGAAGCGATGAGGTTGCTTGTACGTTTGGTAATAACTTTTCATGGTATATATCAAACAACAAACAACAATATTATTCATTCAAAAAGAGAGAGTTTTTCAAGCTTCAAGAACAGCAAGGGATCAGATCGATTGCTTCAAGAGCTTCCTGTACTAGTTGTTACTTTGTTTGCTTGTAATAATGCTTACATTGTAGGATTCGTTTCGTTGTGATAAGAAACGTTTCAACTTGTGTGAATCATTGTGAGTTCTGAGTTAGAGTTAACTTGGTTCTTACTATAAAATCTATATTAATCAGGATAGGATTAGTATAGTGGGTAGCGTGGTATCTACTCTAGCTCGTCTAAGTAATAGGAGGTGTTACTTAGAGTTGGGATTAGCAGGCTAATCTCGGTTTGTAACTGGCTTTTATTTTTGCTTAGAGAAGATTAGTGAAAAGCAGTTCTAAATGTCTTGGCAGGCCAGGTCGTGGTTTTACTCCCTTGAGCAAGGAGGTTTCCACGTAAACTCTATTGTCAATCTTTACTTTTCAGCACTTGTTCTTTACTGTTTTAGTTTCAACTGTGCTGAGGACCTGGTCCCATTGATACTAGTGGATGCATACATTCCAACAAGTGGTATCAGAGCCTGACTTTTCAGTTTGGTTAACACCAAGAAAAGAAAGGATCTTGAAGGAATGGCTACTCCACCCAATATGGAGGAAGGACAATCTTCTACCAGGCCACCACGTTTTAATGGACAATACTATGGCTGGTGGAAAAATCAAATGTACGACTACATCAACGCTGATGACTCTGAGTTATGGGACATCATCCTTGATGGACCATATATTCCTACAAAGGAGATGAAGGATGGGGAGCTTACCACCACTGTTGTCAAAACCAGAAAGGACTACAACGAGGCAGATAGGAAAAACATAGAAAAAACTACAAAGCAAAGAAGATTCTGGTGTGTGGAATTGGAGCAGATGAGTACAACAAGATTTCTGCTTGTGAGACTGCCAAGGAGATATGGGATTGTCTTCAAACAACCCATGAAGGAACTCAGCGAGTAAAAAAGTCTAAGGTTGATATGCTTACCACTCAGTATGAAAATTTCATTATGAAGAAATGGGAAACCATCTTTGAGATGAACTCAAGATTCACCTCTATCACCAACGAGCTGAGAGGTTTGGGTGAGCCTATTCCTGTCCGTAAGCAAATTCGCAAGATCCTCAAGGTGCTTCCATAATCTTGGGAAAGCAAGGTGGATGCCATAACAGAAGCCAAAGATCTAATGACGCTTCCCATGGATGAACTGATTGGGAATCTTCAGACCTACGAGATGAACAAGAAACAGGGACGACTGTGAAGAAAGGAAAGAAGGAGAAGTCCATTGCTTTGAAAATATCTCAAAGTGAGGTGATTGAAGAGGAGGATGAGATGACATATGTCACTAGAAGATTTCAGAAGATCTTAAAGAAGCATGGAGGCTTCCAAAAGAAAACCCCTTCCAGCAGAACTGCTACTGCAAATGATCTTTTCCATAAGTGTGACAAGCTTGGTCACTTCATGAGGAATTGCCCCAGTCAAAAGCAGGAAACTCATGACACCAGACCTCGTAAGAGGGACCTAGTCCCAGACCATGCTCGAAGAAAGGCACATGCTGATCAGCTGGTGAAGAAAGCCTTTGTTGCGTGGGGAAATGACTCTAGTGAATCAGAAGAAAATGAAGAATGTCATGAGGATGTTTCAATGATGGTCATTGAAGATGATGAAAGCATTTTCAACTCTATTTTCTCCTTGATAGCAAATTCTGATGATGAAGAGGATTCAGCCGAGGTAACTCTTTTTTATCTTAAAGATGATCTAGATAATCTGCCTATTGAAAACCTAAGGAAACTTGCTGCCCTGCTTATTGACTGTGTTGATTAGCGAACCACTGAAAACTTAATGTTGAATAAAAAATTAAGTTTGTGTGAAGAAAAGAATTCTGGTCTTATGTCTCAAGTTGCTGAAATAAGTGAAAATATAAATACTCTAGTGACCAGTAACATAACTCCTGAGAAGGACCCTGGCACCTCAGTTGGAGGAAAGAGAAAGCTTAGCTTTCTTGAGGAAGAACTGGAAGAAAAGCTAAAAAATGCTGAGTCTAAGCTAGTTGCTTCTCTTGAAACAAATTCTCAACTGAGAAAGGATATGAGTAAGGTCAAGGAGGAATTAAGTCACTCCCTAAAATGGACTGACTCCTCTAAGATACTCTCTAATCTGTCCAATCAAAGTTTCAATGGAAAGAAAGGATTGGGACGCAGTCCAATAGAACCTCCCTACAATCCCCATAGCAAATATGTGTCTGTATCTGACAACCTTTTGTGCACTCACTGTGGTCGAAATGGTCACTTAAAAGAAAAATGTGAGAGTCTGAGAATAGCTAAAGAAAAGCATGCGAGATTTGTTAGATCTGAAAATGATGTTAAAAAGGGACAAAAGAGACCTGGTCCTATGTATCGGTTCAGTAAGAACATACTGCCTTCCTGGACAGAAAGGTTTCTTATCAGACCTCTTAATGATTACTGGGAACTCCGTCTGAAGTGGGTTCCTAAATCTAACAAATGATTTCTATGCAGAAGAGAAGAAGGAGTCAGTGTTGGTACATGGACAGTGGATGCTCAAGGCACATGACTGGAGACACTTCAAACTTCCTCTCTTTGAAAGCACACACCAAGGTGGTGGTGTGTCGTTTGGTGGTGGAAAAAAGGGCTCTATCCTTGGTATTAGCATAATAGGGAGATCAGTTGATAATTCGATAAATAATGTTCACTATGTTGAGGGTTTAAAATACAATCTTTTGAGCATTTCACAAATCTGTGATAAAGGAAATGAAGTCAAGTTCATGACTGATAAATGTCTGGTTACAAACTGTGCAACCAAGAAAATTGTGATGTCTGCAGAAAGAGTTAAGAATATGTACATTGTTGATCTTGATTCTACTGTAGGGGACAATCTCTCATGCCTGAGTGCTCAAGATGACGATGCAAATCTTTGGCATCGACGATTAGGTCATGTAAGTTCCTCTTTACTAAACAAACTTATTGCAGGGGACCTGGTCCGTGGATTACCAAAACTGAAGTTTTCAAACGATAAAATCTATGGTGCCTGTGCTAAAGGAAAACAAACCAAGTCATCTTTCAAATCCAAGAAGGGAGTCAGTACAACGAGACCTCTAGAGCTGCTCCACTTGGACCTATGTGGACCTATTAGAATCCAAAGCAGAGGAGGTAAGAGATATATTCTTGTCATTGTTGATGATTTTTCCAGGTTCACTTGGAACATGTTTCTGCGGACGAAAGATGAGACAACTGGACAACTGATCACCTTTGCCAAAGCCATTCAAATGAAGATAAATTGCAGGATAGCCAGTATCAGATCTGATCATGGTATAGAGTTTGAGAACTCCCAACTTGAAGAGTTTTGTGTAGAAAATGGAATCAATCATAATTTCTCAGCACCAAGAACTCCTCAGCAAAATGGAGTTGTTGAAAGAAAGAACAGAACTCGGGTGGAGATTGCTAGAACTATGTTGATTGACTCAGGACTTGCAATGAATTTCTGGGCTGAAGCAGTTAATACAACGTGCTATGTGACAAACAGATGACTTATCAGATTGGTCATCAGGAAAACCCCCTATGAGCTGTTAAGTGACAAAAAACCTTCAATTGCGCATCTTAAACTATTTGGGTGCAAATGTTTTGTCTTGAATAAAGGAAAGAATGATTTAGGCAAGTTTGATGCCAGGGGTGATGAAAGTGTATTTGTTGGGTACTCTTCTATAAGCAAAACATACAGGGTGTTCAACAAAAGAACTCTTTGTGTTGAAGAAAGAATGCACGTCAAGTTTGATGAATTGGGTACAATAAATGAGAACAATGAGGATTATGAGTTTGAGGAACTGATGAACAAGCAGCAGAATGATCAGGGTACAAAAAGGAATGATGCAGAACACTCAGGAGGACCTGGTCCCTCTGGCTCATCGCGGGAAACAGTGTCTCAAAATCTTGAAGAAGATGAAGGTGATTCTGATACTGACAGAGAAGAAGTGATTACCAGAAAATCCGGATGGAAACATCAATCGTCATATCCACTAGACAATCTCATCTCTCCACTTAACTTAGGAATTCAAACTAGGTCTAAATCAAGAAATCTAGTTGCACATTCAGCATTCATATCATCCATTGAACCGAAGAACATCAATGAAGCTTTGAAGAATGTAGACTGGGTAACTTCAATGCATGAAGAGCTTCATCAGTTTGAGAGAAGCAAGGTGTGGCACCTGGTCCCCAAACCACTCGATAGAACCATTATTGGGACCAGATGGGTCTTCAGAAACAAGCTTGATGAGCATGGTATCATTACTAGAAATAAGTCAAGACTGGTGGTACAGGGTTACAATCAAGAAGAAGGAATTAATTATGATGAGACCTTTGCTCCTGTCGCTAGAATGGAATCCATCAGAATCTTAATAGCTTTTGCTGCTCACATGGAATTCAAATTGTTTCAAATGGATGTCAAGAGTGCTTTCTTGAATGGAAATCTGAAGGAAGAAGTATATGTCAAGCAGCCTCCAGGCTTTGAAGATGCAGACCTGCCCAATCATGTGATGAAACTGGACAAGGCTTTGAACGGGTTAAAACAGGCTCCCAGAGCTTGGTATGAACGCCTGTCAAAGTCTCTTCTCATCAATGGGTTCAAGAGAGGTAAAATTGATAATACATTGTTCTTAAAATCCAGAGGTAAGGAATTGTTAATTGTGTAGGTATATGTGGACGATATCATATTTGGAGCAACTTCAGACCTACTCTGCAAAGAGTTTGCTGATTTGATGAGTAATGTGTTCGAAATGAGCATGATGGGGGAACTCACCTACTTTCTAGGCTTACAGATCAAACAGTCCTCTCAAGGCACTTTAATATGCCAAGAGAAGTACATCAAAAAATTGCTCAAGAAATTCAATCTGCTAGAAGCAAAGACATTGGATACTCTAGGAGCACAAGTGTGAAGCTAGATATAGATGAAGATTGTGTGGAGGTAAATCAAACTATGTACAGGGGAATCATATGATCACTCTTATACCTAACTGTAAGCAGGCCATACATAGTGTTCAGCATATGAATGTGTGCAAGGTTTCAAGTAGCACCAAATGAGTTTCACCTGAAGGCAGCCAAACGCATCCTGAGATACTTGAAGAGAACTCAGGACCTGGTCCTCTTCTACCCTACTGGTGACTCTTTTGATCTTAAAGGTTATACTGATGCTGATTATGCAAGCTTTTTGATGGATCGAAAAAGCACGTCAGACATGGCACACTTCTTAGGATCAACTTTGATTTCATGGGGAACAAAGAAGCAGAATTCCGTTGCATTGTCTACGGCAGAGGCAGAGTATGTGGCTGCTGCATCATGTTGTGCACAACTATTATGGATCAAGCAGCAGCTGAAAGATTTTGGTGTACTTACAGACACTATAACTCTTTTTTTGTGATAATACTAGTGCCATGAACATGACCAAAAATCCGGTCCAGCACAAGAGGACAAAGCACATAGATGTAAGGCATCACTTCCTACGAGACAATGTTGAAAAGCAAAAATTGGTGATGAGGTTCTGTAAAACTGAAGACCAGTTGGTTGATATCTTTACAAAACCATTAAGTAAAGAATTCTTCATCAAAAACAGAATGAGGCTAGGGATGCACAAAATCACCTGACCCCTCGACAGTTTTGCACAAACAAATCCTTCTTATTGATTATGTTTAGGAGGGCAGATATCTATACTTGTTTTACTGCTTGTCATAAAAGAATTCACTTCTGGTACTTAATGCAGGTATACATTCATGGTGTGTTTAGCTAAAACGAAGGTTTAATCACACAGGCAGAGTAACAAACTGAAAGGAGGACCTGATCCTTATGAGTTGAGTATCAATTATACTACACTGTCTAAATGTCAACATCACTGCCACATGTCACTCTCCCATTTATCGTGTCAGTTTCAAAACGTCTTGTCGTTTTTAATACCAAGGGTCACCTCTTTTGGGACTCGATACCTTTTAAACTTAAATCTCTCTTTAAGGGTTACTATTTAGCTTCCCTTTCCTCTTCCAAAATTAAAAATCATAAACCTTCTCCCAAGAATCTCTAAATTTCTCTCCAAGTTTTGTTTACCTCCTCTCTTCAAACATGTCTATCACTGAGTCTTCTTTAAAAATATCCATCTCCCAAGAAGTTGAAAACCCTAGTTCATTCAACTTCTCCGTTCCCCCTCCTGAAAAATCTCCGTCCACCCCAGTCTGTGGTGCTGGAGAAATGGATGAATCCATCTCCCCAGCGGCCGACATCTTGGTCATCCCTATTCTTCACTCCGGAAATATGTTAGTTTGCTCTCCTACTCTGGTTCTATCTAGTGACAAATCCCCAAATTCAGAGGCACAGTCTGTGGCAAAACCTAATGAGGGTCTTTTTACGGAAGAAACTAACATTGGTTCACTGGAAGTGTCATCAACCATATCTGAGAGAGTGTTCGAAGGGGACTAAACTGTAGGAAAATGTCCTGAATCTTGTATCCTAACTGCTGGTGTTGAACTGGTGGTTGTTCAAAGCTTAGCCTCTTTAAGAAGTGATGTTCCACCCACTTCTCTGGAGTATAAATTGGAGTCACCGAATCAGGTCCCTCCCAGAAGTGAGCCTATTTTTGACCAAACACCAAAATCATATGATATTGGAAGCGATAAGGAAAAAGAAGAAGAGATTCCATTAAAATGGCGCTCAAAGGGAATGTGTGGAGCAAACCAATTTCAAGTGAATATTTCTGAGTTGGAAGCAGTTAAAGGTACATCTGAGGTTGGCATTGTTGAAAAATCTGCTGAACAAGAAAATGAGCAACAGAGAAAGGGGAAGGGAAAATTGGTATTGTCTCACTCTAAAGGGGACAAAAGGAAGTATGTTACGAGGAGCGAAGCACAAAAGGTTATGGGAAGTGCTATTGCTGCAAGAAAAACCCACACGGAAAGAACTAGGAAGAGGAGAAGAGAAAGGCTTAAACTTGAACTACTTGCCTCTACTTCCTTGTCTATTGAGAATAGTGAAACTGAATCTGAAGAAGCTGTCAAATATGTGGCAAAAAGGAGGAAAAAAATGAGGAAGAAAGGATTAAATCAAAGGGAAATCAAACAGGGGGAAAGAAATCTCCTACAAAGAGTGTGAAGGTTAAAAAAATAGAAATCTTGTGCAAAGGGTGAAAAAGGAAGAAAGCAGTCAGAGGAACAAACAGTAAAAGGACCTGGTCCCAATGTTAAAAATCAAATCGAAGAGAAGGACTTGACCAGAAAAGAGCGGGTAAAGAAAATGGAGCAACAAAAGGTATTGAATGGTAAAGTCTTTGACCCTGACATTCTAACACAGTTTGGCATGGCCAATGTGGTTGATGCTGTTACCATTCAAGGATGAAATCATTTATTTGAACCACCAGTTCCATACTTACACGAACCTAAAGTGCGTGAGTTCTTCTATAAAATGGAACTACTGGAAGGTGGTGGAATCACAACTACTGTCAGGAATGTGGAGATTCATCTTGATGAATAAACTCTGGGAATTATTCTTGGAGTGCCTGTAATGGGAGTTCGAACAATTGAGGGATCCAAACTATCTGGTGATTTCTCGAAGCTTGCTACCAAACGAGGAGATGTCAAGTGTGCAGGGCTCCCTAAGAAGTTTCTTAAAGAGGAGTATCAATTGATGTTTGAGCTCATTAACAAAGTCATGGTGCCTAGGACTGAGAAGAGAACCGTGGCTTCTGCTGCCGATCTTTTTCTCATGGAAAAGCTTGATGAGCTTGAGGAAATCAATCTCCCTGCAATTATGCTGGAACATATGCATAGAGTAATGACATGGAAGAATGCTAAGCACGGGATTCCCTATAGGTATTTGCTAAACTTTGTCTTTAACCATTTTGAAGTTCCAATTGGAAAAGGGGTTCCTGGTACTACCAAACAGATGTTCACTATGTCTATACTACTAGAATGTGAGTGCATTGAGGGACAAGCTAGGGGCAGATTTCAGGTGGCAGATGTTTTGGAACAGCAGGCTACTCTTAGGAGGGAGGTGACTGATCTCGCCAAGATTCTGAGCGATAAGAAGGTTGAAATCACCAGGCTGAAGTCTGAACTGCAGAAGGCCGCTTCCAGGGGACCTGGTACCAGTGAGGGTCACGAGCTAACGCTCAAAAAGTTAAGGGATGAAAACACAATGCTGCTGAAGACAAATGCCTCTCTCAACGAGGAAATTAAGTCCCTAAACAAGTAATTGATACAAGCCCATGAGAGTGCAAATGAGCGCATGATGTTGTTGATGCGTACTTTTACTTCCTCCCCTCCTTCGTCCTAAATGTGTTTTCTCTTGTTGTCTGTCTTTTCCTTTGAAGTTCCACCCTGTCATCATATACTCTTGTGGCTTTTTGTTAGTTTGACAAACTACAGTGGTCAGTATATATGATATGAAGCTCTCTTTTGTTTTCTGCCCTATTCATGTGTGGTTTAATATTCTCTTTATTCTTACATACACATGTTCTGTGTGGCTGAGGGCCTTGAATTCTTTATTGCCTTGCATTTAACTTGAATATGTTTACTGCTTCACCTTTTCAATGATGTCAAAAGGGGGAAGGTTTTGTTGTAAAGGTTGGTTGTGGAATTAGGGGCATTGAACTAAGGGGGAACATATAAAAGGGAAACTGATTAAGGGGGAATACCAGTTTTATTGAATGAATGTTTGTTCACTCACGTGAGGAGTTATCCCGGTTGTTTGTCATCATAAAAAAAGGGGAAATTGATAAGTGCTTATGTTCCTAGATGTTTTGATGATCTCCTCACAAGTGTAGGGACCTGGTCCTCTGCAAAGTATGTATACTCGTCCAGTTGTCAAAGTGTTGTACAACTGTAAAAGTTGTATGCGTCAGGAAGTTGGTGAAGCTGCAGAGTATTTCACCAATCAGAAGCGATGAGGTTGCTTGTACGTTTGGTAATAACTTTTCATGGTATATATCAAATAACAAACAACAATATTATTCATTCAAAAAGAGAGAGTTTTTCAAGCTTCAAGAACAACAAGGGATCTGATCGATTGCTTCAAGAGCTTCTTGTACCAGTTGTTACTTTGTTTGCTTGTAATAGTGCTTACATTGTAGGATTCGTTTCGTTGTGATAAGAAACGTTTCAACTTGTGTGAATCATTGTGAGTTCTGAGTTAGAGTTAACTTGGTTCTTACTCTTGAATCTATATTAATCCGGATATGATTAGTATAGTGGGTAGTGTGGTATCTACTCTAGCTAGTCTAAGTAATAGGAGGTGCTACTTAGAGTTGGGATTAGCAGACTAATCTCGGTTTGTAATTGGATTTTACTTTTGCTTAGAGAAGATTAGTGAAAAGCAGTTCTAAAAGTCCTGGCAGGCCAGGTCGTGGTTTTACTCCCTTGAGCAAGGAGGTTTCCACGTAAACTCTATTGTCAATCTTTACTTTTCAACACTTGTTCTTTACTGTTTTAGTTTCAACTGTGTTGAGGACCTGGTCCCATTGATACTGGTGGACGCATACATTCCAACATAATTATTATAATCAAGTAACCATATAAGCCATGAACTCACTCATAACAAAAGATTAAAATATATGACTTTTTTAAAACAATGTTATCTTATCTTATGTTTTAGTGAGGTAAGGTCGATATCTATTTTATCTTTATTATTCAAATATTATGAATTAAAAAAGGTAACAAATCAATAAATTTGTGAAATATTGAGCTATTAATAAAATGCCACGTTTTTCTTTCATGTGCATTTGACAGTATCAATTTGACACCATACTATTTTTTTTCACACATCATGAGAAACGTGTCTTTTTGTGTTAAAAATAATCAATCAGACTGAAACAAATCCGAATTTTCAATACAAATACATAAACATTATATTCATTGATAACCAAATTATAATAACAACACTTGAATTACAAAGAGAAGTATTGTAATAACAAGTAACTAAAGATAGAGATAAGAATGGTGATGAGAAGTTAAGACTCTAGAAAGAAGATGATATGCATAATTTTCCAAAACCGCACATGACAACCATATAAACTCTATTCAACCTGGATCCCAAGCCAATTTAGTATTGGGCTATCTAATTCTTGGGCCTCTGCGTAGTTTAGCCCCAAGCCCAACAGTTCAGGGACCATCCACGTTCACAACAATACTCCACGCCTCAAAAAGAACCTTGTCCTCAAGGTTCGAGTAAAGCATAAATTGTAGTGGTATCTGCTCAATATTGTTAATAGCAAGTAAGCAATTCTTAGAAACTTCTTTGCATCTATTTTCAGTCATGATAATATAGCAATGGGAATCATCATCTTCCACCAATAAGAGCAATATTGATATATGTGAATTTGCACCTAAAATAATTTGCACCAAACTTGATCTACCAAGCCTATATGCAATGATCACATAATAGGGATTTTCATCTTCAAACTTAGACTCTTCTATTAAGTTGAGATACAGCAGCCCATGTTCAAGCTTTAAGAGATTTGTTTTCACCTTTCTCTTCCATCCTTCTTTATTAATAGTAGATAAAGCCAAACTATTACTATGTTGATGCCACTTTATTATGGTTGAATTAGGAATTTCCACCCAAAAACAAAGCATCATTAAATTATTGCATTCCTTGTACATGTAGCAAGTGAACTCATCTTTGTAATAATTGATGCCCATCGGCCAACACATCACAGTAATTATATAAGCATATCTAGAGTAGCACCATGTCATTCCACACCCAACATATCTCATTTGAGAAATCATGTATTGTTCTTCAAGGTGAGTATGAAGGCCATAAAGAGAAAACCTCAATATAAGGTTCCACAATAGCTTGTTAGTCGCACGAGGATTTATCACATTACCACTGCTTGTAACATTCATTTTAACACCGCCTACATGCTCCCAATCATACAACTTCACAAGTAAGCAACTCTTCCTTTTTTTAATTTCTTCAATCAATGCACGTGCCTTTACAATCTTATTAGAACTTGTTAGAATCTGAAACTCAGAACTAATTCCGGAATCCCATACATAGAGATTTAATGCAATTTTTTGAACATGAACAACGAAGGTAGTCGCACTAAGGTTCAACAGTAGATTACCTTCATCGTGTTCTTCTCCCCCATAAATAAGATTTGATGCAATTCCTTGAACATGGACAATGAAGGTAATCGCACCAATGTTTAACAGTAAATTACCTTCATCATGTTCTTTTCCCCATAAGAGTTGCCACACTCTGCATAAGGTATTATTTCGTCAGTAGAAATCGCACCTTCCAAGGTCTCAATTTCATGAGTGTGTTATTCGTTAAAGCCACAATCAAGATCAATTGCATTAACGTACCTCTCTGACAGTTCTCTTTGGGGATGTTCATTGAACAATTGGACTGCAATACTTTTAATATTTGTAGCCTCTTCACTAACCATTTCAATTAGAGTGTCTGATTGCATCTCAGCAAATAATGTGGGAAAGTAACCAGATAACTTTTCGTCAAACACCTTGTGCACATCCATTTTTCTTTTGCGTTCAGATTTCTCCTCGTAGATTTGAAGCACATATGAATTGGTTATATTGCTCCACTCCTGAAGATTTGACAAGCTTTCTTTTGGCGATTTGAGATGACATTTATGAAAACGAATCAACACTTTCTCAGTAAAATATTTCCAATCCGCCAACTGTTTATTCTGGAAAAGCCATTGATACCACTGTAAAGTTGTCCCATCGAGATCGAGATCTAACTTGTGGTTTTCTGTAATCTCATAAAACTTAAAGTAGCGTTCAGCCTGAGAAATCGATAACTCTGGATTCTCGCCACAAAATCGTTGAAATTCCACAGTTCTAGGTTTACTCACAGTAAAGGTTCCAACCAACTCGCGTAACATTGAATGAATATCAGTGAGATCCTTTGACAAAGTATCCTTCATGACCTTAATTGAATCTTTGATTGTTCGATATATTTGGTCCTCCATTGAAGACCTCTAGATGAAAGTACCAATGAAATAAACTCGAATTCTCAATACAAATACATAAACATTATATTCATTAATAACCAAATTATAATAACAACACTTGAATTACAAAGAAAAGTACTATAATAACAAGTAACTAAAGATAGAGATAAGAATGATAATGAGAAGATAAGAGGAAAATATAGTTTCTTCATAATATGCATAATTTTCCAAAACCGCAGATGACAACCATATAAACTCTATTCAACCTGGATCCCAAGCCAATTTAGTATTAGGCTGTCTAATTCTTGGGCCTCTGCGTAGTTTAACCCCATACCCAACAGTTCAGGGGCCATCCGCGTTCACAACACATATAATGAAATAAATCCGATTTCCAATACAAACATTGATATATATTGTTATCGCTAAATACAAGTTACTACTAGAATATGCACTAAAAAGTAATAATACGTTAACTAAGGAGAGATTAGCATAGAAGAAAGTAACTAGAAAGGGATGAGATACTATAATAGAGAAAGGGGATGAGAGATAACTGAAAGCCAAAGCTTCGACATAATTTGCATAACCGTTCTTTCTAATCTCTAGACCTTTTTAACAATAGCTAATTGGGCCTGGATCCCATATAAAACTCTTCCATATTTTACTCGGCCCAATAATATCAACTGAATCAGTCTTATTTACCACCTCTAGCCTATATAACCTTATAGAGTTATCTTGGTTCACAACAATACTCCCGCCCTACAAAAGAACCTTGTCCTCAAGGTTCATGTCAGTAAACTTCATCGGATAACCTGGAGTATTATAAATTTATTGGCTATTACCGGCAAAAATCTTTATGAACAGTATCAAGATTTGGTTGGCAGCTTGGAGGATTCCAGAATTGACTTCATCAGTCTTGCTTACCTTCTGATCATTGATCACTTTGCACAAGATTACATGACCAAGATGTGTAATAATTTCATATATGTGCAAACGAGTAAAGCACCTAATGATATCACTCAAACTTCCATATATAATTCTTTCGATCTTAGAAACATTACTAGCAACAACACGAGGAACATTTGACATATTAACAAACAGAAACTCACTGATATAGCTAAGCACATCAATTCCTTTTCTATCAATTGATATATGATGCATGTGATACTTATTAACATGCTCTGACCCATCAAAGTTAAAATTGTCCACCTTTAAGTACCGATGAACATTTTTGGAAGCTCCACCTCCACCAAGTCTCTCCATTGCAGCTAAGCCATGATGTAATCTATGGCGCACAACCAAATTGACCATATCAATGACACCATAGAACGTATAACCAGTTTGGTGCATAACTTGAAGTTTTATCTTAAATCTATTTCTTAACTTTAATACCTTCCACTCATGTAATATTGCAGCAAGTGCAGCAGTTGCGGGCTGCATTTTACAACTTAAGTTTGCAGCGTATAGACGAGCGTTTGTCTTGTAATCAACCCCATCGATTATGACAAGCCTATCAGAGTCGAATTCCTGTGCTATTTCAACAGATTGCTCAACTTGGGTGAGGAAATCCAACAGTAATGTTGAGAAAGGTGGTTTTGAAAATGATCTTGGCAGTCGATGTTGAAAAGTTTGTACACAAAGAGAGACAAAATCATTTACCATACTATCAAAAGGAAAGGCACCACAATCAAGATATTGTTCAGGATAAATGTGAATATAGCACGACGCATCCCTTGATTTATAATTTGGATCAAACATAACACACAAGAGTTTAACAACTCTATTGACCGGAATAATTGGGGACTGCTTGAAGTAACATTTAGCGAATTCTTGAGGCACCTGTGTTTTCTTCTCTATAACATTTTCTCCTGATTTGGACAATAAGAAACCATAGAAATTTCTTCCCTGCCCAGTATATATACAGCTGCAAGAATTTCTCAAACTTGATATAACGAACTCCTCATGATCCAAGTCACTCGAGGCAACACAAAATGTCAAATTGAACATAGTAAGTAAACTAGAGCCTAGATCAAATGGAAACTCTAAGCCAAATTGACCAGGTGGAAAAATATTCAAAATCAGGAGAATCACATCATTGCCAAGTCTATTGGTTATACCTCTAGTTATAAGGTTGGGATAACTGCAAATTGAAGGAATTGAAGACATCTTCTTCCAGCATTGAGCAAGTCCGAGTCCATGTTGAGGGTAAACTTTTCCATCTCTGATGGTAACAATTTCTTCTTCATCATTCTTGTTTTCACTTTTAACATCATTTTCACAATCAGTTGCCTCAGCAATAGGAGAGATAGAATGTGCCAGATCATTAGGAAAAAATACGTTAGTAGTATCTCCTATTGTCAACTTACACACTTTGTATGGACCCTCAACTTCATGTTGACTAAGCTTGCAGGATATATCAATGAAATTTGCGTCTTTGGATCTTTCAAACAAGTCATCAAACACCTTGGGCACATGGGTTTTCTTATTGCCTTCATATTGCTTGTCACTACATTGCGACAAAGGTGAATTGGTTACATCACTCCATTGCGGAGAAACATATGCAATACTTGACTCAAGTACATCAAAGTCACCATATCCCGACGAGACATCCTCAAAACTACAGTCAATCATGGAAGATACCTGCAGACTATTGGCTGAGTGACATCTTTGTGATTCGAGATGCTGTTTTCAAAATCGAATCATTACCTTCGATGTAAAGTGTTTCCAATCTGCCAATTGTTTGTTCCAGAAAAGCCATCGATACCATTCCAAAGCTTCCCCATCGAGATACAATGAGGCGAGAGATAGCTTATACTTTTCTGCAATTTCATAGAATTCAAAGTAGTGTTCAGCCTGGGAAATCCATGCCTCTGGATTATCACCACTGAATCGTCCAAATTTTATTAAAGCATACTTATGACGAAACATCAATAATGCCAGAGATAGATCTTTTTTCTCATTCATCGGAACATTGTTTTGGCACCTATCAGTTGCAACTTTTCCAACCAACTCCTGTAACATTGAACGAATTTCAGCGAGATTCTTCGACCACGAATCTTCAATTGTTCGAGATATTTGGTCCTCCATTGAAGACCTCTGGATGAAAGCACCAATGAAACAAACTCGATTTTCAATACAAACACTGATATATATTGTTATCACTAAATACAAGTTACTACTAAAATATGCACTAAAAAGTAATAATACATTAACTAAGGAGAGATTAACATAGAAGAAGGTAACTAGAAAGGGATGAGATACTAGAACAGAGAAAGGGTATGAGAGATAACTGAAAGCCAAAGCTTCCATAATTTGCATAACCGTTCTTTCTAATCTCTAGACCTTTTTAACAATAGCTAATTGGGCTTGGATCCCATATAAAACTGTCCAACATTTTACTCGGCCCAATAATATCAACTGAATCAGTCTTATTTACCACGTCTAGCCCATATGGCCTTATATAGTTATCTTGGTTTACAACACAGACAAAACAATTAGTGCATATAACAGGAGGAGAATCTTTTCATTAATATATATGTTGCGCAGACTCTTTAAAATTCGTGTTATATTTGTATCAGCATAATATATAAGTGTAGATATGAGATTTATATCAAATATGATCAACTTATTTTAGGTAGTTGATTTTCGTAAAGATTATTTTTTTAATTCAGTAACTATAGCAAACCAAAATATATACTCCGTGCTTTAATTATATGTGGCAATATACATTTATTAACAGTATAGTTTAACACCTCACTATCGTCGTATGTGCAATGTATATACTTCATTATTAAGTATTAATGCCACATGAACATTGGCATTAATTTCACAATTGTGCTGGCAATTTTGAAGGCTAGTACACGTGTGGATAATTAATGCCACACTGGAAAAACTTAACTAAAGTCAAGTCAAGATTAATACCTTTTGTGTTCTTCGTTAACAAATTTATATTTCTTGCGATGATATATGTAGAGAAGAATAAGATATTTATCGAAATCTGATAAGGAAAATAAACTGAATATCGAATCAAGTTGATTTCTTTTGTTGATATTTTTAACGTTTATGACAATCTGTTAGAATTATCAAAATTTAATGATCAATTTATTGTGATAGTTAGAATTTGTAACAAAACAACTTGACAAAACCTTAATTGTTGTTTAACTAGACATGTAAACACTTATATTATGGCTAATATACACACTAAAGATTTGATTTGAACATAGAAGCAAATACCACCTGGAAGGTCCCAAATTAATGGAACACTATTTAGATTGAAAATCTAACAACTGAAAGAAAACAACAAGGTTTATTTTATGTAGATTTTTCTCTCGTGCTACTTTAATTAATTTGTCCAATAAATATAAAAAAAAATATTATCCATTATGGCAAAGTCCACCAATTAAATTTCACAACTCTAGTACATATATATGTTTTTATAATAGTACCATTTTATATTATGTTGATGGGAGCATTTTGCCTTCTTTTCTTTTTTTACTATATTCAACCATATATTATTTTATACTACCTACCAAAACAAATTATACTATTGTTCAATTAATAATTAAAAAAAATACATTATTATTAATAACGTCAATGATTACATATCCATAATTGAATAGGCTAAAGACAAAGTCGTTAACTAAACCGTACACAGTTGGCATTAGAAAACAATTAAGAGTAATTATTCATAAAAGAATAAGTGAAATTAGTTAATACTTAAATAAGACAGGTTACTTATTATAATAGATTAAACACACAAATACTGTAAATATTTTTATATTATCAGTAAATATAGGTTAAATTTTTTAAACTTACATACAAAATTATGTGAACTTTTAATTTGTTGTAGATTTTAGGCCATCTTAACGATATCAGTAGAAAACTATCTCTGTAAAAATGAGTTTATAATGAAAATAATATAAATTATTCATTAGCATGCCAGACATGATTTGCGATATTAAATTTCTTTAAACTATTAGCATATATATATATATATATATATATATATATATATATAAGATGACGTTTAATTATTAAATAAAAAGAAACATAAATATTTTGATTGAATAGTGAAAAAAAGAAAAAAATGTTCAATGCATATTCTCAGTATTTCTTTGAGAATCTGTTTCCGAATTTTTCATTAAGCTAGTTTGTTTGAAATAGGTAGAAGAAATATTTTTTATAGCATAAATTTCTCATTTATTCACGTGAAAACACCTATATTTTTAATAGTATGTATTGATGCTTTTACCAAATCATGTTAATCTATGACTAAATGAATTAATAAAATAAATAACATATGAAAACTATAAACGGGTGATATATATATATTAAATACATTTTACACATCTATTAATTTAGCATAAACTCGATCATGGCGCGACTAACATAAATCTTCACGAAATAATACTAATATATACTTTATTCTCAATAAATCCATTCATGAAATTTCACGATATATTATTATGATAAATTAATTAATACGATTCAATGCAGATAAGTTTTTACCGAGTGTGAATACGGTGGGGGCAAGAGATAGCGACGTGCTTCCCACAATGCCACCTGCCCACGCGCATGCGACCCCACAATTTTGGACTCTATTGAAAGAGACTTCAAGAAACCCTAATTTTTATATACAAATATATATACATTTATTTATTATTTTTTTGAAAAAAACACCACTACTTGATGAGAAACTTCTATAAAGAAAAAAATCCATCAACTCTCTAAAATCATTTCTTACTTACTCCCTTCTCATAATTCTCTCCTTTAGACTTTTTGTAATGGTATTTTTTTTCTTCTAAAACCAAAATAAATAAATAAAGACATATAATATACTATGTAATATAAACTTTGTTAGTATTAGTTTTTTCAATCTCTATGTGTGCTTTATTCTCTCTTTTTTTTCTCCCTTTGGGTTTGATTCTGTCCAGAGTTTCTGTTTTTCTTTAATTTGCATTTGTTCCTTAATTTAGATCTTCACTTTTTTATTTTTTTTGTTCTTTTTTTAAAGAATAAAAATAAAAATAAATTTTGCTAATTCTATCTTTCCATATATAACCCTAATTTTATCTTCACAAGAAGTAGAGATTCTTCAAGATAGGTTCAAAAATAAGCAAAATCTAGAGTTTGTGAATTTTGCAATTATGGCTAATTGGTGGGGTGGTCAGGTGGGCATGTCCGGGCTTGAGTCAGGATCTTGCCCACCACCTATGCTTCTAACGAAGCAGGTTTCGAGTGGGAGTAGTGGTGAAAATCAAGAAGATAATGATAGAGAAAATGGTGATCATGAGCCTAAAGAAGGCGCGGTTGAGGTTGGTAATAGAAGACCTAGAGGTCGTCCACCAGGATCCAAGAACAAGCCCAAACCACCAATTTTTGTGACCCGGGATAGCCCTAATGCCCTCCGGAGCCACGTCATGGAGGTGGCAGGAGGGACAGATGTAGCAGATTGTATTGCACAATTTGCGAGGAGGCGCCAACGTGGCGTTTGTGTACTTAGTGGGAATGGTTCGGTTGCAAATGTAACCCTAAGACAACCATCATCTCCAGGTGCTGTTGTTCTACAAGGAAGATTCGAGATTTTATCATTGACCGGAGCATTTTTACCCGGTCCAGCCCCTCCTGGCTCGACCGGGTTAACTGTCTATTTGGCCGGTGGCCAAGGACAAGTGGTTGGTGGTAGTATTGTTGGGCCGTTAATTGCTGCGGGCCCAGTAATGATTATAGCTGCCACTTTTTCTAATGCAACCTACGAAAGGTTGCCACTAGAAGAAGAGGAAGAGGTTGGAGGCGATCGCCCCAGCCAATCACAAGTACCGGCTGAAAATTCGCCTCCAACCTTAGGTTCAAGTGATGGAAGGCCACAACAACAACATCAACAACAACATGAATTGCCTGATCCATCATCATTACCTATTTATAATTTTACACCAAATTTATTACCAAATGGTGGACAATTGAATCATGATGCATATGCTTGGGCAAATCCTAGACCACCTTATTGAGATTTTTCAAAAAAAAGAAGAAGGTGAAATTTGATGAATAAAAGAAGGGTATATTAGGATCAAGAGATCATATGTACTAAGGTAATTAAGTTTCTATCAATGTTTGATTTTATACATAGAGTTTATAATGTTTGTGTTTTGTAGGAAAATGTTTTTTGGAAGAAGTATATATAGTTATAGGATGGAGAAAAACTATATTACTTTTTCTAAGTATATAACATTTTCTCTTGTAGCTTCCATTATGGTTGAAATAAAATATGGTTTATTTCCTTTTTCTCCAATAATTTACTCTATCTTTTAGTTAGTGTTAAAAAAGAACAAGTGCTTGTTTAATTACTATTAAAGATTTATAGGAGTATGTGTCTTCTTTTTCTTGTTTGTGCTTCAAATTTTGTGACTAGAAACAATGAATGTTCATGTTTGTGTTTTTTAATATTAAATATTCAATATTCCCTTCTTGCACTTTAATTTCTTTTATCTTTATCATTATAGTTGTCCAAGCACTAAAGAAAGACCAATCCATGTGCCTCTATACTTATAATTAATGGGTCTTTATTAGTTTGTTTAATTAATTAGTTGATGTTGTGGATAAGTACTAAACTTTGCTTATTTTCATTCTAATTTAGTGAAAATTATAAACTAGAACTAAAGAAATCCATGGTGGTATGTGAACAAAATCTAGGAGTGTTAAGTTCAACTAATAATTTAATCCTTTTTTATTGTTACTATTAATATGCACTTGATCAAAATTGCTACATCATAACAATTAATTTATATTATATTATACCTATGGATAAGACTCAAATATTATCTTGGAAATGCTCCTGCTATGCATGCAGGTTTTTTAAAAAAAAATTATAATAAATTTTTAGTAGTTTATTGGTTACTGTTTGGAGGGGAGTGTTTTAAAACAGAAAATAAGCAAAGATTGCTTCCTTACTCAAAATAAAAAATTAGTGACTTGCTCAGAATTTGAAATTTATAAAAAAATTTAATAATCTTAAGATGTTATACAATAATAAATCAAATATTTATACTCTATTCGTGCAATTTATGTCATATATATTACTATATAAGAAGAGGGAATAAGTATTCACCACAAGTCAACATGTGTTCCAATAAGAAGAGGGAATAGCCAATATATTTATAAAAAGAAATGACATATAAAATGGAGAGAGTATTGGTTTTTCAAAATGGAAAAGGACAAAACACATATAAAATTAAAAGACATATAAAAAAAAGTTGGTTTAACTCTCAAACATAAAAAGTAACATATGTTATTAAAAACTTTAATAAAAAGTACTATAATTTACAATAAATAATAACTAAAAATATCTACAAGACAACAAAAAAAAGACTAATTTTTGTACTGCTTGTGTCACATAAATTAGGATTGGGATGATTTTAAAATTTTAATTTTGGTTATACATTATAAAATAGCCGAAAAATTGAATGATATAATTTTTTAAAAAATAACCGAATGAATCGTCCTATCGATAACCCTAATGTTACTTCTACTCTGTTTATTTTTACTTAAATTTAGAAAGATATGCTTCATTTCTACCCTCAATCTTATCGCTACATTTATTTGCTATTTAAAATTGAAATTAAAAAGACAAATGACAAATAAGTTTCTATATTAGCTCACTTATGAGCAAAATATATTATAACAATCTTTACTAATTTTATAACAATACATAAACTATACTCCCTCCGTCCCATATTAGATGGGCACTTCCAACTTTACACGGTGATTAAGAAATCATTAATACATTGGAAGACTTCACCATTTTGCCCTTTATTTATATCAATGCACATTGAAATGAGTTACAAAAAATACACATACAATATAGGAATGGTCATATTAATTGTAGGGGTAAAATGGAAAAGAATTAATTAATTTTATCCTAATTTAATAAGTGCTCAAATAATATGAAAAAAATATTTTTAATAAGATTCTCATCTAATATGGGACAGAGAGAGTAACAATATAACTTTATTAATGTTGGGCCCGGGCAGCGCCCGGGCTTTCTTTACTAGTATATATATATATACCTTTTGATTTTGCGAATCAATGATTTTTTCCTTAAACACAATCTTTTCATATGCGTTTTAAATAGTTTCAATTATTAATTATTATAACTTAATCTTTTATATAGTTTTTTAGATATGTAAATTTCATTTCAAAATACTTACAAATTTTATATCCAATTTCACAGTCAAAATTATTTTGCAAAATTGACTTTTAAAATTTAAATTGTATGGCATAAAAATATATAATAAGAATAATATTTAGTGGATTTGTTAGTATGTATACAAAATTAATATAAAAGCTACTGAATTCGCACGAAACATGTAAAGCTTCTTATGGAAGAGACACATTTCCTGGCTGCTTCTGTATACATGTTTTTTGGGTAAATTCATGCACTTACATTCAATGATATGATATAGCTAATCAAAAATAGTTCAATTATTACTTATGTGTTATATATATATATATATATATTCATTATATTCCTTTCCCAACAAATTAAATAATACTAAATGACAGAGTTGACAATTTGCTCTTTGAATCCCACTTGCAAGGAACACTATAACTGGAATCACTGACTGACTGTCCACTTAATTAATAAAAAGGAGTCAAATGCAATGCTGATGACAAATTGTTATAACCAGACTAGATTTACATGTGTTTTTATGTATTGTGTGTATTCACTGGGCCGACATTTAGACATAAAAAATTATGAAATTTGTATTAAAAATGATATTTAAAAATTAGAGTCGTATTTAGACATGAATAGAAATATGGAATTATTTTTTGAACTTTTTTGGTGATAGAGAGTGAATTATGAAAATAGATTTTTGGAGTTTTTTGAATTTCGGAAAATTCCAATTGAATTTCGAATTTTTTTCTTGACAATTTGAATGTCCAAATTATTTCTTAGAATAAATTTTTGGAGAAAAAAAAATGAAAATTACCTATGGACAAATGGTACAACATCAGGGGTGGACCTAGTGTAATAGGGTACGTTCTTCGTATTCAGTAATTTTGATTTAAAACTTATATATTTGTTAAAAATTTCATTAAATAAATATTGTAGATTTTGAATGCAGTCAAATAGGATGTGATAGAATTCGATACTCAAACTCATAACATTCGAATTCTAAATTTGTTGTGCAACGTATACTATATTGTGTGTATATATAGCGATGAACATAGAAACGATACTATAGCAACATATACTTTTAAATTAAGGATGTATAGCAATGAACATAGAAACAATATTATAGCGCGAGGAGATGGTGACTAATTAGGAGGAACTAATAGAGTTCAAATTTAATTTTGGGAATGGTATTCAACAAAAATGAACATACCATTTTAAGTATTCATAAGTTGTACATATGTAAAATCGAAAGACCATTAGAATTATTAAATATTTGAAATAAAATAAATTTAAATAATTTTGTACATAAATTACCAAGATATATAAGAGTTTGGAACCTAAATAATCCACAAAAAGATAAAAATGACCAAAATGAGCCACTATTTTAGTAAGTAACTAAAATAGATTTAGTGGAAGAAAAAATTTCGTTTTATGAAATATTCCAAACGTTTTCCGTTAGTCTCATAACGAGTATATTTTAATAAATAACGGAACTATTTCTGTAAGTTTTTCTTACACTTTGTAAAATGGAAGTTTTTCTTACACTTTATAAAGTGGAAGAAAAAATTTTGTTTTACAAAGAGGAATATTTTTCACGTTTATATTAAATTGTATCTCTTTATGAAGCTTTTGCAGTGTTTGTCATACAATTATATTGATTTGACATATCATAAAAACGGAAAAAATTATTACATTTTGTATTTTTTTTTCTTCTGAAAACTACTCCAAGCTCTATTTAAGGAAAAAATTATTACATTATGTATCATAAGTGTTAACTTGATTTGATCTATGTAGTCATTTGGAACCCTCAAAAAGTCTGTCAACGATTTGTCACTATAGATAATTCACTCTCCAAAATTTACTTGCCCTTGTGACAAAAATGAAGTAGGGTATTTTTCGACTATAATCAAATTATAATCAATTTATACCCATTCTTTTATAAATTGATGAAAGAAATTTATGATATTAGACATTAATTAAATATTTAGCATTGTGTTTGAAAAGACAATTATAATAAACGATATTTTTGTCATGTATAATTTCACCATCCCAATAAATCAAAACTCTAACTTTTGATTTAGAAGACATTTTTTTTTGTGTTTGAAATGAAGAAAAATAGAAGACTAAATATGTTGAAGGTACTATGTTTGAACGTCCTTAAATAGAGCTTAGAGAAGTTTTTAGAATAAAAAAAAATAAAAATACATAATGTAATAATTTTTTCCGTTTTAATGATATGTCAAATCAATATAATTATATGACAAACACTGCAAAAGCATCATAAAGAGAACGTGAAAAATATTCCTCTTTGTAAAACAAAATTTTTTTCTTCCACTTTATAAAGTGTAAGAAAAACTTCCACTTTACAAAGTGTAAGAAATAGTTCCATTATATATTAAAATATACACGTTATGAGACTAATGGAAAATGTTTGGAATATTGCATAAAACATAATTTTTTCTTCCACTAAGTCTATTTTAGTTACTTACTAGAATAGTGGCTTATTTTGGTCATTTTAATCTTTTTGTGGCTTATTTAGGTTTCAAACTTAGATATATAATAAGCAACCTACTGTTTGCTTTCTGGGGTATTGTTGATCAAGCCAAACCCTAAAATATTATTCCACTTGATGATTTGAAAAAAAAAAAACAAAAATGGTTCCATGGTAACTAAGATAATTGTCATTTTTATTAGGTTATCGATTATAATATTTATTATAATAATATACTCGTAATTAATTTTTAAGTGACTGAATTGTATGTAAATATATGTTATTCTTTAATGCAGCACAAAAAAATATCCTAATTACTTTCTCTAGCTAAAAAGAAAAGAAAAACTTTTTTAAGGAATTGTTTTTAAAAAATAATTATGCCGGGGTAAGAAAGGAAATATAGAAGAAAAAAAGTTACA
Source organism: Solanum okadae (assembly GCA_036553675.1). Lineage (NCBI taxonomy): Eukaryota > Viridiplantae > Streptophyta > Magnoliopsida > Solanales > Solanaceae > Solanum > Solanum okadae. The sequence goes on from CM071686.1 coordinate 56,086,999, forward strand.
AGAGGGAGGATTAAACCGTTATTAATAATAATTTAAATGTGTAAATAGGACCCAAAAAGAGAAAAAAAATGTAAGTATAGGAATATGTAAATACAAATTGTCATAAAAATGAGTTTGCGTATCATGTGCACATGTGGTAATAATTATTGCACACGATGAGTTGTAAAAGGGTTCCTACCAAAAAAGTTGTAATATTTAATTTGCTTCAACTGTTTATCTTTAGGTGCCATCTTGTCTCATCCATGCTCATGCCCAATATTGTCCGCTTTATCATGAACGGATGTGATTCAGTGAATGAATCTATTCTTCTCTTAATTTGAAATTTCAACTTCAAGTATGGTCTATAGAAAAATCATTGATAAAAAATATTTTTCCCAAATAGAATTTACATGGTGTAAATTAAATAAAAAATATTCATTTTAGTTCAGATGTAATTTGTCTTTCTTTGCTTATGCTATTATCTAGCATAGACTAGTGTGCATCAAATAAAAACTTGAGTTGTGTCTTCTAAAATTTTCATTTCGATGTGGAATTTCTTAAATTGTTGTATTCATCCCTTCTTTTAGAAACTTGGGAGTTTAAAAATCTAGTCTTTCTCTTTGATCCATTCTCATTTGTCACCCACTATTATAGGCACCGCACCACATACACCCTTCATAGGAACTCATCGTCCTCAATAAGGTTTATCCCATCACCATATTAAGTGAACGTTAGGCTTTGATATCATATTTGTGATTATCTTAATCCATGGCATGCATTGTCCACTTTGGTCCAATATATTGACTCCATAAATTTGTTCTTGGGGTATGCAATTATCGATGTAAACTTGTATATTGTGCCCAGTAAAATCCGTCATCTTTTTTTTCTCTCTATTTTAATATGAATTTACCTAAAATGACATATATACTCCTTCAGAAGATTACTAATCTAAAAATCTACAAAATCTTCTCTTTGACCCGTCCTTATCAGCCGGCCTCCCGTCACGGAAGTCACACAAGGCTATTAGACCTAAACCTCAATCTTTTACTAGATGCTTTCACATAATAAACCAAAGTCATATTTCTATTTCACCATTAACTAGATATTTGGTTATAGCTTTGTGTTCCAAACTTCATACTCAATAAAATCATATGCCTAAATTAAACATATATGGTCAATAAATACTTATGAACATATCCATAATCATTCAAAAAAGAGTGCTACTAACACTCAAAATAGTATATCCTAAGCAGGGCCGTCTCAATAAGTTTGGGGCCTAAAGCCAAATTTTATAATGAGGCTCTATTATTTTTAGTTGACAAATATAAATTGAATAATTATAACATATTTAGTGTAATCCTACAAATGAGGTCTGGAGAGACATGATATATGTAGACATTATGAAGTAAGAATGCAAATAATGTAAATTTTCAATGAAAATTATGTAATACATAGTTAAAATAATAAAACATGAGTCAAATTTTAAAAAAATATGATGATATTAAATAGTATTGCGATGAATTTGATAAGTTCATAAATAATATTGAAATAGTGTTGATTAGTTTTAGTGCTTTAAATTTGAATAAGACACCAAAAATAAATTTGATCTTTTTATAAACACACAACAATAGATTTTACATAATGTAGAATGTTTGAACATTTGAGAGACTTCACAATATTCAATAATGAAAGAATAAAAAATAGTGAAAGGAGAATAAAGAGAAGTAAGTATAAGAACACAATACTGTTGGTTCACATGATAATTGTCAGAATATAAATGAGCTAGACAATAAAATAGATAGCCACATGCGAAACTAGAAAGGATACTACAATTAACTAGCTACATAAGAATCTAGGAAAGATACTACAATCAACTAACAATATTCAATTTCTCAATTATATTTTCTATACAAAAAAAAAAAAAACTTCAAATTTATCAATACATGAAATTTTTGTTATCAATATATATACATCTTTGGGAGAAAATGAGGGCCCCAAACGATTGCTTTAGTGGCCTTATGGTTGAGACGGCCCTGATCCTAAGTATTATTTTTTTCAACAAAAGATTTACAAACATGAAGGTCCCCTCTTCACATGAATTCACGTGTCAACAAGGTTAATTAATTAATTTAATCTTAATAAAAACATACTTAGCAACTAATTGGTCACAACATTCCAACACTAAAGTCTCTCAATATTAGTGGGGTCCTATTAGGTTCAATAATTTCAACTATTATTCGCCCTTCTCTCTACTCTACACTAAAACAGTTAATTAATTCGAAACCAAAGGGGCCAATATAGAACAAATTGGTTCTTCCATTTGTTCGCATTTGCATTAACTTTTCGTCTTGGCATAACAACCACCACTAGCAAATTTTTGCTAACTACTTTAATTATAATTCAAACTCTATGTACTCGATCGATTAAAAATATCTTTGATTTCAAATTTGGATAAAGAAAGAGAATTGCAGTAAGCTGAAGAACAATAATAATATATTTAACATAATCTCATATAACTACTATAAATTATGAATTATTTAACGATAGATTTCAATTTGTTTTGTAGTGGATCATCCTAACGTGCTTACAAAGGGCCGAGAATAATATTGTATTCTTGTTGCTACGAAATAATTTTAAGTCCTAGACGATTATGTGTACCTGTGGTTGAAGTTGTGTTGTGTGTTGTGTGACTATCTAAAAATTGTGAATTTTGAAGAAAAATATTCACCCCTACTATTATTGGTATCAGATTTACATAATTGATCTTGACTAATTAGGGATTAAGATGACTAATTGATTGATTGGAGGTGACTTCTACTTTTGGCTACTTTTAAGACCTCTAAGAAGCCAATTTGAAACAATTACATCACTATGAAAGGGAATCCATTAAACTAGCATTAATAAAATGTAGACCATACATTATAATTTATAAGCCCCTTCAAATACATTAATAATTGTGTGCACCAAATTTCATTAATATTATTAGTGGTGGGGGCATAAACATTTGTCCATTTTTCAAGAAAAAAAACAAGAATTGGCTCTTGGCTTAGCTTTTATATGTGATCTTTCAAAATCAAAATTTGTCGCACAAATCTAGAAGGACTTTTGTATTTGTCGTGAAGTACACGTCATACTATGGGTCCAAAATGTTTTTAACTTTAACCTAATATCTTTGTGCTTTTAGGCGACACATTTCTGATTTCTTGTTATTTGGTGGTATGTGAATATGACTCTCTCTTCGATGAGACTGATTCTCACTTAATTAGAGATTTTGATTTCACATTTTTAGTATGAATTTTTTTTTTATAGTAAATGCTTTCAATTCAGAACAGTCAAACTCCAATATTGATACCTTGAATGAAAAATTTAAAAATGAATATGAATCTTAATGAGTTCACTATTTCACATCTCGTGAATAGTAAATATATTTTTTTAACTAAAATTGAGACTCTTCTATGCGACGATCCGAAATTTGATCATGAAGTGGGGATGTGATTGGCAACCAATCTATATTATCACTCGAATGAATTTTGTTTTAATCGTCTAAATGCTAAGTATTAACGAATTTAGCACAATAATATAGAAACGTCTAAAAAGCAACTCACTCAAGATATTTTTTCTTAATGTAAGTTATTATAAAAATGTCACACAAGTAATTACATCGTTATACATAGTTCTTTAACTTACCTCGATCAATTATGAAAAATCTCTATCAGCAAACACGTGTATTCTCTCCTCATCTAAATGTCCCTACAATATTCCAAATATAGTACTACTATTTAGATATTATACTCCGATGCGGAGCTAGGTGGAGGTTCGTGGGTTTGGATGAATCCACTAATTTTTTCGTAGATCATGTATTTATATTAAAAAATTTAATAAATATATATATGTAATATTAACTTGTGAACCCTTAACAAAATTGATTGACAACTCAGTTATAAGAAATAGTGGTGAAAATGTTTTTCACAGTGCTTTGCAATATTTTTCTCTTTTGTCCTAAAATTTAAAACCCCCAAATTTCTAATTTTGGCTCCGTCTATGTATACACCTTTATAGCTTTTTAAACAATAAGTATATATTCTTAATTTCAAAATAAGTGATGTTTTAGTTTTTATTTTTTTATTTTAAAACAAGTGATATTTTGATTCTTTCAATTTTATTCTTATTTAAATAAATAAAGTTTTACATATCTAACAAACTACTAACAACCAATTACATCTTCTCAAGATATTTATGAAGCATGATTAAGTTAGCAAAAAAAATATTTTACTTTCTCGAAATGAATCATTTCTTAAGAGATGGACCCAAGCTAATTAAAAACACCATTTATTTGGAATGGAGAGAGTGCTCCCTCTATTCACTTAATACTTGTCCAGTATTTCAAAAATATTTTGTTTTTTGTTTTTTTTGCTTACTTGTCACTTTTAATATATATTAAAAAATAGTTATTTTCTTATGTTTTATCTTTAATATTAATTACTTATTAAAATTATACATTAATTAATTAAAATATTATAATATCATATCATATTAATCGTTATTTCTTTAGAACCGTTCAAATTCAAAGTGAAACAGTAAAACTAAACGGGTGGAGTAATAATTTTTATCATTTATTAATAGAAAAAACTATTTAATAGGGGGCAGTGATTTGGCTAATAAAACAAGAAGCAAAAATTATAATGGTGATTCAAATAATGTGGGACCAAACACGTCCTTGTCACTTTTTTGGTATTGACCAAACTATCCGTTAACATTGTGCCACGTGGTAGATGTAACACAAAGGGGGTGTAAACGCGTCAGTCTTGTTCTCTAAATATATAGATTGAATTTGTGATCCGATTAATTCAAATTTAATTCATACTAAGATTCATTTAAAGGGAAAAGTATTTTTATTACTATGAACTTTTACTACAAGAGTTTGAATTGATATCTTTCATTAATATGAAGTGATCTTATTCTCAAAGACGGAGCTATAATTTTTAATTTTTACAATCCTGAATTAATACATTTTTTATATTTATTGAGTTTTGAAGAAATTATTTTTGTTGAATTTATAACCATTATTATAGTTCCGTCCTTTCTTATTCATCCCATTTCACCCTTGATAATCGCCACGATAAAGTATAATTAAAAAAATAAATTATTGAAATATTCTTATCAAATAGTAAGTAACTTTAGCCAAAGTTAAAATAAGAATATATCACAATTTACCAGAATTAAGTGTTAAACTTTGACTAAATTTAAAACACATATATGTCACATTTTGTGTTTCATACAAAGCAAATTTATTGGGATCGGTGTTTATATCAACCTAAGAAGTAGTAATATTAAAGTGATATTTTATCTTAATTAATCACAAATTAAGTGTTAAGACTTAATTTAAAAGACATTTCTAATAGCTTTGTAGTTTGTGCAAATATTAGGTGCGATTATATGTATTCGACACTCGAAAGAGAAGAAAAATAGTAAAATGTACCATTAAAGTTTAAATGAATTCTGAAAAATTGAAAATTTTAGTCTGTATCAAAAAAAATATTGCATTTAATTTATTTTATATGACGGTATTTGTTATTGTGCAAATTTTTAGATTTTTTTTGGTAAACACATATCGAAAGTATCCCTTGAATTAGTGACTTTAAGCTTGGGTAATATAAAATAAAATGGAAGGAATATAATAGTCATGTCATAATATAAAACACAAACAGGAATATTTTTAAACACTTTTCTTTTTCAAGAAATAGGATATTTCTATTATATAGAAGAGTGAAGTGGTAGGACGACCAAGGGTAAAAATATAATTTCATTCTAACAAAAATCTATTAAGAAATATAGTAAATAATTTTAGAAACATCTTTTTATATATTAAGTGAATTATTACCAAGGGTAAAAATGTAATTTCACGCTAACAAAAATCTACCAAGAATGATATCAAGAAAATTAAATAGTTCTAGAAACATCTTTTGTTATTGTTATTACAAATAAAAATGAATAGGATGATATATTTGCATTTAAGACAACCAAGAATAAAAATGTAATTTCATTATAACAAAAATCTATTAAGAAAGATAGTAAGAAAAATAAATAATTCTAAAAACATTTTTCTATATATGAAATGAAAGATGATCAAAGGTAAAAACGTAACTTCACGCAAACAAAAATCTACCAAGAATGATAACAATAAAACTAAATAGTTCTAGAAACATCTTTAATTATTGTTATTACCATTAACTCATTTTATTATTACTTCACCTTTTTTATGAGTTATTGTGATATCTACTCATTACTCTATTTTACTATTACTTTAATTTAATTAATTATTCATTATACTTAATAAAAATGTCTACTTTAATATAAAAAATCATTATTTAAATATATAATTAATTACTTTCACTTTTATTTTGGCTCTAATTAATATACCTGAAAAGAAATAAGTGTGATAAATTAATAATATATATTTGATTGAAATTAAAGAATAAATAAAATTAGTTTCAATATTAAAAAATATATGTTTTAAAAGATGTTAAAAAATAACTTTACAAATAAAATGAATAGGATGGTATATTTGCATTTAAAGTAAACTAAAAATGTTTACTAGATTATAAAAGAGTAGTTCTTCATTAAAATATATAATCAAATTTTTACTTTTATTTGATTTCAAACATATTAATCTGAATAGTGAACTAATGTAAGTTTGATTTAAATTTAAAGTTGTCGGGCCAAAATTTGGTATTTTTCTATTATATAGAAATATGAAGTTGAAGACGATCAAGGATAATATGGTCATTTCATATATATTTCATTTTAAAACTCTATAAATTCTATTTTTAAATTTGTCAAAATATTATTTCAAGTGGCTAAATTTCCTCCATAAGTTACATGATTATTCTAGAAACTATAAATTATAAGATTTTTCTAGATAGACACATATAAATAGACACTAACTCATTCTTCATTTCATTCACTGTCAATTCTCTCCACTCTCATGTCTTATACCAAAAAATTTCTCACCCTTTATTTCTAATTTTCATCTTAAATATTACACACTTTAGTATATATCTCTTATTAGGAAGATCAATAACGCAGTTTCAACATTAAGAACTTCATTTTTTATCTATTCCCTACATAATGACCCTACTTTTGTAAAACAATTATAAGACAAAAGTAAAATTTACTATTTCTTAGTGAACACATCACTTCTGGAACTTGTCCATATAACAAAATTTTCAACAAAATTCAATTGATCCACATTTTTCAAACATTCTAATGAATATGATAATGAACCAGTTAACATGTTAAATCTAATATCAATCTCAATTGCAATTCTCAAAAGGCGTAATTCATAAGGAATGCAATCAGTGAGCAAGCTCTTCAAGAACAAAAATTTCAAAAATTTCGGAGCATGTTATGTCCTTTTCTTTGGTTCTCTTTAGACTTTTCAATTTCATGGGTTGCTTTTCTTTCTGGACTGTAAAGATACTTTTTGAAGTATCTAATTTACTTGATTTCTCTTTTTATGTATAATTCCAAAATTTCATGTAACATATATGTCATTATATAATTTATTGAGAAACATATATTTATTTATTACTATTATTTTATCACCAGTTAAAATCAGTTTAAGCAAGTTATATAAATTATTATTTTAACTACCTTATGTTAAATTACTGCAATATATATTATATTAACTTTTGTTAATATTTTTAAAATCTCATTATTTGAGGTAAAACATTCATTTATCGGGAATATAAATTACTTTAGAAAAAAATTCTTTTGTTACTATACTAGATTGTTCTCCTAATTTTAATGAATATAAAGACAAGATATAAAGTCATAACTTTTTTTATCCTTTTATCACTTTATAAATAATGAAATGATTCATTCTAATTTTCATCAAGTAGGTCATTATTTTTGTTTGTTAAACACCTTTAAAACAAATTTATAAGTGTATTCAAAATTAATCTATAGATGGATCAGTAGACTTTATTGCTTGATATATTTTATGAAAATTGTTAATATATTGAGAATAATTTTAATCTATTCTCTTGAATAATTTTCAAATAAAATAGAAAAAGAATATCATTAAATTAATTATTTATTTCGAATATATATGTTTGACATGATTTTATAATAATCACTGGAGCATCAAATATTTTATTATTATTTTTATCATGCTTATTTGAAAATGTCATAATAATTTTTCTTTTTGAAAATTAATTAAATTTCTATTATAAATATATACAATATTGTAATATTGGGCCCATAAACGGGCCTTTTATTATATTGAGCCCGTATCACGGGATTAAAATTATCTACGGTATATTTTATAAAGATGCTTGAAATGACAATTTTAACTTATTGTACATGAAAGCTGTGTCTGCTAATTTTCCTGTCAAATATATGATGTTTTAAATATTTTCAAATTAAAATAGTTACTTATGAGATTCCTTGAATGTTTTTTAAGAAAGAAGTATATATACGTTGAGAGTTATAGTGAAGTGAATAAGGTCTTTTTATTTTTAATTAAATATCTTTAATTTGAGTCGTGAATGAAACAAAATTGTAGTGGAAAATGTTTTTCCCTTTAGATCTTTCGTGAATTTGGATTAGTCAAGACCTCAATACAGGACCTCGCCATGTATATTCACTTTTGATCCCTCAAATCTGTATGTGCTAAGAAATTCAATTATTAATATACTACGTTAAATATATATTGTTACTTCACATTTGAGGGTGAGACAGTTCTCAAAATACTCTTGATGTCAAATATTTTCTATATAAACGAATTGAAAACACATATTTTAATTAATTGAAGGTTAAATATATTTAGCTAAATATTACCGAGATCAAAACCAGAAAAGCTTATTGAATTTTCAACAAATACTTCCCATATTTTAAATAAAATTTTCAATAAATTACAAAATCTATACAAAAAATTATTAAAATCCTGAGAACTCGCTTTCACCATCCTAAGAGCCTATTTGGATTGACTTAAAAAATAGTTTTTAAGTCAAAAATAAAAAGTTAAACTGAAATGACTTTTAAATAAAAGAATAAAAAGTGGGGGAGATCTACCTTTGGTTTCTGACTTATTTTAAGTCATTTTTAACTTATTATAAGTCATTTTTTACCTAGTCAAACACTTCCTAACTTATTTTAAGTTATTTTTTATATTTGTTAAACACTTACAGAAATAAAAAATTGACTTAAAATTAGGTTTAGCCAACTTTTAAGTCAATTCAAACACCATGTAAATTCACCCTAACTAGCTAGTAACTGTAATATTGATAGTTATATAGATTATAGGGTTCATAGTAGCCAATTACTATCCTTGCAAATTCAAAGTCAACATCAATTAGGAGACAAATCGTTTTCATAAATCCAACTAGTATATGACATAATAAAATTAAATATAATCCATGCATAGCACGCAAAATATCTTTCTTTAATTCATATTATAATATCCTTGTTTTTAATGAGATGAAAACTTCCTGCCAACTCATGCTAATATAATTAATCTTTCATCACCTATAAACATTTATACATATCTATTTTGCAAATCCATTAAAGGAAAAATGAAAATCAACGACTTTCTAATTTTTACAAAATAAAGCTATAATCAAAGTTGCAAACATTGAAATATTCACTCAATTAAAATAGTATATGTATTTGAATATAAAGTATACACCATTTATATACTTGGTATATATTTTGTAAATTAGATTGCTGAATGATTTAGTAATTATCCTTTTAATTTAGAATAAACAACACAAATCTCACTAGTTGAGGAGCTAATAATATATATATATATATATATATATATATATATATATATATATATATATATATATAGTTATTTAATTTTTGTAGATTTTCAATATTATAATTCCTATCATATTTTGATTCCTAAATGCATATATCTAACCCGTGCTGATATATGTATCTCAAATTTTGGCCTTTGGGTAAAAAGCATCTTATTGATTGTCACTAAACTATAAGCCCATTGACTACAAAATATTTTGGCCTTTGGGTAATGAAGTATATTCATTATATTCACATCTTTCTATCTTATTGTCTCTGATATCATAGGTTATTTGATTTAGTATATATATATATATATATATATATATATATATATATATATAGCTGTTAATGTGGGGCTCACCCCATCCGGACTAATTCATACAAACTTTGAAATTTGGTGGGCCAGGCCGGGCTAGCCCATTTTTGGTATGGGCCAGAAAATGATTGGCTCAGCTCACAAGTACATGGGCTACGGGTTTTGCCGGGCAAGCCCTATTTTCTTAAAAGTATATTTTTTATAATTTTTTAAATTAAATTATAATTAAAAAATATTATCATAAATATTGACAAGACAATATTACATGGTGTTAGTGTTACTACTTGTTAATCAAATCCACAAATAAAATTATCTTTATAATATTTATTAAGTTTGATTTCAAGTAAAAACATAAATAGCTAAATAGAAATATTAACCTAATTGTTTTCCAATGATCATAATAAACACAAAAACTATGACAATACTCCATTGGCTATGGCCGAAGTAGTGACTCCCTAGAAATTTTAGGGAATTTTAATTTTATGTAGTACATATTTTATAAATATAATTTGTATTTAAATTGTAATATTTCAAACTTTAAACAGATTTTGAGTTTAGACTCTTGTTATTTTTAATACTCTATTTTATTTTTATTTTTTAATTAATTTTTTTTGGCCCACGGATCGGCCCTATCCATATTTCTCAAGCCCAAAAATCGACAGGCTTATTCAGGCCGGGCTAAAAAGCCCTTTTCTTAAATGGGCACCAAAAATCATAACCCAGCCCTATCACATCACGGGTTAAGCCAGGCCGGCTCAACGGGCCTAACCCATATTGACGGCTCTCTCTCTCAATATATATAAAATAGAATTTTTTATTGTGTCTTTGATTTTCAGATAAGATAAAATATTGTATACACACAGTTACATACTTTCTGCTACATTTTGATTTTCAGATTAATTTAGTCTAATTAATCCAAAGCCCAATCCAAAGAAAGTGAAAGGAGCCCCCAAATTATTGGGCTTTTTAGACGGGTCAAGGTCCATAGTTCAAAGTTAATTGAGAAAACTACAAAAATGAGCCATAGAATAAAAAATAATTACAAGTTCATACCCAAACCCAAAGTAACTCCAGAAATGCCTATTCTCTCATAAATAATTACAGCTCATACCCCCTATTCATTAAGGCTCATAATTTTCGCTTAACTGATACTAAATCAGTATCATATATTGTATTGGTATCATTAAGAGTGATAATTTTCGCTTAACTGATACTAAATCAGTACATATACTGTATTGATAGCATTAAGGCTAATAATTTCGCTTAAGTGATATTATATATATACATATATATATATATATATATATAGGACTAAATACAAGGCAAGTTACTAAACAATTTTTTTTCTTTATTATCCTTATCTTATATACTACTTTTAAAATATCTAATTTTTGTAACACCCCGTAACTAGAAAGAATTTAAAAAGTGGAAATAGTCATTTTTGGAAAGAATATAAAAATCTGAAAAATTTGTTATGTTTAGTTGGATTTTTGGTCAACTTCAAACGACCATAACTCCCAGCTCAGGATGATTTAGGTGTGTTTCCAGATATCGTAGGAAATATCTTGGAATAATCTTTCCAACGCCGCTGAGTTTGTGCGATTCCGAGTTCGTATGAGTGAGATATGCCCATTGGAAGTTGGGCTGTTCAAATAAGAAAATCTCCAATTCGAATTTTGGAAGGGTATTTTAGTCTTTTCCATACCCTATAATTTTAATTCGTTTTTAGGAGATTAATTGGGGTAAAATGAGATTTTAGTCAGTTTAGAAAAGTTGAAGTTCACACTAGGGCTTGGAAAAATGAGAAAGGAGAAGAAAGTTCAAGACTCTTCGTCTTCGTAAGGAATCACTTGTGGATTTCGTCAAGGGGTGATCCCTACGAGGTATGTGAGATCACATAGCGTTGGGTTAGTTCATCCACGCGCCAAGCATGTTTAATTCAACGTATTTTCGTCCTAAAAAGATTGAGAATTTGATGTTCTTGAATTGATTTCGTTCTTGAATATGAGTTGGGATTAACGAGTTTCTTGATGTTAAAGTGTTGTTTCCTTGAGTTGTTTGGGTCAGATTTTGTGTATATGATTTGCGTAAACGAATCTAAAGTGAATTTGAGAAAAAGAATCGAATTAAAACGATTTAGGATCAGAAAACGAGATCAAAAGTTCGTCAGAATTTTGCCTGAAGGGAGGCTGGCGCGACACGCCTCTGTAGTGCCAGAGGGGCAGGCGCGGCGTTCCACCAGTGCGCCAGGGATGCACCCGGATCGTCGTTTTTCACCAGTTTTTCATCGTTTAGCCTATTTAAGTCCTTCTAAACTGTACTAACACTTTCCATTGAATCCAACTACTCTAAATGACTTCTAAAAATCTAGAAATCATCCAGAAACATGAATCATAACCTTGAATCCATAAATTCAAATTCAAGGAAAGTCAAGATCCAAGTCTAGGAAGTTCTTAGAGTCTTTTCAAGAGGTCTTTTGCAAAGGCTTTTAACTTTGTTTTAAGACTTAAAGTTCAAGTTGAGTAAAGAGTAAAGTTTGAAGTTCATTTCTTCAATGAAGTATATGGGGACTATGTATTCCCAAAGAGTTTAAAATGTTTTCACATTTAAATAAGAATGGAAACTGAGATTTCCAAAGTGCCTTTGAGCTAGTTTTCAGAAAAGAGTAATCGCTTTCTAAATGAAGCAAGAGAGGAAACTTTGATTTCCAAGATAGCCTTTGAGCTAAGTTTTTGAGCAATTATCTCAAATCATAGGAAAAAGTATGTTTTTAAACATAAGAGCTAGTATCATATTTTGGGAGTAGTATTAAGCACCGATATGGGGAGAGTTTAGACAACTTACAGCCCCCATAAACCATGTAGCCATCATGGGTTAAAATTGGTCATACTTTTTAGACGATTCCTTTAGTACTTTTTAGCATAGACTAGTGGATCCACTTAGTAGTTCAGGTTCTATACCCTCGGCAAGGTATAAGACGGCTCTGGCAGCGTGAGGAAAAATGTTGTATCATCACAATAGCTCTTAAGTAATGGTTGTCGATTAAGAGAAATTCCCACAGAAGTAATTGTATTCTTATATACGTAATTTATTGTAGTTTTACATACATTTTAGAGTTATATGTATCTTTGTATACACACAGAGTTGACATCATGTTTTTAAACAACTTTTCTTTAAATTGCATTCTTTAAATTGCACTTGTTTTAAACTACTTTATATTGATATGCGTTCAGTTATGTTGAGTTGAGTTGAGCCAGGTAACTTCTTCAGTTCCTTTCAAGCTTAAGTTATGTTTATCAATCCAACTCGCATACTCGTACATTCAATATACTGATGCCAGTTGGCCTGCATCTTCTTATGATGTAGACGCAGGTAACTAGGATCAGCATCCAACGTCTCGTTTATCCAGTTGAGCATTCAGAGTTAGTTGGTGAGCCTCCTTGCTTTCCGGAGGGCTCATTTGTTATTATTTGCTTTTAGTATTTCATTTGTTAGGATGATCGGGGGTCTTGTCCCGACATCCATCTCAGTTCTTTTAGAGGGTTCATAGATAGACTGTCAGATCTTAGCTCTTTAGTCTTTTCAGTGTCATTATCTTATGTTGAGACTTAAGTTTGCCTTAATGGCCAGTTGAATGTTCCTTTATAACATTCCAGTTTATTTTATAGATGTATCTGTGCTGAGTTAAGTCTTCCGCTGAGTAAGTAGGTCAGGCCAAGGGTTCGCTTGGGGACAGTAATGGTTCTCGAGTGCCAGTCCCGCCTAGGTTTTAGGCTCAGGGTGTGACAAACTTGGTATCAGAGCACAGAGTTCAAGAGTCCTAGGGAGTCTATGAAGTCGTGTCTGTAGAGTCCTAGTTATCGGTGTGAAGCGCGCCACATCTATAATTAGGAGGCTGCAACATTTTAGGAAATTCCTCACTTTCTTCATACATATTTCGTGCGATAGAGTTCATTTATAAAGTTTCTTTCTAACTCGTGGTTACGCGTAACCGATTGTGAGCTGGCCTATGATCGAGAGTGCCTTCATGAGGTGTTTCTTTCCTCGTGAGCTAAGTGAAGCAAAGAGATGGTTGCTGACATAAGGAGCAGGATGAGTTTATTAGTTGTTGGCTTGACTCGTCTGTCAAGTAAGGAAAGTAAGGCAGCCATGATAATAGGTTACATGGGCATAGCAAGGCTGATGATCCATGTGCAACAAGTTGTGGAAGACCAGCTGAAGGATAGAGAAGAGTTTAAGAATAAGAGGGTTAAGACATCAGGGAATGAATCCAAGCAGCAAAAGAGTAATGTGAACCGGTCTTTGCAACATAAGCAAAAAAGACCTGCTCCATCATTTGCTAGTGCACCTGTGTTATGCCGTAATTTTATTATCTTTAGGAAAATCACTTTTTGAAATATTCTAAGTATAAAACAATTTGATAAAAATACTTAAAAAAGAGTCGTCACTTAATTTTTTAAAGAAATTAAAAAAACTTAATTTAAAAAGACTCTAAAGACTCTAACAGATTAAATCTTTATAAATTTAAAAAAAATGGATAAAAGGTTCTTATTTACGCTTCAATAAGGTTTTTAAGGCATTTGAAGCACCCGCTAACATGCGGTTATCCCACGACTTGGTTAAAATATTTTTGACTATTTTTTAGGAAAATGATTTAACATAAAAAATATAATAATTTACAATATTCGACTAACATTGAGAAAATAGTTAAACAAAGAACAATTTTTATTTTTTAAGAAAATGAGACCTTAATTGAACCATTTGAATTAAAGACAAGTAATTAGAATTTTAACAAAACTAGATTAATTGATTTTTTTATTTGAATCATTTTTTGGTTAATCAAAATATGAAAACTATTTTAAACTAATAAAAAAGTTTTGACTAAAGATTATAAATGAAAATGCAAGAATTGATAAAATGAGATTTGTTAAAAACAAAACAACACAAAGAAATAGTTCGTCTTCTGGGAATTTAACTAAGTTAGTTAACAATTCTAAAGTTAGAGTTGATAAAACAACAAATAATAAAGAATCACAATTAAATAATTTAAGAGTAAGAGAGCGATTGAATTTGGGCCCTTTTTGGGCCAGAAGTGTTGATTTGGGATCTTGGCTCAATTTTCGTTTTTGTATACACTTGTTGTATATCAGTGTATATCGGATGTATACAGCTCATTTTTCTGCTTTTCGAGACCAGTTTGAGTTTCCAATTTCTTCGGACAAAGATGAGGTTGACTCAAAGGCGGATCTCAACTCAAAGAAATGCAAGGAATGAGTCCAAAGTGAACTCGGATTGGTATCACATGTAAAAAGAATAAATGAAAAATAAATTAGCATTTGTGAAGGAAACGAATAAGAAGATAATAAATATTACTCTCTAAAGTATGTAACCTATCAACAATTAAATCTTTTAAAGAAGAGAAAAGAAGTAATAGACCAGTAATAATGAAAACAGACCAATAAATTAGCATTTTTAGATAATTTAAGCGCGTGAGCAAATTGACATTTTTAGCGTTTGCTAGCTTGAAAATAAAGAGTAATAACCTTTAGTTCAATGAACAGATTAATTAAGAGAAAGAAACATAGGCTAATCTATGCATAAATTTAAAGAACAAAACTTTGATATAGAACTAAGAAACAAAATCCCAACATCAAAATACATACTAGATTCAAGTATCAAATATTCTACCAAAGATATTGTTAACCAACAATAAATCAACGATTTAACGAATTTATCATTTCTTCACAAGTGATAAAATGAAACCAAACACAACACCGCAAGTGTACAATAAGCAAATGTATCCATGTTAAATGATCCTAATCCCCAAATTATGTTTTCCATAGAAGATTAAATAACAAGGAGTATATGCTATTTAGATTTATATATTAATAGTGTAGCTAACCTATGCAAACAAACAAAAGACAAATATCAATATGCATGTTACAGAGATAAATTGCAAACTAAAAAAAAAGATATACTAAAAGATATTGCTTTAAAAAATAAAATATATATTATATCCATGTTGAGCTAGCAAAACAGTGAATCACCTTAGACTTCATCATTCACAAGTAAGATACTGTGCAAGAGGAAATTAAATCTATTTAATTTAAAAGCAAATGAATCAAACTAATACCAATATTTAAGCGTTAATATTGAATAAAAGAACACCATATAAAACATGCATTTAAAGGTGAGAAAAACATTCTGCCCATGAGCTAATTAGAATTAAGTCTAAAGCTACCAATATACCATTCTTTAAGCAATGGAAAACGAACAAGGAAAGTAACACAATTAATAGTATCAAATGCACCAAGAATAATGCTAAAGGGGCTGAAGACATTTACTTAGAAAAGAAATTAAACCAAGTCTAATTTAATCACAAGATTAGCACATTTCAGCATAGCAAATTCGACATCGAACAGATGGAAATTATGGTCCTAATATAGAGATCACAAGACCATTTCTAAGAAAATTATGGTCGAAAGGATAAACTAGACAATGGGCTATAGATAATACGCAGGAAGAAAAAACGAAGGACTCCCAGAAGACTTAGCATGCATGAAACAAAAACTAAACCAATAAGCCCTATGCAAATCTCATACTAGTCAAGCATCCACCATTCAGTGAGTATTTAGATCGCAACTAGACTAATGTTCACAACTAAAAAGATATTGACCAAGAACAAACGTAAATGAATTAGAAGACCATCTAGAAGTCGAAACACAGATACTATAAGCTGAGCAAATGTATATCCATGATTGTTAACATCAAAGCATCAACATTTAAGGGAAACATTAACTAAACGCCCAAGAAAGAGTCAACCCATCACGTAATAACTATTGAAATAAAAAAAATATAAGGGAAATGAGTATACCTTTTTCGGGCAACGACTGGAATCGACGAGCTTGACTATGATGCAACTTCCACACCACCGATGTAAAGTTAATGAAAGCTTCAAAAGCAAACCTTATAACTCAAAACTCGAAACTTTGTGACTATAGTAACCAATTTCTTTTGAGAAGCTATGTTTCTGTATTTCTCTCTTGTCTCCCCCTTAAAACAAAAAAAACTTCCTCCTTGAAGGGGACGAGGGCCTTAAATAACAGAAAATCTTGGGCTGGTTTTTGAGGGGGGAAAACGGGTGGATTTTTTTTAAAATTTGGAATTTGACTTCCTTTGCTCTTTTTCCAGGCAATAGTGAAAGGGCATGGGAAATCCCTGAAAAGGGGGGAAAAGGGGATAGCGAAGTGATCGTCTAGCCCACTAGGTTATGGGTTTCGCAGGGCTGATTTCACGGAAGAAGACGTATGGGGGTCGGCCGAGATTTGCTGCTAGATTTTCGGGCATACTGGAGCGGGGAAAAAGAAGAAGACGCGCATAGGGGTCGCGTGTTGTTCTTGCTGGAAGAAGAAGAAAAAAACGTATAAGGGTCGATCGGGTACTGGTTGCACGTGTTGGAGAAGAAGAACGATGGGGTCGGTCGGGTCGTTTAGGTGTTGCTATACGTATGTTGATGTGGGCTGCTGGAATTTGGGATTTTGGAATTGGCCCAAATTAGATTCAAGATTGGAGGCAAAATGGGTCAGATCTGTAATAAAAGGTTTGGCCAAATGGATTGAAATTATAGCCATTTAGATTTAAGAAGTTAACCGAATTGAGTTGATTGGCAAATTCAGCTAAAATTTAAATAGGATGAATCAATAATTAACTAATGAACTTCTTACTCTTAACAAAAATAAAATAATTAACTCAAAAATATAAACTATTGAATAATTAAACTAATTAACCAAATATTTATTTAAGCAAAATCTTTTTGAGATGATTTTCTAATATTTATAAAATGTAGTAAATACATACAAAATTATTAGAATATATAAAAAAAATTTAAAAATTATAAAAATGACAAAATTACTTAAAATGACTTTGAAAATATTTTTGATTTTTATAAACTCAATTATTTCAAATTGTTGGAAATTTAAGAAGCTCGATGACTAATTTATATTGTGGAGGGCCAAAATTGGGTGTCAACAACCTGCACCACGGAACAAATGTGAGTACAATAGTCAGAATTTTCAGAACTAGACTTGCGCATTTGCAAGGTAGTAAGGCACAAAGGGGTAGTAAGCCTCTTGTCTGCGCTAAGTGTGGTAGGAATCACTCAGGTACTTGTCGTGGGGGCTCCACTGGTTGTTTCAAGTGTGGCCAGAATGGTCATTTCATGTGAGAATGTCCAAAGAACAAGCAAGGTAATGGTAATGGGGGCAATAGAGTCCAATCTTCTTCAGTCGCTCCACCAGACAGAGCTGCACCTAGAGGATCTACTTCAGGTACTGATGGAGGATCAAACCGCCTATATGCTATCACTAGTCGCCAAGAGCAAGATGATTCGCCAGATGTTGTCACTGGTATGATCCAAGTCTTTAACTCTAATGTTTATGCTTTGCTAGACAAAGAAGCGAGTTTATCCTTTGTAACTCTGTATGTTGCGATGAATTTTGATGTTATTCCTGAGTAACTTAGTGAACCATTCAGTGTTTCTACACCTGTCGGTGAGTCTATTCTAACAGAGAGAGTCTATCATGATTGTCTCGTTTCCGTCAATCACAAGAGTACCATGGCTGATCTAGTTGAGTTAGACATTGTAGATTTTGATGTCATTCTTGGTATGGACTGGCTTCATGCATGTTATACCTTAGTTGATTATAGAACTCGAGTTGTCAAGTTTCAGTTTCCAAATGAGCCAGTCTTAGAGTGGAAAAACAGTTCAACAGTGCCTAAGAGTCATTTTATTTCGTACCTTAAGGCGAAAAAGTTAGTTTCTAAGGGGTGTGTCTATCACTTAGTCCGATTTAATGACTTTAGTGTTGAGATACCTCTTATTTAGTCAGTTTCAGTAGTAATTAAGAGAGTTTCCAGAAGTTTTTCCAGACAATCTTCCTGGAGTACCTCCTGAGAGAAATATTTTATTCGGTATAGACCTCCTTCCAGATACTCGTCTTATATCTATTCCGCCATATATAATGGCACCAACAGAGTTAAAAGAGTTAGATGAGCAGTTGAAAGATTTCCTGGATAAAGGTTTTATTTGACCAAGTGTCTCACCTTGGGGCGGTCCGGTCTTTTTTGTGAGGAATAAGGATGGTTCCCTTAGGATGTGTATAAATTACCGCCAATTGAACAAGGTTACCATCAAGAATAAGTATCTTCTTCCAAGGATTGATAATTTTTTCGATCAACTTCAGGGTGCCACTTGTTTCTCTAAAATAGACCTCAGATCTGGCTACCATCAGTTAAGAGTAAGGGAAGGTGATATTCCAAAGACAGCATTCGGGACCCATTATGGCCATTATGAGTTTCTGGTCATGTCGTTCGATTTAACCAATGCGTATGCAGCATTCATGGACCTTATGAATAGAGTATTCAAACCTTATGTAGATATGTTTGTTATCGTCTTCATTGATGACATACTAATCTATTCAAGGAATGAAGAAGATCATGCTAGTCATCTCAGAATAGTTCTCCAGACTCTAAAGGATAAAAAGTTGTATGCCAAGTTCTCTAAGTGTGAGTTTTGGCTTGAGTTTGTGGCATTCTTATGCCACATTGTGTTTGGAGAGGGAATTAAAGTTGATACTCAGAAAATAGAGGCAGTGCAGAATTGGCATAGACCAACATCTCCAACTGAAATTAAAAGTTTCTTGGGTTTGGCTGGATATTATAGAAGGTTCGTAGATGGGTTCTCATCTATTTCATCCCCTTTGACCAAGTTGACTCAGAAGACAGTGAAGTTTCAATGGCATGAAGCTTGTGAGAAAAATTTTTAAGAATTGAAAAAGAGGTTGACTACTGCCCAGTATTGACCTTACCAAAAGGTATGCAAGGCTTTGTGGTTTATTGTGATGCGTCTAGAGTTGGTTTGGGTTGTGTGTTGATGCAGAATGACAAAGTTATAGCTTATGCCTCCAAACAATTGAAAGTTCGTGAGAGAACTACCCAACCCATGATTTAGAGTTGGATGTTGTAGTGTTTGCTTTGAAAATATGACGTCATTAGTTGTATGGTGTTCATGTTGATGTATTCTCTTATCACAAACGTCTTCAATATGCGTTCACTCAGAAAGAGCTTAATCTCAGACAAAGGAGGTGGCTAGAATTACTCAAGGATTATGACATGAGTATTCTTTATCACCTAGGTAAGGCTAATGTTGTTGCTGATGCCTTAAGCAGGTTGTTTATGGGTAGTACCGCCCTTGTTGAGGAAGAAAAGAAAGAGTTAGCGAAAGATGTGTATAGACTTGCACGACTGGGAGTCAGACTAATGGATTCCACAGAAGGAGGAGTAGTAGTGATGAATGGGGCTGAATCATCATTAGTGTCAGAAGTAAAAAAAAAGAAGCAAGACCACAATCCTATTTTGCTTGAATTGAAGGCAAATATTCATAAGCAAAAAGTAATGACTTTTGAACAGGGGGAGATGGTGTATTGATGTATCAAGGCAGACTGTGTGTACCAAAGGTGGATGAACTCCAAGAGAAGATCATGGAGGAAGTTCATAGCTCTAGATATTCCATTCATACGGGTTCCACCAAGATGTATCGCGATTTTAGAGAACTTTATTAGTGGAGTAGTATAAAGAAGGGAATTACAGAATTTGTTGCTAAGTGCCCGAATTGCCAACAAGTTAAAGTAGAGCACCAAAGGCCAAGCGGTATAGCTCAGAATATAGAACTTTCGAAATGGAAGTGGGAGATGATCAATATAGATTTCATCACAAGTTTACCAAGGTCTCGCAGACAACATGCTTCTATTTGGGTGATCGTCGATAGAATGACAAAATCAGCCCATTTTTTGCCGGTAAAAACTACCCATTCAGCAGAAGATTATGCTAAGTTGTATCTTCAAGAAGTGGTTAGACTTCATGGAGTTTTGGTCTCCATTATTTCAAACATAAGTGCCCAATTTACTGCACAAGTTTTGGAAGTCGTTCCAAAAAGGCTTAGGTTTAGAGCGCACTATTCAGACCTTAGAGGATATGCTGAGGGCTTGTGTGATTGATTTCAAAGGAAATTGGGATGATCACCTACCTCTCATCGAGTTCGCTTACAACAATAGTTACCACTCTAGCATCCAAATGGCTCCTTATGAAGCTCTTTATGAGAGAAGATGCAGATCTCCTATTGGATGGTTTGAAGTTGGTGAAGCAGGGTTGATAGGACCATATTTAGTTCATCAAGCTATGGAGAAGGTGAAGGTCGTACGAAATCCTACACTGATGTTAGGAGAAATGAGTTAGAGCTTGAAGTAGATAATTGAGTGTATTTAAAAGTTTCGCCTATGAAAGGTGTTATGAGGTTTGGTAAGAAAGGGAAGCTTAGTCCCCGGTATATTGGCCCTTACAGAATATCAAAAAAGGTTGGTAATGTAGCTTATGAGTTGGAGCTACCACAAGAGTTAGCAACGGTTTATCCGGTCTTTTACATCTCCATGTTGAAGAAGTGCATGGGCGATCCTTCATTGATCATACCAACTGAAGATATTGGGATTAAGGATAGTTTATCTTATGAAGAGATTCTGATTCAGATTCTAGATTGCCAAGTTCGCAAGTTGAGGACTAAGGAAGTAGCATCAGTCAAAGTCCTTTGGAGAAACCAATTTGTTGGGGAAGCTACTTGGGAAACTGAGGAGGATATGAAGAAGAGATATCCACATCTCTTCGAATCCGGAGAAATTCCAGATCAAGGTACTAATCCTCTTCTTAGTACTCTTTAATTTATGAGATTGCATGTTGTGTTTGCATTGCTTGTTGGGTGTTTGAGCTGAATGTTAGATGTTACACCCAGGGGCGGACCCACGTGTTGTCCAGGGGGTTCACCCGAACCCCCTCAATAAAAAATTACACTGTATATATAAGGTGAATTTTCTGGATTTATGTGGATATATATATTTTGAACCCCCTCAATGACAAGGTGAAGGAGATAGCCCAGTGGCAGCTCCCTTCAATAATAAGCTTGATGTCCAGGGATCGAATCCCTAGGTTAGTGCTTTTTTTTTTTAGTTTTTTACTTTCAGTTTTTTTTCTTTTTTAGTTCCAGTTCTGATTTTCATGTTTTTTTTTTAAATAAAAAGTGCTAAAATGTGGTGTTAAACCCAAAAAATTCAAGGGTCCCATACTCCCATTCCTAAAAGCTAATAATTTTTTCACTTTCCAAATCTCTAAATCACTTTCTTGTTCTTCCCCAACATTCAAAACTCAAATATTAAAATCATCTCCCATAATATTCTATTGTTGATTTGACATATTTTAAAGGGCTAACTTTTTGTTTCACTGTAATCACTTATGTTAGTTTCGAATTTCTTGTAACGAAACTAACTTTTTGTACCTATAAACTATATACTACTACTTTCTTGAAATTTTTTTTGTTGGCTTATTTACATGTTTATACTTTTATTTTTCGAACCCCCTGAACGAAAATCCTGGGTCCGCCACTGGTTACACCCATAGCCTACTAAGAGTAAGCTCATTCGAGGACGAATGTTTCCAAGGGGGAGATATTGTAACACCCCGTAACTAGAAAGAAGTTAAAAAATGGAAATAGTCATTTTTGGAAAGAATATAAAAATCTGGAAAATTTGTTAATCATGTTAAGTTGGATTTTTGGTCAACTTCAAACAACCATAACTCCTAGCTCAGGATGAGTTAGGTGTGTTTCCAGATAGCGTAGGAAAGATCTTGGAATAATATTTCCAACGATTCCAAGTTTTTGTGATTCCGAGTTCATATGAGTGATATATGCCCATTGGAAGTTGGGCTGTTCAAATAAGGAAATGTCCAATCCGGATTTTGGAAAGGTATTTTAGTCTTTTCCATACCCTATAATTTTAATTCGTTTTTAGGAGATTAATTGGGGTAAAATGAGATTTTAGTCAGTTTAGAAAAGTTGAAGTTCATGCTAGGGCTTAGATAAAAGAGAAAGGAGAAGAAAGTTCAAGATTCGTCGTCTTCGTAAGGAATCGCTTGTGGATTTCGTCAAGAGGTGATCCTTACGAGGTATGTGAGATCACATAGCGTTAGGTTAGTTCACCCACGCGCCAAGCATGTTTAAATCATCGTATTTTCGTCCTAAAAAGATTGAGAATTTGATGTTCTTGATAGTTGTTCTTAAATTGATTTCGTTCTAGTTGGGATTAATGAGTTTCTTGATGTTAAAGTGTTGTTTCCTTGAGTTGTTTGGGTCAGATTTTGTGTATATGATTTGGGTACATGAATCTAAAGTGAATTTGAGAAAAAGAATCGGATTAAAACGATTTAGGATTAAAAAACGAGATCAAAAGTTCGTCAGAATTTTGCCTGAAGGGAGGCTGGCGCGACGCGCCCCCGTAGCTCCCGAGGGGCAGGCGCGGCGCGCCACCAGTGCGCCAGATTAGAGCCCCAGTAAGTTGGGGTTGGCGCGGTGCGCCAGGGACGCACCCGGGGCGTCGTTTTTCATCAGTTTTTTGTCGTTTAGCCTATTTAAGTCCTTCTAAAGTGTAATAACACTTTCCATTGATTCTAACTACTCTAAATGACTTCTAAACATCTAGAAATCATCCAGAAACATGAATCATAACTTTGAATCCATAAATTCAAATTCAAAGAAAGTCAAGAGCCAAGTCTAGGAAGTTCTTAGAGTTTTTTCAAGAAGTGTTTTGCAAATGTTTTTAACTTTGTTTTAAGACTTAAAGTTCAAGTTGAGTAAAGAGTAAAGGTTGAAGTTCATTTCTTCAAAGAAGTATATGGGGACTATGTATTCCCAAAGAGTTTAAAATGTTTTTCACATTTAAATAAGAACGGAAACTGAAATTTTCAAAGAGCCTTTGAGCTAGTTTTCAGAAAAGAGTAATCGTTTTCTAAATGAAGCAAGAGAGGAAACTTTGATTTCTAAGATTGCCTTTGAGCTAAGTTTTTGAGCAATTATATCAAATCACAAAAACAAGTATGTTTTTAAACATAAGAGCTAGTATCATATTTTGGGAGTAGTATTGAGCACCGATATGGGGGAGAGTTCAGACAACTCACAACCCCCATAAACCATGTAGCCATCATGGGTTAAAAAGGGTCATACTTTTTAGATGATTCATTTAGTACTTTTTAGCATAGACTAGTGGATCCACTTAGTAGTTCAAGTTCTATACCCTCGGCAAGGTATAGGACGACCCTGGCAGCATGAGGCAAAATGTTGCATCATCACAATAGCTCTTAAGTGATGGTTGTCGATTAAAAGAAACTCCCACAGAAGTAATTGTATTCTTATAGACACAGTTTATTGTATTTTTACATACATTTTAGAGTTATATGTATCTTTGTATACACACAGAGTTGACATCATGTTTTTAAATAGCTTTTCTTGATATTGCACTTGTTTTAAACTACTTTATATTGATATGAGTTCAGTTATGTTGAGTTGAGTTGAGCTAGGTAAGTTCTTCAGTTCCTTTCAAGCGTAAGTTATGTTTAAAATTCCAACTCGCATACTCGTACATTTAATGTACTGATGCCAGTTGGCCTGCATCTTCTTATGATGCAGACGCAGGTAACCAGGATCAACATCCAGCGCCTCGTTGATCCAGTTGAGCATTCAGAGTCAGTTGGTGAGTCTTCTTGCTTTTCAGAGGGCTCCTTTGTTATCATTTGATATTAGTATTTCATTTGTTAGGATGATCGGGGTCTTGTCCCGACATCCATCTCAGTTCTTTTAGAGGCTTCGTAGACAGACAGTCAGATGTTCTTTAGTCTTTTCATTGTCATTATCTTATGTTGAGACTTAAGTTTGCCTTAATGGCCAGTTAAATGTTCCTTTATAACATTCCACTTTATTTCGTAGATGTATCTGTGTTGAGTTAAGTCTTCTGCTGAGTAAGTAAGTCAGGCAAGGGTTCGCTTAGGGCCATCAATGGTTCTCGAGTGTCAATCCCGTCCAGGGTGTAGGCTCGGGGTGTGACAATTTTAAACTTGTACTTCTGTCTTTCTTTTGGGGAAAAGGGTAATCTGGACGGTTTACCAATTTTAGCAAATGGGAATTTGTAAACAAATAAAGAAAGTCATGTTTTTGTTTTATTTAGGATTTAGCTAGTACTAACTTATGTCTAGATCTTGATACAAGTCAACTACAATTATACAAATTGAAGAAAAATAAACAACATGTGCAAAAGTCAAGTATTACTATATTAATATTCTTTATAGTCATTAGTTCGGCTACTATTAGAAATAGAGATTTTTCTCACCGTAAATCAATGAAAAATTTGTGTTTTAAAATATGATTTTTCCACTTCATTCCTATTAAATTAGCTCACTAGAAAATGCATAATACGTGAAAAATAAATTCTCACTATAGAACTAAAAATAATTATTGAACATTTTTTTCCTCATTGATTCAATAAAAATATTTGCGAGAATATTTATTGAATATTTTTCAATGGTAAATATCAATATTGAATTTTTTTGAGTAGGGAGAGAGCATTGCAATGGATCGACTTTCAAACTTTAATTTACAAGTATTATGAATTAAGATAGACATAGTTGCTGTTTAATGAGACTTATTCTTTTATTTTTATTTTAATTTTTGGTTCCTACTCAATGTTTGGAATTTTCATCAAAGTCTCAATTAGATTCAAATTGCGCATTACAAAACCTATTCGGGATGATGCTTCCAATACGATTTTCTTTATACCGAAAGCTCAAATATGAGACTTCTAATTTAAAATGAAATAATCCCACCATTAAACCACAACACATATTGGTCCTTTGAAAAAGTGGTAATTACAAAACCATGAGACATATTTTTAAGATTATATTTGATGAACAATTAAATCTATAATTGTTTTTGAAAAAGTGGTAATTGCCTTTTTAACCATTTGACATAGGTGATCCAATTGTGCGTGGAGAAAAAGCAAAGACATTTGATTCATAATTTAACTTATTAATACCAAACAAGTGGGCAACGTAAAATGGACTCAAGGGTATGAATCTCTTTTTCGAGAACTTTAGTTTCAACTTATCGGGATAAGGATAAAAAGAGAGAGTATTTTTTATTGTTTGTGGATCATTAGGATAAACACAATAATTCACTAAAAGAAGTATCTTATGTATAGTTAATTTTAGTTTTTTTTTTAATATTACATTGTTGTTCATGAATATCTATTTTGAAGTCTAACTAATTCATTCTAATTAGTGTCATAAAATATTATTTTAAGAATAAAGCGTCTTCTATCATCAATAATTTCACTATCATTAGTCGAATCAAGAGACGAAACTAATATTTTGAACCTTATGAATTAGAATTCTAATCCATTAATTAAAGTTACTGATTTCTAAATTAAATTTATGTGACTGGACCAAAGCTATTGATAACCAAACTCTAAATTAAAATACTAGGATCTAACCTAAAATCTCTAATTAAAATAAAAGTATTTACTATTCCATTATAAACTTTAATATTCACTCGAGTAAAATTATCTCTCTTTCAAGTGGAATTATATTCCATATAATTAATTTTCCACGAAAAGACTGAAATATTTTCTATACTTTGGATCAGTACAGATCCCTTGGCACATAACTTTTGTTCCTAATTTCAAGTGACCTCATTGTACACATAAATCATCCTTCATGCCAGCAAATAATAATGACTAAGCTAGTTTATTTCTTCTTTTTTTTTTTTTAAATACCAAGTGGCAATTCTTAATTGAAAATATGACCATGAAAATTGAGTTAGTACATTAAGATATAGTCGAGGCTAAGGGTGTGCCGCATCGACAGAGGACGGGCTAATAAGGATATATATATTAAACAGAACTGATAAATTTTCGAAGATGAGATGTATATGATATTATAAGCAAATTTTACATTGTAACGGAAAGAGAGAAATTTCAGGTTTTCATGATACATATCTATAATTTTGAAATAGATATGGTATAGCTCGAAAAAATAAATTTGTATAAGCTTAGATTCAAAACGGACAATATAAGCTATATGGAATTTGCATCATATACTGCAAAAATTAAAAATAAGTCACACATTTCAGTTCCAATGAACCTAGATGACATTTATTTATAAATAAAAACAAAAAACCAACTCACTCAATACACTATCTTCCAGTTTAGAGTTCATAATATACATCTATTGTTTTTTCTTAGCATGAAATAATTTCTAGATTTGTGATGATGAATTTAAGATTTTAATTTTGATGAGTTCAATTATGTAGAGTATTTTTATCATTGAATATTTAATTATATTTTTGAAACTATATATTTTAAAATTAAATGATTTTAAAAACTTTCAGTAAATTAAATTATCAAATATATATGTGCGCGCATAATTTATTTGCTACGTATAAAGTCAAAGATACTTTTTATATACACAATAGATGTTGAATCATCTTGACTTCTTTGTATATACTTCTTTTAATATTTTGTAATATGATTCAACATCTTTTATATATATATATATATATATATAAAGTATCTTTTGACTTTATACATATAAGTTAAATTGTGGGTGATGAATTACCTAATTATATGAAATCCATCACTTTAAAATGTTGACACAATATGGACATCGTACCTATGGTAATTAATTAGCACCTAATTGTTCCAAAATTCACCATCTAATAGTACCATTGAGACATGATTTGATTGACAACAACATTTGTGAAACAAATTCATTGAAAAGGAAGAAAATTAAACAAAGACTATGAGAAGAACTAAGAAAATAAATAAATGTGGTCCCCGAAAAATTATAACAATTCCATGTCCAAACAGTTTTTCGAAATAATATTCGGAAAAAAGTGATAATTCATGGCTAACGAGGCACTAAATATATTTTGAATAATTTTATCTTTTAAGTTTGTTCCAATGAGAACTAGTTAACTTCCTGTATCTTGATACTTCTCGTTAAAAAAGTAAATATAATTCTTTAATTGTCGTAAAAGAATTTCAATCTCGAATAAAAAAAATCTAACGGAAATATTATTTAATATTTATGTTGTAATTGATATTATATAGTTGAGATAGACAAGAAAAATGGAATAACGAAAGAAAGACATACCTTTTTTCACCCTTAATGAATTTTCAAAAAGAAAAAAGTAATCTACATTATCTCACTTTGCATTGAAAGTTCGTTATATTAACCCTCATCACTTTCAACAACAACAATACATTCAGTAAAATTTCACAAACGGAATATGAAAAGGGTAGTGCATACACAACTTACTCTTATCTCATATAAAAACATTATTTCTGAAAGATCCTCATTCAGTAAAATTCCACAAATGGAATATGAAAAGGATAGTGCATACACAATTTACTCTTATCTTGTGAAGATAAAAACGTTATTTCTGAGAGACCCTCATATGAAGCATTACATTCATGAATAATAATGAGATACTACAATTTTTATTATTTAGGTCAATTTCTTTTTGTTTGTTCTTGATCAAAACTTTTAAAGAATCAGTGTCATTTTTTGTCATCACTATATATAGTGGAAAAATGAAAAGGAATAAATAGACCATTTGGTATTTATGGGCCACTGATAGAAACATGAAGAATAAATAAATATACTATAAAGTTTTTATAGAAAGAGTGCATGTACGTAACTTCTAAAGTTCATGCACGGTTTCCAAAAAAAAAAACTGTATGTTAATAGAAAGGGTATAACATGATTGCATCTTTGACCTATTTATTCTCCACATACCCTTCCCACTACTCATGTCTTTCCCATTTTAGATGTAAAAGCGATTTTGTCGATTCAACTGAACTCTGAAATTTATAATCTTATATATATCATATAACTTTTTTGTCAATTCAACTTAACACTGAAATTTATAATCTTATATATACTATATAACTTTTTAATTATGAAGGAGATTCAGTTAAACTTTGCATTACCTAGCTCCGCCTCCATACATAGAAATGTAAATGTATATGATTAATAAGATGACATTTATTCTGAACTGACTAATTTTAGATCGTGGAATAATTTTCTCTCTATTACACACATTAGGAATGAGAGCACATGCAATGCACGTGCCATTGGTGATGGTGAGTTGAAAATTGGTTTGGTTGAATGAAGAAAATATACCTGGATAGGGTCAATTATTACTGCAGAGAATATTGTAGGATATATATTATATTATATGATCAGTAGGATCAAGCAGAACATTAATTAAATAATATATCAAGCCAGAATAAGTAGGTTATCTAAAATAAACCACACCAAAGAAGAGAATATTGTAGGATATATATTATACTATATGATCAGTAGGATCAAGCAGAACATTAATTAAATAATACATCAAGCCAGAATAAGTAGGTTATCCAAAATAAACCACGCCAAGGAAAGAGAGCTCGATGCACAAAGCATCTTAACAGGTCTAGGAAAGATTGGGTCGAACCCCAAGGGGTGTGATGTAGACCGTAGGCAAGCATTAGTGACTATTTTCACAGCTCGAACCTCGGGAAAGGACAAGTCACACCCCTTGGGGTGTGACGTAGATCGTAGGCAAGCATTAGTGATTGATTTCACAGCTAGAACCTCGGGAAAGGCCAGATCGCACCCCAAGGGGTGTGATGTAGACCGTAGGCAAGCATTAGTGACTATTTTCACAGCTCGAACCTCGGGAAAGGACAAGTCACACCCCTTGGGGTGTGACGTAGACCGTAGGCAAGCATTAGTGACTGATTTCACAGTTAGAACCTCGGGAAAGGCCAGATCGCACCCCAAGGGGTGTGATGTAGACCGTAGGCAAGCATTAGTGACTATTTTCACAGCTCGATCCTCGGGAAAGGACTAGTCACACCCCTTGGGGTGTGACGTAGACCGTAGGCAAGCATTAGTGACTGATTTCACAGCTAGAACCTCGGGAAAGGCCAGATCGCACCCCAAGGGGTGTGATGTAGACCGTAGGCAAGCATTAGTGACTGATTTCACAGCTAGAACCTCGGGAAAGGCCAGGTCGCACCCCAAGGGGTGTGATGTAGACCGTAGGCAAGCATTAGTGACTGTTTTCACGGCTCGAACCTGTGACTTATAGGTCAAACAGAGACAACTTTACCGTTGCTCTAAGGCTCCATAGGTAACAAGTTGTAGCAAATTGATGTAAAACTAAGATTTTATATGAACATAAAGAAGATAAAAAGTATCTATACCATTTAACAGTACTGAAGGTGTATGCTGAAACTTTTTACATTTTTTCTATTTTTACATCTACTATATTTGTACCTTACTATCATCTATTGTAAACGTTACCATCATCGCATTCCTCTGTTTGCATGAAGCAGAACCTTCTGAAGCTCATCGGCGAGTCCTGATAAGAGCAGTGGTTTACAGATGATACCATTCATTCCGATCTTCAGGCATTTTCTGATATCTTCATCAGTAATTGCAGCTAAACCGATGATCAAAGGCCATGTCTGGCTTCGATGCTTTCGAAGTCTCATGGTAACTTCAAAGCCATCTAAATCAGGCAGGTGAAGATCCAAAAGTATAATTTGTAACAAGGACACAATGGGGCCAACAGCACCGAGGCATTCATATCCAGATGAAACTACAGTAACGATGCATCCCAATTTCTCGAGCATCTTCCTTGTTACAGCTCTATTCGAATCATCATAGTCAGCTAACAGAACTTTCACACCCTGTAAAACAGGATGTGGATATGTGGGATCAGAAGATTCCACATATTCGGACATGCCTATGGGAATTAACGGCTGCCTTTGGAATCCGACAATGACAGCCATGCCTTGATCAAAACCTTCTAAATTTTGGATTATAAAGATGTCTCCTTGCATCAACTGTTTTGACATTTGTCACATACCAGAAGGAAGTTATGATAAGGTTCAAATTCAAATAGCTAATATAAGGACATAAAATTCAAAAAGTACTAAAAAAACACAAAAATAAAAAGCTTACATGAACCAGCTTCCTGCAAACAGCAAAGCTCAAACTCTCCTCAATCTCCTCAATGTAGTACGTCGGAGTAGCAGGGGTGATCTCTGACTCAGATCGATTAATTTTTGTGTAAATTTCAAACTTGATATAGACAATGTCGTTAGATGAGTTTGATCTCGGCGTTTTCCAACTTACATCATTTTCACTTGCTGAGAGAGCTCTGAAGGTAAGATGTCCTCCGTTGGTGCCATTCAAAAGATTTCCGATTATATGAAGCAAAACTTGAAAAAATCTTCTTTCATCACCCATGACTTGATTAGGAAATGATTTTTCAACCTCAATGGTAATGTTGTATCCCTTATACATACACAAAGATTTAGCGATACAAGCAGCTTCTCGTATCAAGGAATGTAGCTGAAAATGCTTCATTTCCAATGGGAATTTTACGTTCTCCTTGGTTGAAGTAACTATAACATCATCCATCAGGGTGGAGACAACGTTGCTGGATTTGATTATAGAATGCACAAGAAGCTGTTGTTCATCTCGTAACTTCTCTTCCTGCAACATCGAGAGCAGACCCAAAATTGAGTGCATCGGTCTTCTCAACCGATGGCTCATAACCGTCTGAAATGCACTCCTAGCTTGACTTGCTCTAAGAGCTTCCTCTCTCGCTTTTTGCAGTGCTTGATTCTGTTCTGTCAATCTGTCTTTGATATACTCAGATTCTTCAACCACTGCAGCATGGGACAACGCCACAGCAACTTGATCAGCTGCAGCCGTGACTATTTCAATTTCCTGGTTAAGCCAAAACCTACCATGTCCACTAGGTTGAACCAAAACGAGGATAGCATAACATTGCGAGACAATCTCATGAGTTTCACCTCCGAAATTCGAGACCATCAGCATTGGAATCCTAATAGCAGCCACAGTTTCTGGCTCACAACTCCCTCTACTGCTTGCAGCAGCAAGTCGGGAGCCCGCTCCAAGTATCTTTACTTCATCACTCCCATTGATCTCTTTTACTTCTTGATCACTGATCGGGATAGGCACATTATACATACTCGAAACATTCTCCCTTGTAGTATCATGAGTCAGTTTCATCTCGGTTCTGTTCTCATTAGGCATCCATATAACACAATTCTGCAAACTCAATAACTTCGATAGCTCAACAAGAGTTGTGTAGAGTATTGTATGACGATCAATTGACTTCCGGATCTCATTGGTAAGCATCCGAACATGCAGTCCAAGTTCCTCTTTTTGTTTTATTCTTCCAACTTCTCGATCAAGATCACGATTCTTTCGTCTCAGCATAAATTCCCTTGCCTTGGCTTTAAGCAGCAAAGGGATGAGATTCATAAGTGTTATAGCGGTGAGCATCGAGACTAATGCAGTGAGTAGTTTGCAAACAATAAGGGCAAGAATAAGGTGAAATGTGTATTTGCCAAAATGAGTCAAGAAGGTGAGAAAATGTGTTAAACCACATAGTACAATGAATGCTCCGAATTGAAAGAGCACCCATTTGAACGGAAAACTAGAACAGGTAACGAAGTAGATGATCTCGATTGGGATGGAAAAATAGGCCACTGCTATACCGAGATCACCGGCCTTTTGAACAAATAACATTGTTTCCATGCTCCAAAATGCATCACTATCATCACAAGGACATTCAATATAACCATCAACAACCCATAATTCAACGATCGATAAAAACAACAACCATGATACTACTTTCTTCAACATTGCATCCAATAGAACTACTCTTGTTTACACCAATGCTGCTTAATGTACAATAACACACCTGATCAATCGAACCATATATGCTCAATAACTGGACCAAGTACACAAGAACCTACAATTTATTAATTCTTTTTTAAAAAGGACACTACCATCATTATAAAATTTCACAGATATACACAAATGAATGCACCAACATCCACTTGCAATTAACATAAGCCGGTCAATAACCAAAAGGAAGAACCTACAATAACAAACCTAGTATAGTCCCATAAGTGGGGTCTAGGGACGGAAAAGTGTACACATACTTTACCCTTAACTCGAGCAGGTAAAGAGGTTGTTTCTAAACACGCACATCAGAGCAACTAAAAGAAAAATACAAAAGTAAAAAGGACATACAAAACCCCTACCTCGAGGAAGTAAAGAGGGTGTTTTCGAGAGCAGCTAAAGGAAAAATACAAAAGTAAAGAGGATATAGAAAACAGGAAAGCATAACATAGAGAAAATGGAGTAATAACAATAACCAACTAATGTGACAACTGTTACAAAATGATGAGTAACAAAAATAGTAAGACAAAGACATTTTTTCAGAACGAACTAAGTGTCATATAAAATGGGACAAGCAAAGTACTACTACTAGTATGAGCTGGGGAAAGGAAGAGCCTTAAAAAGTGTCAAATACCAACTAAGCCCCACAAGGCCACAACTTAAAATGTATCTATTTATTTCAATATCAAAATTTTGACTTTCACAAGACTAAATATAACCAACCACTCATAAATATAACCTAGTACAAGAGGACTGAGAAATCCACTGTCCACCTCAACCAATTTAACTACAAAACAAAGAAAAACCAGAAAAACTTTAAAATCAAAGCTAAATTCCATTAACAAGAAACTTTAACATAAACAAATAAACAAAAGAACTAAAACTCATGTACAACAACATAACCAGTCTAATTCAACAAATAGTATATGGCCTCGAAAATTAGAAAGATTGTTTTCGATAGACCTCGACTCAAAAAAAAAAATTGAAAAAAGAAAAGAAGTTATGGTGAGCTAAATTTACCTGAAAGAAGAAAGGAAAAAAAAACTCATCTTTCATCATCTGAGAAACATACACCAAAAAAAAAAAAAAAAAGGCAAATAAACATTTACAAAGGCCTTTTGAGTCATCTTCTTTTCCAGCATTGGTAGTATCAAAACAAAAAAAGAAAGAACAAAAAAACAATCTTTTGCCCACAAAAGCTCCAAATACTTAACTACTCAAATAATAAAGAACCAAAACCCAATGCACCTACAAGAAGAAGAAAAAGATCCAATTATCCAGACATAACAAACCGGGTACCACATTACTACCCGGGTTTCAATCAACAAATTAAAAAATTTCTTCAAGTAAAAACTGAGTTTTTTTTTCCATTTTAATCACCACCTTCCTTGTATACAAGCTAAAACATTATAAAGAAAACATTTTTACACTTAAAAAAGAAGAAAGATATGATTTTTACACCCAAAAAGGAAAAAAGATGAGATTTTTACACCCAAAAAAAAAAAAGGAACAAAAAAGACTGAGAACTTCACTGATTCTTCAAGAATTAAATACCCTTTTCATTTTATTACCTTTTTCTTTCTCTTCTGAGCTCCAATGCAAATTTAATTTCAAGAACAGAAATTTCCCTTGGGAAGAAAAAGTAGAAATGTTGAAGCAGTGTTGTTTTATAGAGAGAAAAAGAGAGTGACCTTATACAGAGCAGAAAAATGCAAGCAAAAAAAGAGGTAGAAAAGATAGGAAAATCTAAGTTTGGGGGGTGGGGGTGTGGGGTGGGGGTTGAGTGGGACCCACAAACCTTATATGAAGAGAACTTAGACACAATTCTACTCTTAAATGTCCTCTTCAACCTCCCTATAAAGTATACTTAAAAAAATTAGAAGCAAATCTTTTAACTACAATTATTATTTTAAGAAAATTATCATTAATTTACTTAGTTCTATTTAATACTCACTCTAGTTTGATACACGTATAAAATTATTTCAAAATTATAGTGCTAAGATTATAATTTTTGGATTAATTTATCCCACTTGAAAAGTGGTGTAAATTAATCGCAAGTTAAATGGAATAAGATAAGGTATTTTAAAATTAAGTTTAGATTAGATTTATACTGCATTTAATTGATACTATAAATTTATCTTGTCAACCAAACGGAGTATAATTCTTAGCTTAAACTTAATTATGAAATACTTCATATTATCCAGCCTACCAAACGAGCCTTCTATGTCTCATCATTTTATAGAGGTTGAAATTTATATATGTGGTCCCTCAAATTTGACTTTTGTTTTAATTTGATACCTTACTAAAGGTGGTATTTTATTGAATACTTCAATAATTTTTAAAGTGTTGAATATTAAATACTCTCTATGTCACAATTTATGTGATATTTTTCATTTTTCGAAAGTCAACCAGTTTAAGTTTGATTGGAACTTTTGTGCGTGGAATCTTCAATTTTTTTGAAATGAAATTTATATATTTGTAAACTACGTAAAAAGTATTATAAGTCACAATAATTGACAATTCAAAATAATTACTCCTAAAAATGTCATATAAATTGAGACGGAAGGAGTACCTAATTGACAATTTCTCACGAAATTAAAGCGTGTGACTCTCAAATGTAATGACTTTGGCAAAAAAATAGAATCAACATTTGATATGTGAATCTTTTAAGAAAGAAGAAATTATTTCTAGCTCTGATACGTAGTCGCTTGACAAAATAAAGCGTATCAGTATTCGACGCGTGAATCTTTTTTATAACAAGAAAATTTTTCCGACTATTAAATATAGTGGCTGGCCGAAAGAGCGAGCTAATAATGAGTGTGATAACATGAAAGAAGACAAGACTAACCCTCTTCTATTATTATTTTTTCCTTATAGAGAAATAAAGAGGGCCAGTTAAAGAACTCATTTCCCTAATTACCATGCAACGAGAAAATCAGGTCGAATCACCAAAAGGAAAGTATCGTAAAGCATTGCGACATAGACAACACGAGACCCCTACTAGCAAAAGGAAAATGGAGTCCATGGCTACACTCAATTCATTTATTTCTTCGAATTCTAAGTTCATCTCCGTCTCCCTTTTCCAAATAAAGGGACTTAAATCAATAAGATCTCTTGGGAGTCAACAATCTATTATTCGGAGGAGGGACAAACAAAGGAAATCAAATCTTACTATTTACGAGACCCCACTTATAGGATTCCATAAGATATGTTATTGATAGTATTATTTGTGAGAAACAATTCACTTTGACTTGATCACCACATATATCAATGATTTTTAGTGCTTGATTATCCTAGTATAAATAATGTACCCATCCATGCTAGTTGCATGACGAGATTATACTCTACCATATTATTTGAGAATCATAGTTGACTCAATATTTATTATAAAAGGGTAAAATAGTCAAAATGCTACCCTTATTAATATTCACCCTAAAGTGATTACCGTGATAGATGAAGACTTGATCATTTCTAAAGAACTTTTTGAGTGTAGGATTTCCCCCCATAGAACCATAAGAACAACAATACATTTAACACTAATGACCATCCACAACTTGAACAAAGTACAAAGGATTTTTTTTAGAATTTTCGTTAAACCTAATAACAATTATTTGTTAAATATTTAATGGAAATAAGATGATCAATTATAACAAACTTAAAGGATCAAAACTACTCCATGCATACTTAACGGATCACTATAATTTTTTCTTCAAATATAAGGTACTTTGTGTTATTTTTAAAATCAAAATATAGGGGTGGTACTCTCTGTCCACCCCAAACCAACCCACCTTTTTTTTTCCTTTCAGTTTGGCTTTTGTGAATGAAACAAATTAAAAGATGAACAAGACTTTGACCATAAATCCTATAAAGAAATTATCTTCGTTTACCAATTAAATTTCTAATATTTAGTTATCTTCAACTTTTGAAATGAAAATTTCTCTCTTTTTCTTTTAGTAATAATTAGTAGAAGTGGTAAATATCATAGAGGCAACCAAGACATACCATTTTATTGCACTAGTATATGTTAATTAATTTTAACATATATTAGTGTAATATGTAATTTACCTTATCATAAAGGATCCTCAAAACTAGTCAAACAAAATTAATTCAGATATTTATTTATATTACTTTCTCTGTTTCAAAATACTTATTACGTTTCACTTTTTAAGATTAAACGATATGAATTTTAAATAATATTTTAAAAATTATTTTTTTTTCCATTTTTTCCAATCGAGTGAAAAACAAAAAATGAAGATGGACAAAAGATTTCTATTTTAAGAAAAACTACTGTGACTATAATTATTTTGGCACTATCTTTATTTTATATTTTTGTTCCTTAAATGGTTTGGTAGAACATAGATTTGTCAATTAGCTAAAGTTACGTTCCGTCTATAACTCTCTAACTTTTCATATTAATTAACTAGTTTTAGTTGTGAATATTCATTTGGTTGGGTGAAACAAACGAAGAAAAATTTATTTATTTTTATATTTTCTAGAAGTATTAAAAATTTAGCATCAATTGATCTCGTAGTTCTTTATGAATTTATATTAAAAAAAATTATTTTTACACGCATAAGATGAGATTCAGAAATCAGAAATAACATAGAAGAGATTTGAAAAAGATCATTTTCTTCTAATTCAAAATTATAAGT
This sequence comes from Solanum okadae, assembly GCA_036553675.1. NCBI lineage: Eukaryota > Viridiplantae > Streptophyta > Magnoliopsida > Solanales > Solanaceae > Solanum > Solanum okadae. The sequence continues at coordinate 56,124,451 of CM071686.1, forward strand.
GGTCATAAGATAAGCATGGTCGGTGCCTCGCCATGTCTCCTTCGCGGTATATAGATTGAAAATGAAGAAAATCCTATTCAGAAAAAAGAGACACTTATGAAGTGAACGTCATTTATTGAATTAAAGTGAAGTCTTTCTATTCCTACTTCAATTATAATTGTTCTCGCTAAAACACAATTTCACGATTGACCCTCCTAACTTAATTACCACTATTTTTCATTTGATGACTTATAGGCATACCACGTATGAATGTATTTTTTAGACAATTAAGTACAAGTGTTTGCGTATTGCCATATGAATTCTATTTTCAAGTGAAAAAATACTCCCTCCGTCCACTTTGTGTGTTATGTTGCGCTTTTTGAAAGTTAATTTGACTAATTTTTAAAGTTAAATTAGATTACATTAATTAATTCGATATTTTAAACAAAAAATTTAGATATTCAAAAACTATACGAAAAGTATTATAAATTGCATTTTTTCGCATATCAATATGATGAAAAAAAAATATCGTAAAATGTTAGTCAAAGTTCTTATAGTTTGACTCTAAAAAAGAAAACCATGACAATTAAAAGTGGACGGAGGTAGTATGTATTAGTGGATTTTTTAATTTATTTTCTTATGTCCGATATAAAAAAATATTATATCGAAGTTATTTGTATATTGTTTCGACAAACATTAAATGAGTTGATCGAGGGTGAGAAAGTAGGGTGTGGGATGGTGGGGTTGAGGTTTAAGGAGGTGGGAGTGAAGATGAGGTGTGTTGATCGGAAGGACATGCTGTCAAGGTAAGAATATCACTGATACAATTTGTTTTCCTTACTTTCGTTGACAAAAGGACTTGCTCAGGCATCTCATTAACAATTTTTCAAAAAAAAAAAAAAAACATTTTTGCTTCCTAAAAACTTAACCGAACAAACTATAATATTTTCAAGTGAATTCAACTTTTCCAAGCAATCAATACACATTAATTTGATTGATATGACTTCATCAACATTAAATTCATCCAAGAAAACTAATATAACCCCTCATGAAACTTTTAAAAATTATATACATGTCTAGGAAAGTTTTCTTTGTCTACAATGGTGCACTCATGTTGGCCCCATAAAACAATGATTTTTTGTTAAATAGCCCCCCAAACAAAAACAAATTACATCAACTAACAAATGTATTGGTTAGAAATAAAAGGTTTAAAATGTTCATTAATGTAATCATGGATTGGAGTTTAGGTGTATATTTTTTTTATTATAAGACTAAGTCAAAATTTAGTTAGATACATTGCATGAGAATATAAATATACTATTAATTTCAGTTAGAAAAAATTGGCAGGACCTAGTACTCCAAATTGACATTTTCCCTAATCTTATCATATCAATATCATCATTTAGTATAAGAAGTTGATTAATGAAAAGTATAGTGACTAAGCATAGAATTATGCTGGGCCTGGAATAACACTAATCCCTAAAAGTAAGCCACGTGTCGAAGGTGAATAAGCTTAATTTTTATTTTTATGAGACTGCTTTGATTAATTTGAATTTACATCACTTAATACGTATTAAGTACCAGAGTGCTTATATTAGTTTATTTTTTTATCCTCAAGCCTTGAATTTGAATAAATCTCGCACATTCCACCATAACACTTGGCGATAAGCTAAACTGATTGATGAGACTAATCATAAGTTAAATTGATATATAGAATAGACATGTTATTCTTTAATCAACTTATTCAATATGTGGTTTGAAATTTAGTTTGGTTGCTTAATGTAGTTTAATTGGATGACTTAATGTCATTTAATTTGGTCTTGAATAAATTGACACCTAGTCATTATTTCAAGATATTTTTTGGGGCGTTCATGTACACAGCATTTTGCCCTAACCAACTTTACATTAATCAAGTGTTAAAAGAATCTTAATTAGATTAAATCAATAAATAAATAATGCATTTATGTATAAACTTTTAGTCGATTATGATTATGGTTTATGAATATATATTCTCGCCCAATTTTATAACTTACAAGTTACGAAATTTGATATAAACATAGAGTGCAAGTACTATTCATAGTTTTGCGCTCCTAGCTAGATCCTCAACTCTTTGTGTTGATTCAAATTCATTATTTCTTGAAACTTTGTTATAATTTACCATTTTTAATAGAAATATATATATATATAAGACATAATTTTATTTTAATTTATTAAACAAAATTAGACTTAAAATATTAATGTACCAAATGTGGACAGACATCTAGAGATTTCTTGTACTTAAATTAAGGAAGAGAAATGAACGTTAGCTTCCTTTGAATCATCAAATCTCTCAATAGGGCCCATAAAAATAAAATATCATATTCATATAAATACAATTTACTCCTATCATTTTAGCTTCCACAATCTATTTATGGAGTCACAAATCACCCTTGGAAGTTGGAAGTTGGAATAATGATAAAAATTTATTCCGTTGGTGAGATTTATAGATCATGGGTTTGAGTGAAAGCAGCTATATATATTATATACTTGTATTGAGATAAATGGTTTATATCACTCTTATTGAGGTGTGACCTTTTTCCAAACTTTATATAAACGTAAAATGTTTTGTGCATCGAACTGTCTTTTCGTAATCGGTTTTTATGCGTCTATGGAAACATTTTTTTGCACGTTGGCATTTAGAGTAGGTTAGGGGAGTAGGTATAACAAATCGATTAGGATAATTCAACACCATTTTTAATTAGAATAAATAACACGTGAATCTGTCTTGTTGTAGCATCGTATTATGTTAAATAAATAAACAATACTTAGTAGAAGTGTATATAAATATAATCAATACTAAATTCTTTGATATTCAAAGTGATTTACCTTCTATATATATTTCACATTTATTTATTTTTGCCATGATGTCCTAAATTTCACTTTGCTTAATTTTATGTGTCATGAACCAATATTAGGAGGACATGATTGGATAGAGGCGGAGCTAAATTTTGAAATTGTGGGTTCTGAATTTGCTATCATATTCATATAGCTCAGTTTAATTATTGAATTCACAATTAATTAAATATGTATATATATTTAATTTTAAAAAATATATATAAATAGAAAATAAGTAAGAATTATGGAGTTTGTTGAAATCTATACTTAATATCGTAGTGAATTTTAGTTGTTTAGTTGATTAACTATCTAAACTCTCACGTTGTTGGTAAGGATTCGATTTTGCTCCTGGTAATCCCCTCTTATTTCTCCTTCACCTACCTCCAATTTATTTATTTACTTAAAATACTTAATATTTTAATTTTGCCTCACCAAACACTTAAGAGTGACACGTATCAAAGAAATTAAAGATGCTCAATTTTTTTTTAATTTCTGTTCACTTTGGAGGCAATTGAATATTTTCAAGTGAAGACTCTTATTATTGAGTTTCTATTAATTAAAAAAAAAAAAAACATGATTTATCAACTTTTCAAGTTAGGTTCCTAGTTTTTGACTCAAAGACCGTATTTTTAGGGATTTGCTTATTTCCTTTTTGAGGGTGCTAATAGCCTAATTAGTAAAAGGTACGGAAAGCACTATCACTTGTACATGTCTAATTATCTGGAAAACATCAGATTAAAAACATAACACTCTGTAAATGTCCCGAAAACTTATATCGAATTTGAATTCCATGACAATTAATTAAAGTTGATAAATACTTTAGCACTAGTTATTAATGTGTATATTTATTGTTGTTGCAAATTATTTATATTGTATTGATACTCCTTCTTATCCATATTATATGATGCTTTTAACTTCAACATACCTTTTAAGAAATTCACAAACCCTTAAAAAGTAAGTAATATCTTCACTAAATTACTCATAATTAAATAGTATTTATTTAATATGATTTAGTGATTATGTAGGTCCACTTATTTCAATAAGAATATATTTAAAAGAAAATTTTATACCTACTTAATTATGGGAAGAAATCATTTATTTTGAACTAAATGTAAAAATTAAAAATTTCATATCATATAATATAAATCGAAAAGAATATCATTTTTTTTTTGTTAATTGGCTGCCCCAAGATGTACCTTCAATTAATTAAGCAATATTTTCTAAAAGTCTATATTCATTGAATCTGCCCAATTTTCATAAAAATCCAAATTTTTAGCCGTCTACTAATTGTACTTCATTTTTTATCTACTTCATTGATTTTGCTTATGCGACTTATTTATTGTCTTGTTAATTTCGTTGACATTAAAGCTCAATAAATCTAGCTAAGAAAAATAAAATTAAAGTTATATATGATATTAATAATCTAAATTTTTTGTTACACTATTTGTGTAATTTAACTAACTATAACAAATTTAATTTTACTCTCTTTTTTTTCAATTTATTATATTAGACTTGACCACAAGGAGTTCTCTTATTTATAATTGGACGATAATTTTATTGTATACTAAAAATTGACACGTCATTAACGCACAAAAGAAGTAATATCATAATTAGTCCCTAAGTTATTGAGTATTTATTAAGTTTTATATCACTAAAAACATATAGTAACAACACAAATTTAACACAACACATGAATAATTAAGTGATGAAATGATAAATAATTATAATTAAATGTGAATATTCACAAGCAAGGAATATTCAAGAACACACTGTCAATTAATTAAAAAAATTAATATTTTCAATTATATATCATAAGAATTAACGTCAAAATTTAATAATAACTGAGAGATCAAAAGCATTATAATATTATCTAATCTAAAATATTAATAGTGCTAGAGTTAATAATGATAGAATGGATGAAAGAGGGTCAAGATTCATGCATTTGTAGAAAGAAAAAAACATGAAAAAACACCTCTTTCGAAAGTCAATTATGTTACGCTATTTACTAAAAAAACAAGGACAAACGGTGTTTTTACATATTACTAAACATTTGGCACATAAAAATCAAAAGTGACGTTTCTATGGCTGTTTCTTATAATCCAACCAGCTGGTTGTAAAATATATGAAAAAACTGTGGACTTTCGATTTGCTTATGTAGTACGCTAGAGATGGATCTATATAAGAGTTTAGAGGTATCACGCTATCCAAATTGTAACATATATCACTAGAGATTGACACCTAGAACTAGAAGTGTGAAACGTGAGTCCAATCCGTCATAAATTTTAACGATTGTTTAGTTAATTATTTTTTGATCGGGTTAATTTGGCTTAAGAGTTTTATTTGACCTTCCCTCCTTTAATGTATCTATGTTTATATTTTGTTGCAATTCATTTGATATAATTATACTTGATATATATCCCCCCCCCCCCACCCCACACCCCACCCCAAAAAAAAAAAAGTAGGGTAGGGCCTAAAATTGTTGTTTCCACTAATTCAGTTTTTTCTACCACTGTTATTGCTCAAATTTTAGTAGACATACAACATGATTAGAACAGAGAAAGTCAATTTTCACTTTATTTCCCTTTTTGTGTTTTTTTTTTCCTTTTTTTTCCTAGTCTCTTTACTACGACTTCTGTTTCATATTAATTGTTCATTTTACTATAAATAATATTATTTTAAATTACTTATCAGTTTACAAAGTCAGATAGAATTAATAATTTATATTTAATTTTACCCTGAATTAATTCGCTTTTTATTCGAAAGTGTATATAGTTTTTTAAGTTTCAAAAGAGTTTTTAAAAGAATAAATTAGTGAAATTGCATCTTCTTCTTTATGATTCCTTAAGGAATATGTAAAAGGGAAATTCAATAACTAATATGGGACAGAGGAATATATGTGATGCAACATGAAATCATAGGAAATATATATATATATATATAAATATATATATATATATTTAATCAAACACACATTTTGAAATCATCTGAGAACTGCTTTTGTTAGTACTTCACACATGTAGCTAATTATTTATAGTTTTTTTTTTCAACATCTAAAGATATTGATTTATATTTATCAAATATGTATCAATCTCATTCAATTTCAAATGAATGGAGACTAATGAGTATATGGTACCAAGTTTCAATAAAAAGATGTTCTAGATGTGTCCCACAATGTTGCATAATAATATATGCTTTAGGAACACTCCATGTGTTGAGACATGTACATTAATATAGGACTTTTGTTTAGTCCTAGAATAGCTTTGGCAACAAAATCATGTTCTTTTTATGTTAGTATTTTTTTTGGTCCAACTCAAAGGACTACTAGCTAGGGTTAATTGCTTGGTGGCTAGCAAAAAGAAAAAAATTGTATCTCAATTTCTAAGAAATATTATACTTATCTCTTTATCTTTTTCTTTTTTTCAAACGTTTTTGGTTGTTATTTAAAGTGAGTGCTAACCAGATTTCTCATTTTATATGCAAAATCATCACTAATTTTTCAGGTATTTTTATTTATAAGTACCATCTAAAGTTGATTTTCCTCACCTCAATGCTATACTTCGGAAGTTGAACTAAGAAGTTTTAGCGAACATTATAATATATCATGTCAAGACGGAATTTTAATTGAGAAAATTTTCAAAATGTCAATATTTTGACATTTAATAGGATTCCTTAGCCATACTTTCAATATTTATTTAAAATGTCAATATTTTAGTTTGCTATGTATCTGATTTATGTATTTTCTTATTTGTTTGATTTGCAAGAATACAATTATTTAATAACAGAAAGGAGAAAATCAGGGAGATAATATTTAAAAATGAACATATCACTTAAAATTATCATCAGTTACAATTCTTTTTTATTATGTTTTCATCGTAATTGCATACCAATAATTTTTACACTTTATGTGCTGACTTTACCATTCAAATTAAAATTGATATTTTACTTTCACAGTGAAACTACAAATTGTATCCCAATGATCAAAATTGTATTACATGATAGCCAAATATATTTTTCTTTTATTTGTATTACAAAAATATTACTGATTGTATCTCAATATAATCTAATCATTACATACGAATATGATTTATGAAAGGATACAAGATTCCGGAAAAAAATAGCATACATGGTGGAAATAATACAATCTGTTGAGGAAGGATACAATATTCTAAAAAATATATAAATTGACTATGAAAGAAATAGAGATACAAGATTCTGGAAAAGAAATAACATACATAGTGGAAATAATACAATTTATTGAGGAAGGATACAATATTCTTAAAAAAAATACAAATTGGCTGTGAAAAAATAGAATACATCTATGGTTAAGAAATATAAATCAATTTGACATACCTATTTGAATGTCTACAAACTAAAAACGAAATACAATGTTCTTAATAAAAATACAAAATGTTGAGTAAAAGAAAAACAATTGACAAACAAAAATTAATATGAATACAATCTTGGTATTAATACAATTGAACTTTCTTCTTCTTCTTTTTCTTCTTCTTCTGATGATTTTTTCCCACCAAAACCAAATCCAAATCCGTATTCACTTATGCATCTATTAGTAACCCTATAAGCAAAATTTGAAATTATTAATTATAAATGTATAAAAAAATCAAACAGTATATGATGTATGAATGCTAATATAGATTACTACAATCTATTAAATCTCAAATATGAAAACAAAATCACAAAAAATCGAACATTAGAGTTTAAAAGACAAAAAATTTGAAATACATAAAAGAAGAAAATCTCATAAAATATTTGGTGAATATGAAAACCTCACAAAAAAATCAAACAATATTGTTTAAATATGGAAAATCCGAAATACAAAATACTTTGTTATTATGAAAACAAAATCACAAGAAATCTCACAAAATACGTGTTGACTTTGAATCTACCTTTATCAATGGTTGAAAAAACTTTTGAATTAATTGTGAGATTTCTTGAACAAAGTGTAGGAAATTGGAAGAGTTGATTTTCTTGAACAAGGAAAGGAGATAACAATGGTGAAAAAGGTAGAGAGAGAAAGGAGCAATTTGGGGTAAAACCTAGAAAGAGGGGTAAGTGGGTAATGAGAGTATTTGATTTTTTTATTTTTTACGGATGATGGAGTAAAAAAAGGATCTAATTTGAGCATGATTTGAGAAATAAAAGGAAAAGAAATTATTTCTATTAGGATACAATTTATTTTCTAAAAATTTGACATTTTTACTAATTATTTTAAAGTGTAGATATTTTTAATAATTATGTTAGGAATTGTGACTAGTTTGCTAATTTTCCCATTTTAATTTAGGGCAAATTACAGAAATCACATACTTTAAAGGCAAAATTACAATTTATCCCTTAAAAGTTTATAATTACAGAAATCCCTCATTTTCGCGCATCAAATTAGTGTATCAGCGCTTATATTATTGTATCTCGCGCATCAGATTAATGCATCAACGCTTATATTATTGTATTTTGTGCATCAGATTAATGTATCAGCACTTATATTATTGTATCTCGCGCATGTATCATCACTTATATAACTCTGATACATTAATCTAATGCGCGAGATACAATAATATAAGCGTTGATGCATTAATCTGATGCGCGAGATACAATAATATAAGCGCTGATACATCAATCTGATGCGCAAAAATGAGGGATTTTGGAAATTTGTAAAACTTATAGGAAATAATGGTAATAAGTAATTAAAATGTGAGATTTCTGTAATTTTTCCTTTAATTTATGGTAGGGTCAGCCATAAATTAGGTCAAGTCCATACACCATTAGGGCCTTGTTTGTGTTTCTTTTGGGCCTTCTTTGTGTTCACACTTAACATATCACATTATAGAGAAAAAGTGTATATATGCAAAATAAAAGTCCATAGTAGTCATGATGAGTGTTTTAAAAAGCAGTTTTGGGACTCATCTCGGAGCACGTTTTAGGGCGGGGCATTGACTAAACGCTTTGTGGTGCACGTGTGGGGATTAGTTATGTGAGACTATGCCACTTGTGAAACTATTTTTTCTAGAAAAAAATATTTTTCTCTTTTTAAAGAGCTTGTTTTTCATGAGACATTTTCTAGTTCATATCATTAGTGGGTTATAAGTTCATAAGAATAAGAGAAATACTTAGTTTTTTCCTACAAGGATAACTTTAGATCGAATATTATGTTCAAATAAAATGTATACATTATACATATTGGGTGTTTTACTCAAAAATGTAAATGAAAGAAAAATGACTAAGTTTCGAAAAAATCGATTAAACTTATGGTTTAAGAGAAATCGAATTCCCCAAATAAACAGAGTCGCCACTTAATTTTTAGTAAAAATCAACAAAAACTATAAGGTTTTCAAAAGACTTAAACAAATAAAATCAATTGAAAAAGGGTTCGAGTTCAAATGTACATTTCGAGAAGGTGTTAGGTCCTCAGAATGTCCGCTAACTTGCGGTTGACCGACGATTTGACTAAAATGACTTTGACTAATTTTTTGAAAATTTTAACATAAGAATAATTAAACAAATTATAATATTAATTAATAATTAGATAAACGACACATTTTATTTTTGTTTTACTTTTAGAGAAAAGAGTCCAAAATGACACAATTGAATTAAAATGCAAACGGATAAAAAAAAAAAAAAAAGAGCTAGATTAATTAGAATTTATCTTTTTAAATCATTTTAAGAATAATTTGAACCGATTTGATTAATTAAAGCATGAACTATTTCAAATGAATTGAAAATGAAATATAAAGTTTTGACTAAATATTAAATAAAAGCATGAGAGTTGATAAAAAAATGAATTATATTAAAATAAACTAACATAAAGCATGTTCATCTTTTGGGGAATTAATTAAGTTAAACCAAAATAAATAAAAAAGTTAGTTAGAAAACAAATAAAAAAAGAAATAAGGAAGTTAGGCCAAATTTGGGGCTTTTGGCCCAAATTCATTTTTTCTGGACCCTTGGCCCATTTTCCACTGCCTTTGTGTAGTGTATACAACCTCCATATACGGCTGTATATTCTTGTATACGGTGTCCAGAACCTGCAGCTTAGTGTATACGAATGCATGTAATTTATTTTTGGACTCCTGTACACCCGCGTCTTTGTTTTCGTTTTCGACCTGTATTTCAACGTATATTGATGTATACCGCTGTATACAACATGTATACAGCCCCATTTTTGGACTTTTCGGGGTCTGAAAAATTGATTTTCTGCCCTGTACTGCCTGCAACCTGTTCGTCGTCTATTTTGGACTCGCTAAAGGGAAGCATTGGACCTATAAGGCCCAATCCATAAAATGCAAAGGGAGGAGCCTTCGAAGGCTCGAAAATAGGCGATTCACATACAAAAAGAACAAAGCAAAAATGGAAATTAGTGCCAAAACCATATCTAAACTCACGTGATAAGGGGGAAAAAAAAAGCAAACAAAGTAGGTAAAATAAAAATGGAGCAAAAGATATACGTGAATAGTTCACTACATGTGTCACCAAAGACAAGCAAAAAAATGTGTGCAACCTTTAAGAAAGTCCTTTCTTGAAATTGAACTAACCTCACACGATGAGGTAAAATACCGGACGATGATTATAAATAAAAAAAAAATTAAACTAGCAGTAGCCATAAGGAGACAACTATCGGTCAAGGAGGGAATAAGCTATTGGAGTTGGTGTCATTAAGATTTTGAATTATAATATGAAACTAAGCAAAGGCAAAACAATTCCATATACTAACATAATGAACTTAAGCATTTGGATATGAACCAATCAATAAACCAAATTAGCAAAAATGCTACTGTTGTGTAGGAATTTAGACATTGAATAAGAGAGATCTTTATTATTTTCAGAACTTCAAATGAAGGAAGAGAGCAGGCATATGTATACAAGCAACTATAGTAAACTTCCGCATAGTTTTCACATACCGAGTCATACATTTAAAGTCAAACGAGAATGAATTAGAACTCAACCTTTAAGGCTATAAACTTTCCGAAATAAGACTCAACCAAATATGAAACACGCTACATTGAAAACGAAATACAGAAGGAAGCGATGATACCTTTCTCGGGGCAGCGGAACTGAGACTAGATGAGCGGAGGTGTAGCGACTTTACCACCACCAAAATGCAACTCCCAGAGAGAGCTGATGAGCAGAGCGGAATCAGACGAGATTCAAACTTTGTTCCTTTTTTTTTTGGCTATGAAAGTCGATTTCCTGGATGTTTATATATGCATAGTGTTCCACTGTGTTTCTCTCGAATTCCGGCTAGTTTTTTCCAATATCATTTTTTTTTCTCCAAAAAATTTTAACTCCAAAAATCTCCCCCTCCAACATATGAAAAGATGGCAGCCTTTATAGAATGAAAACTAGGGCCGAAATTGGGGGGAAAACGAATAAAATTTTATAAGAATAGGGCCCCTTTTGAATTCAAACTTCAAAAATCCTTTCACCATTTTGGGGGAGGCACCTTTTCTTGCAAAAATCATCCCATTCCGGAAGAGGAAAGAGGGGGATGGACGTCTCGGATTGATTCCAACGTCCTTGGCAAGCTATGTGGCATGACCTTGAGCCAAGAGGACGGAAACGCGTGCTTCGCTGCTGCAATCGAGCCTTAATGGCTCTGTCGGTCCCTGTGAGCGTTTGAAGCTGTTGTTGTTGTTGTTGTTAACGTGTACAGCTTTCTGGATTTTTTTGTGAAGGGGAAAAAAGGGAAGTGGGTCGGGTCAGGTCGGGTTAGGGAGTTGGAGTGGGCTGGGCGATCTGAAAACAAAAGGGAAAAGAGTTGGGCTGGATTTTATTTGGTGGGCTGCTGGGAATAAAAGGGAACTTGGGTTGGAATTAAATGGGAATGTGAAAAAGGTGCAATATTTGGTCTTTTAAATTGAATATGATAGAGTTGGATTTAAAGTTTGGCCATATGAGTCTAAATCATAGCAATTTGAAAATTAAAAATATAGCCGACCTTAGTTAAGTAGGATAGACTCGGCTAGTAGTCGAATAAGATGAATTAATACAATTAATTTACGAGCTTCTTAATCTTAATGAGATAAAAATAACTAATTCGGGAATATAAACTAATATTAAGTGAGCTAATTATCAAAACATTTTAAGGAAGTAAAATCTCTTCTTTTTTTTAAAAATGGTTTTTGAATGCTCGTAAGAAATGTAACAATTATATACAAAATTTATATAAAAATATTATATTGTTTTAAAATTATAAAAATGACTAAAATTGCTTTAAAACTTAGAAAATAATTTATTTATTTTTTTGAGTTTTTGTAAAACTAATTATTCCAAATCATTGAAAATTAATTTTATCGGGGAGGTTCAAAATTAGGTGTCAACATTGGGTATATAATTTGATTCTTGTGGTTCAGTCCCTCTCCAAATGCTTAGTGCATCAGTTTGCCCTTTGCCCACAGATGAAATACAAAGATCATAAGGTAGTATTTTATTACTATCATCACTTCTAAAAGAGCTATTCAAGAACTCAAATGAATAATGGGGTAAAGAGTCTTATTTCAAAATGAACAGTATTCTAGTTTATATGAAGGATGTTGAGTACAGGGGTGGTTGGATAAAGCTAGTAAACCGTTTGTTTTCTCCAAAAAATTTAAGGCTTCAATTTTAAATTTTTTTTTTTTTTTAGTATTTTGAATTAAACAACTCAAACTATATATTAATAAATAAAGTTTTTACATTAAAATCTAAGGTAATATATTACAAACAAATGACTAACATTTTATTTTATTAACTAAAATTAATCCTTACATTTATAAATAATATTATTATTATGTGAAGTTAAACACTTCTTATCTTTTAAAAATACTATCCCAAATTCTGCATAAACCTTCCAGCCGTGTTGATCCTAATAAATTTGGACGGAGGGAATGACCAACTAATGTATATAGGAGCATCTCTTTTATCTAACTACGGATTAAACACGATGAACATTAGTCACGTACCCATAAATGAAAAGTGTACATATTGTCAATTATAGGGAGAAGAGACTTACAATGCCATTTTATTTTGGCTAAATAATAAAATCAGTAATAAGTAATGAGAAGATTTACTTAAAAAAAAGAATATGCTTAGCCTAAACCTTGTTTTACCTAGATTTGTATTTCCTAAAAAGTTTTTTTATTGAAAAAAGAGAAAAAAGTTTCCAAAGATGAAATTATAATATTGAAATCTTAAAAATTTACCATTTTGAATTTATGAGGTACTTACAAGCAACAATTATTGTTGCCATAAATAAATAACTTTTCCAATAATATTTTGTTACCCTACTTCTCATGGTGAACAACCATGGCATCGCGTCGAAAGAAGAAGAACCGATTTAACCATCCAAATGTGCATCAATGAAATGCAAATATTTGATAATATTTACCCTGATTGCAGGTCGATGCTCCAACAAATGAAGGGTCAGCCATGAAGCACGTTCAAAGGGAGGCTAATATGGCAGCAGACCTACTAGCAGTATACACGAATGATCCACATATAATTTGTAAATATTTTTGAAGCATCGTTGTAAAAAATGATCGCGAAAGAGATGTTAAGAGAACTAAATCGTTTAGATTAGTTCCTTTTTGTATGAATAAACCTTCCTAAATTAAATAAAATTAAACACCTTCCGTTTCTAAGAACAAAAAACTTCTAAGTTGCTAACATGCATAATTCATATTTTCCTATTAAATCATTCAATGAGTTACCACAATAATCATAAATTTGAAATATTCGTAATTCTTGAATTAACATAAATAAATCTTTTCAATTTCAAAAGTTAGTTTATGAGATAATGATCGTTAGATTAAAAATAATAATAATAAAATTAACCAAGACCATATATAAAGAGACATTCTCTTTTCCCTTACACACTCAGACTTTGTCGATTGAACATGAATACTATAATATGAGTTACTATAATATAATATGAGTGTTCAACATCGAGTAAATCAAGAATCAATATTAACTTAACTGATTGACTCTAATATTATGATAAGAAATTAACTTTATTTAATTAGGCCTAATACATACAACTCTAAAAAGTAACTCATGAAGTAAGTATGGATTACTCAAGATCACATAAAGAGACCTTCTGAGCTACATATTTGATAAGGTACCTCATAAGTCAATTTGGACTACATATTTATTCGCTGCTGGATATAAGTTTGATTAAACGAAACGAGCTGACTTAATAAATAAGGAGATTAATTTTTCTTTCATTGGCTAATTTAGCCACCCCCACTCAAGATCATATAAATAAACCTTTTCATCCCTAAGTACCTAGTGTAAAAACAACATCCTTAAGGTAAATGTGCATACAAGAAATGCTAATTCTTCCTAGCTAGTCAATTAATTACTTCTATACTTATCTTTCTAGGCAAATGAAGCCAATAAATGATGACTAGTTAGTCTTTATCTCAAGATTTTATCATGTTACAAAAGCAAGGGCATCATTTTGGGCATTACTAAGGAGTAAGCTTCTTGACCAATACACCACACAAGTGTAGTTCACTTGTACATAGTACTAAGGAAGAAGAATCAAGAAAATTCAAAGTATTCTAGAGTTTATTAACTATATCAACCTAAATAAAGTAACTTTAAAAATTAAAATTACATAGAAAACATCTTGCTAGATACAAGAAAATAATTTCTAGATGCCTTAGGAAGAAAGTGAAATATCTACTTCCCCCCTAGTCCTCCTCCTATGTATACATTTTTTGTGATCAATAATAATCCTACCACACATCTAATTTTGGAAGTTGGGTGGTTCCCAAAAAAAAAGTGTCAACTTTCCTATGATGTAAACTATGTTAAAGCTATAGCTTCTTGTTCAATTCCTATGCAATGTTGTTTTTGGTTTCTCACTTGGTGTCTAATATTTGTATTTAAGTTTGATTTTAATCCAAATCACAACATATATTGTAGATTCTATTTTTAGAAGCAACGCTCCCAAAAGATTTTTTTCATTCTCAAAGGATAGAATCAAAGACCTTTGATAAAGAATGGAGGAATCTCAATCAACCCATCACGATGCTTATTACCCATAAATAGGTGGATAAAAGAAGAAACAAACATTATTGTGCAATTATAATTCTCTATTGAAATACCATATTTGATGTCATTCATCAATTGGTCATGACTAGTTGATCCTAGTCTTGTTTCCTAGGATTCTTAGAGAAATACGTATATATATTGATCATTTATGGGGAAAACACTAAGCTAATAACCTTGTTAATTCCTAATTTCCTAAGGTAGAAGAAGGTAATTAAAAAAATGAAATTAATCAGCACTTGTAGTATCCTATATGATTTTGTTATGGAATTGGCAATCCATAAAAAAAATCTTTTTTCAACTTGATTATGACCATTCTGTTTGGATTAAGCATGTATAATACTCATTTTAGAAGCTTCAATAAATCAACAAAGCATATGCCAAAACACTGACATTTGTGATCAAGTTGTGTTTTTAGCTCATGTACTAACACATATTAATATATAATAAATTCCATAACATTACTTCCCATTTTTACTTCTTTTTCTCAGAAAAAATTAGCTCGTGAGTTGAGAATTGTCCAAGATCATATATGACAATTAAATCCAACAACAACATGTTCAGTGTAGTCTCACCAATGAAATTTTGGAAAGCATGAGTGTACGTAGACCTTATGACCTTTACCACAAAGATAAATAGGTTGTTTCTGATAGACCCTCGACTCATCAAATATAAGAAGATTAAATCACCCATACATAATTGATGGGGGAAACTCAACTCCCAACCCCCACCCCACACACTCAGAGACCTGTCAGATCTTTGGTCTAATTAAGTCAACTCCGAAATCTAACTCATGAGGTGAGAATTGTCCAAAACCATATAAAACGTGATAATATAATATGCACACCCAACATCAAGTAAATAAAAAATTGGGATGAGTCTAACTCTGATATCATATAAAAAAAATTAATCCTAAATTTCCATCAACCCAAAAAAAAACTAGCTAGTTGATTAGGTAAGAGCTTTCCAAAATCATACAAGGAGAACAAGTCTCCCATCAAGAACCAATGAGGGGAATACTCAAATGATCATCATTAATCTCTATGGAGATGATCAAAGAAAAATGAGTACAAATATTGAACACTCAAACTATTTTCATACTATATTTTTACTTCCAAATGTTCAACAAGTAATTAATTACATGATGGATCTTTTGCTTGGCTTGGCTTAACTTATATAGAAGATTGCTCCATTTAGCTAAGAATTAAAAGCAATTTCTAAATTTGCATGGTGCTATCAATGGCATAAGCCTAGGAAAATTAATAACTCATTGATGATCACTCAATTTTTAGACATTATTGTACTAGCTGACCATCATCATTTCTTGGCATGTGAAGATCAAATTGAGGGAAAATGACACAAAATTTGTGGATTAGAAAATAATCTTTCTTGTTTACTTATTTTGAAGTTAATGGAACAAAAACTAGAAGAACAAACTATATATGTATCAAACACAAACGCATTGAGCCATAACAACAACAACAATAACATAAACCAGTATTGGAGGCTGGAGAGAGTAGAGTGTTCACAGACCCTATTTCTATCTCGGGAGGTAGAGATGTTGTTTCCAATAGACCATCGATTCAAGGAAAAGGATATCGAAAAAGAAATAACGAGTGAAGAAATCATGTCAAAACAATATACAACATTTTGAGGCACAAATGTTTCTTTAATAATCCAATATATAGCAATAGAAGAACAAAGTACAACTTGCAAACAATGTTCATATACCTACACACTAAAAAAGTAGAAAGATTTTCACTTAATGTGTGTAAATATATGCACATATTTCTTGAGATAGATATTAAAGTTTTTCTAAAAACAAACTTAAACATTTTACTCACCAATTGGTCCCCTATTTTCCCCTTTTGCCTTCTGAATCAAGCACTTCAATGAGTAACGTAACCACTTTTCCACTTGATCTTTGTACACCATGACCATTTCTTCAAACTACTAAGTATAGAAATAAAAATTGATCTCTAACGACAATTAATTAATGATTACTATAACCAAGACGAAGCTCCAAATCGAGTTCACTTTCATCCACATCTTTCTTCCCTCCTCCTTCTTCATCATCATCGTCAATAAGTGTAGGTCCAATTGTCAAACTAAGGTTATTACCATCATAATAATTGTCATGCCTCGTACGCGATCCATCGTGGTGAGGATTATAAACATGTTGGTTATAACTAGGGTTTTGAGGTAATTGGAAATGAAATTGATAACTATTAGAATAGTGATGATGTTGTAATTCATCATGACTTGAAATAGGTGCATAGTTATTATTATACCTTGAATTATCAAAGACATAATTAGCTTCTTTGGATAATAATTTTGTTGAAGATTCTTGATTATTTTGCTTGGCTTTCAACTTGTCTTTTCTATGAATATTCATGTGACCTCCTAAAGCTTGAGCATTTGTAAATCCTCTTTTGCAAAAATTACACTCATAGGAACGTCCTATACCATCGTTGAATTTCTCCGATTCGCGATCGATCGTCGTGTCTTCACTTGAGCTATCGGAATAGTTGTTGATCTTTTCGGATGCCATTTGATGAAATAATCGTAGCTAGAATTGTTGTTTTTTCAAGGTCGGAAAAATCAGAAACAGACTCGAAAACGAAACCCTTTCTCTTGTGTTTTTTGAAAATGCACTTTTTTTTTTTTTAGGGATTGCAAATCGATGTAGTTTTTGTAATTCTTTAGTATAGTTGAAATGATCATTTTATAAGGACAATGACAAGGACAATAGAGAAATTTTTGTTTGTTTTAGGTATAAGGTTATTTTTCTTTGTTTATTGTATTTTAGTTGAAATTTGGACTAGTTTTACTAGCCTGCCGGCTTCCTATATACTTGCTTTCAATTATTCATTTATAAAAGGGAAAATTACGTGTATAAGCAAATATATATTAGTTAATTAGTTAACATAGATAGTGTTTGTCTTAATTACAATTCGCGATCTACTTTTAGTTATAATTACGCGGTTCAACTTTTTAGTTTCGTATAATTCGTACGTTTGCATAATTCGGAATTTGTATAATATAATTTGTATAAAAATGTCACACTTTCTTATTTATGTAAAAAAAAAAATGAATCTTAATTTTTTTAAATTTTAATTTAGCCTAAATGAGATGATTTAACCATTTTAAATCACAAATTTGAAAAGTCTTTTTTTCTAAAGTTTTATACCAAGATATAAATTGAGGTTGAAAAAAATATTATTTAACGTGTTATAATATGTTGCTTGTACATGTTATTAATGTCACTTAATTATACACAATTTAAAAAATTTATTCACTCTGTTTTAATTTGTTTGTTTTTAACTTCTTTTTTTAAGTTCGTTTAAAAACTAAAATATTTTTATTTATTGTTAATCTCTATTATATTTCCATGTCCCAAATCTTTATACGTGGGAATACAGCCACACGTGCAGCAGTGACTAAATCAGCAGTCACTAGTCTTACTCATAAATTTAGTAATTTTTCTTACGCCATAATTTATTTATTTGTTTTGTCTTTTTGTTATCTAAGTTTCAAGAGATTAGACTTATCTGATTAGTATGTTAAATTAGAATGTTCTAATTAAGATCTAATCTTTTCTTAGATCTCTTAAATGTTTTTTTTACTATTACTCCATTTTAATTTATTTGTTCTACTTTCTTTTTTAGTTCGTTTAAAAAATTGTCTCTTTTTTCTTTTCACGTAGTTTAATTCAATTTTTCACGTGTCATGTTTAAAGCCACAAAATTTGCACATTTTTAATTCTAGACCGCAAGATTTTAAAAAATTTATTCACTTCGTAAAATTCATATCAAGTCAAAACATGATAAACAAATTGAAACGGTGAGAGCAATATTTACTTCTACAATTACTATATTTTTTATGACTAAACATGATCTTAAGGAGACTAATTACACTTCCGCGATGCCACGATGATGTCAAATTATATTCATTCAATTCATCATTGATATATAAAATATGTTATTATGAATTTAATGTATACCAAATATCATATGTATACCATGTGAAAGTGCCTATCAAGATCATTCTCTTTAGCCCATAATTGAATTCTACTTTCTCACACCTCTTATTAATAATAATATAAACAACTTTTATATTATTAATGCAACTTAAACGATCATTACTTTGTTTTTTCATGTTACTGCGTCAAATTTTGGTATTGAGATTAAATGTTGTTGTCAACTTTATCTGTATTGAAAATATTAATTTTCATAAAATTAATTTGCTTAATGGTGATCTTCTTCGAATTGTCCTCCGCCAAAGAAGTACATAAAATTCTCAGAGTCTCACAAATCTTGGAATTTCGTCCTTAATTTCTACTATATTTTAATTATAATAATGAAGCCGTCATGAGCTCTCATATAATTATAATAATAAAAATAAAATAATAATATTATAATTAAAGTTCATATCATTTGACTCTAAAAAAGATAGTGACAAAGAAACATAAAGAGTATTTCTTTTGTGATATACATTGTCCTTTTCTTTGGGGCTTTCTTCTTTAAGGTTACCCTAGCAAATTTGACTAGATCAATTAAGAGTTGATGCGTACACTTCCCCATTTTGAACTTTAAGGAAAACGAAAACTTAGAAGAAATTAAATAAAAAAAGATATAACACATTGTTAGGGTTAAGAGCTTGTTTCGATGATCTTATAACTTATGGCTTATAAGTCGAAAGTCATAAGGCAAGATTTTTAGCTTACACCTTTTAAAAATAAGTGCTTAAACCCCATTTTCTTATTACTTCGACTTTGTGATTAGGAGCTGATATATCTCTCGTTACAAAAGTGGCTCACATATACCTTTACGAGTCCTACCATTTAATAACGAGGGTTATATCAACTCTATATCGCAAAGTTGAGCTATATATCAAGCCCTTTCCCCTGTTTTATTTTAACTAAAATACTTTTAAACATCGAAAATAAACCAATTCAAACTGGCTCTAATGAAAAATAATGTTGATTATAACATGTCATGTTGCGCCTCCATAGCTTTGCTATAAATTAATGATTAATCGGCCAATGACGCGTTTAATTAAGGATTGAAACAATCAAATATTATTATAGTTTTTTTTTTTTTTTTTGACAATGTCTTAATAACGAAATTAGTGTTAGCAGACGGCAAATTTAGTCAAAAATGCAAATCCAGTTAAGATTACAAAGATTTAAATATTCAGAGGACAAATCGAAGTTTAAGAATGAATGAAAGTTACACAAGTGGAGTTTCTAATGCATCTTATTGAATTGACCAAGCCCTTTAGTGTTCTTTTCGAACTCCGTTCATTTTGAAACAACTTCAGATATACGGTACGTTAAGACAAATATCATAAATATATTTCAAAAACATATGAACTTCTATCATATATGAACTAGAGACATATTTATCTGAAGTTGCGGTTTGTATAACTGCAATCACAACTTCAAACACCGCATATCTGAAGTTATTTAGAAATAAGTAGATTAATGGTGATTCCAAAATTGGATATACGTCCACTTTGGCTCATTAAAACCAAGTAGCCCATCTATCAATAGTTGGGCTCAGATTGTTTGAAGCCCAACTGATTATAGTTTGGGTCGACAAACTCCCAATTAAGTATTGAATTTGGGCTTTCCAAGTTTTTGCAGTCGGAGAGCCCATACATATTATATAAAATTGCCAATTTAGAAACTAATTTAACTTTGGGAAAATTGTATGAAATAGCAAATTATTAATTCAAATTAAATGTTATAGTCATAGTTTCTTTTAAGGAAAAACTACACAATATAGCAAACATCAATTTATATTTAATGTATATAGCTATAATTTATTGTTTTTAAGTTATATGGATATACTTATATATTAATTAGCAAACTTAATTAAACATGAATTGTCAGATTTTTAAACAAAAAATATATGTATTTAAATAATTATTAAATAGGAAAGATATCACTACTACACACCTAATAAATGTCATGTGCACGTTTTATGATGCTATATTTCCCATGCTTACCTTATTCAATATTTTTTCTTTCAGTATACATGTATCAATGTCTCTTTTTATTATTTTTCCTCCAATTTCCTTCTAATTCAAGATCCTTTGCATGATTGTAGGAACAATTTTTGTGATTCATCTTCATTGGGTATTTTCTAATTGCATTTTTTTTTCTCGTTTATATGAAGTTTATATTTGTATACATCTATATGTTTACTCAGTTTTCATAGGGTTTTGTTTGAAGAAGTTATTTTCACCAGCATTCAAATATACAATTTAATTATGTTAAAATTCAATTTGATACAAATGAGGTAATACATGAATACATTTCCTTCTCTTGATTACACATATAGTTGTATTTGAATGTTGAACGGAGTGGATACATACACATTTGAATACTTGTTTTTTTTATTTTATAAATTGTCCAATTGGAAATACAAGTGCATTTGGATACATAAATATATTACATAGATTTGGAAATACAAGTGCATTTGGATACATAAATACATTACATAGATTTGAATGTATACATATACATCGCATCTATTATTTATAGAGTGAAATACATATACATTTGGATAATTATATTGTAGTATAGTTCATTGTCATTTTTTTCTAGATTGTCCAATTGTATTGATATATTAACACAATTGTAATGAGCAATCTTAGGGATATAATTATGCTTGTGATGGAGTTCGCGTATTTGAAATCGAAACAAACAAGATTCATTCACAATTACAATAAATCAATTTAACTAAAGAAATTTATGTGAAATACCTTTACCCTTGAACAAGTACAGTAGCGACAATGAAAATTTTGTACGATGTATCCAATTTTTTTAAAACTAATTAGAATCTAAAAGTGTATGCATTGACTAGGTAATCAATTACATGAATACATTTTCTTCTCTTGATTACACACATATAATTGTATTTGAATGTTGAACACAATGGAATACATAAACATTTAAATACTTGTTATTTTTTATGGATTGTCTAATTGGAAATACAAGTGCATTTGGATACATAAATACATTACATAGATTTGAATGTATATGTATACAACACACCTATTTTTTTATAGAGTGAAATACATATACATTTGGATAATCATATTGTAGTATAGTTCATTGTCATTTTTTTCTAGATTATCCAATTGTATTGAGCAATTTTAGGGATACAGTTATGTTTGTCATGGAGTTCGCGTATTTGAAATCAAAACAAACAAGATTCATTCACAATTACAATAAATCAATTTAACTAAAGAAATTTATGTGAAATACCTTTACTCTTGAACAAGAACAATAGCGACAGTGAAAACTTGTGTACGATGTATCCAATTTTTCTTAAAACTAATTGAAATCCAAGAGTATACACATTGACTATGTAATCATCAGTTGTTAATGTAATAATGGAAAGTTTAGAATTTCTAGGACATAATTAAAGGGATTCAGTACCATAAATTACCTTATTTAATGCATTATAATTCTAATTGTATCACTGTATAATTAAAAAAAAATACACAAATACAGCTAGATATTCATATCAAATGTAGTCATTTTTAGTAAATAACATACTTATAGTTATTGAACTTCAATAACCCTATAAATATAGTCATTTATGAAAGTTGCTCTTATTTTAATTGTAATTCGCAGCAAACATCCCCTTTTTTTGTCATCTGATTCGGTATACAATTAACCATTTTCGGTATATAATTAGCATTTTATACATTTCGGTATAAAATGTGTTTGTATTTGTATAAAGTAAGAGAAAAGTGCATATACAAATACAAATACATATATTTTCGTCCTATGCACTTATAATTATACAAATACAGATTTTATTATACAAATTACAATGTATAAATGAATTTATACAAAACTGAACAATTTGTATAAGATTGGATGTTTGTAGCGAATTATACAAATCAAAAGCTCCATAGTAAATAGAAAATTTGCTATGGAACGCAATTATGCAAACTTTAACTTTTAAAATTATCATTTTAAAAAATGTGTTTATTTAATCCCCCCCCCCCCCCCCCCCCAAAAAAAAAATGAGTTCCCTTTACTATTGGCCAATTTAGAAACTAATTTATACAGTAATATTTTCCAAAACATTTTCTCTATCATGGCAACACTTTTGTGTATATCACTCCAACAAAAGAGATATTTAGTCATTTTTCTTTCACTGGCAACAGTTTTTGTCACAAAAATATTTAGCGACAATAAAGTTGAGTATAATTTACATAAATTTCATAGTGTTAAGAGTTAATTACATTATTTCCCTACTCTTTTCCAAATTATAAAAATCTCTTAAAATTTATGGATTCCAGATAAATCACTGGGCTTCCGGATACATTAGCAGACATCCGGATACATAGGTGAGGGATGTACCAGAGAGGGGATAGGACATCCAAATACATCACTGGACTTCCGGATACATCAACAGACATCCGGATACATAGGTGAGGGATGTATCCGAGAGAGAGGGCAGGGATGTATCCGAGAGGGGGATAGAGATGTATCAGCGAGAGGAGAATGATGTATCCGAGAGGCGATTTTTGAAATTTTTTTAAATGGTAGGAAATTTTAGAGATTATGGTAAAATAAAATGTGTATTTAGGTAATTTTTCCTTAAGTTAATGTCATTGCATCCATAGTCACTAAAGACTTTTAGCGATACTATACAAAATGCTGCTTATTATTATTCATATTTATTATTATCAGTAATTATAATATAACAATAATAATATTATTATCACAAAATTCTTTATTTATCGTAGCGTGTTGTTTTGTTAGTGAAAGCTAAGCTTCGTAGGGGTGAATTATTTGGGTGAAGTAAAGAAGATATTGATGAATTGCTCTACCTTTTCCCATACCTTTTCATTTTCAGAGTGTCACTATAATATATAGTACAAAAATTTAGCATCGATTTTCGAGCCTGAATATCCCACCTCGTGATGAAAATGAAAGGGATCGAAAACTACCACATTAAACTACTGGATAAAAAACTAAAAGTAAACATTATATAAATTGTTCTTTTTGTTGTATAAGAAAATGTAATTAATACGTTATAAATAGTTTGTATTCAAAAATAAAAGATTTTTTATTTACCTCATGTATACCAAATTCTTACATTTTAATATATAGTCTTCTTTTAAGTACTTTGTTAAACAAAAATAATATCTAAAATATTATTTATATATAATCTAATCAAACATTATAGATGGATGTAGATAGGTGTTGGTGGTCGCGATTCGCGAAGGAGTCGACAACCAGAGTGGAATGTCACTTATGTATGTAACTTGTCTTGTTGGGATCACTACTTTGGTCCGAGAAAATCACAGTCAATTTTCAAAAAAACTTGTTTATCTAGTCTAGATAAATGACAGGATCAAAACATTTTGACCAACCATAAATGACCTCCATATGAGATAATTAGCGGGCTTGAACCACTGACATTCGTTGTAGAGTAAACCATCGCTTCTTAGGTTCCCCGACTGATTCTACCATAGATGTGCTTGGCTTATAGCCTATAGGTATGTGTAGGTGCCCTTTGTCTCTCTTTTTATTTCTTATATCTATAAAAAAAATAAAATTAATTGAGCTCATAACAATAAAATAAAATAATTCCAAAAGAGCATTTTTAAATTTTGTTGTTGGACTTTTAGTTTAGAATAGCAAGACATGGTATGATGAAAGAACACAAGAGACATGACGTTTAAAGGGTCAGAATAATTCAAGTGATGTACTGTCTTCAGAGATCATTGTCAAGGCTATTAACTCACACATTTGAATGTGCCATTTTGCATTCAATTTGCTTTGGACTCATCATTCATCACTTCCATTCAAGACCTATAGCTAGACTTTTCTTTGACCATCACTTGCTTTTCTTGTCTTGCACCACATCAAGAATCTCCGGATCATACTTATGGAATTACACTGAATGATTATTATTTTTATAGTTAGTAAAACATTCAATCGGAAAATTAAGATTGACTGAGTTATTATAAGAACGTAAAGCCTTCAATATGAAATTGACCGACTGAACTGGTTCGATCCTAACACCTTATTTGATAAGATTAGGCTAAGATTTTCACGTCTATTTAAAATCGATGATTTTTAGCCTGACATAAATATGTTTGTTGACCTTTGAAGCTTGACCGAGGTTGGACTAGGCCAATCAACGGGCCAAGCTAGTGAAAAAAATGTTTAATATTTGAAATTTAAAATATATATATAAAAAAAAAGTAAATAAGGAACTAAATCTAATAGAAGTCCAAACTCAAAGTCTATTTATGGAATCCATCAAATTAGAAGTCCAAATTAAGTGTTAAATGTTAATTACTTCTTTCGTTTCAATATATTAATTGGTTTTGACTTGACATGAAGTTTAAGAATTAATTCTTCTGAATCTTGTGATTTTAAACTAAAAATATGTGACGTATACCAACATGTCACTTAATCATTTGATATTAAACATGTCATGCAAAAAAGATATGTTTTTATTTTTTTCCATTTTTAGGTTATAATTTAAATTGAAAAATAAATATGGAAATTTGTATTAATATTGAAAAAGTTCCAGTCCAGTCCGCTGGGTTGATCATTTAACTAATTGGATTGACTAATGTTTTTCCAAAACATTAAAAATTAATTTAAGGGAATGATACGTGTCTATATATATATATATTCTTTGGTCAACTAATTTATCAATCTGGTCAAGTATATACATCTTATACACAAATACATATGTATATTATATGAATATTTGATGTCCGTAATGTATGTATCACCTATACATAATTATGACTTAATTAATTTAATTTAGTTTAGTTTACTTGAGCATCATGTTACTAACCGCCCATCTTTAATTAACTAGCTTTCGATCCTTACAATTTTATTTATTTAATTTGTCCATTGCTTGGCCTATATATAGCATCTTTTGCTATTTTGGTTGAAATTTATATTTTTGTATTGATGTCCTTTGCAACTCCATATTATGGTAATTTTTCTTAGTCAATTGATACTCTTATAGATCTAGCATAGGCACATAATTAGTTTTTATCAGCACTTTTAACCTGTTATTGACTATCATCTCTATTGTACATGTACATTTTTCTTTTCATAAACAAGGATATTATATTAATAATAATTAATATGCATCATTACAAGATAGTAGCGGAGCGCATGATCTACATATTATTCATGGATGTTCCCTTATGTCTTTCTTTTTTTCCTTAAAAGAAAATATTTATAACTTACTTAATAGACAGAATACATATACATCTTGGTTATTTAGACCCTTTTAAGTCCTTAATCAAGACGACTCATCTTTCGTATCAATGAATAACATAGCAAAATGTGATATTTAGTACTTCCTTTGTTCCATTTTATGTCACACTCTTTTTTTTAGGCTATCTCAAAAAGAATGTCACTTTACTATAATTAAGAACAATTTAACTTTAAAATACCCTTTTTACTCTTAATGAATTAATTTTCAACCACACAAATATCTAAGAATTGTTTTAAACCACAAGTTTTAAAAATCTTTCTTTTTTCTTAAACACCGTGTCAAGTCAAATAGTGTCACATAAAATGAGACGGGAGAATATAAATTATAGAATCTCGATCGAAATGAGTGAATCATCGAGTATTTGAATGCAAGTCATGCCTGAAATTATTAAGCTAAGGGTAAGTCTGCTTGGACGCCACCAAAAAAGTCCTCTAGTGGTATTATTAAGCCGAGGAAAAAAATTTACTAACTTAAGAAATTCAAACTGAATATCCAAACAGAACTTTAACATCATGTCAAACTAATTTGAAATTTCATATCGTATATCCAAACGATATGTATATGTGACATACAAAAACTACACCTACTAGGGTGTGGTTGGGGGCATATTGTCAATGATTTATAGTTTTGTCATTAGACACTTTTTCCCAAAATCTGATAGTTTGCATGTTCCCGACAACCTCTGGGTGTCAAAGGGCATCATGACATTACCTAAAATAGGGAATGAGAGCTGTTTTGGTCAGTAACATTATAAACAAGTAAACAACTTTCCATAATTAGTACAAAGGAGCACTTGTATACTTTCCCCTATTTTTTATTCTCTTATATATATACTAGTAGATATATGATTTAATATACAGTACCTACCAAGTACCACTTCTTATTCAATGGCAACACTCAATGACGAAGGTAGAATTTTCATTAAAATCGATCAAAATATATAGACATAATCGATATGTACAGTAGGACACCATGTATGATATGAATTTTCTCGTAAGACGCATGTGTTTACTTGTTCAACTTTTATAAAAGTTCTACCTTATTTAAGGATATTTTAACCCTATTCTGTAATATTTATCAAGAAATTTATCTAATACTTATCTAAGACTGTTTTATATAGTACAAATCTTTTATGCATCAGGTGATATAATTTAGCTCCTGTTTGACTATATATATTGAAGTTGAAGTTTGAAAATATGAGTTTTTATAATTGTGATTTATGAACTTTGAAGTTTGTGCATCGAAGTGAAATTTCTCTCAAAAATCGGCTCAATTTTTGAGAACTTGAGAATTATTTGAAAAATATAATATACTCTAAAATATATTTGAAGACAAGTTTTAAAATCTCATCAAAAAATTATGATCAAACGCCAGCTTAAACTATGTTTAAGAAAATGTAAAAAGGACAAGAGGCAATAATGCATGACTCATACTAACTTCTATTCTAGTACTTCATCACATAGAATTGTCAATTCTTGAAAATCAAAGTTTTCACAATGGTTAAGGAAATATTAAAAGTACAACATATTTATTCAGTTGGTCCTTATATAAGCTACATGATTTTTTGTAAAGCTCAGAGACATTTTTTTTTTGGTTTTTCATACGATGTCTAGAGTTTGCATTGGAGTCTCGATTAAATTCGAATCACATATTTCAGGGCCTATTTGGGGGTGACGCTCCCAACATAATTTTCTCCATACTCAGGATTCGAACCCTAGACCTCTAATTAAGGATGAAATAATCTCACTACTGCATCACAGCCCATGTTGATAGTTCGGAGACTTCATTAAATGTTGGAAGCTATATAGTATATTTATATTTATCTGGCATGAAAACATTTTAGCTTACTATAGTCTCCAATATGATAAAAAGGCAATAAAACTTTATATGCAAACACTTGTTAGTACCTTTTTATGTGTTTATTGTCTTTATTTTTCAGTCAACTATACTCATTGCCTAGAGGAAGTTACTTAGTACAGTAGATATGATATGTACTGTTGGTATATATAATGCTTAACTCTAAAGTACAATTAAAACTTTTTTAAGGGACATAACAACACCCTTAGTTTGAACTTGTTATAAATTGAAATTTTACATCTGATCTCGATCGACATATTACAACGAAATTATGTAATTTTATTACATATGTATATGCATAACATGTATTTGTGTATCAAAAAACCCTAGCAATTACTATCCACGCATGCAGTTGATCGTACGTACATCCAACTTATACTTTGAAATAACACATACATATGTATACATTTACACTCATATATTGTTTTTGCGCGATTATTGAAATGTTTTGATATTTTCTTATGGCTTCCTTGCTTTTCTCACATTTTAAAGTTATAAATTATAGTACATAACGTGTTTTATTATTAAAATTATAAAATCTCATATTTAGAAGTGGTTCACCTATAAATATAATTTAAATAATGGTTCAATCTTAGGGTGGAGGTAGGTATATGAACCCCTTGGTCATAAAATTCTATTATTTAATTTATAAATGGTTAAAATTATTTTTATGTATATATAGTAGATATTAAACCTTTTTTTAACTTCTTCATGTATTTACTTTTCATATTTTGAACTTTTTAACAAAAATTCTGTCTCCACCACTGATTCAATCACAAAGGCTTTAAAAGTGAACATGAACTTTTCTTGTAGTAATTTAATTTAAAGAATGGGTGGTACTTCATGTCGATTCACTTTCCTGATAAATGCAACATTTTTCCATGTGCACCAATGCATTTTTACATGCTTGCAAGGCCATAAAAATGAAAATGATTGTCCTTTCTCAAAGTTTGTACTTAGTGTAGATCTAGGAGTTCATTTACTTGCTTTGTCTAATATAAATTTTATCAATTCCAAAATACTAGAAAGTAAAGCAAAGTATCAACCATCTTTTTGTTAAAAAGTTTTGATGAAGATGACATAAATAAGTCATGTCTAACTAGGCTAAAAGGTCGTTCAATTCAATGCACAAAGCATCTCGTTCACGTATTAAGGTCCGCACTCCAAGGGGGTCTAGCATATCCTAACACGAACATAAGTAATTGACTTCACGACTCGAACTGATAGTAATCTTTAGTCATCAAATAAGAACAACTTTATCGTTGCTCCAATAAGCTTCCTCTTATGTGTCTAAGTAGACTTTTACTATGTATAAATATAAACATTATATCTTAACTATGTCTTTCTAATACCCTAATTTCTAGTATTAGATCATATATACAGACTCTTACACAAAATATAACCACTTAAACCCATTAAGTAACACATAAAATCATATAGAACTAACATACATGAACTAATTATTAACATATTAATCGAACTCACTCAACTGATCAAGATTTCAAAACTAGAAGAAATTGAAAAAATAAATAGAGGAGAGAAAAAGAAACACAACAGAAGAGAAGAACCTATGATTAGCTTTTCGAGAAATTTCAAATTTAGATTCAAAAGCTTAAATTATACTCCATATTTACATTCTAAAAAGATAAAAGTAAAAGAAACAAACTAAAGAACTTCGATAACAATATTATACTTAGAAGACATTAATTTTAGAAGATTTACTAAAGTTACAATACCTACATACATACCATAGAAATCAAATATTGAAGGAGACAATAGTAATTAATAAGAAATTAATCTAAAATGAAACAACAATATTATCTTAGCTGTCTTCATGGCAATCACATCTTTCCATCTTCAATCTCAACTAAAATAGTGCACTTTTTGTTAGACTTTCTTTTATTTCCTTTTTTTTGTTCTTAATTCTTCTTGAACTAGTAATTAAAAAAGCAACAACAAGCACCACAAACCTTAAAGCATTAGAAATTTATTCTAAATGTAACCAAGTCTAAGCTCCAAATCCAAATCATCGTTTGATTCACTAATCAAACCAATTCCCAAATCCAATCTCAAAAATTCACTCCTCTTCACCACTTCACTACATTCTTTTCCATTTTCCTCAAATTTAGCACATCCCATTTTTGCCAAATCTCCATTTTTCATCTCATGAGAGCCACCGCCCGCCGCGGTAGAAGAAGAAAATGAATTAGGAGATAATAATGGAGGTAATGTTGAAACAAAAGGAGGGAATAATTTTGTTGAAGGAGAAGATGGTGATGAAAGAAAAGTAGGGTTAGGGTTAGGGTTAGGGTTAGGGTTAGAGTTAGGGTTTGGATTAGGGTTAGGGTTTGATTCAAGAATTGTTGGTGATTGAAGTCTAAGCCTTGCTCTATCTCTTCTATGAACATTCATATGACCACCAAGAGCTTGAGCTGATTTAAATTCTCTTTTACAAAAGCTACATGTGTAGGATCTTGGTGGCCATAAAAACCCTCCAACTAAATCTCCACCTTGATGATCTACATAATTATTATCCCATGAATATTCTTTAACATTCTTCATGGTTTGGTGTTTGTTGAAGTACTTGCTACTACTTTTTTCCATGGCCTATAAAGACAACTAGGAACAAAATTTCTCTTATATTTTAGTGTTTTTTTTTTGTTTGGAGGGAAGTGATAAGGGAAGATATATAGGGTTAAATGGGAGAGTTACTAGCAGGGCATAGGTGATGATGATACAGAGCTTACATTTGGGATATTGTGCTTGTATTTGTGAGAGACAAAAAGGTAGTGGGGTTTTGGGGGGGGGGGGGTTGAAGGGGTGGAGGGTGTAGAATGGAAGAAAATCCCATTGGCGACATTATTTAGGATTAAGAGTTTAACTTTTATGTATCGATGGTGCAAAATTTGCACATAAATAGCGAGATGCTGTGATTTCTTATATATTATTTTTGAATTTATTCATAATTAATTCGCGAGATTTAAGTCTGCCTTTCTTATTTACGATCCTTCTATCTCAATTCATTTACATTGTTTTTTAGTTAGTCCAAAAAAAGAATGACATGTTTCTTAATTTAGTAAGAATTTAACTTAAAACTTCTCATTTTATCATTATAATGACATGAAGTATGGTCACACAACTATCTATTACTTGCTTTAGAACGCAAGTTTCATAAGTCTTTTCATTCTTAAACTTTAGTCTAATCAAACCGTTCACATAAATTGGGACGGAGAGAATATATTGGTTAGGTTGGTCCAACCTATTATTAAAAGGGGAAAAGACCAAAAAATACTCCCAAACTATTCAAAATAAATCAAAAATACCTTTATCGTTATATTGTTGGCTCAAAAATATCCTCCAATGCTCCAATTAGTCAAATAGCTCAAAATATATACTCTTTCCACAAATGCTTGTTCCAAAACAACGGAAAATGCACCAATTTTACCCTTAAACTATTAAAAAATTGGTCAATTTTACGCTTGAACTATATACATTTAGATTAATTGGATTTAGGTAATATTTATACGAAAGTTTTCTGTAAAAAATACTAGTTGTAATATATTATAAAAATGCCAACTAAGTTCCTATCATGTGCTAAAATTTATTATAATGTGATAAATTTTTGCCCTATATATGTATAGCTTAATTCTTGAGAAGAAATATATCCTATCTGGCTTTATCCTGCCAATTTTAGCCTTTTGCTTATTCTAGGAAATAGAATCAGAGGATGTTCCTCTGATTTACAATAAATACAGTTTAAACCTTATGTCATCTTTTTTCATTTACATTTCCAACGCTCAATTCACCAATTCAAAACAATTATTTTGAATATTTTTATGGATTTTAGTTTAAAAAAAACTCTATAAGTTTGGTTATAAATTAAAGTTTTATGGCATTGGGGTTCAATTAAATCTGGATTCGAGCATCATAGAGCTCATTTCTGAAGGTAACGCTCCCAACATGATTTTCCTATTTCTAGGGACTCTAACGGGAGACCTCTGATAAACAGTGATGGAACCGGAATTATCATTAATTAAGGGGTTCAAAATATAAAGACGTAGCATGTATACCTAGAAGTCAAAGAAGATTCAATATCTATTATATATGCATAAAAATAATAATTTAACTATGTATAGATAGTATAATTTTCGTTAAAATGGGTTTGGAAGGACATCCTTAATCCTACCTGGCGCCACCCCTGCTGATTACAAGTGAAAAAATTCAACTATTTTACCACAATCCAGGTATTATGCAACTTAATTATTTGAAAATAGGAGTTTTAATATCTAGTTCACGTCCATCTATTATAGGATTCCATCTATTATATTAAAGTTTTCTTTTCTAACGCATTACACAACCAAAGTCAAAACATTTTGTTAGATTTGAAAACCTAAGAATTGATGCATGTCAATATATGTCATTTTTCTCATTCTAATTTTCCTTTTCGTAATCATTATTTTTGACAGTTGGATTATTATTCTTATTATTTTCAAAAAGTAGATTTCATATATTCCATGCATTCTTCTTAAAATAGAAACCACAAAAGTCTGATTTTTAATCTAAAAATGATAGTATATGCTTAACAACTGATAGAGAAAGACGATAACTAAAAGTAAAAGGCCTTTATTTGTTTAAAGGGATATGCAATAAACCTTGGTTCTAATACATAAAAGCTACTTGTCAATATTCTTCATCTTAATAATTATGAGTAGTACTCTCTATATTCTAATTCAAAACATGTAATGCACTTTTCTCGTCTATCCTAAAATTTGATAAGATATAATTTTTTTATTTTTTCTAATTTTTTTTTAAGATTTAGAAATTTAAAATAAATTATAGATATTTATATTGATATATATCATCTTATTAAAATAAAAATAAGAAATTTCTATCAGAAATAATTTTTCTATTTTACAAAAATAAGGATAAGATTTGTGTAGACGAGACATCTTACCCTTCCCCACCTCACTTGTAAAATTATATTGGAAAGATCTTTTTTTTTCAAAATTGACTAAAAACAGAAAAATATGGTCACATAATTAATAGGGCGATAGAGCCTAGATTAGATCAACACTTCAACTTTCATTATATCCCTAATGAAATTAATTAACTAATAAATCATGGCAACATAAATAATTATGATTTATTTTAAATTATAAATTTTATTTTATTTTTCATTTTTTTTACTTTCTTATCAAGTAAAAAATGAATCATACACGAATTGATTAGAGAGTGATCCGCTACAAAAAAAGATGAAATTAGTTGCGAAATTTATCAGTTACTTTAAATTAAGGACAAATTACTTAACAACACTCTTTTACTTACCTTAATATCCATTTATCCCTACTTATTTCAAAAATTTCAAAAATCCCTTATTTCCCCCAATTAATAAAATCTGTAAGATACATAAAGATGTGCACAACGCTATGTATCCCGCATGTATCCCGTGCACAACGCTATGTATCCCGCATGTATCATGTGCACAACGCTATGTATCCCGCTATGTGGAATGTATCAAACCTAATGTATCCCGTGCACAACGCTATGTATCCCGCAAACATCATTTTTAAGGGATTTTTGGTAAATAGAAAACTAGAAGGGATATGATGTTATTTAGTACTTATAATATGTGGTTCCTATAATTTATATTTAAATTAATTCACTTTCTAAAATACTTCTAGCTAATTGAACTTTTTTTATAATCTATCATTAATTCATAGCTAAATAAAATTAGCACGACTTCTTTTGCCATTTATATATGAAATTTTATTTGTCGTTAATTTCTTATCATCGCTAGTTATTGGGAATTAGTGCATGCATGTAATGATGAGTAAACAAAAGAAAATCTATGTAGAAATATAATGGGAGTAAATTTTATTCCAAAGATTTGGTTTCCATTTAAAACAAAGAAAAAGGACTTCTTTTTCAGAGTCACTCAAACTATACAAAAGATCGTACTATGTTTACCTCTAGATTTATTGAATGACTGGTGGCCAATTAGAGCAACCCAACCATAATTATTCAAAAGTATAATTCATAGCCGTAATTGCAGAGTTATTTAATTAATTTAGGTTTTTTTTTTTTTTTTGCTTTTGCAGTCTCTTCTATTAAAGGGTTTTAGTATGTTAATAAATACTTACTATGTTTATGTGTGACAAAAAAAGATGGTCAAGAAAGATATCCTTACTGAACACTGATTCCAACCCTCACAATACATATGGTTTCATATCATATACAAAAAGTTAATGGTATGTACCGTTTGATCAATTAGTTTATTAATATAAGTAAAATATATTGTATTTAAGCGTGATTTATATGTATTTGAGATATACTAACTTTCTCACTCGCCTCTCTTTTTATGTATCTATATTTTAGAATGTATCTGGAATGTATTAGACATTTCAGATATATGTATCTAGTGTAATTCACATGTATCTGAAATATAATGACTCTTTTGTACGCCTCTCTCCTATCTTGCTCGTCTTTTTTCCCTCTTTTGCTCATCACCTTCTTAGCTCGCTCACCTCTTTCCCTATGTATCTGTATTTTAGAATATATCTAGAATGTAACTGGTATATCAGATACATGTAGTGTGATTCGCATGTATCTAAGATACACTGACTCTCTCTCTTGCCTCTCCTATCTCAATCGTCTCTTTTTCTCTCTTGGTCATCACTTTCGTATCTCGCTCAACTCTATTCATATGTATTTTAAAATGTATCTAACATAAAAAAATATATATGTATCTAACTTGAAATATGAAAAAGTAATGAATCTGAAATGAAATTATTAATTAGTAAAATCATTACTAATAATATTTACGATAGAAACACTTGGTAAGTAGATACCTTTTCCAAAAAAAATTTAGTATCATTCCAAAAGGCTTTAAAATATTCTCTCGTTTAGGTATTGGTTGTTGATGAAACATCAATCTCTGTTAGGAGGAATGGATTGAATAGAATTTAAGGAAACATTGGAAGACATGGGAACTATCAAAAAGCCCACTCATACACTACATTTTCTCCTTTGTATTTTGTAAGTATTTATTTGTTTGTTTCCTAGTAATGATGACACTTCTGTTTTTAGTACAACTCACTACATGTTTTTTTTTTAAGAAAAAATTGTTAAAAGGATATATATGAATATATGAAGTATATAAGTGGGATCCAAGAATTTAAGATTATGGGTGCTTCAAGAAGCATTAATCAATAAAAAAGAATCGAACCTGGCTACAGCCTACAGTAGATGTAATGTACAATTTTGAGCACCCACAAATGACTACAACACCAAGCAATTGTTTGTTGTCGGGGTGTTCTTTGTTTAATTTTATACCATTCGTTCAAATTTTTATATAAATATATATACGAGATTAATGGGTACTCGAACACCCGGAACTGCTTACATAGTTACTAGGAGTAATTTTTTAGGATGAGAATAAAAACTCATAAACAAATCAAATAAGATTTTATATATAGGATAGAGGGCTCGAACGAAAGATATCTGATTAAAAATGAAACAATATTTACTATTCCATTCCAATCTTTGTTCAAAGAGGACTTTTCCGGGACACTATTATTTGTGTGTAGTTCTGTGGATTGATCTCTTTAGGCAGCTACATAAGATTTGATTTGAAATGGGCTTGGTAAATGGAGCCATGAATTTTGTTTGGGCTAAGTAAGCCCAATCAACATTGTTGATGTTAAAGCCCAGGGGAAAAATGGCCTTAAAATAGGAGAAACTACTAATTACACAAATATTTCAATTATATTTATTAATTCTATAGATATTTTGAATATTTATATTTTATCTAATTAATGAATAATTTTTTTCTAGCTTTCAAGTCAGATACACCTAGATAAATGTTTATGATACTAGATACACTGGAATAGGGAGAGAGACGAGCGAGAACAAGAGGGAAGAGAGTGAGATTTGTCTATGTATCTTAGATACATGCAAATCACACTAGATTCACACAAGATACATGCATTTGATATGATTCACATGTATCTGGGATGCCAGATATGCAAGTGAGCTATGAGAGTGACATGTGAGATGAGAGGGAGACAATTGAGGTTTGTCTATATATACATGTGAATCCACTTGGATACAACGTATCTAGAACAAATTATACCTAATTTTGACTTCTTGTATCTTGAGATATATGAACGCACCAAAATATGATAAGAATTGTAATATTACAAACTAGCATAAATCTAAGTAATGTTCCTAAACTAGTGAGGTTTTTGTAAGTTAACCCTTTGTAACGACCTGTTCCCGTCGTTATGGAAAAGCCAATGGGGAAATAATTTGGGCCAAAAAACGTTTGAGTAGTGACTTGGAAATTCCTAGCCTAGTCCAGATTTGGACGAAATCTGAGTCAGTGAGGTCTAGGGAAATCTGGTAATTAATGAGAGAATTAATAATGAATTTGATTACATGAGTGGATAGCTAAGACGTTAAGGAATCGGTCCGACTTTACGGAATCAAATTCGGGCAAGTAGAACTCCCGAAACTGATCTTAGCGTGAATGGGTAGTTTTTGAACGTCAAGGGTTAAATGTGTGTTGTGAAATAAGGGCTTGGAACTCAAATTATGAGATTTTGTCTTCGTGTAAGCCTCTAGGACGGAATTAATTTCGCCAGGGTGGGGCTGCTGTGGCGGGATGGTGGTTCCCGTAGTGGGACAGTCGCAAATTAAGTCGGGGAAAAATCCCAATTTCATTATTATTCTGCAACCTTCGTTCTTAAGAGTTAGAAGATGACCCAGGACAAGTTCTTGACAATTTTCCACGAATTTTGGTGCTAAAGATAAGGATTTTACTCCCCTAATCCATTTTTCGATCCGTAGAACTTAGATTCATGGGTAATTATCGTTGGGGGAGGGTTTTGGCCTGAAGTTGATGGTAGAAAAAAGCCCTAGCTGCACTTTAGGATCATGGGTTGGTCTTGGGTTATTGGGTTTGTTATAATCCGAATAATTTTGTTATAATTCGGATAATTAGGCCTTAATGTATTGATCCTTGGCGTATATTAATTGTTTGTAGACCTAGAATAAGCGAAACGAAACCGGAAAGGGAAGATTCAAGTGCCTTAGGATATTCAAGCTTGGTTTCGAAGTAGATGACGGTTTGATTTCTAGTTTGTATGATATATGCCGATTGATTTATATATTGTATGCATGCGTGTATGTGCATAAGAGAATGTGAATCGAACCTAATGAAATTATTATGTCTGAACAATATATGCCATGAACTTGTTTACTTGATTGTATGATTTGAGTATTGTTCATAATAGATGTGATTGTGATTGTGGTTGCGCTGATTGGATCTGGTGTCACGTTTCGACACATAAATTGGATCGGGTGTCAAGTTTCGACACATGCATTGGATCGGGTGTCACGTTCTGACACACTATCAGTTTGAGGGTGGGTTCTTTGAGAGAACCACTTGTGATTGTAATGCTTATGTCTACTTGTCATTGATAATAGAAGATTGTATGTTGTTCTGGAATGATAACTGAACTGTATTTCGTATATGTGTGCTTATTGTATTGTGATTGTTCGCTGTATATTGTGCTTATGGGAGTAGCCGTATGATCCTACCAGTACACTGTGGTTGTGTACTGATACTGCACTTGCTCGTTCTTTGTTGAGTACAGGACATCTTCAGGCGGCAATTGATAGACCTCAGCTAAGAGATCAGTGATCGAGACCGGATTTCAAGGCCGCCATGGAGTCCTTCCTATTGTCTAGTCCATTTTCCATTTTCTTCGAACTTAGACTATTTAGATATTTCTCATGTTAGTTGGGGTTGTACCCCCTTTTCTTAGACTTGTTGCACTTTAGATGTTTTGGTACAATGACTTTCAGGTTCTAGGGGTTAAACTTCCGCATTAGTTTGGTTAGTTATTTATTTAAACCTTCGGAGTTTATGGGAATTCTATATAATTTATGCATTTAAACTTGCTTCTGTACCTTTAAATGTTAGCTTTTGGGTTAGTTTGTTTATTTGGGTTGTAGTAATGGTTCTTCCACCGAAGGGTTAGTATGGGTGCCAATCACGACGATCTGGGTCGTGACACCCTTAAAATGCAGGGATTTTTTTTTTATGGAATTCTAATGTAAATATTACAAATGTAGAAAATTCTATAGCACAATAGTTGTGTCCACCAACTTAAGTTTCTTCAAAGAGGTTAGACATCATGTACCACGTTTTACAAAATATAATAATAATAAAAATACTATCATCTATAATTTATATAATTTTCATGTAAGAGGTTAACTTTTCCTAATATAAAATTATCATTTTAAACACCAAAATTTAAAGTCATCTCTCTATATATACTAGAGACAGTATTTTTTAATTTTAATTAATGTTATATAAATAAAATTAATGTAATTTTTAGATTTTTTAAGTTGTTAATTGTTTTTTGTTTGCTCAAATTTAATGTGAAGGGGCCCTTAAGTTGTTAATTACTTTTTGTTTGCGCAAATTTAATGTGAAATGGTCCATTAAGATGTTCATAATTAAAGTATTTTTCGTCATCAATCGTTAATTTTTTACTCAAAGTAGATACAAGATATAAACAAATAATACCGACATTAAAAATAATAAAGCTATAACTAAATAATATGAATTCAAAACTAAAAGTCATAGCTAAAACAGATCTCATAATTTCAAAAATATTATACACTAATTAAATTATAGTAAAACAAAAGAAATAATTTTTTCAATTTTTTTTTTTGAAACATGTTAAAGCAGGACACATTGATAGAGACGTGCTTGCTTTAGTGTGAACTCTCTCTTATATAATAAGAGAGTATATATATTAAGCATAAGGGAAGATGCCTTATTTATTTTATTAATTATATTTTGAAAATTTTAATTTTACTATTAGTATTTTATATAATTACTTAACGATAATGAAAGTCAGGAAAAAATAATTAATTTTCTTAATTTATTAAAATAAAAAAGTAAAACAATTTTTTTAATTTTTAATATAAGAGTAAATAAATGATCCATTTATTTACTTTATTAATTATAATTAGAGAATATGAATTAATTTCCCATAAAAATCTCAGTCAATAAGATGATAACATTTTCCTTAATTCTGTCATTATTTATCCTTTCTACAATCTCTTCTTATTATATAGCATGTCTGTTCATTTTTACTTGTCATATCTATTAAAAAATAATTGATATAGTTATTTTATTACACTATTTCTATTAATTGATGTTTAATATTTAATTAATACGATAGATAAAATGTGATTTAAAAAAAAATATTTATATGAAAAATGACAATCAAAATGAAATTTATTTTTAAATATGAATAATTAAAAAAAATGAAAGTGGGACCTATCATATTCTTCAATGACTCATTAAGAAAGTGGGACCAATCATATTCTTGAATGACATGATATAGTCTGTAGTTGAATAGAAGAGGAGGACCTTTTAAGAGTTATTGACTTAAGATTAAATAACAATGCAAAATATGCAACTTTTTTAAGCAAGTTTATCCTGCAAATTTTTTAAAAAGATTTTAATATCCTTAAAGTTTAATTTAATACCAGAAAACTAAAACGTTGAAACTGTCCTTTCTAATATAGTAAATTTTTACTAGAAAAGATCTGATCTTCTTAATAATTTCATATATAATATTATTGCACCTACTATCAGACTCTTTATGAAAAGGCAATCACTTTTTTTTTAATCTATAGCTAGATACTATATTTAATAGTTAGTGACCATAAATATTTTCTGAGGATTAAATAACAATGCAAAATACACAACTTTTTAAAGCAAGTTTATCCTGCAAATTTTTTAAAAAGATTTTAATATCCTTAAAGTTTAATTTAATCCCAGAAAACTAACACGTTGAAGCTGTCCTTTCTAATATAGTAAAATTTTACTAGAAAAGATCTGATCTTCTTAATAATTTCTTATATAATATTATTGCACCTACTATCAGACTCTTTATGAAAAGGCAATCACTTTTTTTAATCTATAGCTAGATACTATATTTAATACTTAGTGACCATAAATATTTTCTGATAATGACAAATATAAATTTTTTATGTAGTACGTCACAGACAGTGACAAAATAAAAAATATTGCTTCATTTTTAAATCAAATAATTAGCGCATCCCATCTATATAATTAGATTATATTTGTTTGAATATTTATTTTTATAATGGTATACTTAGTAGTTAGTACGTTAAATCTGTCAAAATAAAGATCCACCATATCTAATAATTTTAATTTAATTTGCCTATTGGTTACCATATGGAATTACTTTAATCATTTTGGTTCTATGTTAATTACACGAAAAAAAATGCTCTTAGTGAACATTCAAAATTACCTGTTTTCTTTTAATTTCAACTTTTATACGCTAACAATATAAGAATATGAGACGAGTTTAACGATAACTATAGTTTCATTATAACAAAAACAACCAACCTTTATCGGCAAGACATATGTACATTAATAAAGAATGCTAAAACCATTAGTGACATAAGTTAAATGCAATTAGATTTAATGTTGCTATACGTTTTATGGACATTTATAAAGGAGTACTAAAATGTAATTGTCACTGATAATTCTTACAATTAAGCTATTATTGTTGCTAAAGTAATGTACATAGATAACCATCCATTAACAATGAGATTAATTCGTGCGCGTAAATGCCAATCGACTAGTGAACATCATAAATGAAAAGTCCATATAGCTAAACTTTTTCTAACCTATAAAACTATGATATATGCTTTATAAATTTTTCCATAATTATTCCATTCATGGAGAGAATTAAGGAAAATAGTCCTAGTATCCTTTTATTTCCATGGTTAGGTTTTGGCCATGTAAGTCCCTATTTGGCACTAGCCAAGAAATTATCGAAAATGAATTTTCACATATATTTTCTTTCAACACCAATTATTCTCAAATCTATCAAGGAAACCCTAGATAAAAAAAGCTCATCTTATAATAATCTCTCCATACAACTTGTTGAATTTCACTTGCCTTATTTGCATGAGTTACCTCCTCACTACCATACAACTAAAGACCTCCCTCCCCATCTTAACTCAACTCTTATTTATGCCTTCCAAATGGCTTCTTCCAAATTTCCAAGCATAATTGAAACCCTAAAACCTAACCTGATTATATATGATGGGTTCCAACCATGGCTTCATCATGTAATATTCATGCTATTATGTTTTGTGTTACTTCAACTTCTAATCTTGCTTATTTCTACCACCAATTTCTTTATGGGAGTTCAAGCCTTCCATCTTTTCCATTTTCTTCCATATACCTTCATGACTATGAGATCAAGAAATTAGACATACAACCGATAAAACCACGCGATGAGAAAGCTTTTGCATACATAATCCTTAAGTCTTTTGAACAATCTCACAACATTGTTTTGTTGAACACTTGTAGGGAGATTGAGGGGAAGTATATAGATTATCTATCTACAATAGGAAAGAAGGAGTTGATACCAATTGGACCATTAATTCGCGAGGTGACCATAGGTGAGGAGGAGGATTGGGGGACAATTCAATCATGGCTAGACAAGAAGGATCAACTATCATGTGTTTATGTATCATTTGGAAGTGAAAGCTTCTTGTCAAAGCAAGAAATTGAAGAGATAGCAAAAGGGCTTGAGCTAAGCAAAGTTAATTTTATTTGGACAATCAAATTTTCAAAAGGGGTGAACACAACAATAGAAGAAATGGTTCCACAGGGTTTTCTTGAAAGTACAAAGGGGAAAGGGATGGTTATTGAAGGATGGGCACCACAAAGTCTAATTTTGAACCATTCAAGCATTGGAGGCTTTATAACTCATTGTGGATGGAACTCGATTTTAGAAAGCATGAGTTTTGGCATACCAATAATAGCCATGCCTATTAATCATGATCAACCATTGAATTCAAGATTAGTGGAGGAACTTGGCATAGGGGTGGAGATTTTGAGAGGTGAAAATGGGAAAATAATGAAAGAAGAGGTGGCAAAAGGAATAAGGAAGGTGGTAGAGGAGAAGACTAGGAAACATATAAATATGAAGGCAATGCAATTGAGTGAGAAGATAAAATTGAAAGGGGAGAAAGCTATTGATGAAGGGGTTAAAAAGTTGTTGAAGCTATTATGTTGATTTATAAGAGAATGATGATGATGAATTAGATTGAATTTGGACACCATAAGTATTTAGATATTAATAAAGATTGAAATAAGAGAATTTAATATACAAATTGTATTGAATGATGTAATCTAGAGATAGGTTTCTTAAGATCATATTGTCTTATATGAGTTCAAACTTTAGTTGAACTATTTTCCTTGCTGCGTTGTGTATTTAGAG
The DNA here is from genome assembly GCA_036553675.1 of Solanum okadae. Classification (NCBI taxonomy): domain Eukaryota; kingdom Viridiplantae; phylum Streptophyta; class Magnoliopsida; order Solanales; family Solanaceae; genus Solanum; species Solanum okadae. The sequence continues at coordinate 56,166,836 of CM071686.1, forward strand.
AGGATTATACCTCTTAATCGAAATACTGAAAAATATATACAAAGCTTAAATTATTTCAGACATAAACAAGACATTTCAAAGCTAAAATTCACCACCAAAGGAGTGTAATGGGATGAATGAAATTATATTCCTTCACCTTTTTCAAAGGTCTCAAGTTTGAACCCTGGAAATGGAGAAACTCTGACATTTTCCCTTTCACGAGCTAGATACTTAACACAAATCTATATTAGTTGGAATAATGAACATTGGCCACGTGATAATTAGTTATTCATATGTATTGTTGGGATCTATGTAGTTTTGATAATTGACAAAAGAAAAATGGAGCATGTAGTCAAGTCGGTCAAAGGCACATTGTCTCAATTAGTTGATTACAAAACTATTATGATAATCTTAAAGAAGACAAACAAGTGTTGAATGATAGAGTTATCGTTTAACTAGAACACTAATGAAGAGATAAGTTTAACTAAAGGAAGAGTCCAATTGGAAGTAGAACTCAAAGTCAATAGATATCGAATGAAAGAGGAGTTTAAGGAGAAGAAAAACTTTCTAAAATAGATATGTGCTTAAATAGACGAGAACTCATTCAGAATACTCACGCACTTAAAAGGCAAAAAAAAAAAGCAATTGGCATATTGGTTTTATTGTGCTGCTGAATATTGATAAAACACTTTGAAGAACCAAGTCATATTACATAGTTTATGTTCTAGGAGTTTTTCTCTTTGTGTTGAGTACTGATGTTTCTTTAGTTCAGTAAATTATAAAGTGAAGTAAAATTATAGTCTTCAAATTAGGGGCAACTCAAAGACTTGGAACACATACCTTGGAAGGTTTGTGTGCTAATGAGAAATTAGAGTTTATAATTTTTTAGATTACATAAGTTTATAATCTTTTGTTGCAAGACTTATTGGATTTAGTGAATTTGAGAGTTACATATCATGGTTTTTACACCTTTCTGAGTTGACTGTTTTCACGTAAAAGTAGTGTTTTCTTAATTAACTGTTTTGTTAAAACATGTCAGACAATCCGTTTCACCTACACAAAGAGTTAAGTTAAGCAACAAAATTCTAGATCCCATAGAATACCGTGTATATACTTGCCACATGATGATTGCGACATGCTTAATTATTATTTTCCAAAGAGAATGAAATAGTTGGCTAAGACAATCATATTAATCCATCGAACCCATTATTTCTTCATTGTCTATGTACATTTATCCTTAATAATTCCCCTTTTTATTAGTTCTTCGGTTATTGATTAAATTTATTTTAGAACTAAGTGAAATGAAACAAATTTGTCCTCCATTAATAACTGGAGTCAAATACATTTTTATCGTTAATATTTATTGGTATTAAAAAATAAATAATTTGCCCTTGTTTTTGAGCGATTTTGACTTTTAAAATATTACGTCTTCTGATACTTTTTCTTATCAAAATTGGACTCTCTCACTTCCACAAAGCTTAATTACGTGAACAATATTGTTATTTCTATTACAGGAACGTGTCACATTATCGGATAAAGATCCGGTCAAGTATAATTAGGTCAAGTAATGTTCAATGACCTCATAGATTCATGCCATGTGTATTATATAATAATTTATAGTTGAGATCCATTTAAAATATATTCATCTTAATAATAAAAACAATAAACCCGTCAACTATTTTTATTTTTTAAAACTATTAAATAAAGAAATTAAGTGTACCCTAGCTAATATTTTCAGAAAAAAAAAAAGATTGGCGGGAATATGTGGACTTCCCGACTTTTTTACCCGTCAAACCTCGTACCTGTATTGGATTTTTAAAATTATACTAATTTTAAAGAATTCAAGTAAATATATTTTTATAATTCTTTGAAAACCTCCAAATAAGTTTTTTTTTTTAATGTATTATCATGTTCTTTAGTTGAATTATTATTTAGAACTCAATGATGTTTTTAAGTTTGATCTATTTTTGGAGATTACTTCAGAATTTGGAGAAAGCATGTGCGAAATTACTCCTGAAGAAGTTTGGCGGGTAAAAGGTCAGGAAGTCCGCATATTTCCGTCAATCTTAATTTTTTTTCTTGAAAAATATTAGCTTGGGTACACTTAATTGCTTTATTTGATAGTTTAAAAAAAATAAAAATAGTTGACATCTTTGTTGTTTATATTATTATAACGAGTATATAATTTAAATGGATCTTGTCACGACCCAGACCGTCGTGATTGGCACCCACACTAACTCTCCGGTGGGAGAACCACTACTACAACCCAAACCAAGCAACTAAACAAAAACTAAGGCATTTAAGTTACGGAAGCAAGTTAAATACTAAGGAAATAAAGAGGGAGTTCCCATAAACTCCAACAAAAGTCTAACAACGAACTAACAATGCGGAAGAAATAACCTAGAACCTAAAAGTCAATGTACCAAAACATCTAACAATGAACCAAGTCTAAACAAGAAGGGATGCAACTCCCAACTAATGTACTAATAACTAATAGAATATAGTCGAAGTTCAGAAATGATGGACATAGATGAAAGAGAACCCATGACAGCCCGAAAGAATTGGCTCACCCTTGAATTCAAACGATCACTGATCTCCTAAGCGAGGTCTGTCAGTAGCCGCTTGAAAATGTCTTGTACTCAACAAAAATAAGAGAAAGTGCAGTATCTGTACACAACTACAGTGTACTGGTAGGATCACACGGTTATCCCACTAAGTGCAACATAAGCAAGTCAAGACAACATTATAATCACATGCATATATATCAACATTTACGAACAACGAACAACTTCACATTTTATATCAAATCATTGGTCCTCTCATGGGACCCAAACCCAAACAGTTAGCATATCGAAACGTGGTATCTGATCCCATAATTATGCCGATATTGTTATGCTGAAATGTGGCAATTCATCCAAGTTAGTTATGCCGAAACGTGACAATCGATCCATTCAACACACCACAATCACAATCACAAGTATATCATCAAGGTCATACATTTAAGTCATGATTTCATGGCAATCATCATTCATCTATCTCATTTACAACAAGTGTGATCAACATTGCAACATTCATACATATACAAATATCATAATGAAGCAAAGAACAAACATACATCACACAATCATAGAATCACAACCATCACCTATCTCGAAACAAGCTTGAAACCCTAAGAAACTTGATCCTTCCCATTTCGGATTCGTTCAGCTTGTTCTTGATCTACAAACAATTAATATAATAGGGGAATCAATAAACAATCACTAATTACCCGAATTACTAACAATTCTATGAACCCTAGATCATACTCATGATCCCAATTATCCAATTTAGGATTGTTTCCACCATAGAAACTATAACATAGCTCAAAAACTTGTTGCCTCAATTGCACACACAAGTGTACGCGGTTACGCAAGTAATATAGTGGCTCTTAAAAGAACCAGATTATTGAACCCAAAGGACTTGTCAATTAACTATTTTTACTAAATTATACTGATCTAATTTATTTAGTTAAGAGAACCAAAAGAGAAGAATGCAAGAACAAAATAATAAAATTACTTACAATAGTTGGAAAATCCCAGGGATGCATCATGTATTGGATTTCATGTATCATATTTTTGGCTTAGAATTCACTTCAGTTGTCAAATTACTGGTTTATAGGGTTGATAGTATGGTCCGAGTCGTTCGCCTCTCGCCACCTACCCCAGTTAGCCATCTAACTACATCCTTGAGTGGGGATAGATAAACTAACTGGCGAGCATTTATATTTCATCTTATTTCGTAACCAAGCAAGGTTTTCGTTTGGGCATCACTCCTGAACACTAATCACCTCAATCTAATGGGTGGACCGAGCTCTATATATTCTCTGGTCTATCTAATCTCTCCTCGTTCGATTTTAAGATTAGACACTAGATTTATTTTATGGTGCGCAAGCATAAAATAGTAAAACAAGAATATAGAAGTAATTTGGATTGACAACTGAAAATCAATTCATAAAGCCTCAAATAATCAACATTTAATCCGTAGCTACAACCCCAGAACAAGAGCTTTAGCTACTAATGTCTAAGAAAACAACAAGAAGAAAAGAACCCTAAAAAGTATTGACGACTTTCTCTTCAAAAGTGCCTCCTCCTTACTCTTGATACCTCCCATAATTATTTCTATAGATTATTTATAGATATAGTAAACTCTAAATAAAATAATTGAGTCCAAAGCAAATTAGGAATTCAAAACCGAAACCAAAAGGAATTGGAATTCCTCCCGTGAGTAAAACACTGTAGCCGCCATGTTGGGTTGCTGCTACTGTTATCAGCTGCCACGTGGCAGCAGCAGCAGTAATCTTCAATTTCGCTATTGCTGCACCTTCTCCTTATACATTATTATATTAAATTTATTTCATTAAGCTGTCTGTTTGATTTTCTTCTTCAACCTTCCATCTTTACTTCGTTTTAGCTCTAAACTTTTTAACTTTATGTTAATTTACTCCTACAAATAAATACACTATTTAGCACAATCCATATAATTAATGCTAAAAAAGGACAAATATAAATAATAAATATGAGGCCAATAATAATTAACAATATGTATTTATAGCCTCACATCAATAGCTGTTGTTTTTTAGTCTCTGATTTGCTACCTGAGGATGATATCTTCATTTAATTAGTGCATCCCATCGATATAATTAGATTGTATTAGTTTGAATATTTATTTTTATAAATGTACCACGTTCTTAAAGGTTCATTTTATTATACTTAGTACGTTAAATCTGTCAAAATCCAAAAGATCCACCATATCTAACAATTTTAATTTAATTTGCCTGTTCGTTCTATGTTAATTACTCGAAAAAAATCCTCTTGGTGAACATTCAAAATTACCTGTTTTCTTTTAAGTTCAACTTTTATACGCTAATAATATAAGATTATGAGATGAGTTTAACGATAACAGTAGTTTCACTATAACAAAAACAACTTTTATCAACAATAAATATGTACATTAATAAAGAATGCTAAACTCATTACTGACATTAGTTAAATGCAATTAGATCCAATGTTGCTATACACTTTATGGACATTTACAAAAGAGTACTAAAATGTAATTGTCACTAATAATTTTTACAATTAAGCTATTATCGTTAATGGATTGTTGCTACAGTAATGTACATAGGTAACCATCCATTAAAAAATGAGATTAATTCGTGCACGTAAATGCCAATCGACTAGTAAACATCAAAAAATTAAATGAAAAGTCCATATAGCTAAACTTTTTCTACCCTATAAAACTATGATATATGCTTTATAAATTTTTCCATAATTATTCCATTCATGGAGAGAATTAAGGAAAATAGTCCTAGTATCCTTTTATTTCCATGGTTAGGTTTTGGCCATGTAAGTCCCTATTTGGCACTAGCCAAGAAATTATCGAAAATGAATTTTCACATATATTTTCTTTCAACACCAATTATTCTCAAATCTATCAAGGAAACCCTAGATAAAAAAAACTCATCTTATAATAATCTCTCCATACAACTTGTTGAATTTCACTTGCCTTATTTGCATGAGTTACCTCCTCACTACCATACAACGAAAGACCTCCCTCCCCATCTTAACTCAACTCTTATTCATGCCTTCCAAATGGCTTCTTCCAAATTTCCAAGCATAATTGAAACCCTAATACCTAACCTGATTATATATGATGGGTTCCAACCATGGGTAGCAACTATGGCTTCATCATGTAATATTCATGCTATTATGTTTTGTGTTTCTTCAACTTCTAATCTTGCTTATTTCTACCACCAATTTCTTTATGGGAGTTCAAGCCTTCCATCTTTTCCATTTTCTTCCATATACCTTCATGACTATGAGATCAAGAAATTAGACATACAACCGATAAAACCACGCGATGAGAAATCTTTTGGATACATGTTCCTTAAGTCTTTTGAACAATCTCATAACATTGTTTTGTTGAACACTTGTAGGGAGATTGAGGGAAAGTATATAGATTATGTTTCTACCATAGGAAAGAAGGAGTTGATACCAATTGGGCCACTTATTCGCGAGGCGATCATAGGTGAGGAGGATTGGGGGACAATTCAATCATGGCTAGATAAGAAGGATCAATTATCATGTGTTTATGTATCATTTGGAAGTGAAAGCTTCTTGTCAAAGCAAGAAATTGAAGAGCTAGCAAAAGGGCTTGAGCTAAGCAAAGTTAATTTTATTTGGACAATCAAATTTCCAAAAGGGGTGAAAACAACAATAGAAGAAATGGTTCCACAAGGTTTTCTTGAAAGTACAAAGGGAAAAGGGATGGTTATTGAAGGATGGGCACCGCAAAGTCTAATTTTGAACCATTCAAGCATTGGAGGTTTTATAACTCATGGCGGATGGAACTCGATTTTAGAAAGCATGAGTTTTGGCATACCAATAATAGCCATGCCTATTAATCATGATCAACCATTGAATTCAAGATTAGTGGAGGAACTTGGCATAGGGGTGGAGATTTTGAGAGGTGAAAATGGGAAAATAATGAAAGAAGAGGTGGCAAAAGGAATAAGGAAGGTGGTAGAGGAGAAGACTAGGAAACAAGTAAGTTTGAAGGCAATTCAATTGAGTGAGAAGATAAAATTGAAAGGGGAGAAAGCTATTGATGAAGGGGTTAAAAAGTTGTTGAAGCTATTATGTTGATTTATAAGAGAATGATGATGATGAATTGGATTGAATTTAGACACCATAAGTATTTAGATATTAATAAAGATTGAAATAAGATCATATTGTCTTATATGATGTAATCTAGAGATAGGTTTCTTAAAATCATATTGTCTTATATGAGTTCAAACTTTAGTTGAACTCTCTTCCTTGCTGCAATATTGTGTATTTAGAGAGGATTATACCTCTTTATCGAAACACCGAAAAATATATACAAAGTTTAAATTATTTCAGACGTAAACAAGACATTTCAAAGCTAAAATTCACCACCAAAGGAGTGTAATGGAATGAATGAAATTATATTCTTTCACCCTTTTCAAAGGTCTTGAGTTTGACACCTGGAATTGGAGAAACTCTAACATTTTCCCTTTCATGAGCCCTACTTAACACAAATCTATATTAGTTGGAGTAATGAACATTGGCCACGTGATGAATAGTTATACATATATATTGTTGGGATCTATGTAGTTTGATTAGGGTTGTTCATGGTTATGGTTAAAAAATCAAACCGATTAAAAAATCGATATTTAGTTTGGTATGGTTTTAAATTTTGATAATCGATACTATTTAGTTTGATTTTGGTTTTACTTAAAACCAACCGCAAAAATAACCAAATCGAACCGATAAATTAGATATATAAATTTTATAATTATTCATAAATAAAATATAAATATGTTGTTAAATTTTAATGAATTTAAGTCTTTAACATACCATTTTCTCAAGCCGAATACTTAAATTTTAGCCCAACTATTACAATCCTAAGTCCAAGTCTATCAAAATCTATTACTTTAGTCTTTACCTACTCTACCTCACATAACAAAGTCACACTTTCTGTTAATTGAATCACTTTGTTTGTGTAATGTTAACTCTAGTATTGCTGAATTGCTTAATTGAACCTACAATAGCTTTTCTGTGGAATGTTCATGTACTAGGTGTTTGTGTATATGGAGATACGTATGTCCTCAAAAATTTATTTCTTTCAAACAAAAAAATCAGAAAAATTGAGCCAGACCAACAATAACTAAAGCGATGGTTATTTTTTTCATTTGGTTTAGTTTTAGAAATTTTAAAAAACAGACTAGATTGGTTTGATTTTGATTTTAACCAATAATCGATCCAAATCGAACCAGAAACACCCTTAATTTTGATAATGACAAAGAAAAATGGAACATGCCAGTCACGTCGATCAAAGGCACATTGTCTCAATTAGTTGATTAAAAAACAATTATGATAATCTTAAAGAAGACAAACAGGTGTTGAATGATAGAGTTATAGTTTGACTACATCACCAATGAAGAGATAAGTTTAACTAAAGGAAGAGTCCAATTGGAAGTAGAAGTCAAAGTCAAGAAATATCGAATGAAAGAGGAGTTTAGGGTGAAGAAAAACTTTCTAAAATAGATATGCTTAAATAGACGAGAACTCATTCATAATACTCACCCACTTAAAGAGCAAAAAAGCAATTGGCATATTTGTTTTACTGTGCTATTGAATATTGATAGAACACTTTGAAGAACCGGATCCTATATATTACATATAGTTTATGTTCTAGGTGTTTTTTTCTTTGTGTTGAGTATTGATGTTTTCTTAGTTCAATAAGTTATAAACTGAAGTAGAATTATAGTCTTCAAGTTGGGGGCAACCCAAAGGCTTGGAAACACATACCCTGGAATGTTTGTGTGCTGATGAGAAATTAGAGTTTATAATTTCTTAGGTTACATAGGTTTATAACCTTTTATTGCAAGGCTTATTGGATTTAGTGAATCTGAGAGTAAATCTTGTAAAAGTACATATATTTATTTTTACACCTTTTTGAGTTGACTGTTTTCACGTAAAAATAGTGTGTTCTTAATTAATTGTTTTATTAAAACACGTTAGACAATCCGTTTCACCTATACAAAAAGTTAAGTCAAGTAACGAAATTGTAGATCCCATAGAATACAGTGTATATACTTGCCACATGATGATTGCGATCGAGCCCATTATTTCTTCATTGTCAATATACATTTATCCTTAATAATTCCCCTTCAGAGTTTATTAGTTCTTCGGTTATTGGTTAAATTTATTTTAGAACTAAGTGAAATGAATTTGTCCTCCATTAATAACTGGGGTCAAATACATTTTTACCATTAATATTTATTGGATTAAAAAATAAATAAATTTGCCTTTATGTTTAAACGATTTAGACTTTTAAAATATTACGTTTTCTGACACTTTTCTTATCAAATTGGACTCTCTCACTTCCACAAAGCTTAATTACGTGAACAATATTGTTATTACCAAATTGGCCTATTTCTTTTATAGGGACGTGTCACATTATCACCATGTGACATTTACTACTATCAGATTATAGGAATATGTCACATTATTACCATGCGACATTTACTACTTCTATCAGATTATAGGAATATGTCACATTATCACTTCACTAATTTTCAATTAATTTAAACCTAAAAAATAGGGAAAATTATGCATAAGTAACATATATTAGTTAATTAGTTAATATAGCTATGGTTTGAATTAATTATCACTAACAACCTCTTATTAGCTATTACTAGAAAGCAATGCTCGTGCGATGCACGGGGTATAAGCTCAACAATTTGATTTGTAATGTAATCAAATATGCAACATTTATTATTAAAAAAAAATGGACCAAAAGATATATCTTACCTTAAATTTTTCGTCATTACAGATTGTATTAGCATCAAGTTAATAATGCATAGTACCATCAAAAAGATATAGTTGGTTCATAGTTAGATTCGTCTGACAACCAAAGTAGCTACACCTAAATGTTTTAACAATTGATATAACACATTGATTTCATAAAAAAACCACTACATGGGAAAGAATCATCAACAATTGTAATTTTGTAAATTAACCAAAAAAAATCTCTACCATCAGACAAAAATTGTAATGTCACACCATTTTTAGTTAAGTTTTACTTAATCTTGCAACTGTGAACAATAATCTAGCTTTCATTTTTTCAAGCAGATTTTTTTTTTCATATGGATGTTGGTGCTTCTTCAGCGGTACATTTGTACCGTTCAGAAAAAGTAAAATAAAATAGGATTCAGGAGTAAAGTTTTCGTCTAAACCTATAAAAAGGAAGTGACTCTGATGGAACAGTTAAATACCACTCTACCTTTTTCAATGTGTTTTCTCCATTATTTGTATTTCAAATTGTTTTCTCCATTTGTATTTGGTCCCCGACGTAAGCATTGTGTGTTATTTGTTAGAAAGTCATCCACCTGGAGAGGATGGCATAACAGAGAATCAGGATCATTACAAATTTCAACCGAACAAATTAACACATTTTTAAATGGGGAACTTACATAAATATACTATATTAAGAAAATATTTACCATTTATAGCAATAATATTTTCTTTTCACTTGATCACTTTTAATACATTTATAATACAAATTTAAACATATTACAGAGAACAATTGTAACGACCCGAACCGTCGTTAATTAGGAAATGAAAAATGTCGAGGAAATTTTGGTCTCCCAGCCTGCCAGAGCGGGCCTGATGCCGCTAGGGCAACGACACTCTAGCGAGATAAGTTGCCGCCATAGCAGGATGGGCGAGACAGAACGTAAATAACGCGAAGTCTGATTTTTTCATTTTTCCAAAAACACCAAAAAGAGGGGAGGATTACCCCAGAAACCCTCTTAAGGCTGCTCTAGGCTTGGGAAGGAAGGATAAAGAGATTTCTAGCGTATGGAGCTATAATCCCGTGCAACTGCTTGGCACCCAGGTACGCTGTATTTTATTAATTGAGTAGTATAAATCTGTAATTCACTGCATAGTATATTGGTACGTAATGGACGGTAGAATTCATGCGTAGGCTTTTGTGCACTGAAAGGAGATGATTAAACATATATTCCTAGGGTTGTATCAGACGTATACCGTAGAAGGAAGTACTACCCCATGAACTAGGGTAGGTGAATGCTTGATGTCATGTTTGTGTGATGTATGTTAGTGTTTGATTCATTGTGATGTATATATGTATGCGAATGTTGCACTGTTGATCACATTAAATGCAAATTAGTATGAACGGGTGATTGTATGCCATAAACCAACACTTGATTGTATGATTTTGAGAATGTGCATTGTGGCTTGTTGAATGGATCGGGTGTTACGTTCCAACACATTAACTGGGATCAGATGTCACGTATCGACATACATATTGGATCGAATGTCACGTACCGACATACATATTGGATCGGGTGTCACGATCTGGCTCACTAACAGTTTGGGCTTGGGTTCCATGAGATGACCAATGACTTGTCAAATATGTGTAATATTGATAATGTTTTATTTATTTATTTTTTTAAAAACGAGGATTTAGAGTCGCCACTTAATTTTTTAAGTATAAATTAAGAAAACTATTTTTTCAAAAGATTAAAACAGTAAATCTAATGAAAATATTTAAAAGGGGTTCTAGGTTCACATTAACATTTCGAAAAGGGTTTGAAGCACCCGAAATGCCCGCGAACACGCAGTTATTCGATAATTAACTATTTGGATAAAAAGATAAGCATGCTTGATTAAGTTGTGGAAATAAACAGTTTAAAACTTAAAATCATTTTATAGGGGAAAGGGAAAATATTATAAGGATACTTACTAAGTAATTATTTAAAAGTCAAGCAAAAATAGATATTTGTTTAATTTTAAATACTCCCTCTGTCCAATTTATGTGACACATTTCGAATTTCGAGCTTCAAACAAGTCTATCTTTGATCGTAATTTTTTCATATATCTTTTAATTATTTTGAATTATCAATTATTGAGACTTACAATACTTTTTATGTAGTTTACAAATATATAAATTTCATTTTTAAACTTAAACTGTTTGACTCTCGAAAAGCGAAATGTGTCACATAAATTGGGACAGAGGGAGTAGTTAACACAAAACGGTTATTCTTTTGGGGAATTGAATTTTGAAAACTTTAAGATTAATAGCAAATAATAACAAGTAAACAACTAAGGAATACGACTGGTAAAAGGAAAGAGATTTGGGCACAAGTCTGGTTTTCTCTTCGTCTGGGTCAGTACTTGGGCCTAATTTCGTTTTGGGCTTTTGGCCCAATATTTAGTACCTATCCTAATAACTAAATTTCATTCTTTGGGCTTTTGGCCCAATTTCTTGCCCTTTGTACCTGTCCTAATGTCTAACCAATAGTGCTAATAGTTCATTAATAGTTCTCCTTCACGGCTTTTAAAGAGGAATATGCAAGAAATGGGAGTCCATTAGACTCATTCGGATTTCACATGTGAAATAGAGAAAAATGGACAAAGTTAGCACATGTAAATAGCAAATAACACTAAGTTTTCAAAGAAAACATTCAAACAAGAGATGCAGCCAAATAAAGCTACTGAGTATGGGAAACAAAACCAGAGCTATTACTAAGTTTAATCTTCCAAAAAAGAAAATCAGCTAATTGGTCACTGGATCCTTTGATCTTAAACAAACAACAAAGGCATACTTATAATGGCCAAAATTACAGCCCCAAAGGTAAATTATTTCCCATTTAAACAGGTTTCCGGCCGGAAGAAATAAAGCACGCGAAGGCAATGATCGACAAACTAACCCCCAAGCAACGACATGGCATACGAAATTCCAAAATACAACATGTTAAGAGACAAAAAAATGAACAATACAAGGCAAACTTGCAGAGAAAAGCTGGAAACAGGGCATATGCAACCCGGAGAAAGAAAATAAAGCTTACACTTCGAAATAAACCTTTTTGTCGAGGTAATTGGAGAAGACGACAAAGCGATCTGCTTTTTGCCGTGATTTCCACCGCTGCTTGATTTCCGTGTATTTTGACGAAATCGTGAAGTTGAATTGATGCCGCTTGGAATTGTTGAAGACGTCGTGTTCACGCCGTAAATTGGGTATCCGTTATTGTTTCGTTTCTGTGAACATTTGGAGCTGCTGTTTGACGTTGAGCACCTCGGTTTCTTTTGAGAAGGAAAAGGGTCGGGTCGGGTATATTTTGCTGTTGTGCTGAGATTTGGAGAAAAGAATTGGGCCTGAGAACTTGATTGAAAAAAAAGGGCTACTAATTTGTATTTTGGTATGAATAAATGGCTCAATTTTTGGGTTTCAAAGAAGGGAAAATTACGTGGAAAGACCATCCTTAAGAGTTAACTACATAAATAATAGTACTTTTTCAGTATTACAAATATGAAAGTTTTTTTTACATAAATAGCAGTTTTAAATAAACTGATTAGATAATTTTTATTATTAATAAATAGATATATTAATTATCTTCTTACATTAATTCAAAAACAGTTCTGCCATATCTAAACTACCGTGAAAAAAGAGAGGATAATTTTAAATCACTCTCTCTTTATATTTACAGAATTCTAAACATTCTTAAATACATTCAAGTCATTACTAATCTATATAATCTTATCTCAGAATTCTTCAATTGTTGGTCGAGTTTAATCATTCATTTGAGATACGGTTGGTAACTACTGGGTAGTTATCGAAAGTGTTCATCGCTTCATCTCTTCATATTTAATCTCAATTTTTTTTACGTTTTCACATAGTTCAGGTATGAGTATTATAATATTATTGAGTTTTTCAATTCTTTTTATACATTTTTTCTGGTAAACTTCATCTTAATTGATGTATATTGTTTCTTTTTATACACATCAGTTTGAAAAATGGTGAAGGAAGATTCATCATCTGAAATGGAACCACGCGATGAATTTGTTGAGATGGTAACACCTGTTGGAGAGCCAAACTTTCATTTGTTGTCTCCAACACCTGTGTCTGATTCAAATTGTTGTAACATTCAAAGTGTTTGTGTTTTGTCGTTATCGACAATTGATCATAGTGGTGTTGATCGTCAGACGGAGGAGAGGTCAAAGGAGTACCTGAGAAGGAGAAAGTTAGAAGAGATCAAAAAGGGGAAATATATTGCACTTGATCCTAAAGATCAAGGTCGGAGTGTCAACGTCAAAAGGAGAAAATTTATTGAAGTTGCACCACATAAATCTAAATTGAAGGTATTGTTTTCATGAGACTTTTTTATTCAACCTAACTACTTTAAATAGTATTGCTAACGTGAGAACTTAGCAAAGTACGTAGTAGTTTTAAGAATTTATTATTAAACTTCGAGAATTGTTTAGAAATATCCACCAACAAGTGGATGTTACTTTAATAGGAGTGAATTGTCTTTATGCATAACTTATACATGTACGTGCATATATTCCATAAGAGCTTATTAATTGCAGCCATATAACTTCTATACTATTGTCACTGTTAGTTTTAAAATTTTCAACTTTGTATTGTGTTGCAGAATTGGGAATTTTATTTTGAAGTTGACAAACATAAAAAACCTAAGCTTGGCGCTACTAATTTAGATTTCGTCAAATCGTTTGAAGAGAAGTTGACCAAGAGTCAGTTGCAAATATTTAGTGACACTTGTTTTGGATTTTTTCTCAAATTGCCTCCAGTGATTCTTCAAACACAATTGATACATTCCTTATTGATGATGGAGGTTGTTCAAGAAAAAACTGATGAGATTTGGCTACTAGTGAATGGTTCGTTGATACATTTTGGATTAGGTGAGTTTGCCATTATGACAGGACTAAAATGTAATGGAGTGGCGCACAAAAACAGATCACATACCATCATTCCTTGTGATTCCTTCATTTTCTCCCTCATTAGGTGTTCATATTTTGTGCTTAGTGTTGTGCCTGTTGCAATTGCTTCATTCCTGTTTGTATTGTTCCAACGACCAATCATCTTCATCAAGTAATCCAACAAATCATATATAAGAAGATCTCTGGCCTCTTTATCAGCTGCATTAACAGATTCTGCAATATTTGAAGTCATCACCATGAATCTATTGACATTGGAGTGTGCAACCGACCATTTGTGATATCCAATTTCGAATAAGTATTATTTCACCCTATTGTCAATGCTATAGGTCTCAGCCATGTAATGATCGAATTCCTCTGTTGTGTATGCATTAGCCATTGCAAAAAATATTTTTCTCAAGACCTTATGGTGCTTCCTGAAATTTTTCTTAATATTGCCCCAAAGATAGTATAAGCATACACAATGAGGCACCCCTGGATACACTTCAGAAGTGGCGTTCAGAATGCTTTCATGCCTATCAGATACGATACACATACCTTCTCTTATGCCATAGGTCTCTCGGATCCTTTCGAAAAACCATTTCCACGATGCATCATTCTCTGAATCGACTACTGCAAAAGCTAATGGAAGTATTTTACCTGATTCATTGATAAAATACATATATAATGAATTAGGCTTTAAAATCATGTTTAACTATTTCTAATAATAGACTATGTATAATGTGAATATGTAGGTAACATTCAGGAAAAATTTATCCTAAACTCATTTAATAACCAATAGATATTCAATTTAAACTAACCTGCCGCATCCTGTGTGCAAGCTGTCAAAATTGTTCTCCTGTAGGCTGCTTTTAAGAAACTACCATCAACAACAACAACAGGCATGCAATACTCCCATCCTTTAATTGAGGCGTAAAGAGCTACATATGCATATAAAAAATGTCCATCGTCTGTCTTTTCCAATCTTGTAACAGATCCAGGATTTGTATGCTTTACCATGTACAAGTAGCTAGGCAACTTTCCATATGAATCTCTAGGTTTACCTCTTAATATCTCTAGTGCCTTTTCTTTTGCCCTCCATGCCTTCATGTAGTTCAAATCAACACCATATTGATTTCTAATGTCACGTTGTATATCGGCTGGAGTATATATTGTCTTAGGATTGTCAACATTGCTTGTTAACAAGCCTCCAACAAACTTTGAAGTAGCATGACGTTGTGAAAAAAAAATCTTGATTCATTTCCACATGTGTGAACATTGTAAAATTTTCTCACCTTGAATATATTTGAATTATTAAGGCTGGAAGACTTAAAATACCATGAACACTAATCATCAACACAAACAAGATAATACCTGCAAAGTTGATTGACATCATATCGTGATTGTAACATATTATAGAATAATATTCCAAGGATCATTATGATCAAGAATTTTGAAGTTTAGTAGTTGTAAAAATATATTATATATGCTACATACATGATATGACGTTTTTGAGATTTTACCATGAATTCTTCCTATTTATTACATGATTATAGGTTTCTATCTACGAAACAAATAAAATGTCTTCTAACATCGCCAACCTATTACTCTCAACTGATCTCCTCGGCATTAACTCCATGGATGTGGATTATAATTGAAAAGATGAAGAGCTCAGTAAGGAGACCACAAATAAAACCAAAGTCATGCTGGTGGAACAATTTGGGATATGGCTATTATATGGTTCTATTACTGAAAGAAGGAAATATGCAAAGAATACTGCAAAAGGGACCATGTTTCATTAACGGATACTTCCTATCTATGTGGATGTAGATGCTTTGGTCACACCAACATAACATATACACAATAAATTACCAACGAGGTATACACATAAACAGAGGCTGCGAAGCCAATTGGTGATCAAACGCAACATAGAGTCTCCAAAGAGGACATTATTAATGGAGACGGGAATTATATAGTGACGCCTTGGCAACTGGTCAACTTTGAATACTAGAGATACGGAAGATACGTAAAAATACTGAATTGCAAGGACTTTTAATGTATAAGTTACTTGATTATGTACTTCACCGCATTTATACCATCCGTTATTTGAATTCAAATATACTATATACCAAGTATTTTATACTTGAATATTATACCACGTATTATATATTGAAATAAACTCTTTAACAAGCAAAACGTAGTAGAATATACTTTATACCAAGTATTATATACTATAATATACTTTATGCTAAGTATTATATACTAGAACATACTATATACCAAGTATTATATACTAGAATATAATGTATAGCAGTCAGCTACCAGAAAAACAAGTACTAACATGAATTTTATACTAACTTATAAAATAATTTTTACTATTTGTTGAAGTTCATTTATTACCTCGTCATACTTGAACGCTTAACTTTGAACTGAAAGTTTTCCTTGATGGCAATGCGATTTAAAACATCTTGGAGTATCTCCTTGTTCATATACAACTGACCTTTTTTGATGTCTTTATGAACTCTGTTGTTGATTATACCATCTTCGTCAATTTCCATTTCATCACGCGAGTAATTGTTGTCTATTGAAATAAGTGTTTGAGTGAGTTCAACACGTTCTACCAGTTGCATATCATCGGTAGAATTAGAACTTGAATTGATAGGATTAGAAATTGACAAAATTCCGTCACAGTTTTTTTCCTTCAATGTTATACACAATGGAAAATCTGTGAAGGAACTTTTTCTTTTCAAATCCAAATACCATCTCAAACTCCTATCATTGTATATCTTCATTGGAGTATAATTTTGCTTCATAGAATATTTAATTTCAATTGTATCTGTTGAAGCATAAACCCCAAGTATCTTCGTCATTTCATCAAGGATGGTATCCAAATTCGAACTCACTTTTAGTGTCACACCATCAACTATGAAATTGTTGTAATTGTGTTCACTATCCCATTTACCGTCGTGTTGAACCAAAATTGCAATTTCTTCTTCCATGTCAATAGTCGTTTAATTTGCTTGATTTTGTAGTAGAAGGAAGATACAACTAATGTAGTATAGTTCTTATAAAAGACGGTTACTTATACCTTAAAAAAAGGTACTGAACAGTTCATGACCTTAAAAAAAGGAACTGAACAGTTCATGCTGCCTTAAATCTCTATTTTATTTAACACGATCTTTTGAGAATGCAAAACGGCTAAGGAAGTAAATATTTAATTGTCATAAATGTTATTCACTGAATACTGCCATATATATGTAATTATTTACATAAAAGTGTCTACTTATGTTTTTTTCCCTTTAAAGAATTGGAGGCTAAGATAAGAAATGACTATAATTGCAATTACAAAGAATTAAAATTATGACCAATTGAGGTTAAAAACCTAGTCGAATTGAAATTAATCGGTGAATTCTGCTAGCAATCAAATGAGATAAATTAATATTAATTAATTAACGAGCTTCTAAATTTTAACCAAAATAAAATAATTAATTTAATTATAAAATGAATTAATTTAAAATATAAAACATAATTCAAACTAAATTAAATTAATAAAATATTTAACTTAAAAAGTGTAAAATCTTTTTTTTGAATGATTTTCAAATATTAAAAAGTTATTAATTACATAATCAATTATATAAAAACTATTTCTTATCAAAAATATTATTAAGGTGACTAAATCACTTTAAAATCTTGAATTATATTTGAAATTTATAAACTAATTATTCCAAATCGTTTGGGATCTAAGAAGCACAAAAATTAATTTCTATCGGGGAGGGTTAAAATTCGGTGTCAACAGATAATGTGGAATTGGGCATGTTTCCTGAAAAGATAACTTGACTGTTAATTATGTTCTTATGTGTAAGTTCGCGGTGTTGTAAGGTAATTGGGTATATCTCTTAATAAATGAACTGTGAATGGTAGAGCCCCTAATCGAATTGTGATATGATAAGTGAGGACCAAGGGTCTTGGTGTTGTCAGTGGCGTAGCCAGGAATCTTATGAAGGGGGTCCAAACTTTGAATAGTATTTAAAAAAAAATGATGATTTATAGAAATTCTATTTTTAATAATATTATGATATAATTTGGGTAAAGGAGTCTCCTATTTGTAGAGAAAGAAAACATTATTTCAAAAGGAAAATGTATTAAAATTTAAGAAAATCTTATTCCACAAAGAAAAAGGTATTAAAATATAAGGAAATCTTATTCCACAAGGAAAAGGTATTAAAAATTAAGGATTTTTTTTCAATGAAAACCTTATTCCAAAAGAAAAATGTATTAAAATTTAAGAAAAAGGTATTAAAATATAAGAAAATCTTATTCCACAAGGAAAATGTATTAAAATTTAAGGAAATAATTCAATTTTAATTTCAAAAAAATCCTTATTGGAGGTGAGATTTGAACTTGGGTCACTTAAGACAAGCATGACACTATTTACCACCAAGCTACTGAACATTTATGTTAAACTTACGCATGTTGATTTACTTACAAACTTCAAGAAGGCAAAATAATTATAGAATAACGAAAACACTTATGCAGGAAATCGAACTGGGGCAGCGAGTGGGCTTGTGACAGCTCTTGCCATCTCCACTGCGGGTCACTTTGTTATTTCAGGGTGTCCAAAATACCATATATGCCAATATAAGTCAAAACTTTACGTGTATATATCGTATAATTTTTCGATGAAGGCTGTCCAATTGGACATCCTGGGACAAGGTGGCTCCGCCCCTGGGTGTTGTTGTTGGTTTAGAAAGATGGTCATGTGTATTGTCATTGAGGATGGAGGTGGTGTCATTGTAGTGTTAATAGTTGGGTTTTCCCCCCGGAAGGAGGTAACATTGAAACGGTTAACAAGTCTTGATAGAAGTACTATAGGGTTACAATTTGAGTGGTGTCGGGAATGAACTAAGGGCATATCGTGAGTGTTGATCGGTTGGTAGTGGTCATATCCATAATCTCTCATAAGAGATAGACGGTTAAGCTATGAGTAAGAATGAAGTGAGTAAAGGGTTAGAGTCAAGTATGCTAGTATGATATTAATATTTGGAATGGTAAGGGTAGGAAGATATAAAGATGGAGGAGCGAACAGTCTTATTGCATGTTCTTGCTAGTCGATTTCTTATATTATGTGGTGGGTATTAGGTTGACCGATGAGGCCTACCGGTACATGTGGTTGTACTGATACTACTCTTGCTATCCCTTTTTGGCATAGTCTGGTTACAGGATCAGTGATGTTTCGTAGGTGAAGACGAAGGCAATCTCCAACAGCTTCTACTTTTCCTTCTGCATGGTGGGAGTTGCGTCATTTATGATTTGTTATACCTTGTACTCTTAGTAGCTCTTGTACCTGTTTACACTAAATCCCTGGAGTGTTAATTACTTTACAAGTCTTAACTCAAATTGTTGTCAAAACCCTTATTTTATGAAAAACTTATGAATATTATTGTTCTTCAGCTTTCTTAAAATCTTCCGCATGTCTTAAAAATTGTTTTGGAAATCGAGGGTTCTCCTACTTAGGTGTTAGAGTAGGTGCCCGCATGGCCCGGTGGGTTGGGTCGTGACAACAATTTATAAAACACATATACTACAAGATTTATTGATGAATAATACATTTATTACACATTTTAATACACTTAGGGGTCGTTTGGTAGAGTGTATTAGGGGTGGCAAATGGGTGGTTTGGATCGAATTTGGATAGATTGAGTTAAAATGGATTGAATCACAATCCACCATATAAATTATGGGTAAATATGGATTTGGGTAAAATGATTGTAACCCACTTTAATCTCTTAAAGCCAAAAAATATTAAATCAAAGCTAAGTTATTAATACCTCAACCCCTACCATCCCACACTACCACTTCCACCCCACCCCCACCACCTCCCCCCACTCCCAAAATAATTTTTTTTAAAAAAAACTTTTTTTCGGTAAATAAAAATTTTAATATTTTTTTAAAAATATTTTTTTTGCCAACCCTATCCCCCACCCCACCCCCAAAAAAATTAATTTAAAAAGACTCTTTTTTAAAAAATAAAATAAAATTGGCAACCCCTACCCTCCACACCCGGGAACCCCCCCCCCCCTCCCCCTACCTTCCACCCAATCTACCCCTAATTTTTTTGTTTTTCAAATAAGTTATGTCTTTTCTTAAAAAAAATATTTACCCCTCCGCCACTCCCCCTCCCCCTGGGCGCCCCCACCTCTACCCTCCACCCAACCTACCCCTATTTTTTTTTTGTCTTCAAAAAAAAAAAAATTCACCTCTGCCCCCCTTCCCTCTCTCAGCCCCTCCCACCCTCTAATTTTTTTGAATAATAAATTAATATTTTTGAAAATTAAAAATTAATTTTAGAATTTTTATTTTTTAGCACAATTTAGAATTTTGAGTGGAAGGAGAAGTGAGTGATCAATTATGGGTCTATATGGATACCCATATTTTACCCAGTTTGACCATATTTGTAGGAGCTCTTAAAATAGCTTGAAGCCCATATTTATCCAATTAAAATATGAGCGATCCAAGTCATTAAATATGGATAAAATAGACTCATTTCATTAATATGGGCTGAAATTGCCACCCCTAGAGTTATTAGGAAAAATAATGCATGTGTTAGCCTTGTGTATTACTAGTACCTTGTTTGGTACTATTTCTAAGTATTAGCAATGCAATGGTTTTAATGCATGCATTAACATGATAAAAGACTCAATTGCACCTCAAAACTTTCTTTTACATCTTCTCCACCATAAAAGTGAAGGATATCTTTGTAAATAATTGTTTTTAATGCAATACATACTATTTTTAATGCTTCAAACCAAACAATGTGAAGAAGCACAATCCATATGCTTGCCTCTGTAGCACGCATGAATTAGCTGGTTTTGGGTGACTTGAATTGTTAGTTTGTTTGCTCTTTTTTTTTTTGCCTAATTTTGAATTGCAATTGTAGCCAAATTTCTTTGGAAAATAGCCACCATGGATTATTGTTATAGCCCTCAATTAATTACCTATTTTCCACTCTACATAAATTATTGTTATAGCCCTCAATTAGTTGAACCTAAGTCATTGATATCAATATTAGACATGTGACAATTGACGCTCATTCAAGAAATAATTTGGGGGAAATAAAGATGATAGTTAAATCCCTTTTCTATAAATATGGTTCTCCTAACACTATAAGAATTGATTCCTAAATATTGATAAGGTAAAATAAAGGTAAATGTGGTTAAAATATAAATAGTACAACTCACATAACATATTGTACAATTAAGTACTGCAGTGTTAGTCCTTTTTGTTGTTGGCTTATATATATATATATATATATATATATATATATATAGTGGCGGATCTACGTGGATAGGTGGGGGTGCCACGGCACCCAGTGATCTTGTAAAAAACCTTGTATATATATGTATATATGTCTAATAATTCAATATATATATTACGTTTACCACCTAGTAACTGAAATGCGGAACAACTCAATTGGTGAAGGAGATGGTGTGCCACACAGCCAGAGGCGAATTCAGAATTTTAAAAAGACGGGTGCACCATTTTCAGGACCGGCCGCTCCTTTATGAAAAAGACAACCATTTTAGGCTCTCAAATTTGAGGGCCTCATTTATTTTAGCAATAATAGATTATAGGTTTTTCATAAGATAACTATTAAATACGATTTGCGAAAAAAAAATATTCAAGGAAAAAATTATTAGAAGTTTGATATATCTCGAGTACTATGTTACAAGAAAAAATCAATGCATTGGTTATATGAATTATTGATTGAAAAAGAATTATTAAAAGAAATCATTTATTTATAATATATATATATATATATATATATATATATATATATATATATATATATATATATATATATATATATATATATATAATAAGCCACAATGCAAATATATATAAAGTATTTAGTTACATTGTAACTATCTTGTTTGCTTTCAACCAAAAGCTAACAAGATTTTTAGTTACATATTTATTATTTGGTTAAATAATAAATATGTCATTGTATGAGCTATTTATTACTCATTCCTTTTGAATTTGTTAATCTGATTTTGATCTGACACATAGTTTACGAAAGTAAATTAGATTTTGAGAAAAAACATTATTTACGAAAGTAAATTAGATTTTGAGAAAAAACATTAATTGATACTTGAAGTTGTCCCAAATTTTCAAAAAGACGCCTTAACTTTGCGTGTGTCCTATTACCCCACAAAACATTCAAAATCACAATAAATACATATTTTTTACACAATATTTCCACTTTGGACAAAAATATCCTTCGAATGTGCAATTTCTCAAAAATAAAAAGTCGGACCCATTATTGATGTATTGAAGGATGCTTTGGTAATTTCCTATGATGAATTCGTTTTGTTTGTTTCTTTTAAATTTATTTTACTATACTAAATAATTGTATAAAATATTATGAATCACGATAATTAATTACTTAAATATTTAAAAGATATAAAAATATATAAAAGATCTGATTGACTCTTCAAATTTTACCGGTGACACATAAATTGGGACAAATGAAATAATATATATTATTTGAAAATTTCTTAGAAAGTACTATAAATTACAGTAATTAACATCTAGAAATATTTCAAAGACAAAAAAAATTGATTGAATCTCAATTTTTTTTTAGTATTACATAAATTGAGAAAGAAGAAATGACTTCTATTATTTGAAAATGACGTAAAAATATTACAAATCATACAATAAGAATTAACAATTTAAAATTTTAAAAGACTTTAATGCTTTATACTTATTCTATTTCCACTTTGGACAAAAATATCCTCCCAATATGCATATTTTTTTAAACAAAAAGTGAGACCAATTATTGATGTATTCAAGGATGCTTTGGTAATTTTCCTATGATGAATTCGTTTTGTTTGTTGTTTAATTTTTTTTAAATAATTATATAAAATATTATAAATCACAATAATTATTTACTTAAATATTCAAAAGATATAAAAATATGTAAAAGATCTGATTAACTCTTCAAATTTTATCGGTGACACATAAATTGGACAAATGAAATAATATATATTATTTGAAAATTACATAGAAAGTACAATAATTTACAGTAATTAACAATAGAATATTTTAAAGACAAAAAAATTGATTGAATCTCGAAATTTTATTAGTACCACATAAATTGAGAAAGAAGAAATAACCTTTATTAATTCAAAATTGCGTAAAAGATATTACAAATCATACAACAATAATTAGCAATTTAGAATGTTAAAAGACATAAAATTTTTTACCATAGTTAACAATAATTAAAAATTTAAAATATTATAAATTAATATTAAAATTTGATTAACTTTTTAATTTTGTCTTTGTCACATAAATTGAAACAAAAAATGATACATATTGGGCCCGTGCTAGCACGGACTCCGATGTCTAGTATATATATATATATATGCAATTTTGCATCTTAAGAAATTTAAAAAGTACACTTTACAGAAGGAAGATGAAAATTTTTCAAAAAAATAACAAACAATGGTGCTTTTTAATTAATTTTTAAAAAGAAGTCTTCTCTAGAAATCGAACCCTCAACCTCACAATCAAAAACCAACACTCGAACCAGTGAACCATCCACTAATTTCTTATCATGTGTTCCACTATTTGAATATTTACTATATTTTAAGAATTATACAAATTATATATCGAGTTTTGTCGGATGACCACGGGTTCCGATGACCCATTTTTTACACTTAAATTCGCCCTTGCACACAGCCAATGCGGGTTCGAATCTCGCTGCCAACGCCTAATTTTTTGCTTGCTCCATTTTTCCTTTTCTTTTCTTTTCTTTTTTTGTCTTTTTTATTAGTGTGTAAAAGGCTTTTTTTTTTCTCCATCCATTCTTATTTATTTACTATTCTTTATTAATTCAAATTGACTTCTTTTCATAATTAATTTTTAGTTTTTTTTTTACTTTCTCTTGCACTACTAATCTCTTGATATGCGTGTTACATGTTTATTTTTTTTATCAATTAATGAGTACTGAATTATGAACGTAAAATAAATATTATTAAGAATATATTTAAATAGTAGTTTTTAAAAAATATAAGTTTTAAAAATGATGAATATTATTATTAGAGTTTTTTTTTAATTTAAAGATTCTATCGATCTTCACCGACGTTCTTGCTAAGTAAGATGACTAGGCTGAAACTACAATTTTTATTCTTTCCTTACTATATATCTCAAACAATACATAAAGTCAATGAAATATGAATATATTATGTTAATATTATTAGATGGTTTATACAAGCTCAAATTTTAATGTGAAAAATCCTTTTTTTCTCAAAGTTTCAGTGAATAAGACATCTAATTCCAAAAAGGAAATAAAAATTGAATTGTTTAGTCATC
The DNA here is from genome assembly GCA_036553675.1 of Solanum okadae. Lineage (NCBI taxonomy): Eukaryota > Viridiplantae > Streptophyta > Magnoliopsida > Solanales > Solanaceae > Solanum > Solanum okadae. Next base: position 56,191,486 of record CM071686.1, read on the forward strand.
TCTAATCTCAGAATATCTAAAAGAAAATCAATAACCTGAATTGTAACCTAAAATTAAAGCAACCGATCCTTTTATCTTACTTGAACGTTATGGCACCCACAACCTCCAAATCCTAGATCCGCCTTTATATATATATATATATATATATGTTCTATATAATAGTAAATCATTAGCCGTCACGCAACTACAATACATACAGAAAATTTGAACTTTATTTGAAGAGTACACTTGTCATGCCTAGTATAACTAGTATAATTAATAGAATTTTTGAAAAATATTTTCCATATAGCTAAACTTTTTCTAACCTATAAAACTATGATATATGCTTTATAAATTTTTCCATAATTATTCCATCCATGGAGAGAATTAAGGAAAATAGTCCTAGTATCCTAATATTTCCATGGTTAGGTTTTGGCCATGTAAATCCCTTTTTGGCACTAGCCAAGAAATTATCAAAAATGAATTTTCACATATATTTTCTTTGTACATCAATTATTCTCAAATCTATCAAGGAAACCCTAGATAAAAACTCAACTAATTATAATATCTCCATACAACTTGTTGAATTTCACTTGCCTTATTTGCACGAGTTACCTCCTCACTACCATACAACTAAAGACCTCCCTCCCCATCTTAACTCCACTCTTATTCAAGCCTTCCAAATGGCTTCTTCCAAATTTCCAAGCATAATTGAAACCCTAAAACCTAACCTGATTATATATGATGGGTTCCAACCATGGGTAGCAACTATGGCTTCATCATGCAATATTCATGCTATTATGTTTTATGTTTCTTCAACTTCAGGTCTTGCCTACCTTTACCACCAATTTCTTTATGGGAGTTCAAGCCTTACATCTTTTCCATTTTCTTCCATATACCTTCATGACTATGAGGTCAAGAAATTAGACATACAACCGATAAAACCACGTGATGAGAAAGCTTTTGGATACATGATCCTTAAGTCTTTTGAACAATCTCATAACATTGTTTTGTTGAACACTTGTAGGGAGATTGAGGGAAAGTATATAGATTATGTTTCTACCATAGGAAAGAAGGAGTTGATACCAATTGGACCATTAATTCGCGAGGCGACCATAGGTGAGGAGGAGGATTGGGGGACAATTCAATCATGGCTAGATAAGAAGGATAAATTATCATGTGTTTATGTATCATTTGGAAGTGAAAGCTTCTTGTCAAAGCAAGAAATTGAAGCAATAGCAAAAGGGCTTGAGCTAAGCAAAGTTAATTTTATTTGGACAATCAAATTTCCAAAAGGGGTGAACACAACAATGGAAGAAATGGTTCCACAAGGTTTTCTTGAAAGTACAAAGGGAAAAGGGATGGTTATTGAAGGATGGGCACCACAAAGTCTAATTTTGAACCATTCAAGCATTGGAGGTTTTATAACTCATTGTGGATGGAACTCGATTTTAGAAAGCATGAGTTTTGGCATACCAATAATAGCCATGCCTATTAATCATGATCAACCATTGAATTCAAGATTAGTGGAGGAACTTGGAATAGGGGTGGAGATTTTGAGAGGTGAAAATGGGAAAATAATGAAAGAAGAGGTGGCAAAAGGAATAAGGAAGGTCGTAGAAGAGAAGACTAGGAAACAAGTAAATTTGAAGGCAATGCAATTGAGTGAGAAGATAAAATTGAAAGGGGAGAAAGCTATTGATGAAGGGGTTAAAAAGTTGTTGAAGCTATTATGTTGATTTATAAGAGAATGATAATGATGAATTGGATTGAATTTGGACACCATAAGTATTTAGATATTAATAAAGATTGAAATAAGAGAATTTAATATACAAATTGTATTGAATGATGTAATCTAGAGATAGGTTTCTCAAGACCATATTGTCTTATATAGTTGGTCTAAGTAAGGTTAAAAGACACCACTTAATCCTACTTAAAACATGAAAACCCTAAAGTGCCCCTAACTAATCCCTTGAAACTGCTTATAGGTGACTACCCACGACCCCACTACCACGGTCCGTAGATGGACCCACGTGGCGTGCTGGTGAACCGTGGGTGGGTTTATTGGAGCTTGGTTTTTGAGCCCTTGGCCCACGAACCCTCACCCACGGGATGTGGGTGGACCAACGGGGCGTAGGTCCCCACGTAGGTCACTGTTTTGGGCAGTTTTGCTAAGGTCCTTCTCAAGGGCCCTTGGTTGGTCCTTGAGGGGTTGTACTTTGACGTTCTAACTCGAAACCCTTCATTTTAAGTATGGGGAGTTATTCACGACTCTAACCGTCCGTCAAGCTCTTGTATAACCTACTAGTTTCCGGGGTGTTACAATATCTCTCCCTTGGGAACATTCGTCCTCGAATGACGTTCTAGGCACTTCTTAAGGTCATGACTCTAGACTAGCAACCCATCATGCATGCAACACATCTAAATGCACACAACCAATGAGGAAAACATCAACTCCAAGCTAAACATACTCAATGCAATACAAGGAAGAAAGAACTACATGTAACAACCCAAAAATGCATGAAATTCAACATCTACTCATGTTCAAGGAGGAACTACCATCTCCGAACTAAAACGTGCTCAACACACTCTCATGGAGCTCATATGCAATTTACTCTCAAAAACATCTATTCTTGGAAGAATCTCTCAACTCTGAACTAAGGCATGCTCATCAACTCACCTCATGAAGTCTAAAGGCAACTTATACTCAATGCACTACAACATGAGGAAATAAATCATGTAAACTCATTTTCTTTCAAAACACTAGTTTTTATGAACATGCATCATATAAGAAGATCATGGAAACACCTAAAACTCACATGACTTCACATATAGCCAAACCATGAACATTAAGAACATTCAACGACCTTGCTAACTAAGCACATCATCTCCCCCTTGGGAGCAAGCCTAAACGAACTTTCTAAGCATCATTTATTTCAATTCAACTAAGGTCGGATTAAGTTATGACTAAGATTTCACATTCATTACACAATATGACTACAAACCATGGTGAACTATACAACTACCCTTCATAGGAATCTACTCAATTATCATATCTAGGCATTATCTAAACACCCTATTCATCAAGTCTTCACCAACATATCCAAAGCTCAAAATGGCCAAGTAGGGTTCTACTATCAACAACATATAACAATAATGTAGCCCACTCATACTCAAGACAACATCAAAGTCTAACATATAAAGTCACAAAAGATTAAACAATATCGGAATCTAATAAAGCATAAGGCACATACCGGTATCAACATCCGGAGGACACTTTTGTTCACCTCTAGCTTGGAGAGCATAAAACCTATTCTTCTTTGGAGCATTCCCATCCGAACCACTAGAAACAACTTTCTTATCATCTCTTCCCTTAGCCTTAAGCTCCGGGCAATCTCTCATTTTGTGCCCACTTTTTCCACAACCATAACAACCATCCATGCCGGCTAGGTACCTACCATAGTGATTCCTTCCACACTTGGTGCAAGTAGGCTTAGGTAATGGAAACCCACCATCCTTCTCTTGGTTAAACCTAGGGGTATTAGGAGAATCTTGACCGGAATACCTTTGTTTAAACTTATGTATTCCTTGTCCATCGGATCTAGCATTGGAGAAGTTCTCATCAACGGTCCTAACTCTTTTCACCTCCCTATTCTTTTTCTTGAGTTTTGACTTCTCAATTTGTTGGGCGTACACCATAAGACATGAGATATCCACATCATGATGGAGCATTGCCATACGAAATTCTTTTTCTACCATATATAACACACCCATCAAAAACCTACTCATTCTATCCCTCGAATCTGTCACTATAGTTGGAGCATACTTGGACAATTGAGTGAACTTTAGGGCATACTCTTTAACACTCATGTGCTACCTTGACTAAGGTTAATTAACTATTCCACCTTAGCTTCCCTCAACTCTCGGGGAAAGAACCTATCAAGAAATGCTAGTTTGAACACTTCCCACTCTATTGGGCCCGCTCCTACCGGCCTCTCATCTTTCCATTGTTCATACCATATTTGAGCAACATCCTTCAATTGGTAAGCGGCTAGCTCCGCTTTTTCTACCGAAGTCACCCACATGATAGCAAGTACTCTATAAACCTCATATATAAACCCTTTAGGATCCTATTCCACTTTGGAGCCATAAAACTTCAGAGGGTTCATCCTCATAAAATCCCTCCCTCTTGAAGCAGCCATTCCCACTATTGGGTTCACCGGAGCTACCACCTTCCTATTCACTTGTGCCGTCATGGCTTGAGCCAACATTTGAAGAGCCGACCTAATCTCTATATTCGACATAGCCGAATGATCAATTGGAGCTTGAGGAGGAGCTTAGATATGAACTTCTTCCTCATCATTGGCTTCCTCGTTGCTCTTAGCATTAGCCCTTGTAGTAGTCATATCCTAAAAACCATAAGGCACGGGTAAGGAGAAAGACCTAATAGAGTTAAACTCTATGGCACGGGTTAGAGAGTAAATAAGTAAGATTTCCTAATCATATAATAGCTTCCCATTCATAAATGTGGCGCGCTTAACACTTATGAACAAGACTCTACTAGACATAGTTTGAGACATCCTAGAACCATTCTAAACCTCGTGTTGTGATTACCAAGTTTGTCACGGCCCAGGGGTACACCCTAGATGTAACATGGCACATAGAACCCCAAAGGACTCAATGTAAGCCATGTAGAATATCATAACATAATATAATAGAAAAATGCGAAAATTAAAAACATTTTCCCATACAATCGAAATCTTTTATAAAAGCAAGTGGAAGTCTATAACACTTTGTCTCAAACCATCTAAAACAACTTGAATAGATTTGGGACGCAGCCCATACAAAATTCTAAAACATAAAAGAAAGACATAAAGGAAATGTGATCGCATACTCGATGCTATGAGGACTCACCAAGTCTTCAACTCCTTGTTCTACTAGAAACCTAGCCACATGGATGGAACTCAAGATCACCAGACCCTACATTTGATAAGAATGTAGGCAAGAGTATGGTTAGTACAAATTGTACTAAATATGATAGCTATCATAACATCATAAGAGCATAACAACATGATCATATGCATAATATCCAATATAGACATAATATAAGCATTAGTCAACATAAGGCATAATCTATAAATATAAGAGATACATCATATTCATAAGCATAGCCATTACTTAGATCTTCATAACATAAGAGAACTATTTCTCAAGTAACCTCAAGTCATACTTGTGCAATACATGGATAAGACCCTATAATCTCACCCATACTAAGTATCACTTTTAGGTCATCATAATCTTACTTACCATCTTTGGTCTCATCCTTAGCTTAATTCTCATAGACAAGAGAACCTTCACTTTTAGTCAAACATATCAAGGAAGGCAACTATAGCAACAATCCAAGCTAATCTATCATCATAACAAGTAAATCTCATCTTAAAACATACTTATGATACTTCCTTGAAGTAACCTTGTTTCATCATAACTATGCTACTTTTATTAAGGACTAGTCAATCCTTAGCTATTTCTACTATTCATGGAAGTCATATCATCTTCCCAATCCAAGCTAAATCATTATCCATGGAATAGTACTACTTTACTTATCCAAGCTAAGCATACAACATATAAGAGAAACACTCCATAAATAGCTTCAAGTCATACTTGTGCAATGCATGGATAAGACCCCATAATACCACCCATACTAAGTACCACTTTAGGCCATCATACAGAAATGATTACTATTCATCATTTCTAGGCAACTGAGGAATAACACCCTATTAGGCTAGACCAAGCTACCATGGAAAGCATAGTATCATGCAAGTCCAAACTATTCAAGGAAGAGCACTATTGCTCCATCATAACTGCCATTAAATGATTTGGCCTAACCAAGTCATGCTACTATGCAAGTATACCATGATACTAGTGCAAGTTATCCTTAGGAAGGGTATGTGTAACACCCTGAAATTTTTTTGAGCTAAGACTCGAATCATCCTTCGTAGTGAGTAAGTTTTTACCAAGGAATTTAAATTTTTCCTAAGTGTTAAGGTCACTATATGTAGCACCTTGAGTTCCAAGAAGAACTAGAAAGAATTCATTAAAGTCATTCCCAAGCTCTTCTATGTTTTAGGTCAACTTCAAACGACTATAACTCTTAGTACAAGATGATTTAGGCGTGCCATAAGATGTAAAATGAAAGGTATTTGAATTATCTTTGCAACGCCACTGAGTTTGATAAGTTTCAAGGTCGGATGAGTGAGATATGCCCTTTTGAAGTCAGACTGTCCAGTTAAAGAAAGTTACCCGAAAATAGTAAGGGGTATTTTGGTCTTTTCCTTACCAAATCAGATTTAATTCGTTTTTAGTAAGGTTTTAAGGTTCTAATCCTATTAGATTCAATTTTATAATCCTAATATACGCCTAGGGTCTTAGGTGAGAGTTCAAAAAGAGAAAAAAAGAGAAAAGAGGAAAGGATCAAGGCGTTCGTCGAGGTTCTTGAGTTTTGTTACGGATTTTCACCATGGGTTTAATCTATAAGAGGTATGTAAGCTTTTATAGTGTTGGGTTTGTTCACCGACACTCCAATCATGTTCTTTTTAGCGAAATTTCATTCTTGAAGTTGAAAGATTAGAGTTCTTGATGAGTTCTTGAGAAGTGTTCTTGAAGTTTATCCTAAATCTTATTGTGCTGGGGTTTTGATGATTTCTTGAGATGAAAGTGAGTGTTTTGAGGGTTGTATTGAGTAGATTAGAGTGTACTTATTCTAAGTAATCGAATCCAAGTGATTGGGGAAGAAATCGTTCGATTCTAGGCGAGTTAGGGTGAAAAAATTAGCAAAGAAATTCGTCGGATTTTTTGGGTTCAGGCCTGGCGCGTCGCGCCAGCCAGTGCACCCCAAATTATGTTCTGTAGTTTAGGGGCTGGCTCCCCGCGCCACTCAGTGCGCCAGGGTCGCCTGCCCCTTCCAGTTTGCAATCGGTTCCTCCGTTTGAGTTCTTTTAATGTGTACCTTCACTCCCTTTTGATTCTAAACTACTTATAAACACCTAGAAATCGTTCTTAACATGAATCTTAACCTTGAAGTCATAATTCAAATTCAAGATAGAGTTAAGAATCAAGTCTTGAGAGTTTTTTAGAATATTTTGAGAAAGTCCATTTGAGTCGTTTTGAGGAGTGTTCTACAATTTCTAATAACTTGTTTCAAGACTCAAGTAAGTGAGCATGAGAGTGAAGAGAATGTATTCATGAGTCTACACTATTACCTAGACTCTTCATATCATGAACCATAACTCTTGAATTCATAATTCACATTCAAGAGAGAGTTAAGAGTAGAGTTCAAGAAAGTCTTTGAGTTCAATTGTGAATCCTTTGAAATCAACCATCGATTTGAGCTAAGTTTTTAGGACGTAAGTATAAGAATGAGAAGAGTAAGATACATGAGTTCCATAATGTTATGTAGACCCTCGAGTCGTTCATGCCCATAAATTCCACATGAACTTCGTAAATTGAGTACCTTTGAGAAGAGTAGAATATTCAAGTTCTAAGTCTTGAGTATTGAGTTCCTAACCCTTTTGAGATTATATTCCTAATCATGGAACTATTGCATGTTATCCATGAAGTTTTTAAGTTGAGTAGTTCATGCCCATAATTCCGCATGAACCATATGAGTCGAGAAATCTTGAGATGAGGAGTATCATTGAGTCTGTGAGTTGAGTTGTTCATGCCCATAATTCCGCATGAACTTTATGAGTTGAGAATTCTTGAAATGAGTAACATCATTGAAGTTCTTGAGTTTCGAGTATCGAGTTCTTTATATGATTATTGAGCAAATGTTTTCACATTTAAAAGAGAAGGAAAGTGTGCTCAGTTGGTTGACTATCTGAAATTGAAAAGATCCGGTCCATGAGAGCAAATTAAGCATACTCTGTTGTAGGGGTGGGCATTCGGTTTAATCAAATTTTGATTCGGTTCTTCGGTATTCGGTTTTAAAAAAGTGTGCACCATATTTCAAACCAAACTAGATTGGTTCAGTTCGGTTTAGCTCGATGTTTATAAATCGATTTTTCGGTGTGAATAAAAATAAAGATGGAATATGATAAAGTAACAATTGTTGTTCACTTCACATTTCAAACTTCAAAGTAACAACTAACAGTCTAACAATAAAAAGTAATAACATCAAAATAGTTTTGTTTAGGTTGTTTGAAGTGTAAATGATAAAGTGTGCCCTTTACTGTTTTGTTTAGGCTCCAAAATTTAAAAATTGAAATGGGCCAGGTAAATATTTTGAGTCAAAATATATAAGCATTATTAAAAAATATAATTTAATATTTTTAAATTTATTTAATAAAACTTCAGTTCTTCGGTGCACCGTAGTTTCGGGACCCTTACACCGAACTCCGAACTGAAGAACCGAAAAAAATAACCGACACCAAACCGAAACACCGAAGAACCAAAATAGTTCGGTTCGATTCGGTATGTTTATGCCCACCCCTACTCTGTTGTTACTCATTATTTTTACAAATATGTCTTGTTTGTCTCGATCGTAGTTATCTCTTTAGTGAACGTAGATTGTCAAAAAACACCAATTAACACATAGTTACATACCAGAGAAGGAGAGTATAGAGCATTGTAAAATATACTTTCTTCGTCTCAAAATAAGTGTCGCTTTGAGCTTATGATTTCACACACATTAAGAAAAACAATAAACGTAAGGTATAGTTACATACTGAGACAATTTTTTCGGTTGTTGCTAAAGCAACATATATTTCGAGTTTTGAATAGCTACCATAGGAGTCTCCTTTGATTAAAAATTGTCTCACTAATACAAAAACGACACTTCAAATTCAAAAGTATATAATAAACACAACAAATAGCTAGCACAAAAGGACATAGTAATAATAGATACATTATTATTATTATGATTAGATCTTGTATCGCGACAATGCAGAAGTTCCATCTATGCCTCTATTATGGAGGTAACTAGTGTGGTCTTTCACTGTGGTTGAGCGGTATTTTGGAGGATTTTCTTCTGATAACAATTCAGTAATCGGTCCATAAAGTTTGGAAGATTGCCATGGACTTTCACCAAAGAAGCTTGCAACTGACAATCTTGATCCAACTTTGTTTGAAATTGCTCTGTGCTCAACACTTATGTACTTGTTATTTGACAACAGCTGCAAAAAATAAGCAAATGTATACGATTTTCAAATGGCTTCCGCGATTAATTTTTTATATAATATCGACTACTAACCTGCAGAGAATCTCCAATATTCACCACTAGAGAACCAGGTGTAGGAGGAACATCAACCCATTTATTCTGGTGAAGAACTTGGAGTCCTCCGATATCATCTTGTACAAGGACCGTTACAAAACCAATATCGGTATGTTGAATGGTGCCCGTGGTAAGTTCTGGCTGAGGACATGGTGGATAGTAATTGCATGAATAACTAAGATGACAACAATCCATATAATCTTTGAGATAACTGCGATTGAGACCGAGACCTTCAGACAATAATTCAAGCAACGTGAATCCCAATTTCGTCACATCCTTGGAGTAGTCCATCAGTACTTCACTGCATTGAAATAGGACATACTTTCATAATAACAGAGCAAAACAGAGTAATAACAGAGCATGCTTAATTGGCTCTCATGGACCTGTTTCTGTCTTTACATAGTCAACCAACTGAGCTACTAAGAATCTCCTTCCTAACAGTATACTCCAAAATTCTCATTAAGCATAAATAAATCACATGACACAATACGTTTAATTTTATTCGGATTAAGAAATGAAAATATTTACCCGCATGGAGTTGGAAATTCTTGTGGACTGGGAGGATTCGGAGCCACAAAACAGAAAATTGTGTCTCTCCAACTTGCAGCTGGAACACAAGGTTTATACAAATCAAGTTTGCTAGTATAAAACACCTTTCTCCCAGTATCTCTAGTGTAATACTGTTTCTTAACCTCAGTATCTTACTCGAAAAACTGTCGTGTTCCTTGCAACGTTTTGTCCAGGACGGATTTTGGAATTCCATGATTAATCACTTGGAAAAAAATCCATTTCTCTGATGCATCTCGAACTTTGTCCACAATCTCCTTATGCTTAATCGGATCCTCATCGATGCCTTGAAGATCTATCACTGGAAAAACAAAGTGTGTTTCACATGTTTTCACCCTGTTTTTTGGGGGTAGAATGAATATTTGAGGTACTTTAGTGATTCCAGAATCAACAAGACCTTTGACACCAGCGTTAGTATCATCAAAAGCTTTAAATTCACTCATTCTGTCATAATTTTCCTCAACTCTAGAGCTTCCCATCTTTTCTGCACTATGAATGATTAATTTTTACAACTATAATTTGTAAAATAGGAATGATTTATCAAAATGAGTATGACATATTTATTTATTATTATAGAAAATAAAAGAAACGTGAACAAGAAAGAGACAAAGTAGCTAACGTTTCACATTCACATTTGAAATCTAAGAGAGACGCGGTTAAATTTTTGTTCTCTTTTCAAAGATCGCGAGACGTTTGATTAAGGATGGAGAGATTCAAATTATTCCAAACATAATCTATACTAGTCATTTTTTGAATTTTTCATATAGTTGTAATGGACATTTAGCCATAACAACCAAAAAACAAACGATAAGATAAATGAAAACGAATTACATTATATATAAGAACAATAATATAACGCAAATACTTGTAACAAATTAATAACATGAAAGATTATGAAATAAAACTGAAAGTTATCTACCAAGAGATTAACAACACAATAGATGTACCACTAAATCATGAAATAGTAACATTTTCTATAGAAGTGATTGCCTTTTATAATTTAGGAAAAAAAATTTAATTACACAAAGAAAAGAATTTTTTAGGTATACAAAGAAAAATTTTAAGTGGTCAAAATTTGAGAGAAAATGAAATTACCTCTTCTATTGCATCAAGCAGTCAATATGAAACTTCACATTTGAAGTAATTCAGAACTATTTATAATTATGTTGATGGGATAAAACCTTGCAACTCTTATCATATATTTTTTTTCTCTTGCCATATATTATAACATTAATTAATTTTTTAAATTTATTTTGTTCTTAACATATATTTGGACTCTTAATTATTAATTTTCCTAATATTTCTTCCCATACATTTTTCTTTTACCATATATTTTAGGATTTCTTAATAATTAATTTTTCTAATATCTCTTACCATATATTTTAGGACTCCTTAATTTTTAAAATATATTTTTCTCTTAACATATATTTTAGGACTCTTAATTATTAATTTTCCTAATATGTCTTACCATCTTTTTTGCTGTTACCATGTATTTTAGGACCTTTTTTTTTTTATTAATTCTCTTAATATCTTTCACAATACATTTTCTTTTAACCATATTTAGGATTCCTTAAATTTTAAAATATATTTTGCTCTTTTAACACTCTGTTTGGATCATTGTTATCCATTGTTTCATAATGTAATGTATTGTATTGTACACTATTGTACTGTACTGTATGGTAGATACAATGTTTGGCTAGACTATATTGTTTGTTGTTGTTTAATAATATTTTTATTGTTTGGTTTGACTGTATCGTACTGTATTTTAATTTATAAATTTACTAAAATATCCTTAATTATTCTAGAGTATGAGATTTGACTAGAATTAAATAATATAGGGTAAAGGGTAAAATAGTAATATGAAATATTATGTAAGGATATAATTGAAAAAAGAAATTAAGTAACAACGGGAACACACCAAATCGGTTGTTCCATAAAATGAGGGTTTTCAGTGTTACATAACAACGAAATTTAACAATACAATACAATGCATTTTAAGTAACAATCAAAACAAACATTGTAGGTATGATAACAATACAATACAATACAATGGGGAACAATGATCAAAACAGAGTGTAACATATATTTTAGGACTTTTAATTATTAATTTTCCTAATATATCTCTTACCATATATTTTACAGGATTCCTTAATTATTAATTCTCCTAATATCTCTCATCATACATTTTCCACTTACTATATATTTTAGATTTCTTAATAATTAATTTTTCTAATATCTCTTGCCATATATTTTAGGACTTTTAATTAAAAAATTTCCTATTATATCTTACTATATACTTTAGAATTCCTTAATTATTAATTCTCCTAATATCTCTCACCAGACATTTTTCTCTTGCCATACATTTTAGAATTCCTTAATAATTAATTCAAGACCTCTTACCATATATGTAAGGCTTCTTAATTATTAATTCTCCTACTATCTCTCACCATACATTTTCCTGTTACCATATTTTTAGGATTTCTTAATTATTAATTTTCTTAATATCTCGCACCATACATTTTCCTCGTACCATATATGTTAGGACTCTTTAGTTTTTAAAATATATTTTACTTTTTAACATATATGAAGTTGTGTTTGATTATAATTTTTGTAAATAATATTTAGTTGTTTGAATGTACGTTTTCGATAAAAAACATGAAATATAAAAGACTCAAATGTACCATGAACTATTAGAACTGACTTATCTATGCCATTCGTTAAAAAATTGGCTCGTTTATGTCATCACCGTTATAAAACAAGCTTGATTCACAAACTCCTAGTCAAATTTATGTTTTATGTTTTCACATCCACTTTTGAAATCTTTAATTTCTATACGTAATCTATACGTTCTAGTTTCAAATAACTTCTATCCTAAGTTTTGGTCTCATAAACCATAACAAATTCTCTAGCTATTCCAACTAAAAAGGTTAACATTTCCAAGTTCTTGTTGTGGAAATTTTAAATGAAAGCTACTTTAACATATGTACATCCGTTCACTTCAACTTTTGGACTTTTTTTTGTTTGATTTTTCGCTTAGTGTTTGATATCTGTATTAGAGTATGATCAAATATGAATATATGTTTTAACTATAAGGTCCATTTCTGGGAAAACGGTTTTTTTTTTCATTCCCAAGGACTCGAATGAAGTCCTCTAACTCTTAAGAACAACTTAAATCCAGATTCCCTATCACGTTAATTTGTTTTTTTTTTTAATTTCAATCAAGTAGATTGTCAAACACACCAATTAACACATAGTTACATACAGGAGAAGGAAAGTATAGATATATCATATTGCATCATAAAATATACTTTCTTTATGTCAAAATAAGTGTCGTTTTAAGCTCATTTCACACCCTCATTAAGAAAAACAATAAACGTAAGATATAGTTTATTTAGTTATCCTTATTTATTAGATGTTTCCTTTGGTTAAAAATTGTCTCACTAATACAAAAAACAACAATTCGAATTCAAAAGTACAATCTGCAGAAGTATGAAATAAACACGACAAATAGCTAGAACAAAAAGGAATAGTAATAATAGATACATTATTATATCTTGTAACGCAACAATGCAGAAGTTCCATCTATGCCTTTATTATGGATGTAACTCCTGTAGTCTTTCACTGTGGTTGCGCGATATTTTGGAGGATTATCTCCTGATAATAATTCAGTAATCGGTCCATAAAGCTTGGAAGATTGCACATTATCACCAAAGAAGCAGGCAACTGACATTCTTGACACATCTTTATTTGCAATTACTCTGTGTTCAACACTTAGGTACTTGTCATTTGACATGAGCTGCAAAACAATAACCACTCCTCCGGTTTCAGTACCAAATTACACAAATGTGTCTAAAAATATATATGAATTTTCATCTTCACCTTAGCTCGTAAGTAAACACTCCAATACTTACAAAATTATCATCTTATGTGTCATGTTAGTATTAGGTGTCCACGAGACATAGTCTAAAAGATATGTACTCTCAAATTTGGAGTGCTTACTTGCCAGCTTTGACCATTTTCAAATGGCTTCAACGGTTAATTTTGTTTACTATCCAATATCTATATGAGATTAGAAAAAAAAGAGTATTAACCTGCAGAAAATCTCCAATGTTAACGATGAGAGCACCAGGTATAGGAGGAACATTAACCCATTGATTCTGATGAAGAACTTGGAGTCCACCGATTTCATCTTGTAGAAGAACTGTGAAAAAATCACCATCGGAATGTTGTATGGTGCCCATGGTGAGTTCGGGCTGAGGGCATGATGGATAGTAATTGCTCAAAACACTAAGCCCTTTAGCACAATCCATATCATTGAGATGACAACGATCAAGACCGAGACCTTCAGACAATAATTCAAGCAAGGAGCAGCCCAATTTCGTCACATCCTTAGAGAAATCCATTAGTATTTCCCTGCTTGACGAAACAGGACAAAACAGAGTAGGCTTAATTGGTGTTAAAATTACGAGTTACTATTATGAATTAAGAAATGAATATTTACCTACCCGCATACTGCTGGAAATTCTTGTGGAGTAGGAGGATTAGGAGCTATGAAACAGAAAAGTGAGTCTCTCCAACTTGCAGCTGGAACACAAGGTCTATACAAATCAAAATTGCTCATATAAATCACCTTTTTCCTGTTATCTCGAGTGTAATACTGTTTCTTGACCTCGTTATCTTGCTCGAAAAACTGTCGTGTTCCTTGCAATGTTTTGTCCAGGACGGATGTTGGAATGCCATGATTAACCACTTGGAAGAAACCCCATTTCTCCGATGCATCTCGAACTTTGTCCACAATCTCCTTATGCTTGATTGGATCATCGTCGATGCCTTGAAGGTCTATCACTGGAAAAATGAAGTGTGTTTCACATATTTCCGCCCTGTTTTTTGGGGGTAGAATGAATATTTGAGGTACTTTAGTGATTCCAGAATCAACAAGACCTTTGACACCAGCCTTAGTATCATCAAACGCTTTTAATTCACTCATTCTGTCATGACTAGAGACTGCCATTATTTGTGAAAAGCAAAATGTAAACAAAAATGGGTAAAAAGAGAGAGGAACAACTCTTCTTATTTTTCCTCCTTCTTCAACTCTGTTTTTATAGTGACACTTCCCTTATCAAATAAAACAAAAAAAATAAGAGTATGAAATTGTCAGTTACACACTTAAATTATGCTGTGGTTCTTTCACCCTATTGGATATCTGAATATAAGAGTGTGAAATTAATCAGATATCTAAATATATACTTAATTTTTTCATTCTATGTTTGATAGTCATAGTAAAATATGATTAAATTCGAATTCCCATATTACAAGGCTTATTTAAGGAACGATGCTCCTAATAAGATTTTGTTTTTCATTTCTAAAGGCTCAAACAAGTAACTTCTGATTAAAGATGGAGGGATCCCAACCATCCCAACACGATTCATATTAATCACTTTGAATTTTCATATTGATGTAATTTCCTCATTAGTGAACGTATTTTACTACATGATATATCGTCATAATCATTATCTCAATTACTGATATAGAAAAACAAATTAGTCACCAATTTTGACTCCATTAATTTATGACTTAAAAGCACTTATATCATGACTAATGTGCATATGTCATCAACTTGATCACCAAGTATTTCTTTGTCTCCAAGTATTATTTCCCGTTGTCTCCAAGTATTATTTTCCTTTGTCTCCGAGTAATACATAGTGAAAATGTTTTCCCTTTGTTGGTTTCTGTATCCTATAATTAATTAGAGAAGACTAGTTTAATCCCCGAGAAACATTTCACACTGTTGAAATAATTTCTTAGGATGATGCCTAACACAACTCAAGTATTATCATCATATATTATTATAAGTGGGAAGATCTTAACTTCAAAATTGAATTACGATTTTACCCTTTCACTAAATTTAAATATTATTAAAAACTATTTAATAAAATATTAAATAATAATTATATGATCCATTATATTTCTAGATAGAATTAATTCACGGAATATTTAATTTTTTTTTTAACATTAAAGAACAAAAATGTCCTTTAAATTACCAAACATCTTAATATGACACACATATTTAGATTTTAGTCAGAAACTTTACATATCTCAATATTAACCTATCTAATTCTCATAATATTATGTATATCATCAATTTTTAAAAGACTTCTATAATTTCTGACTTATAATTATATATACCAAAAAATTGTTTTCAAAATCACTTTATACTAATGCATACACTAATGTATATGTATAATTGTTGATGGATGATTATTGGTGGATGTAATTATATTGCTCATCACAGTCATTGTATGTTAATGCATACACTTAGTTATTCTAATGTATAATTATTGATGGATGTAATTGCTCATGACATATGCAACAACAATAAAGGTAAATCTATTTATGCTTTTGTTAGTTATTGAGGAAGTTCCTCCATTCTTTTACATTTGAACTATTTCTCTCATTATTTTTTGTTATTTAAAAGTTTTAGAATTCATTAGCTATTTTATTGTTTTTAGTCTACTCTATTTCATCTTATTTTCGAATATTTGTGGGATGAACATAATGTACATCTGAAGCTATATAATTTATTGTGTATTAATAAAATTCAATTTTTTTCGCCTAATTATTCAATGTAATGGATATTGATAAATTTTATATATTCTCTTCAAACATTATGTGACATCTTCACAACTAATAACTCATGTGAAATTTACGTATCAAAATGATACAATTTCTTAAAACTATTTGATATGATTGTCAGATTGTCCATTTGATGTTAAGCTTTAATTTGGTGTTACACTCCTTCTCTTTTGATTACTTAATTTTATGAATACCTATTTTAAGAAATTTCTCAAGGAGATAAAGAAAAAAATGATCGTACAATAATCTATTTCATAAACTAATACTACCTGTTGGAATTTCTTAGTCTAATGCATTCTAATATACCTTCAAAGATTAGCCAAATCTACTTTAGGAAAGTCATGACAAACATATATTTTGGAACGGAGGAAGTATATCTATCACAACTAATTACTATGCACTTGCTTTTTCCCCTTCTACTTTAAGGCAATTCATCACATACATATTGTAATTGTATTTAAATCATTTACAAATATTTATACTAAGTAGCAAAAAATGCACGTATATTTTCTATTCTAAAATTCATTTTTTTTAACATAGAAGTCTTGTAGAGTAGTAATTACAAGGGCCAAAAACTAGTTTATATATATTACTTAAAAATATTATTGTAATAGTATTTATTTTAATTCTCATATTATTATTTTTTATATTATATTTTCCAACAATATGTGCTAAGAAGAGAAACTCAAAGTAAAAAAAATTGGGAAATGAATTAATTAACCTTTCTTTTTATGAAATAAGTTACGTACAAATTTTATTATCAAAAGAAAGAAGAAATAGGAAATATATATAGAGGGACCACAAAAGATGTGATTTAGTGGATGAAGTTGTACCTCCCTTAATTAGAGGTCTCGTGTTCAATCAGCCATGAGTATAGAGAAATCCTTTAGGGAACGCTTCCCCCCAAAATGGGGGCCCTACATTGAGTGAATCCAGAATAGTTGGGCTCCAATAGGAGTATCGAACACCGAATAAGAAATCTCTCTCTCACACACACACATATATATACTAGTTCCCGAACATGTGCTTTGCTCGTGTATTTCATATTTGGTTCATTTTTTTTTAAATCACACACAAAAAAATAAAAATTTTAAAAGTGTGTGATGCATAACATAAAATTCAGAAAAATGCTCAGAACACAATATACAACATAACAACACAAATTAATCAATAGTACTTTAGCTACAAACCCCTTTTAGGTAAGTATAAAAAATTAGGCTAAATAAATCAAGTAACAAAAAATTCATCAGAAAAAATAATTAAAACTAAAATAAATTAAAATCCCAAAATACTAAATACATAAACAAATTACCAAGCAATACAACATAACAAATAATTAGTCTATGAACTTTGCTATCAATAAAACCTTTATTTTTTCCTTGAATTTGGTCATAATCTAAATTGTCAATCTTATATCAAGAATGTAACTCACCACATCAAAGAGTGCATGTAATCAAATCTCATTTGAAATTGAAAAACTTGAACGATAGAAAGAAGAAATGATATTTACAAAATCTTCTCATTCTCTCAATGCACAAGTTTTGTGGAAAATGTCTAATTTGGCTAAGAAATTAATTGTTTCCTATTTTTTTCCTTGTCCAAACCCTAACTTTTTATAAAAATAAATAAATGAAAACAATCAAAACACAAAATAATGCTCCTTATGTCTTATTAACGTGACATAAAAAAATTTTTTAGTTTATTTGAATAAATGTCATTTTTCTTTAATTAGAAATAATTTAATTTTAAAATTTCCTTCTTGTATCTTCTGAGATGATTTATATCATTCAAATGTCTAAGATTTATTTTGAATCAAACGTTTTAAAAGTCTTTCTTTCTTCGTTAAACCTTGTGTTAAGTCAAACGGTAGCACATAAACTAGGACGAAGGGAGAACTATATTTGCTGTTTATTTACCATGTGTTTAGTATGAAAGGAAATTATTTTCTTAAATAATAAAGTGTGTTCCTTACTTATTTTTTAGTATTTAATAAATAAACACAAAAAAAAAATATTCCAAAAACATCCAAGGAAGCATAAAGAAATAAGAAGCTTCTTTATTTTTAGAAGAATTTATTAATTTCTTGTTCCACATCTCAATAATTGGACCCAAAGAAACACAAAAAAAAGAGTATTGGTCCCCTTTTTTTTTAAAATTTATAAATGTACATTCTTATATTTTTTTAATAGAAACTTATCTTAGCTTTATTGAGGTGTTTTCCAGCTGGATGATGTGTCCTTATCTTCCAAAAGAGTGGACATAATTCTCCCAAGATAGGGGGAGGAATAGTTGTTGAATATTTACTTCTTCATATTCTGAAGCTCATTATATTAGTGAAAATCTTGACTCCACCGTGATACTGACATTCAAATTTTGTCCATCCATTCTTATAATCTTATAAGTGAAGTAAGTAGCTTTGTATTTACAATAATATGGAAAAAGTAGAAGAAAAGATGGTTTTCTCCAGGAATGAAGAATTTCAGGCTACATTACAACCAAATTATGATAAACATAGTGAATTAAAAGCCTTTGATGACACAAAAGCTGGTGTCAAAGGGCTTGTTGATGCTGGAAATAGTACTGAAGTGCCTTGGATATTCGTTCATCCACAAGAAAGCATACATAACTCCTCAGGCTTTACTGAGAAGGAGTTTGTTTTTCCAGTAATAGATCTTGAAGGCATTGCTAATCCAATGAGGCATAAAGAGATTGTTGACAAATTTCGAGATGCATCGGAGACATGGGGATTTTTTCAAGTGGTCAATCATGGCATTCCATTACATGTCCTTGAAGAAATGTTGCAAGGAGCACGAAGATTTTTTGAGCAAGATGTGGAGATAAAGAAACAATATTATACTCGAGATACTACGAAGAAAGTAGCACATGTTAGCAATTTTAGCAGCAAGCTGGAGAGACTCACTTTACTGCTTTATGTGTCCTAATCCTCCTAGTCCAGAGGAATTTCCAGCAGCATGCAGGTATGTTCTGACTTGCACCTGAAAGAACACATTATTTTCACAAAAACACTCAAACTTGGCCGGTAAGTAAACACTTCAACTTTGAGTATGCACATCTAAACACCTCAACTCGTCTTTACTGTGTTAGTTGAATACTCCAACTTAAAAAAATGATCATCTAGACACCTCCAAAATTTATGTGTCACTTCAGCATCTGTCCACGAGACATAGTGGGGACGAGTTGGAATGTTTAATTGCTAGTCAAAACCAATTTGAGATGTTTAGATATGTACTCTCGAAGTTGGAGTGCCTACTTCCCAGCCGAGGTCAAGTTTGAGTGCCTGTTTATGTATTATGCCTTCCACGGAAGGCCAGACAAATTTTACTTACTTTTCCAGTAAATAGATATGTTCAATGTAACAAAAATTAAGAGTAAATCATGATAAACTGTTGGTAACAAATTTAACAGGAAGTCAAAGCTTCTGATAGCCAATTGACCAGACTAATTTGCATTCTGCAGTTTTAAATTTTTATTACCAAAATCTGCAGGGAGATTTTGATTGAATTCTCTAAGAAGATGATGAAATTGGGCTACTCATTATTCGAATTATTGTCCGAGGGTCTCGGTCTCAATCCTTGTCATCTTAAAGATATGAACTGTGCTGAGGGGCTATCTATTGCCCAACATTACTATCCAGCATGTCCTCAGCCAGAACTCACCATAGGCACCAGACAGCATTCGGACTGTGTTTTTATCACAGTGCTTCTACAAGATGATATAGGAGGTCTCCAAGTCCGTCACCAAAATCAGTGGATTGATGTTCCTCCTACACCTGGTGCTCTAGTGGTGAATATTGGAGATCTGTTACAGGTTAGCATTCGTTTCCTAAAAACTTAAGCTGTGTGAGAGAGTTGTACTTTTATTTACTTAACTATATCTTCAACATGCCCTTTCGTGTGCGATCTTGATTAGGCCATGCACGAGTTCTTTTTTCATAATTGGTGGCAGTGAGATGTTGAATTGTGTGATCATATTATCTGAAAACTTAAACTGTTAGCTAAAACGGTCACACAATTGAACTCACATTCTTAATTAGACTGATAATCTTAAATCATATAGTGTGTTTTGGTACTGAGATAAAATTTTGCTTTGTCTGATTTCAGCTCATATCAAATGACAAGTATATAAGTGTTGAGCACAGAGTATTGTCAAACAAAGTAGGTCCAAGAATATCAGTGCCATGTTTCTTCAGCACTGGTGCGTTTCCCTCTCCAAGGATTTATGGACCAATTAAGGAATTGTTATCAGAATGTAATCTGCCAAAGTATCGTGCAACCACAGTGAAGGAATATACAGACTACTTCCGCAAGGAAGGCTTCGATGGAACTTCTACACTGCTGGATTACAAGATCCTGTCCTAAAATTGGAGTAATTTAGTGTAATGCATATCAAAGCTGTGAAATTGAAAATGTGATGTACAATTGGCTAATAAAATATTCTGTAGCAAGTGGAATTCACATCAGGCTTTGATGATCACCTGATATTGGATTCCATCTATTTCTTTCGAGATTGAATTCAGCATGTCACCATTTAACGATTCTCATTAACGTGTTGTGCATACTATCAATGGGAACTAATAGTTCCATGACTACAATTGTTTTCTTAGGCTTATCTACCTTACATAAGCTACCACTATATCTTCTAATATCCTCATAAGGGACTAAAAAGTAATTTAACTTGTCTGTTTTGTGGTCAAAATTACAAGTATCCAGGAGTCTAAGTTAGTAGCTCCTTGACAAATCAACTCTAATCATTTTGTGGTAAGAAGAGTTATCTAAATGTTTTCTTCCTCTGTGGTCCTCAGTTTGACAAATCTTCTTTTTTGAAGTAAAAATTAATTAGCCCTTTAAATTTTATCATGACTATTTCCTAGTCTACAGCCTCTATTATTGCTGGATGGGGAAGATTATATATGTTTTGCATAGTGAGTAGTACTTTTAGTATCCCGTGCAGGCTATGAGTTTCTAAGAACCTCAGGTATTCTACTTGTTTACAACACTCTAGCAAAGAAGATGGCAATCTCTAGCACCGATGGTTTTCAGACCACAATTCAGAAAAGTTATGACAAAATGAGTGAGTTAAAAGCCTTTGATGATACAAAGGCAGGTATCAAAGGGCTTGTTGATGCTGGAATCACTAAGGTGCCTCAAATATTCATGCTACCACCAAAAAACAGACCGGAGTCCTCGGATACATGTGAAACACAGTTCATTTTTCCAGTGATAGACCTTGAAGGCATTGCTAAGGATCCAATCAAGCATAAGGAGATTGTGGACAAAGTTCGAGATGCGTCAGAGACATGGGGTTTCTTCCAAGTGGTTAATCATGGCATTCCAGTATCTGTCCTGGAAGAAATGTTACAAGGAACACGAAAGTTTTTTGAGCAAGATATTGAGGTTAAGAATCAGTATTACACTCGAGATATCACGAAAAAGGTGGTTCATTCTTGCAATTTTGATTTGTATAGCCCTTCTGTTCCAGCTGCAAATTGGAGAGACTCACTTTTCTGTTTAATGGCTCCTAATCCTCCTAGTCCAGAAGAATTTCCAGCAGCATGCAGGGATGTTCTAAAAATTGATTAGAAAAATAACCAACTTCATTTCTTCACCTAGTAACTAAATATGTAGTATGTTGAGACAAAAATCAAGAATAAATCATATGCTAATGTCGGTAGTTAAGTCCAGGTGCCATATCTTTACAATAATTTTGGTGGATATTGTTAGGAAAAATAAGAAAACTGGATTTTCTGTCAGTTTTATGATAACCACTGTTTCACGAGTTTACTGAAATTTCTGCAGGGAAATACTAATGGATTTCTCTGATCATATCATGAAATTGGGAAAATCTGTGTTTGAATTATTGTCCGAGGGTCTAGATCTCAATCCATCTCATCTGAATGATATCGGTTGCGCTGAGGGGCTCGCTGTTTTGGGCCATTACTATCCAGCATGTCCTCAGCCAGAACTCACCATGGGCACCAGTAAGCATTCTGACAATGGTTTTATCACCGTGCTTCTACAAGATCATATCGGAGGACTTCAAGTGCTTCACCAGAATCAGTGGGTTGATGTTCCTCCTACGCCTGGTGCTATTGTCGTAAACATTGGAGATCTTCTACAGGCTAGTATTGTTTTCCTTTTTGAATATTATATCTACTTGATATGTATAAGACATTATTTGGTACAGATTACTAGTTGTGCTAATTGTTGCTGCTTTTGTTTCAGCTTGTATCAAATGACAAGTACATAAGTGTTGAACACAGAGTATTGACAAATAAACTAGGTTCAAGAATATCAGTTGCATGCTTCTTTGGTACAGGTCCATTGCCATCTTCCAATCTTTATGGACCAATTACTGAATTGTTGTCAGAAGATAATCCTCCAAAATATCGCTCAACCACAGTAAACGACTACACTGGTTATTACCGTAAAAAGGGTCTAGATGGAACTTCTACACTGTTGCATTACAAGATCTAATCATAGTGATGTAATAATTGAGTTTATGATGAAAACTGAGAGTTTAACTTTTGATGTATCTTAAGATAAGATGGTGAAACATGACCTGTTTATGTTCATCAAATAAATGATTGTCAATTAAAAGGATACTGGAGTTCATCTATTTCTTTTCTAAATTCAGTTCAGCATATCACTATTTGGCAATTTCATATTCAATAATTGGCATACACAAATATACCCTTTAACTTGACCTCAACTTACATCTATGCCCTCTAACTGTGGATGTGCACAAGTAGACACTTAAACTTGTATAAAATTGAACAAATAGACACATTCGTCCTATGTGTGGCGTCCTACATGACAATTGTGTCCTACGTGTGTTATGTCACGTAGGACACGTGGGTCTACTTGTTCAATTTTATATAAGTTTAAGCGCTTACTTGTGCACAACTAAAGTTGGAGAGCATAGATGTGAGCTGAAGCCAAGTAAAAATGCACATTTATGTATTTTGTCTAAATAATTAGACTATTGTTTGAGAAAACGAACACACATGGTCATATATGCTATATTCTTAAATATTTTGGTGATTCAAAGTCATTAATATCTTTTGCCTAACTAGCTCCATAACTACATATTTTGGTGTCTATACCCATATATAGGCATAAGCCTATTTGCATAGAAGACTTGGCTGCCAATATTTTGCTTGAGGCCAAAGGACCAATATGTGATGGAAACTTTATGTAGTCCATTTTCTTGTATGTGCTTGGGCTTTAATTTTTTCCAAGGAGTTCTTTCAATTCAAAACACACTGAAAAGATAGTGAGAATCAATATTGACCAAGAGAGTAATCCACATATATGTGTAAGAAAATAGTCTGTGAGAAAAAATAGAACAGGAGAGTAGTATTTTAGAAAGGTGTGAGGAATAAAAGAAGGTCAATTCTTTTAAATTTGTAGTAGTCTTTTGAGATTACAAAGTATTAATTTTCTCACTATAGTGGCATTATGTTTCTCGACTCAGGTATTATGTTTTCCGCGCTAAAAGGACTTGGTGTCTTGTTACTCTCTTGTTCTTGTTATTTGTCGTGGATATTATTCCTGCGGGTAATTTTTTTTTAACACAATTATATGAGAATGATGAAATGTTTTGTTTTGTTCTGCTTGTCTACCTTCTATTTTTGGGATATGTGTGTGGTGAAGACTGACAGTGGGTTCAGATCAGTGACCAGTGAAAGGGACTAAAACAAGTTAAAGCTTATCCTGAAGATCTACTTGTTTATAGCCTCTTCTTTTTTGTGGATAGGAAGATAGTGCTTTGCATAGAGAGTAGTATTTATAATATCGTGCGCGACCCATTAAGTTCTAAGAACCTTAGGAACTCTATTGTTTATAACATCCTAGCAAAGAAGATGGTAGTCTCTAGCACTGATGATTTTCAGGCCACAGTTCAAAAAAGTTATGACAAAATGAGTGAGTTAAAAGCCTTTGATGATACTAAGGCAGGTGTCAAAGGGCTTGTTGATGCTGGAATCACTAAAGTACCTCAAATATTCATTCTACCACCAAAAAACAGGCCGGAGTCCTTGGATACAAGTGAAAAACAGTTCATTTTCCCAGTGATAGACCTTGAACATATTGATGAGGACCCAATCAAGCATAAAGAGATTGTGGACATAGTTAAAGATGCATCGGAGACATGGGGTTTCTTCCAAGTGGTAAATCATGGTATTCCAACATCTGTCCTGGAAGCAATGCTGCAAGGAACACGTGAGTTTTTTGAGCAAGATATCGAGGTTAAGAAACAGTATTACACTCGAGATATCACGAAAAAGGTGGTTCACACTAGTAATTTTGATTTGTATAGCCCTTCTGTTCCAGCTGCAAATTGGAGAGACTCCTTGTTCTTTTTAATGGCTCCCAATCCTCCCAGTCCAGAAGAATTTCCAAGACCATGTAGGTATGTGTTCTGAATATGAATAAGCGAACAACCAATTTCATTTATTTACCTAGTAGTTGAATATGTATTATATTGTGAATAAACCATGAAAATGCTGTCATAGTTATTTGTTTCCTTGCAAATGATTTTAGCTTGATGCAAGTTTTGATGGATACTGTATTAGAAAATCTAACTAGAAGTCTGGTCCCTGAGAGCCAATCAAGCATAGCATTTCTCTTTTAAATATTGATAAGTACTGTTTCATTAATTTTATGAAATTGCTGCAGAGGAATACTAATGGACTACTCTAAGCATGTGATGGAACTGGGCTGTTCCTTGCTTGGATTATTGTCAGAAGGTCTCGGTCTTGATCGTTGTCATCTTGAAGATATGGATTGCGCAGAGGGGCTCGGTGTTGTGGGCCATTACTATCCAGCATGCCCTCAGCCAGAACTCACCATAGGCACCAATAAACATTCTGACAATGATTTTATCACAGTGCTTCTACAAGATGATATCGGAGGACTCCAAGTGCTTCACCAGAATCAGTGGGTTGATGTTCCTCCTACACCTGGTGCTATTGTGGTAAACATTGGAGATCTTCTGCAGGCTAGTATTCTTTTTCATTTCCTAATCGGTAAGAATGAACATAACACCTTTTTTCGATACTGAAACCAAATATGCTTTATTTTTGCTGCATTTTCAGCTTATATCAAATGATAAGTACTTGAGTGTTGAGCACAGAGTATTGTCAAATAAAGTTGGACCAAGAATATCAGTTGCATGCTTCTTCAGTACAGGTCCATTACCATCTTCCAAGTTGTATGGACCAATTGTTGAATTGTTGTCAGAAGATAATCCTCCGAAGTATTGTGCAACCACAGTGGAAGCCTTCAGTGATTACTTCCGTAAAAAGGGTTTAGATGGAACTTCTGCATTGTTGCATTTGAAGATCTAACATAGTAGTATAACAGTTGAATGTATGATGAGTATACCGAGAATTTAACTTTTGGTGTATGTTGCTGAAGCTTCATAGATGTTGAAAGGCATAATTAATATATAGATGGACACTTTAACTTGGCCTCCACTGGCAATTGAACACCCAAACTTTCAGTGTGACTAGTGCATCTCACGAACACCTTTAACTTTGAAAATAACATCTAGACACCTTTAAGGAGGTGCATTCTCAAACTTGGGGTGTATGAACTAGTATGATCTTTGCAAGATCGTCCTCGTGACTGATCAGTCTGACAAAGTTTTATGTCTGTTATAGTTTCTATTCTTGTTAGCAAATAAATGATTGTCAATTACCACATGCAGCTTTGGATCAAATAATTCCTTTTTGTTCTATCTGTCTCGCTTTTATTTCTTCATAATATAGAGTGACGTGTGTGTATGTGTGACCACAGTGAACAAACATACTTTCGCGAGAAAGGCCTTGACAGAACTCTTGCATTGCTGCATTACAAGTTCCTGTCATAGAAATGGAGAAATTCATAGCAAAATGCATATTAGAATAAAGAATTGAACTTGTGATATACAATTAGCAAATAAAACATGCTGTAATTAAAGTTCCATAAATGTTGATAAATGCATTTCTAATTTACACATAGTTCAGTACTTGAAATATTTCTGATAAAATTTCTATCTGTTACACTTTCTATATACTAGCCATGGATGATTGCTAATATATACTTGCAGCTTTTCATATACTTTGTTTTAATAAAAAGATTCTGGAGTTCCTCTATTTCTATTCTCGATTCAGTTCAGCATGTTACCATATGACGATTCTTGATATTATCTGATATCTTTATCCTTTAAGGCATTAAAAATGATTAACTCCTTTCTTGTGCTTTATTAGGCTTCAAATAGATAGTTAGTTGGTATGAACTGTAGATGGTGACTATTGTGGTCTAAATTAGTGGCTCTTGTTTTGAAAAAGTAAACTAGATTCTTTCCTAGTACATGAATTTACCTAGTTAATGTCTTAGGTAATTTATTCTAAGACGTGTGCATGCCAGCGTGTCTCATCGACAATAACTCTAACCACTATTTAGGTATGACCAAATATCTAAATGTTCTCTTCCTCTTGTCTTTCCTCATCTTGAGAAATCCTCAACATCAGCATTGTTGCATTTCAATATCTCATCATAGTAATGTAGCAATCGGAGTACCGAGAATTTAACTTTTGATGTATCTTAAGCTGAAGTTTCATAGATTTTGAAACATGAACTATTATGATCTTTGCAAGATCGTACTAGTGACTGATAAGACTCACAATATAGTGTGGCGCAGCAGGTTTATGACTGATAGAATGTATTTCATACTTACAAAATGTTATTTTCTCCCTTCCTCTTGTCTAAAAATTACCCTTCTAATTGAATTCAGACTCATGTCAAAGGGTCTGCATCTCAGTCCTAGCCATCTGTTTGTAATCATCTTGTCTAAATTGTGGGTAAATGTTCTAGCCGACCCTTGTAATCCACTGAACCATTTGGCTTATGCTGATGACACCGTTATTTCTACTTCTGTTGACACTGAGTCCCTAAAGAGCGTAATGATAGTTTTGAGAAGATATGAACAGACATTAGGACAGTTAATCAACAAGGAGAAAAACTCCTATTACATGCATACAACTGAAGCTAACTCTTTGAGCCAAACAGCTAGTGGCATTACTGGATTTACGAAAAGTTAGTTCCCATTCACCTACTTAGGTTGTCCAGTATTTCATTCAAGAAAGAAGAATGTGTATTATGCTGGCCTGATTTGATAAAAAAGATGAAGGGCAGACTACATTCATGAAAAGGAAAGCTTCAATCCTTTCGAGGCAAAGCTGTATTGATTAAAAGTGCTTTACAAAAGTATGTCAATTCAGCTCTTATTAGTACTTGCTCCTCCTAAGTGGTCGGTAGAGTTACCTTGTTTCGTACACTTTACTTCCTATGTATAACTAATGCAAATAACTCTATGGTCCAAACTATATGTGGAATTCCTACCTTAAAGTAGCGAAAAGGGAGGATCACAAGTTTGGAAAGAGATGTTAGAAGCTAGAGAAGTTGTGGAGCATGAGATACGGTGGAAAATATAACGAGGAACTTCAAATGTATGGTATGAAAATTGGACAAAGCGGGGAGTATTACATCATATAGTATCCATTGAATAGACCATGGAGGATGACTACAAGCACAGGGAAATTCAAAGTTAACAGTGCCTGGAAATGTTGAGACACAAAGAGCAGACACAGAGTGAGTTCAAACACAAAGAGCAGACACAGAGTGAGTTCAAACACAAAGAGAAGACTCATCTGATATCCACATATTTTTTTTCAGTGGTGGTGGTGGGAAGGGGGGGGGGGGGGGGGGGGAGTGGCAGTGGATTCAGACAGTGACCAAAGAAAGGGACTAAAAATAATTAACTCATTTCTTTTGTTTTCTTCTGCTTCAAATATCTAGTTCGTTGGTATGAACCGTTGACGGTGACAATTGTGGTCCAAAAGTCTAAATTAGTGGCTCTTATTCAAAAAGCAATCAAATATCTAGTTTGTTGATATGTGTTCATCTAGGAAATTAATGCTAAGATGCATGTATGATAATTGCTCATTGACAATAACTCTAACCATTGTCCAAATGTCTAATTTAATGGCTCATTGAACGCTAAAAGAGGAAACCTGAGTAAAAAAGGACAGCCTCGGTGCACTAAGATCCCGCTATGCACGGGTTCCTGAGAAGGGCCGGACCACAAGTAAGTGACATTCACTATTCTGAAAATTATCAATCAACTCAGTAATCATTTTTTCTATTAGCACCCGCAGAGAGTACAGCAGAGAAATAAATAATTTCAAGCAAATGAGAAGGCAAATTAACTACAGTATCAGGCCATCAGAAATGGACAGAATATGCAC
Organism: Solanum okadae; assembly: GCA_036553675.1. Taxonomy (NCBI): domain Eukaryota; kingdom Viridiplantae; phylum Streptophyta; class Magnoliopsida; order Solanales; family Solanaceae; genus Solanum; species Solanum okadae. The sequence continues at coordinate 56,220,243 of CM071686.1, forward strand.
CTTATGAGTAAGCACTTCATTTTCCACATGAAAAAGATGATGACAACATGGATGTGGTCTCTTAAGAATTCAAACATAATGATGAGGTTGTACAAGTAGTATCTTCATTTACTCCTAATTTCAGATTAATCTGTATTTAGACGCATAATTATCCGGGGTCTTTCATAAGTATCTATAATGTATCTACTTTTTTGTACAAAACTGTTAATAGTAGTAGTATTTGATTGAAGGGTAAAATGGTCATTCAGTTTTATACGGACATTTTGGTCTTTCAACTTTTTTACGTTGTACCTTCCCACTTTTAATATAAAAATATGATAATGTCATGTCCATTAGGTACTAAGTAGCCTCAGGAACTCTTGTTCATAACATTCTAACAAAGAAGATGGTACTCTCTAGCCTTAATGATTTTCAGGTCACAGTTGAGAAAAGTTATAACAAAATGAGTGAATTAAAAGCCTTTGATGATACTAAGGCTGGTGTCAAAGGGCTTGTTGATGCTGGCATCACTAAAATACCTCAAATATTCATTCTACCACCAAAAAACAGGCCGGAGTTATCGGATACAAATGAAACACAATTCATTTTCCCTGTGATAGATCTTGAAGGCATCGACGAGGACCCAATCAAGCATAAAGAGATTGTGGACAAAGTTCGAGATGCATCGGAGACATGGGGTTTCTTCCAAGTGGTGAATCATGGGATTCCAACATCCGTCCTGGAAGAAATGCTACAAGGAACACGGCAGTTTTTTGAGCAAGATGTCGAGATTAAGAAACAGTATTACAGTAGAGATACTACGAAAAGAGTGATTCATACTAGCAATTTTGATTTGTATAGCCCTTCTGTTCCAGCTGCAAATTGGAGAGACACACTTTTCTGTTTAATGGCTCCTGATCCTCCCAGTCCACAAGAATTGCCAACAGCATGCGGGTACGTAAATGTTCTGAAAATGAACTTTTTTTTCTATTTTCCCCTTCCCATCCCCCGGAGGATCAGTAGTGCTTCCACTTACTTTCCAGTGTGACTCAAACCCTCAACCTATCGGTTGATGGTGAAGGTGCTCAACTACATGAGAAAGCCTCACTTGTCTGAAGATTGGGACTGAGATGTTTCGGGGTTTCTGAACATGAATTAGAAAACCAACCAGCTTCATTTGTAACAAAAATCAACAATAAACCATGACTTATGTTGTTATTGTTACGCGCTATCTTGCAACTGATTATGATTAGTGTGAGTTCTGGTGGATTTTGTTGGAGAACTAAGTAATTCAACTAGAAGTCTGGTCCCTTATTTGAGCCAATTGAGTATATTTTATTTTTTCAAAATATCGATATGTGACATTTCATCAATTTTACTTGAAATTACTGCAGAGAAATACTAATGGAGTACTCTAAGGATGTGATGAAATTAGGCTTCTCCTTACTTGAATTATTATCAGAAGGTCTTGGTCTTGATCGTTGCCATCTCAAAGATATGGATTGCGCGGAGGGGCTAGGTATTTTGGGACATTACTATCCAGCATGCCCTCAGCCAGAACTCGCGATAGGTACCAACAAACACTCTGACAATGATTTTATCACCGTACTTCTACAAGATCATATCGGAGGACTTCAAGTGCTTCATCAGAATCAATGGGTTAATGTTCCTCCTACACCTGATGCTCTTGTTGTGAACATCGGAGATCTTCTGCAGGCTAGTATTCTTTGTTTTTCTAAACCATATACGACTACGATCAATAAGAGGTACTGATATCATTTGCTTAATTTTTTTGTTGCTTTTTTTCAGCTTATATCAAATGACAAGTACATAAGTGTTGAGCACAGAGTATTGGCAAATAAAGTTGGACCAAGAATATCAGTGGCATGCTTCTTCTACACAGGTTCAATGCCATCTTCCAAGCTTTATGGACCGATTACTGAATTGTTATCGGAAGATAATCCTCCAAAATATCGCGCAACCACAGTGAAAGACTACCGTGACTACTTCCGTAAAAAAGGTCTAGATGGAACTTCTACATTGTCGCATTACAGGATCTAATCCTAATGTAACAATTCAATTTATGATAAGAACTGAGAACTTTACTTTCGATGCTTGTTTGGATGGCTATTACCTATTGTATTGTATCATATTGTTACTTTAAATATAATGTTTGTTTGTATTGTTACTTAAGTTTTGTTGTATTGTATTGTGTAATCATCGTTATATGATGACCAAATGTCCCATTTTATGTAACATAACAAAAAATTTGGTGTGTTCACGTCATTATCCATTACCTTCTTTTTTCTTCTCATTTTTCCTTTGCTACTTATTTAACTAGTCTCTAAACATGTGTGTTGTACGTGTATCTTATGATAATTATTACAAATTCTTTATCACTTTTTTGAAATTATGTCTAGCTATATTTTATCACTTTTTGTTTAAAGGTAAGATAGAAATTTAAAAAAAGAAACTTACGTTAGATTGTTTGAATTAGAATATAATGTACTCCAAACTTTCCAATTGATTTCTACTTCATTAATCTTATTGATTAGCATATAGTGTATTTGTGTTAATAAATTCATTAAATATATACAAATATTAATCTAGAACTTAGTTATTGTTACTTTAAAAAGTTGCCTGGATAAAATTCAGAGCTCATAAAGTTAAAATCCTAGCTTCGCCTCTGTTGAGGTTGCACATGCTCAATTCTTTACAATTTTGAGCTTTAACAAAAAAATACTCAACTGTACATGTGATTGTGTGCAGACTAAGTCTTAAACTATGATAATTAGGACTGTTGACACCCAATTTTGGACCTCCACAATATAAATTAATCATTTCGAGCTTCTTCAATCTAAAACGATTTAAAATAATTAGTTTTATAAAATTTCAAAATAATAATAATAATAATAATATAGTTTGCAAGTTAACTAGTTTGGTCACTTTTTATAATTTTTAGATAATATATATGTCTTTCATAATTATGTATATATAATTAGTATATTTTATGATTATTCGAAAATCGTCTAAAAAGATTTTGTTTTAATTAAATATTTGGTTAGTTAGTTTAGTTACATAATAGTTTATATTTTTAAATTAATTAGTTTATAATTAAGTTTATTATTTTATTTCGTTAAGATTAAAAGACTCATTAATTAATTTATGTTAATTCATTTTGTTCAAGTTTTATCTGAATTTGGTCATTATTTAATTACAATTTTCCACCAACATCTTAAATCTATCAAAAGAACAAGTTTTGGATCCTTTTGATGTATTTTCAGACAACCCAATCTCAGCAGCCCACTAAATAATCCAGCCCGTTTCCATTAACAATTCCCAGCCCAACATACAATAAATACAGCGTACCAAAAACAGTACCCCCACCCCTGCATCCTCTTCTTCTTCTCCAGCAGAACGCGACCCATCTGCAAATCCAGCATCCAAGTCGCGAACCAGCAGCCCAGCTCACTCGCGAACAGCCCAGAATCGCGTGGCTCGACTCGGCTGTGTCGTTTTCTCCCTCTCTCCCTCAAACTCCGTACGTGAGCTGTGCTAGGTGGAGCAATCTCTTTCCTCGAGCGTCCTTGCTCCAAAATCGAACGGCTCTCCTCAACAGTTCATTGTAATTTGTTGAAATTAGTACTAGTGGAAGCTTTCCAGCCTTATCTCTGGAGGGGCTTTTGAATTTTGAATTTCGAATTGGAAAATTTCACCCATTCTCCCTCCCGAATTCCCCCCAAATTCGACCTAGTTATTTCCCTATAAATACTCTCTTGTTCTTCATGGTTAAGTTGGGGGGGGAAAAGTTGAAATTTTTTGAGTCATTACAAAGGAAAGCATCAGTGATTCGATCTTAGTGGTGTTTCAAGTCTTGTTGTTTTGTATTTAATAGTAGGTGATCTCTTTGTTCTTTGGGTTGAGTCTACTTTTTTGTCATTTCTTTTATTCCCGTTGTCTGATTAAATATCATCGAATCTCTATTCTCTCGTTTACATCGTCGTCAAGTTGGAAGTTTCTTTCATTTTTGCTACTGTTTTTTCTTTTTGCTGTTTTCGTCTCAAAATAAAAGCAAAGTCTAAAAGCTAGTTAATATGGAGTCTATATGTTTTTCTGGGTCTAGCTTGATTGTGTTCTTGTCCAGGAATTTTAGATACTGCTTCCGTTGTTTTGTTGCCAGATAGTAAAATCTTGATTTAGATTAGCATAATATGCTTCAAAAGAGTTTGTATTACATCTTTGGTATTATCTTTATGTTCCTTGCTTAGTTTCAATTATATACAAATTTAGGATTGGCTTGTTGGTCCAATTGTATTAACTTGATGCTTATTGTATGAGTTCAAAAGTTGTTTACTCTATTTATTCAAGTATGTGTATTTTCTTAAAATCGTTTAGCCAAATATTTTAATTGTCAGATAACCGCATGTTAGCGGGCATTTCGGGTGCTTTCAAATCCTTCCCGAAATGTTAATATGAACCTCGAATCCCCTTAATATTTTCATTAGATTCATGTTTTAATCTTTTGGGAAAAAATAGTTTTCTTGATTTTTCTTTAAAAATTAAGTGGCGAATCTTTAAAACCAGTCTAAATTAATTTTCTTAATAAAACAAGGACAACTCGTTTTTATCAAAAAATGACTATGTCATGTGATTGTACAATGTAAATCTTAAACTATAAAAATGAGGACTCCTTGTTTTTATAAAACTATGGATTAATTTCTATTTTACAATAAACTATGCTTGACTGTTCACATGGCTCTTAAATCACATCTTACCATTTTGAGGTAAGATTTGAAATATCCTCTCAACTATTGAAGTATTTTTCATCAAAGTTACGAGCCCGAAGAGCTCTAGTTTATTAAAATATCAGAGCAAAAAAAGATGGAAGTCCTTAGCACAGATGATTTTGAGGCCAGAATTCCGGGAAGTTATGATAGAATGAGTGAGTTAAAAGCCTTTGATGATACTAAAGCTGGTGTCAAAGGAATTGTTGATGCTGGAATAACTGAAGTGCCTCGGATATTCGTTCAGCCAACTAAAATAGAGGAATGTGTAAGTAGTTGTGAAACAAAGTTCATTTTTCCAGTGATAGATCTTGAAGGCATTGATAAAGATCCAATAAAGCATAAACAGATTGTGGACAAAGTTCGAGATGCATCGGAGACATGGGGTTTCTTCCAAGTGGTTAATCATGGCATTCCATTATCTGTCATGGAAGAAATGTTGCAAGGAACACAACGATTCTTTGAGCAAGATGTTGATATTAAGAAACAATATTACACTCGAGATAATACCAAAAAAGTGGTTCATGTTAGTAATTTTGATTTGTATAGCCCTTCTGTTTCGGCTACAAATTGGAGAGACTCAATTTTCTGTTTAATGGCTCCGAATCATCCTAGTCCAGAGGAATTGCCAATAGCATATAGGTATGTTATGTTTTTTTTTTTTTTTTCAGTTCTTGATATGTCATGTTTCATCAATTTTATTGTAATTGCTGCAGGGAAATACTAATGGAGTTCTCTAATCATGTCATGACATTGGGAAAATCCTTGTTTGAATTATTGTCGGAGGGTCTAGGTCTTGATCCATCTCATCTCAATAATATTGATTGCTCGGAGGGGCTCCGCGTTTTGGGGCATTATTATCCAGCCTGCCCTCAGCCAGAACTCACTATAGGCACCAACAAACATTCTGATAATGATTTTATCACAGTGCTTCTACAAGATCAAATCGGAGGACTCCAAGTGCTTCACGAGACTCAGTGGATCGATGTTCCTCCTACACCTGGTGCTGTTGTGGTGAATATTGGAGATCTTCTGCAGGTTAGTATTCTTTTTCATTTTCTAAATTTAAATCTACACATCCACCTATCCACACTGGAGCTTTGTTAAAGTCAAGGGGAAAGGCGATTACGATTTGCTAATGGCAATGATATGAATGGCCCAAAGGTAAAACTGAGGGTAAAATTAAGCTATTTCATACAGAGGGAGGAGCATATTTGGAACTTTTTCCGAAAAATTAATATGAAACTTTGTTTGCTAGTAAGACCAATTGTTCTTATTCTGGTTTTTGTTTTTCAGCTCATATCAAATGACAAGTACCTAAGTGTTGAGCACAGAGTATTGTCAAATAAAGTTGGACCAAGAATATCAGTAGCTTGCTTCTTCTACACTGGTTCATTGCCTACTACCAAACTTTATGGACCAATTAAGGAGTTGTTGTCCGATGATAATCCTCCAAAATATCGCGCAACCACAGTGAAAGACTATGCTGATTACTTCCGCGAGAAAGGTCTAGATGGAACTTCTGCATTATTGCATTACAAGATCCAGCCATAGCTATGTAATAACACATTGGAAAGTAGGATGAGAGAATCTCTTGTGATGTTCTATAGTAAGATAATTCTTATGCTTAAGCTTCATATATGGAAAAGTTATCAGTAGAGCCAATTCTTCTTCATGAAATATTTTAGCAGTAGATCTTTTTTTTCTTATTATTTTATTACTCCTTCTGTTTCAATTTGTTTGTCCTACTTTCCTTTTTAATCCGTTTTAAAAAAATGTCTCTTTTCTTTTTTGGCAACATTTTAGTTCTAACTTTTCACATGACATGTTTAAGATCACAAGATTAAAGGACATTTTTTATACATATCTTTAGTTTACAACCACAAGATTCAAAAGTCTACTTTTCTTTCTTAAGCTTCATGTTAAGAGAGAAAAAATTGAAACGGAGGGAGTATCTAGCTTACATTGTCAAGAAAATAAACTCTGTTTCCTTGAGCCATTTTCCCCATAGTAACAAATTTTCTTTATATTTGTTGTTGTGCTGTAATTTTTCTATTTTTAGAAAAATCACTTTTTGAAATGTTCTAAGTATAAAATAATTTGAGAAAAATCCTTAGAAATGAGTCATCACTTAATTTTTTAAAGAAATTAAGAAAACTTATAATTTTCAAAGATTTAAACAGAAAAAATTATTTGAAAATACCAAAAAGGGTTCGGGGTTCAATTTACACTTCGAAAAGAGTTTAAGCATTCGAAGTGTCCGCTAACATGCAGTTGACCTGCGACTTGACTAAAATATATTTTGAATATTTTTTTTTTTAAAACAAAGATTTAATATAGAAAATAATAATTTACAATATTTGATTAACTTTGAGAAAATAATTAAATAACTGACACATTTTTATCCTATTTTATTTTTTTGAGAAAGGCAAAATGAAATATTTAACTCTAAATACAAGTAATTAGAATATTAATAAAATAGATTAATTAGAATTTATTTAATTCATTTTGAAATAATGATTTACACCAATTTAATAAATTAAAGCATGAAAATCATTTTAAATTAATTGAAGAATAAAAGTCTTGTCTAACCTTTTTTGAGAAAATGACTTAAGTAAGTATTATTATTTTTTAATTAATTGAAAAGGTTTGGACCAACATTTTTTAAAGTTTATTTGAGAAAAATACTTTAACTTAAAACAATTTTAAAATGAGTAAAATGTGATTAATGAAAAGCATTAAAGAATATCTCTTTTTAAGTACAAAAGGTTTAACTTAATTGAAGATATAAAATTTTGACCAATATACTTGATTAATAAAATAAATGAACACAAAAAAAATAAAATGTATTAGAATTAAACCAACACAAATAAAATAACTCAACTTTTGGGAAATTTAATTAAGCTAATTAACAATTCTAAAGTTAGAGTTAATGATAAGAAAAACAAACAAAAGACAATTAAATAATTTAAAGGTAAAGGAGAAAATTGAATTTGGGCCCTTTTTGGGCCAAATTCGCTGCTACTATTGGGCTTAACCCAATTCCCCTTTTTGTATACACCTTATGTATATCAGTGTATATCAGTGTGTGTATAGGCACTTTTCATGTATATCTTGCTTCCAAACACCTGTTCTTTCGCCTCCGCCCTGTGTTTTTGCATTTTGGGCCTGCATATCTGCGTATACCGCTGTATCCAATATGTATACAGCCAATTTTCGACTTTCCGGGACATGTAATTTGACTTTCCAGCAATTTGAACAAGATGAGGCCGACTCAATAAGAGGATCTTAGGCCTTTATGGCCCTCTCGAAATGCAAAGGGAAGAAAGATGAAGCCCAAGAGGGACTCAAGTTAGTGTCACATGTAAACAAATAAGAAATAAAAATTAACCAAACGACCATGGGGCAGAAGTAGTACATTTTTAAAGTGTGAACAACTAAATCACTCAACACATTCAGATGTGGTTGAACAAAAATAAAATAAAAAAATGATCATTTTAAAGTAGTCATTTAATGAAAGAAACTGGATGTTCTAATCAACTACTCCCTCCGTTCCATTTTATGTGGCAACATTTGACCGGGCACGGAGTTTAAGAAATAGATAAAGACTTTGAAATGTTTACCAAATTGCCCTTAAAAAAATAGACTCATTTTTCTCTCTCCTAATAAATGTATTGGAGTACTCTTTTCAAGATTAAGTGGGACCAATAAGGGTAAAAGAGGAATTGTACCTTTAAATATTTACCAAATAAGGAAATGTAACATTCTTTTTGGGACTGACCAAAAAGGAAATAGTGCCACATAAAATGGAACGGAGGGAGTACTACTTAGCGTATTAAGATGAGAATAAACAATACATACGATTATCAAATCCCTTTGGCAAATATGGATAATAAAATAAGCATTCTTGCAACCAATTAATTATATAAGAAGACTTTAGATTCTAAGCAAAGACACCTAAACATGAAGGATTCAAATAAGGCCAAATAAGTTTAGAAAGAGTGGAGCAACTATTTTACCATAAAAATTATAAACTACTCAAATATCACACAGTGAACTGATGCCCAAAAATGAAACAATATATTATTATTAAGCTAAAGAATGTCAATAAGAGATAACCTTGCACCCAAATGTGACCCATGAACTTGTTTTTTTTTTTGAAGATTTGTTAATCAATACAACCAACAGTAATTAGACTAAGAACATCTAAGCAGCTTAAGCCTAAAGATGCATCAAGTACGAAATTAAAGAGCTTAAGTGGGAACCAAGGAACATATTCAAGCTAAGCTATTATCGGGGGTAACTTAACATCGGTTAAGAAAACAAACATGCTGCTAGATTGAACTTTAAGGCAAAGACAATGTTCATTAAGCAAAATACAACTAACTGTGATGGTCTGAAAATAAAAGCTTCAAGGAAGAGGTTGCTTCCTTCCCTCTGTCGGACTCGACAAGATATTCCAAAGCAATATAAAAATAGACATCAAAACACAACTATGATTCGAGTGCGAGTGTCAGGCTGACAAATATTTTATTTAAAATTCTTTTTTTTTTAAAAAAAAAAACGAGCTCCATTCTGCCAAAAATTACAGCAAACAAACAGTTTTATACAACTCAAAATGACAACAATATGAACGAGAATCATAGTGCACTCGATCAACACTATTTTCCAACAGAATGCTCAAGCAAGAGAACACAACATTGACCAACCACCCCCAAAGTATAAATTTGCCTCAAAAGTTCAACAGTGACGTTCAGCAAAAAGATTTGAGGCGAGGACGGATGCACACACAAAAATAAACTTAAACAACTACATACACAGGTTCATACCTTTATCTTACAGCAAGGAAAGAATAATACGATGATCAGCTAGAAATTTAAATGGTGAAGGAAATAAGTCTAGAGACTCATATTCAAACCAAACAGACTTTTAAACAAGAGTATAGAAGTCGAAATGAAGAAGAAGCAAGAATGAAGCCAAAGAAACCAATAGAGTGTTCATCATATAATACTCGGAATCGAAATAAAACGTGAATAAGGGGAGAGGTCTTATAAACGTGATTACTCTATAAATAAAGAAACGCCTAATCACATAAATAGAAATAGAAATCCAGAAGAGCAACAGAGTACTACTTGAGCTGAGTTAAACACAAAGTTGAGGAGATGAACCTTTTTTACGGCTAAACTAGAGACAACAGCCAGCCCAAATAAAGGCTAAACATTCCACGAAATCAGATTACATGCGAGCTATTGCATAGGAGCGGGGGTTTTACCCTGTGCGCACCCAAAGGGTAGCGGCTGCGGGTTTCCCTTGTCATCAAAAAAAAGATTAACAATACAACGAACTTTATATTCCCCTAGAAGATAAGAAAAAAAATTCGGACAATTCAGATTTTCTATGACTTAACAGGCAATCAATCTAATTAAACTACATCCAAAGATTAAATTAGCAGGACATCATCTTAGACATTTAAACCGATACAAAATTATGCTAACTAAGGGCAATCGGGTTTAAATAAGGGAAAACAAACTTAAACACCTTTTAACATTTTGATTTAAGCCAAACGCTGGCCAGAAAAATAGTCCATAGGTCTAAACAAAAAAATGAATAACTGAAATCATGAATCTCAATAGTTCGGAACAACAATTAGTTCATCAAAAAAAATAAAAAATAATAACAATAATTTGAAACTCATAACAACACAGGAACAACAACTATCAACTTTAGCATAGAATAATAACAAAGTAGAAAACAAGATAAAGCTATAGAGAGAAAAGGAGAATTTACCTGTTTCGCTGTAGCGACTGAGGCAAACGAGCAAAGACGGCAGCAATTCTTCCAACGAAACACAACTCCGAGAAACTCGAATGAACGAGACAAAAACGAGCGAGAGCCAAGACTGATCCGAACAGTTTCAAAGATTTTTTGTTTAAATATATTTCTTCCTCTCAATACTTAGCTAACTCTTAATATTCTCTCCCCTCTAATCAAGACAAGAAGAGGGTATTTATAGAAAGGAGATTAGGGTTCGGAATTGGGGGGAAAGTGTAGAATAGGAATTCGAGTTCAACCTCCAATTTGAAATTTTCCCCAAGATGGGAAAGGTTGTTCTTGGTACAAGATTTCAACAAAGATCCCATGAAATTCGGACGAAAAGATGAGGGTGGATGGCTTGACAGGTGGTTGTTGCAGGACGCAACTGTAGGTCTGTTCTTGCTGTTCCATCGATGAAGACGATGGAAGCTTTCCGTCTATTTTGACTTGTGAAGGAGAAGAAGTCGTGTACAGGGGTCGTTTGGGTGTTGCGCGTGCTGCTGCGTTGCTGCTGTAATATTTTGGGTTCTTTCTTTGTTGATGAAGGGGTTGGGCCGGGTTATGTGGAAAAGGAAATAATGGAATTGGGCCTGGGGGTTCGGTGGAAATGCAGAAATAATAGTCCCAAAATTGTTACTTAAGATGGGTCAAGGGTAAACATTAAATTGGTTTAGGAAAATAGCCACATAGATGCAATTATGACCGAATGGGAGTTAGGAAAATAGCCAAATTGAGTCGATTAGCAAATTCGGCTAAAAATATAATAAGACGAATTAATTAATTATCTGATGAGCTTCTTAATTTTAATGACATGGAATAATTAATCTTACATGTAACCAAATTAATTTAAAATTAAGACCGTAAAGTGAACTAAACTAAATTAACAAAATATTTGACTAAAGATAAAATCTTTTTTTTTTAGGTGATTTTCGGATATTCATAAAATGTACTAATTACAATATAACTATGAAATATCTTTATTATTTATAAATTATGAAAATCGGCTAAAATCGCTTAAAATGACTTTGAAAAGTATTTAAATTTTTATAAAACTAATTATTCTAAATCGTTTGGAAATTAAGAAGCTCATGAATTAATTTCTATCGGAGAGGGTCAAAATTGGGTGTCAACATTTGTGACCTTTATTTGGGAAAGTTTTTAAATATTTGTTTGCATCATTAGTTCTTATCAAGATAAACAACATTTTCTTAAAAAAGTAATTATGAAGGAATTAGTGGTTTTATTTGAAGAATGATTCAGTTTCTTGTTAATCACCTTTTTAAATATTTCCTCCTTGTCCTCAGCAGTTGGAGAGTAGCTATTAGTTTCTCTGCTACAAGTTGAACAGAATATAACAAAATCCAATTAGTGCCAAAAAGCTATGTGAACTAAGTCAAAAGAGAAAAAGTTTTGAATTATTATTTGTATATCTCCCTTTGTCCTGTAATTTCTTGGCTTTGCATTGCGATCGAATCTGGTTGCAGAAAAGTTAATAGGAAAAATATTAAATCTCTTATAATATACTAGTTCTGGAAACGTGCGCTGCACGTTTATATAAGAATTACGATCTAAAATTTATGTAAGTCTAATCTCATGTAGATATAAATATTTATCAAATTATATTTTTATAAATACGATAAAGCTTGTATTGATTAATATGTTACTTTTGCATCCAAAAATAAATGAAAAGAAGGATTTCAAATATAATCTTCTAGACTAAAATATCTAAATATATATATGTTTCTCTATACAAATACAAGGGTGACATTTAATTCTTTTCATTTAACTTTTAGTTATTTATTTGGAAAATAAAATATGTTGAATTATGTAAAACTAATTAAGATAATAATATAGCATCTGATGATATGTAACATATCAAAGAACTCTTGCTCTAAATTTAAGAAGTGTACGTAAACATCATTAACGTGGATGTCTTTTTTGTACACTTTGAGACGGTACTTAGTTGAATGCAATAAAGAATTAGGTAATCAACATAATACTTAGATGACCATCATTATTATCTATAATAATTTTCTTCCAAAGATTGTAGCTAGCTATGTATGATATGAAATAAGAAAAACTAAGCTCTTATAAAATAAAGGGAATAAATTTAATGAAAGAAAGATAAATGTAGCACCTTTTCGATGATCAACTTAAATAACATAATTAAGTGAAATAAATGACAAAGAAAGGAAGAAGAGAGTTTCCATCTCACTTACCCAAAATATGTAAATCAGTGAAAACGCGTTGAATTCCTTCAATAATTGCCTAAAAATTAATTATATTAAAAGAGAAGTTTTCAAAACATGAAAATGTATTAGTTACTTACTATGCTTGTTAGAAGGCCAACTTTGTGAAAAGATGATTATCAACCTCCGCAAAGATTTTCAACATCCATTCCCATCACATTGCAAGCTCCATATGAAGTTTTAGAATGTACATGTACATTTTTCTCCCGTAAAAAATAAAAGAATATAATGAAAGTGATTAGTGATCAACTAATGTATTTAGAGTGAAATGAAAAGTTTGTTTAACAATCATGCATTTTTGCTATATAACCATCGGGTGACCTCTTTGCTACACAAATATAATATTGACTCTGATAGTAAATTACCCCAACTCTTCATTCTCCTTATTCATCATTATTTTTGCTATAAGTGAATAGTTCTCTCATAATTAATACCGTGCAACTCTTCATTCACCTTCTTTAATATAATTATTATAGCAATAAGTGAACATTTATAGGTAATGGGAGAGTAATTTAGATAATGAAGAAAATCAAAAGCCAAAAACGGATAAAACAAACAAGCAGGTATATACTGATTAGCATTAGTATAATAATATAACAATATGATACAATTATTATTTAATATTCAATTTATTAATAGCTTATAACATTTTAATTTAATGTAGGGTAAAACAGTAATCTAACTTTTGCCTAACATTCTTCTAATTTATAGTAAGGGTAAAATCGTAATTCAACTTTTAACTTTTTTTGTTCCCACTTTTATATATATATATGATGATATGATATGATATATGATAAGCACCCTTGTTATATCTGTGATGTTTCACAAGAAATCTTGCATTGCATAGTCAAGAATTGTGTTTTTCTCTAAAGAAAGGAAGATATGATTAGCCTAAATAATGGAAGAACTGAACAATATGATAGTTTGGAATATGATAGGGAGAGAGAAGTTCAAGCCTTTGATGATTCAAAGGCTGGTGTAAAGGGACTTGTGGATGGTGGTGTCACAAGGTTACCGCGTATATTCTTGCACAACCAGTATGTAGCTGAAATGAAATCGGACTCCGAGATAGTTACAAAGTTTAGCATTCCAGTCATAGATTTTGACGGCTTGGGCAAGAGTGCAGCTCAACGGGCTGATATCGTACGAGGAATAAAGGATGCTTGTGAAAAGTGGGGATTTTTTCAGGTTGTCCACCATGAAATCCCATCAATTATCATGGAAAAAGTAATAGAAGGCGTTCGCCATTTTCATGAGCAGGATTCTGAGGTGAAGAAAGAGTTTTACTCCCGTGATGTTACGAGGAAGTTCAGCTATAATAGCAATTTTGATCTACATAAAACACGAGTAGCTAATTGGAGGGACACCCTTTCCTGTGTCGTTGCTCCTAATCCTCCGGATCTCAGAGAAATGGCTGAGGTTTGCAGGTATAAAACATGATACTAATATCAGTCTTAGGCAGCTATAGCTCATAAACATAATGATATGCTTTGTGATTGTATTGAATTAGCTTAGATAAATCATGCTCTGATCTCAATTTATTATCCTAGCTCTAATTTGATATGGTAGTCTTTCAACTAATATGCTTCATTAGTAAAATTCTCATCAGTTTATATGAACACCTATTTTGACTTTACAGAGATGTTCTGATCAAATACGCGGAACATGTGTTGAAACTGGGAGATACTCTATTTGAGTTACTCTCTGAGGCCTTAGGACTCAATCTAAATCACTTGAAAGACATGGAATGCGCCAAGGGGCTTGTTCTCGCTGGCCATTATTATCCGACATGCCCTGAACCAGATCTCACTTTAGGCCTTAGCAGTCACACAGATGGTGGATTCTTGACTATATTATTACAGGATCAAGTTGGTGGCCTCCAAGTCTTTCATGAAAATCGGTGGTTTGATGTTCCTTTCTTGCCTGGAGCTCTAATTGTGAACATTGGAGACCTTATGCAGGCAAGTTCATATCATAAAATGAGCTTGATGCATTTATGTAATGTCACATACTTGATCAATCAATTCATTTGTTTCCATTTTGTTTTGTAGCTAATCACAAACGATAAGTTCAAAAGCGTTCATCACAGAGTGCTGGCAACAAATGCTAGACCAAGAATTTCAGTGGCTAGTCTTTTCATAATGAATTTTCAAGAAGGCAGTGGATCAGGACTATATGGGCCAATCAAGGGGTTGTTATCAGAGGCAAGCCCCCCAATGTACCGGGAAACAAGCAGAAAAGAGTATGTCACATATCTATACAGCAAAGGGCTTGATGGAACTTCCTTATCGTCACATTTCAAATTACAGAAATAGTGGTAGGATCTGCAGAAAGGCAGAAATGTTTCATCATCTTTCAGTGTTTTACTCTTTGCCTCTTGGTTACTGTTTTCTGCTTGTGAGTTCGATTAAGTATTTTTTACCTTTTGTACACACATCTCTTGTGCTTCTATTTCATCCAATGTGATTTAAAGTAGCTTTTTCTGGTCCTCCTATTAATGCATGCTTGTTAATTGAAGGCCATTAGAAATGTTGTTTTCGATGTTCATACTACACATTTAGAGATTTCTCAGAATAATTTGATATTCTATGCGTTAGCAATGCGATGGCAATCAAACAAATATCATTGCACTAGAAAAAATAAATAAGCAGTTTATCCATCATTTCCTGAAATATGAAGGAATGACTTCTTTAATTTGAAGAAATGATTCAATTTTTTGATGTGTTCATTTGGAGGTTGTAACCTTTCAAATCGATAATTTTAAAGATTGAACTCATCTAGTCTTTAACAAGAGTTACACAGAACTGCTCCACTTGCCATCTGAAATAAACAAATGAGGTTGAAAAGTAGCAGATGTGAGAGCAATTGAAAGTGAAGTCTACAACCAGACTATTTTAATCTCATTTTCTTATATTTCTTCCTTGTCCTCTGCAAGTTGAGGATAAGTATTAGTTCCTCTTCAGTACACGATGTAGCATCGTTAACTCAGACAGATCCAAAACCATTTCATTAGTTTAAGGAGAACAAGTTTGGCCATGTAAGTGTTAGGTATATGATGTGTAAGTATACCTAATCTTGCTTCCATAGTCAAATGTTGTGGTTTCCTTTAGAGCAAGTAAAATGGCTGGCTCGAATAACGGTAGAACTCAGATAGTTGACAGTTCTGAATATGATAGGAGAAGTGAAGTCCAAGCCTTTGATGATTCGAAGGTTGGTGTAAAGGGACTTATGGATGCTGGTATCACCAAGTTACTGCGTATATTCTTGAACAACCAGACTGTGATTGAAAAGAAATCAGACTCCGATGCAGTTACTAAGCTGAGCATTCCAGTCATAGATTTTGAAGGTTTGGGAAAAAGTGCAGCTCAACGCAATGATATTGTTTGAGAAATAAAGGATGCTAGTGAAAACTGGGGATTTTTCCAGATTATCCATCATGATATCCCATAAGTGTTATGGAGAAAGTACGTCATTTTCATGAGCAAGATCCTGAGGTGAAGAAACAATTCTACTCCCGTGATGTTACGAGGAAGTTCACCTACAATACCAATTATGATCTACACAAAGCATCAACAGCTAACTGGAGGGACACTCTTTACTGTGTCATGGCTCCTAATCCTCCCGATCCCGAAGAAATTCCAGAGGTTTGCAGGTACATATCATACTTACTACTAATATACCTTTCTTAAATAGCTTAGTACGCCCACCGTAGTCAACTTAAATTCTCCAGACCTCATCTCAGATTTATTATCCTCGCTCTAATTTGATATATGATATTCGTTCCTTTAATATGTATCACTAAAAGAAGTTGCATCAAGTTTTTATGAACACAATATTTTGACTTTACAGAGATGTTTTGATCAAATATACGGAGTATGTGATGAAACTGGGGCTTACTCTATATGAGCTACTCTCTGAAGCTTTAGGACTCAACCCAAATCATTTGGAAGACATAGAATGTGCGGAGGGGCTTTTCTTAGCTGGCCATTATTATCCGGCATGCCCTGAACCAGAATTCACTTTAGGCCTTAGCGGCCACACAGATAGCGGATTCTTGACTATTCTATTACAAGATCAAATAGGTGGCCTTCAAGTCTTTCATGAAAATAAGTGGGTTGATGTACCTATCTTGCCTGGAGCTCTAATAGTTAACATTGGAGACTTAATGCAGGCAGGTTCATAATTGTAAATTCTTTTATGTATTTATGTAAATGTCACAAACTTGATTGATTAATGCATTAGTTTGCATTCTATTTTGTAGTTAATCACAAATGATAAGTTCAACAGTGTTCTTCACCGAGTGCTGGCTAAAAATGTCGGACCAAGAATTTCAGTAGCAAGTCTTTTCAGAATGCAATTTCAAGAAGGCAGTGAATCCAGACTATATGGGCCAATCAAGGAGTTGTTATCAGAGGAAAACCCTCCAATGTACTGGGAACCAAACAGAAATGAGTATGTTGCTTATCTATACAACAAAGGGCTCGATGGAACGTCTTTATTGTCACAATATTTCAAATTGCAGAAATAGTGGCAAGCTCTGAGCTGTGTTCTTCTGCTTGTGAGTTCAATAAAAATTCTTGTACCTGTTGCGTATACATGTGTATTTTGGAAATTAAATAAATACCTCAAGTGTTGTTCATCTAATGAAATTTAGAACAGCGGATGCTTGAACATGAAATAAATGTCGAAATTTATGTTTGAGTAATACATTGTCAATATTTTTAGCTTTCTGAGTTGTCTCTAGATCGAATGATATGATCTTCATTTTAGCTTGTTTGAGGTGTCTCCGGCTTTGATGATGTCCCCTTATATTCCAAATGTGAAATGCCACTTCTGAAACTTGTTTTTCCTACTTTCTAGGGAAATCATTTTCCGAAGAATTTTGACCCTAGAGAAAATATTTTCCGAAGAATTTTGACCAACCGAACATGTGCTCTTCATGTTTCTGTCTTTTTAAAAGAGAAAGTAATGTAACAAAATATTTCAAAATTCTATTGTTATTTGAACAAGACATAACTTATTATAGTCATATAGTTCCAAAGTAGTCTGTAATACAGTATGCCTGCCTTTGTCCTGGAGCTTCTTGGCTTTGCATTGTGATGGAATCTGATTCCATAAAAACTATATTATAATATCAATTGTGTAAGTACCCCTATTATGTTCCCATTTTATTATTATGTCTGTAAAGAATCTTGATTTCATACTCAACAACAGAGTTTTCCTCTAGAAGGAGAAAAATGGTTGTCTCAAAAAATGAAAAACTCGAGCTAGATGACAGTTCGGAATATGATAGAAAAAGTGAGGTGCATGCCTTTGATGATTCAAAGACGGGGGTAAAAGGACTACTAGATGCCGGTGTGACAAAGTTACCACGTATATTCTTACACAACCAGTATGTGAGTGAAAAGAAATCAGACCCTGATGTTACTAGTAAGTTTAGCATTCCTGTAGTAGATTTTCAAGGCTTGGGAAAAAGTGCAGCTCAACGAGCTGATATTGTTCGAGAAATAAAGGATGCTTGTGAAAACTGGGGATTTTTCCAGATTGTCCATCATGAAATCCCATCAAGTGTTAAGGAGAAAGTACTAAAAGGCGTTCGCCATTTTCATGAGCAGGATTCTGAGGTGAAGAAAGAGTTCTACTCACGTGATATTACGAGGAAGGTCACCTACAATAGCAATTTTGATCTACTCAAATCACCAACAGCTAATTGGAGGGACACCCTTTACTGTGTCATGGCTCCTAATCCTCCTGATCCCGAAGAAATTCCCGAGGTTTGCAGGTACAAAATGTTAAGGGAGAGACAAAGAGTAGTTTATAAAAAATCCCGTTATATTTCTTAAGGGGTGTGCAAAAAGCCTTAAAAAGATAAGTAATATGAACCGGAGGGAGTATTGAGTAGGCTTATTTGACTCGGAACAAATTATAAACTGGTTATATGTTTCCTTATCATCATGCTAATGTTGAAATGTGCTTAGATTTTTCCAATGTCATCTCTGCTTTACTGAATGCATTTTTTTACTTTACAGAGAAGTTTTGATCGAATACACCAAGTACATCATGAAACTGGGACTTACTCTCTTTGAGCTACTCTCTGAGGCTCTACAACTCAAATCAGATCACTTGAAAGACATGGAATGTTCCGAGGGGTTGTTCATCACCGGCCATTATTATCCCGCATGCCCTGAACCAGATCTGACTTTAGGCCTTAGCGGTCACACGGATAGTGGCTTCTTGACTATTGTATTACAGGATCAAATTGGTGGCCTCCAAGTCTTTCATAAAAATCAATGGGTTGATGTTCCTTTCTTACCTGGAGCTCTAATTGTGAACATTGGAGATCTTATGCAGGCAAGTAAACATTTGTAAAAATGAACTTGATGTATAAATACACGGACTTAAGTTATAAATATTGACATCGAAAACAAATTTGACACTAGCAGTGCACGGTTATAGCTGGTTATTACTTTGATTTTCAGGCTATTATAACCTTGTCAGTCTTGTTATGAAATGTACCTACTATTGTAGGTGTAAGAAATGTATACGTTGTCTGTGCACATAACTTAAACTCTTTACATAAACGTCAAGAACTTGATTAATGAATGCACTAGTTTCCATTTTTTTTTGGTTTTGCAGCTCATCACAAATGACAGGTTCAAAAGTGTTCTTCACAGAGTTTTGGCGAAAAATGTAGGACCAAGAATTTCAGTGGCAAGTTTTTTCAGAATGCATTTTCAAGAAGGCAGTGAATCGAGATTATATGGTCCGATCAAGGAGTTGTTATCCGATGAAAACCCTCCAATCTACCGGGAAACAAGCAGAAAAGAGTATGTCACGCGTCTATACAACAAAGGGCTCGATGGAACTTCGTTATTGTCACCTTTCAAATTGCAGAAATAGTCAAAAGGATTTACAGATATGTTTCAACATCTTCTCAGCACTTAACAGTTAACAAACTCTGATACCTTATGATGAATGAATGAGTTGGAATATTGCGAAAAGGCATTTCATTATAATCTTGGTTCATTATTTTGCAAGTTTATATGGTAAAAAATATGAGGTATACATACAATTGTAAACCCCCACCCACAATTGGAGATCTTCTACAGGTATGTATTCCATTTAATTCTTTCGGAATTCTTCTTTACGCTTTACCTTATTGTCAAGTGTCTCGTGTTGGTTGAGCCGTTGAGGGAGGATCGATCAGCTTTTTATCTCCTTATAAGGTCCTACTCAATCATCACCTCATGAGTTAGTTTCTAAGGTCCATTTTCTTTGAGTTAACTTCTTAGACCGTCATTCAACTAACAGTTTGTAGCTCAGAAAGTCACTCAATTTTGTTCTGTAATATAAAACTCACTCAACCACTGTCATTTCACCTACAAGGTCACTCAACTATATCACTATTTCACCGATAAAATCACTTCTAATCGTATCCTGAAAATAGATTGTTTGGCTAATTAAGACAGCAGTTAATAGTGATCACTGAAATATTACGGAACTGATCCGATTTTTCTAAAAGGGGATGAATGATGCTAGTGCATACATTATTAGAGGAACAAAATGAAGGATACATAAGGGAGTATGTTTATGATATTCGTCCCTTTTTATTTGAAAATAAACAGAAGAACACAAAAGACGAATTATTGTACAGCGAATCACAAACTCTGACATTGTTCTATCTGAATGATTACAATCTTTTCTGATGGTTTTTGCTGCTTCTTGGCGATGTGGTGCTTGGTCTCCCTTCACAGTCTGAAAAGATCACGAGTATCAAGAGGCTTGGAGTAATACTTAGCAGTATAATCAGCTGCTAGAAATTCTTTATATAGTGGGGGGTTTTCATCAGATATGAGCTCTTTGATTGGGCCATACATCTTCGGAGGTGTAGAACATCCAGTGAAGAAGCTTGCCACTGAAATCCTTGGTCCTACCTTATTTGCTACAACTCTATGAATTGCACTTACAAACTTGTCATTTGATACGATCTGTTACAAAATCAGTTGAGATGAGTAACAATTTGTAAACAAATGAGAACAAAAAGTTGTGTTTTGTTGCCAACCTGAAGAAGGTCACCAATATTAATAACCAAACCATGTTCAATCGGTTCAACATCAGCCCATTGGTTATCACGCATGACTTGGAGCCCACCACTCTGATCTTGAAGCAGAATGGTAACGAAAACAGGATCTGTATGCTTACCGGTACCAAGAGTAAGCTCTGGCTGTGGGCATGCAGGGTAGTAATGGCATGCCAACATTAGTCCTTTGTTACAATCTGCGGATTTCAAGTGGTCAGGTTTTAGCCCAAGAGCTTCTGATAGTAAGCCAAGAAGAATGTCCCCTAGTTTTATGACATGATTTTTGTACTCAACCAATATTTTCCTGGACATTAGGAAAATATCAAGATTTAATGCAAAAACTTCAACACCTTATACGAGTAAAACAGTACAGATATAGAATTGAAATTCAAGTACAGAAAATACATAGTTACCTGCAAACTTCTGGTATTTCATCAGGTTCAGAAACTAGCTTAGAGATATATAATGTATCCTTCCAGGTTGCATTTCTTCCTTTTGTTGTCAACAGTTGAAGATTGCTCTCAAATCTAACTCCTCGGGTTGGATCAGACGAATAGTACTCTTTCTTCACTTCAACATCTTGTTCATGAAATTTACGAGTCCCATCAATCATTCCTTCCAAAACACTTGAAGGAACCCCATGATTTATCAGTTGAAAAAATCCCCATTTCTCACATGCATCCCTTATTTCATCGACAATCTTCTTACGCCGATCTTCAACTCCTATGCCACTTAGATCCACCACCGGAATCTGTAGAGTTGACTTGCACATAGTCAACTCCTCAGCAAGTTCATGAGATGGCCTAATGAAAATTCTTGGAATCTCAACTATTCCAGAATCAACTAGTCCTTTAACACCGGCTTTTGTATCATCAATAGCCTTTTTCTCAACCGATGGATCATAATCCATTTCAATCCGGATTGATAGCTTCTAGCTAGTTCAATGAATAAGATGGTTGCGTTCCAAAATGGGACGATAGTGGTCAGCAGACAAGCTCGTTCTGGATATTTATCATAACAATCAAGATGTAAGAACAGAACAATCAATGACTAATTCCTCATAATTATTAATTGATTAGTCAAATAAACATGTATAGTCAGCTCAATTTCAATTTTTAAAAGATTATTGTGGGTCCTTTGGGATATTAATTGAATATGCCGGCCATTTCTAGTTTTTTTTTTTATATTATAGTTGAAGACTAATGAAGTTTGATTTTATCAAGTTAACTTGTCCACACAAAACGCTTTTAAAAACATATCAATCATGAGTTTATTAAATTGATTATCTTATAAATTAGTCCATATTAAAAGATCATGACAAATACTTTAACAAATTTCCATCCACAAAAATCATGACTAAGTACTAAACTATGAAATCTCCTTTGAAGTAAAACTTATTTGTATTACAAAATAAAATAATGCTTATTGAAAGAACTATAGTAAATCACAATGAAATAAACACTTTTGCTCCAAATTTTCTCAATCACAAATATTTTTCGTTTAATGTTCATAATCATGTTAGATAATACTCCCTCAGTCCAACAATAGTTGTCCACTATTAACTTGGCACACCCAAAAGAAACTATAAATAGAAGGGTAATTTTATTATATCACTCTTTTAATATAATAAATACAATGTCTTGAAAAATGTTTTAGGAAAATGACTATAATTAAAGATAATAGTAAATTAGAAACTAAGTATAAAATTATCCGTAAATTTCATAAATTGTACAAGTGTTGTTGAACATCTATTTTTAATATAGTGTACAATATTGTTGGCCGGAGGGAGTATCTATTTATCTAATAAAGTTAGGCACAAAGTAAGTGATGTGACACACATCTCTTTAGCTAAAAATTCATATTTATCTTTTTCCTATTTTTTTTCCTTCAATATTTTTCTACTCCTTCGATCCAACAATAGTTGTTCACTATTGACTTTACACTTTTCTTAAGAAACTATAAATAGAAGAATAATTTTAGTTTCTCACCCTTTGAATATAATAAATACAATGTCCAGAAAAATGTAATAGTGATATGAATATAATTAATGATATGATAAGAATAAATTAATAATTAAGTGTAAAATTATCCATTGATTTCATAAGGTGAACAAGTATTGTTGGACATCTAAAAAATAATATATTGGATAACTATATTGGACGAATGAAGTATATAACATCAATGACATTTTAGTAACTTCATCTGCTTGTTTGCTTTCCTCTCATAAAATCATTGCTAATTGGTTGCTGCCATTAGCCTTCAATAATAAAGATTATTAATTAATTAATAGCCGTTCTCTTTCGTAATCTACCGTCTAAGAAGAATTCTTCTATTGTCGATTCCTTTTTACTTGTCCCTTTGTATTTGTCATTTTTGATAAATCAAGAAAAAACAAAATTTTTTATCTATTATATCCTCAATTTATTTAGAGAGTTAGTGTTTTTGATTTTTGAAAAAGGTAGATCCTTAAATTGATTTTGGAATTCTATCAATTAATAGGGATAAAATGGTAAATTTACTATATCAATTATTATTTTCTTAATATGTGTTAAGTAAAAAATAGACAAGTAAATAGAAACTGACTGTTCGACAACGTGAAGACCGCAATCTCGACTTAGAATAATCAAACGCCCATCACGAGTCACATGGGCACCCCCACCAGGTAGAATAGTTGTGATATCCCCATCAAGATCTAACTCTAAGAGGATACTATTCATTTCTTCTTCACACTGCTGCTCGCTTTGGAGACTAAACAATGTAAATAATACGTAACAGTAACCCAAGTAACGATAATAAGAAAGACTAGGGTATAGCTGTTTAGAGGGATAATTAGGATACAAAATTATTTAATTGGATGGATTGTGGGGCCATCAATTTTTGGGTCACATTTGATACCTAGTTCATTCATTCACACTAATAATTAAAGGAAGTGTTTCTTTTAAATATTTTTTGTACTCCATCTGTTATACTTGTCATTTTATAAAATCAATGCATAAATGAATTATTCTTTCTATTTTACCCTTGAGAGTTACTAGCCTTAAAAATATAAATTTGACCAATATAGGAAAACTAAGTAATTTATTTATGTTCATTGGTCAATTTAATTAATCAAAATAAATTGTTTCATGTTCATTTATTGAAAATTTGACTTCAAGGAAACACTAAATAATGATACAATGATAAATTTACCTACTTTCTTAAGGAGCCTGAAACCTAAAATGGTGACAACTTAGTAGGAACGGAGGAGTATTATTTTATGGTTGTTATTATTTCCTTATTAGTTATTTTGTTTCTCCACTGTCATTTTTCCTTTTTTATTTCTGATATGTTATACTTGAGCGGAGGGTCCTTCAAAAACCGTCTCCTTACCTCCACGACCATGAGGTAGAGATATGGTCTGCGTATACTCTACCCTCCCCAGACTCCACGGATGAGATTTCACTAAATATGTTGTTGTTTGATGTTTCTTTTGAATATTGATTCACATTGGATCACATTATTTATGAGCACTAGTTGACTTTAACTAACTTATTAATTGCTCAAGAATCTTTCCCTTATTGAAATGAAGAGCAAATATGTCCAGAATTGCAGAGTCTCAAGCTGAATTAACAATGGAATATGATCGATTGAAGGAGTTAAAGGCTTTCGATGATACAAAAGCCGGTGTTAAAGGATTAGTTGATTCCGGAATTGTGGAAATTCCAAGAATATTCATTAGGCCATCTGATGAACTTGTTGAAGAGTTGACTCAGGGTAAGTCAACTCTACATTGTCCTGTGATAAATTTCAGTGGCATAGAAGTTCAAGATCATCGTAAGAAGGTTGTCGATGAAATAAGGGACGCATCAGAGAAGTGGGGATTTTTCCAACTGATAAATCATGGGATTTCTTCAAGTGTATTGGAAGGAATGATTGATGGGATTCGTAAATTTCACGAACAAGATGCTGAGGTAAAGAAAGAGTACTATTCGCGTGATTTCCAACCGAGAAGAGTAAGATATGAGAGCAACTTTGATCTTTATCAATCAAAAGCTGCAAACTGGAGGGATACATTGAACATTTCTTTGCTACATTCAAGTCATATTGAACCGGAAGAAATACCAGCAGTTTGCAGGTAAGTATATATTTGACCTTCTGTTCTTGAATTTCATGTCTTTGATTTTTCATGGAGTAGTTAGATCAGTTGCTTGGACAGACTTTTCAATAATTGTGTGATTACGTATCTAAAAACTTAAGTTGTTAGAGAGGGTATACCTTAATCCACTTAATTATATCTTCAACACGTCCCCTCAAGTGTACGTGAATTTTACTTGTCTAATAGGTGTCAATGAGATTTGAACTCAGGGCCTCTACCTACTCTGGCACCATATTGAATTTTGTGAACATCTTATCTAAAAAGCTCAAGTTGTTAGAAAGGGTAGTGTTTTATTCACTGAATTATATCTTCAAATGGTAGTACAGTTTTTTGACATGTTAGGCTATATTATATCTTAAATCGTTTTTCTAATATCCAGGAACGTAATCGTTGAGTATATAAATCATGTCACAAAGCTAGGAGAAACTATATTCAGCATTTTATCAGAAGCGCTTGGGCTAAAGCCAGATCACTTGAAAGATATGGAATGTACTAAAGGAAAATCAGTAGTATGCCATTACTATCCAGCATGCCCACAGCCAGAGCTAACTCTTGGCGCTGCAAACCATACAGATCCTGCTTTCCTTACTGTTCTTCTTCAAGATCAAATTGGTGGCCTTCAAGTCCTGCACAATAACCAATGGATAGATGTTAAACCGGTTTCACAAGGATTGGTTGTTAATATTGGCGAAGCACTTCAGGTTTGTAGCGAAAAAAAGAAAAAAAAAACTTTTCTTAGTCTGGTTTATCTTCTAGACAAAATTGTCCAACTTATTTCAAATTGGTTTTGTCACAGATCCTATCAAATGGCAAGTTTGTGAGTGCTAATCATAGAGTTTTAGCGAACGGGGTAGGACCAAGAATGTCAGTGGCATGCTTCTTCAATGGTAGTTTTGCACAACCAAAGATCTACGGTCCGATCAAGGATCTAATATCAGAAGAAAATCCCCTTTTGTATAAAGAATTTACAGTAACTGATTACATTGCTAAGTTTATGTCCAGGCCTCTTGGTACATGTGCCCTTGACCTTTTCAGACTGTGAAGAAACACAAAAAATCTACATTACCAAGCAGCGACAAACGCCATCAGTATAGTCCTTCGTAAAACCTATGATTGTTGTTCATTAAAGTATGTTCTTATCTGTAATAATATTTTACACATGAGTACTGGAGGAATATGCAGCTTATCCCTTTATATGTAAGCATTTCATATTGAATAAAATAGCAGCATTTTGTTTGGATATTTTAGGTTACTCTGCACTCTTTCTGTTTCCAATGTGTGAATATTTTTTAATCATATGATCAGCCTTCTTCCTTCTTTTGTGTCTAACCCCAATAGGATTTTTCAAAAATCCATGTGGTGTATATATGGTTTCTTTGCAATATGTCCACCTAACTTCAATAGTTTATACTTTATAGTAAAAAACATTTAACTACTATTTTAACGAATTCTAGGACAAAGTGATTCCCCAGATCTGCAGTCTTTAACTTCAAACTAATTAAAAAGAGGTATTCAAGAGTTGACCTTGTTGTAATTAAGAAGAAAATATACCTGGCACTGAAGAGTCTAAAGCTGAATTAGAAATGGATTATGATCCATGGGATGAGGTTAAGGCTATTGATGATACAAAGGCTGGTATTAAGGGACTAGTTGATTCTGGAGTAGTCGAGATTCCTAGAATTTTCATTAGGCCACCTCATGAACTTGCTGAGGAGCTGAATATGTGCAAGTCGACTCATCTCTGCGCGTGAACCTGAAGAAATACCACCAGTTTGCAGGTAACTCTGTATTTTATGCGCTTGATTTTATTTCTATATATGTCATATTTGATGCGTACAAGGTGTTGAAGTTTTTGTAACTTAGTAATCTCTGATCTTTTCCTAATATCCAGGAGATCGTTCCTTGAGTACAAAAATCATGTCACAAAACTAGGGGACATTCTTCTTGGCTTACTATCAGAAGCTCTTGGGCTAAAACCTGACCACTTGAAAGCTGTGGAATGTGACAAAGGACTAGCATTGGCATGCCATTACTACCCGGCATGCCCACAGCCAGAGCTAACTCTTGGTAGTGGCAAGCATACAGATCCTGTTTTCCTTACCATTCTGCTTCAAGATCAGATTGGTGGGCTCCAAGTCATGTGTGATAACCAATGGGCCGATGTTGAACCGATTGAACATGGTCTGGTTGTTAATGTTGGAGACCTTCTTCAGGTTTGCAACAAAACCAAACTTTTTATTCTCATTTCTTTACAAATTGTTACTCATCTCCATCTGATTTTGTAACAGATCCTATCAAATGACAAGTTTGTAAGTGTGATTCATAGAGTTGTAGCGAAAAAGATAGGACCAAGGATTTCAGTGGCTTGCTTCTTCACTGGAGGTTCTTCACCTCCAAAGATGTATGGTCCAATCAAAGAGCTCATATCAGAAGAAAAACCCCCACTATATGAAGACTTTCTAGTAGCTGATTATTTCGCTAAGTATTTGTCCAGGCCTGTTGATAATACTGGTCTTGATCTTTTCAGACTTTGAATAGAGACCGATAACCACATCGCCAAGCAGCAGCTAAAATAACCATATACCATCAGGAAATACTATCATCATTCAAAAAGAACAACGCCAGAGTTTTGCGATTCACAGTACAATAATGTTTTTTTAACAATGTCTTTCTTATTCTGCTGTTTATTTTCAAATAAAGGGATAAATTTCAAGAACATACTCCCTTGTGTATCCTTCAATTTGTTCCTATAATAATGTTATGCACTATAATCAGTTATGTATGGGATCCAGTGGATCTTTCAAGTGATCACTATTAACTGCTGTCTTAGTTGCTTTAGTTTCAATACATATTTCACATTGTTAATATTATTTGAGTCTAAACCAAGAAACTGCGTGTTCTTTATATACGGGACATTAACATGTCCTAATCTACTAGGCAACAAAGATATAGACTCAATCATATAAGCAGAAGTAGATGCATTTTCACTTATATCATCTAAAATATTAAGCTTATGTCCAGGCCTCTTGGTACATCTGTCCTTGACGTTTTCAGACTGTGAAGAGACACCAAAAGCTACATTACCAAGCAGCGACAAACGCCATCGGTATAGTCCTTCATAAAACCTATGATTGTTACTCCCTCCGTCCCTATTTACTTGTCCATATTTCCTTTTTTGGTTGTCCCTATTTAGTTGTTCATTTTGACAAATCAAGAAAGGACAACAATTTTTTTCCTATTATACCCTTATTTACACTTCTTGAAAATTGTAAAAGTGTATGTTGTTTCCCTCCAATTTATTTCACTTGAATTCAAAAAAGTGATTGTAATTTTGAAGTGACAAGTTGTCATAAGGATAAAATTGTAACTTCACTGTGCTAATCATTGTTGCCTTAATCTGTGTGCCATTTCTAAAGTGGACAACTAAAAAGGGACGGAGGGAGTATTACATTAAAGTATGTTGTTATCTGTACAATAATGTTTTACACATGAGTACTGGAGGAATATGCAGCTTATCCCAATTTATTTATTCTGCACTCTTTCTGTTTCCAATGTGTGAATTTTTTTTAATCATATGCTCTGTATCTAACCCCAATAGGATTTTCCAGAAATCCATGTGGTGTATTTATGGTTTCTTTGCAACATGTCCACCTAACTTCATTAGTTTATAGTAAAAAACATTAAACTAATATTTTACAGAATTCTAGGACAGAGTGATACCCAGATCTAAAGTCTTAACTTCAAACTAATTATAAAAAATATACTCCCTCTGTCCCTCTGTCCCTTTTTACTTTTTATTTTTGACAAATCAAGAAAAAACAATATTTTTTATGTCAATTATTATTTTATTAATATGTGTGGCAAGTAAAAAATGGACAAGTAAATAGAGACAAAACGAGTATGTTTCTTCTGAATATTTAAGAGTTGACCTTGTTGGAATTAAGAAGAAAACATATCCGGCACTGAAGAGTCTCAGGCTGAATTAGAAATGGATTATGATCCATCGGATGAGGTAAAGGCTATGGATGATACAAAGGCTGGTGTTAAGGGACTTGTTGATTCTGGAATAGTCGAGATTCCAAGAATTTTCATTAGGCCACCTCATGAACTTGCTGAAGAGTTAAATATGTGCAAGTCAACTCTACAGGTTCTAGTGGTGGATCTAAGTGGCATACAAGTTGAAGATGGGTGTAAGAATATTGTTGATGAAATAAGGGCAGCATCTGAGAAATGGGGATTTTTCCAACTGATAAATCATGGGAATATCATCTTAATTATTATAATTAAAAATAATTTAACTTTAATATTTTCTTTGTACCCTTGCTTTAATGAAATCATTTTCAGTCACACAAATATTTAAGGATTATTTAGATCACAAGTTTCAAAAGTCTTCTTTTTTCATTTTAAAATACATGTCAAATCAAAGGATGTTATATAAAATGGGACAAAGAAATATTATCTCAAAAAACGACTTGTAATTTGGTTTCAAGTAGTTGCGCAATTATTAGCTAATTTTGAATTATATTTTTCATTCTATCTTCATAATAATGTTATTTAATGGCCATCTTACATAAATCTCACTACTTTAGATCATAATTACTAGGATTCTTGTCATGACCTAGACCGTTGTGAGTGACACCCACACTAATCCTTTGGTGAGAGAACCATTACTACAACTCAACAAAAATACTAAAGTATTTAAAGATACGGAAGCAGGTTTAAATGCTAAGGAAAAGAAATAGGGAGTTCTCATAAACTCCAAACAAAAGTCTAACAACCAAAACAATGCGGAATAACACCTAGAATCTGAAAGTCAATGTACCAAAACATCTAAAGTTCAACAAGTCTAAGAATATGGATACAACCCAATTTAACCTAAGAAATCTTAATGCACTAGTCTAAGTCCGAAATGGGGACATAAACGAAAGAGAACTCATGGAATACCGGAAGAACTGACTCACCCTTGAATTCGAACGATCACTGATCTTCTAAACGAGGTCTGTCAATAGCCGCTTGAAGATGCCCTGTACTCAACAAAGAAAGAGCAAGTACAGTATCAGTACACAACCACAGTGTACTGGTAGGATCACGCAGCTATCCCAATAAGTGCAACATACATAAGCCATTACAGCATAATAATAACATGCATACACCGAACATATACAATATCAATATCATGTACGAATAGCGATCAAGTTCACAATTCTCAAATTACACAGTTATGTCAAGTCAATGGTCCTCTCATGGAACCCACACCCAAACATTTGCCACGAACAAAGCTTGAATCCCCTAAGAAGCTTGATTCTTCTCTTTTCGGATTCTTTCCGTTTGTTCTTGGTCTACAAACAATCATAATAACACGGAAATCAATAAACAATGTCTAATTACGAGAAAAGGACCAAAATTATCCCTTATCTTTGCCTTAAAACTCAAAATGATCCTTACCTTTTCATATGGAGCACTAATGATCCTTCTTCTTTGTAAAAATGGTACAGCTTTAGTCTTTGAAGTATTTTCCGTCTATCACTAACAGAAGTTGGTCATATGCACGTGATTGCATTAAATTGATATGACCACTCGCTGACAATGAGACTGCTCATTGAATTAAACACAATCAAAATTAATAACTCAAAGTGACAAAATATGAATATTGACTTATTGATAATGGTTTATTAAATTTATGATTTCATAAAAATAATAGCTTTCGAAATGAATAATGAAAGGGTAGAGTGTGCACACATCTTACATCTATCTTCTCAAATAAAAAAATTATTTTTGAAAGATTTTTTTCTTGTCTTACCTCTACCTTCTCAGATAAAAATATTATTTTTGAAAGATCAGTTTCTTATCTTACCTCTACCTTCTCAAATAATAATATTAGTTTTGAAAGATCCATGGCTCAAAAAAATTTACAATTCGGTAATAGTTTAGATTATAATTATTTTTGTGAATTGTTAATTCTATAATGATTTATGATTTTTCTTGACGGATAACGGATATTTTGATAATAATTATTATAATTACAATTTTATGCTTAATCGTTAATAACAAGCTCTTATTTTAGACGTATTTTTTTCTGAAATTCTGGATAATTTACATGTTTTGCTTTGTTAGATCAATAGTTACATATTAATAATACATAATATATTTTTAGGTTTATCGTAATCTTTTCATTTGTACTTCTGGATATGCATATTTAATTTGGATATTGATGATATATTTAACTTTATAATATATAATATTTTTGATGTTGCATACTGTTGAATTGTCACTTAACTTGATTATGTTTCGATGTTTATTTTAATAAAAAAAATTAATAGTTAATTGACAATCAATACATTAATAACCCATATCCTAATTTTTCTATAATGATTTAGTATTTTTATAAATTAATAAATCGAACTAATATATGAGGTGAATATTAATTGTGAATACCGTGGATCTTTCAAAATTAATGTTATTATCTGAGAAGGTAGAGGTAAGATAAGAAACTGATCTTTCAAAAATAATATTTTTATCTGAGAAGGTAGAGGTAAGACAAGAAAAAAATCTTTCAAAAATAATTTTTTTATTTGAGAAGGTAGATGTAAGATGTGTGCACACTCTACCCTTTCATTATTCATTTCGAAAGCTATTATTTTTACGAAATCATAAATTTAATAAACCATTATCAATAAGTCAATATTCATATTTTGTCACTTTGAGTTATTAATTTTGATTGTGTTTAATTCAATGAGCAGTCTCATTGTCAGCGAGTGGTCATATCAATTTAATGCAATCACGTGCATATGACCAACTTCCGTTAGTGATAGACGGAAAATATTTTAAAGACTAAAGTTGTACCATTTTTACAAAGAAGAAGGATCATTAGTGCTCCATATGAAAGGGTAAGGATCATTTTGAGTTTTAAGTCAAAGATAAGGGACAATTTTGGTCCTTTTCTCTCTAATTACCCAGATTAAAGTCAACACTATCAACCCTAGATCAACCCCATGATTCCCACCATCCAAATAGTTCCAAAACCCCGAACAATTAAGTTAATTTGAAAAATGAAAAATATCTCAACAATTCAATTAATATGAAATGGAGGGAGTATTTAAGAATCGTTTAGAGCACAAGTTTCAAAAATAAAAAAATGGTAAAAAAAACTGTCAAAAATCAAGGGGTGCTATATAAGATAAGAATTCTCCACATATCTCTCATCTATCTAATATAATAATCATTTCATCTCCGCGTATCTCTTTATCTATCTAATATAATATACTATATAATATAATAGTCATTTCATCTCAGCGTATCTCTTTACCTATCTAACCAATGGGCGGATGTTACACCGATTGAACATGGTTTGGTTGTTAATATTGGTGACCTTCTTCAGGTTTGCAACAAAACACAACTTTTCGTTCTCATTTTTTCATAAACTGTTACTCATCTCAAACTGATTTTGTAACAGATCCACTCAAATGACAAGTTTGTAAGTGCAACTCATAGAGTTATAGCCAACGGACCCAGTCAACGCCACATGTGGGTCCGCCTCTAGATAAAGTTAAAGCATATAGTAAGTGATGTGACTATTCCTTTTAGCCAAAAATTCTTATTTTCTGTGTCTCATTTTATGTGACATTTTAAAAAAAAATCAATTCCAAAAAAAAATATCATTTTATTATAACACAAAAATAATTTAACTTTAAAAGTTTTTTTTTTAACTTTGTCTTAATGAAATCATTTCAGTTACACAAATATTCAAGAACTGTTTAGACCAAAAATTTCAAAATAAAAAAATCATAAAAAAACGTGTCAAAAATCAAGGGGTGCTAACGTGCTATATAAGATATGGATTCTCCCCATATCTAATATAATATAATAATCATTTCATCTCCGCGAATCTCTCTATCTATCTAATATAAGTAATCATTTCATCTCCGAGTAATTTTCATCTATTTCTCTGGCGATATCCACTTGTAAGTTGTTCTTACTTTATTATTATTGTCTTGCTCTAGATTTCTTCATCTCACTTTAGCGGTTTGTAAATTTAATTTTCAACTTCAACTCGTTTTAAAACTTTTTATCTGCATTTAGTCGATTGAACTAGGTAGAAGATTGAAATGGATGAGAGAAAAGCTGGTATTAAGGGACTAGTTGACTCTGGAATAGTTGCTGAGGAGTTGAATATGTGTAAGTCAACTCTACAGATTCCAGTAGTGGATCTAAGTGGCATACAAGTTGAAGATGGGCGTAAGAAGATTGTTGATGAAATAAGGGAAGCATGTGAGAAATGGGGATTTTTCCAAGTGATAAATCATGGGATTCCTTCAAGTGTTTTGGAAGAAATAATTGATGGGACTCGTAAATTTCATGAACAAGATGTTGAAGTTAAGAAAGAGTACTATTCGTCTGATCCAACAGCAAGACGAGTTAGATATGAAAGCAATCTTCATCTGTACAAAACAAAAGGAAAGACAAACTTGAAAGATTCATTACACATCTCGTGGCAAGATTCTGGTGACAATGAACCAGAAGAAATACCACCAGTTTGCAGGTAACTAACTCTGTATCTGTCCTGTTTGATGTGTGTGTTGTATGTATATATTGAAGTTTTTGCATTTACTAACCGATCTCATTTCCAGAAACCATCCGTTGAGTACATAAATCATGTCATAAAACTTCAACACATTCTTCTTGGCTTACTATCAGAAGCTCTCGGGCTAAATCCAAACCACTTGAAAGATATCGGATGTGACAAAGGACCAACGTTGGTATGCAATTACTACCCGGCACGCCCACAGCCAGAGCTAACTCTTAGTAAGCATACAGATCCTGATTTCGCTACCATTCTGCTTCAAGATCAGAATGGTGGGCTCCAAGTCATGTGTGATAACCAATGGTACGATGTTACACCAATTGAATATGGTTTGGTTGTTAATATTGGTGATTTCCTTCAGGTAATTTTCAACAAAACACAAACTTTTTTGTTCTCATTTTTTCACAAACTGTTTACTCATGTCAAACTGATCTTGTAACAGATCGTATCAAATGACAAGTTTGTAAGTGCAATTCATAGAGTTGTAGTGAAAAATGTAGGACCAAGGATTTCAGTGGCATGCTTCTTCAATGGTCATTTTGAAGCTCCAAAGATGTATGGTCCAATCAAAGAGCTCATTTCGGAAGAAAATCCCCCACTATATAAAGAATTTCAAGTAATTGATTATATCACAAAGTTTTTCTCCAAGCCTCTTGATAAGACTGGTCTTGATCTTTTCAAACTCTGAAGACAGACGTCGCCTAGCACCAGCAAAAACCATCAGAAAAGACTATCATCACTCAGTTGTCCATCAAAATTTGCGATTTGCGCTACAATAATGTTGTCTAACAATGTCTTTCATATTCTGTTGTTTAATGTTGAATAACTTTCTATGGAAATAATCCATAGTTTAGTGACCATCTCAAATTCGAGGACTTCTGCAATTTAGCTTCAAGTAGTTGTGAAATTGTGGGCTAATTGAATTATATATGTTTTTTTTCATTTCATCTTCATAATCATGTTGGATAATACTATTCATTTTTCTGATAAAGTTAGGCATTCCGTAAGTGATGTGACACCTTTTTTTAGCCAAAAATTCAAATTCTTCATTTTATTTTATATTACACTTTTTTTTGTTTGTCCCAAAAAAGATTATCACTTTATTATAATTAAAAATAATTTAACTTTAAAATTTCGCTAGCCTTAATGAAATAATTTTTAGTTAAACAAATATTTAAGAGTTGGTTTAGACCATAAATTATAAAAGTTTTGCTTTTTTTTATAAACACCGTGTCAAATTAAAGGATATCACATAAAATGGAATTGAGAGAACATTCTTGTTTTTTTCCCGTTATTTCTACTAAAGCCAAACAAAGGACGATTAATGACATTTTAGCAATTTTCATTATTTATATTAGGGCAACTGTGTCATATTATAACCTTGCTTTTTTTAATCCATTCATCTCCACATATTTCTTATCTATCTAATTAATAAAAATAAAAATCATATCCTATATTTTTCAGTTTTGGTTTGGGTCTTCTCTGGCGATATTCACTTGTAAGTTCTTCTTACCTTTTTTTCTAAATAAAAAAAGTTATTCTTACTTTATTATTGTCTTACTCTCCATCTCTTTTCATTTCACTATAGCTGTTGCAAATTGAGCTAGTATTATATTCTTGCATTAGGTGTAGGGGGTGTAAAAATGAGCTCAAATATAAGCAATTCGTCCAAAATTTTATAGGTTGCGCTTAAGATGATTTGAATTAGATCAACCTTAACTAGTGCCGGCAATATAAACCCATTTTTCATTGACCCGCCTATTAAATATGGGTTGAGAGAGTGATTTTTAAATATGAGAATTATTTGGGATTATACCCATATTTAACCCATTAAAATATGGATATTTTATGGGTAAACTACGGGTCATATATGGGTATAAGGTGTTTTTGTGTAGAAAAGAAAGGAAATTGGTTTAATTGTAATAGTTTATGTAAGTTGTTTTCTGTTAATACTTGTTCCTTTTCTTACATTTTTCATTTGTTTTTCACATTATACTTGTACTTTGCTTAGTGATTTTCTTTACTTTGGTGGGTTCATTTTAATCAACTAGAGTATGAAGAGCAGATGCATTAACTATGGAGTGGAAACAGAGCTATGAAACTGTTTCAGCTCATTTTCTCAGAGATGAGAGAACTATTGGAGAATTGATGCTCTTTAAATGGGTATAACTATTATTTTATCCAACCCATATTTTACCAATTTTAAAATGGGCGGGTTGACTTGTAATCCATTATTCCTTAACCCATTTTTAACCCCCTCAAATTTTATTCACTTGTAAGAATTTTCATTAGGCCACCTCATGAACTTGCTGAGGAGTTGAATATGTGCAAGTCAACTCTACAGGTTCCGATCGTGGATCTAAGTGGCATACAAGTTGAAGATGAGCGTAAGAAGATTGTTGATGAAATAAGGGAAGCATCTGAGAAATGGGGATTTTTCCAACTGATAAATCATGGGATTCCTTCAAGTGTTTTGGAAGGAATGATCGATGGGACTCGTAAATTTCATGAACAAGATGTTGAAGTGAAGAAAGAGTGTTATTCGTCTGATCCGACCAGAGAAGTTAGATATGATAGTAATCTTCATGTGTACAAAGCAAAAGGAAAGACTGCATACTGGAAGGATTCATTATACATATCTGGGCTAGTTTCTATTAACGATATCTGTAGGTTGCTAACTGCAGTAACTTCTAGTATATGTTTTATTTACCTCTTGTTACTAGTTTGAATAAGTCTCCTACTATGTGGAGCACAATTAGGAGTAGTTATAGTTCCTATTATCTAGCATTAGTTAGTTGTAGATCATGTGCAGGTGGTGGCCTGCACTTTAGCATCAGTTGGTTGAAGATTATGTATATAATAGCTTGCTGCCAAACTTAATGAAATTATCTTTTGACCTTCTCATCTTAATCTTTATATGGTATCAGAGCATTATAAGCTCCACCGAGTTAGATCCATCTATTTCTTTTAAAGCTTGCTCATATATGGCTCCAGTTACTGATGCTACTGCTGCCAGCAGTCCTACAGTTTCTGCCACCACTCATGTGGTGCAATTTAACCCTGTTGCTCAGTTACCTCTTAAGTTACAAGGTAACCTCAACTTTTTAACCTGGAAAGCACAACTTGTGATGCTACTAAACGGGCATCAACTCATGGGGCATCTTGATGGAACCACAACAGCTCCATCCCCCACGATTATCCAAAATAATCTTACTGTACCAAATCCCAATTATCATATTTGGTTCTCTAAAGATCAACTGATCCAACAAGCAATGATGGCATCGGTCGATCCTACCATTGCTCCAACTGTTGCCGCAGCAACATCTGCTAACAAAGCGTGGGAACTCCTTCACACAGCCTATGCCAACAAAAGTCATACTCGCATCTTTAGCTTGCGAGATCAATTGCAAAATACCAAGAAGGCTTCTAAAACCATTGCAGAATACTTACAGGAGGTTCGTTCTCTCTCTGATGCTCTCAAAGTTGCTGGTTCACCTGTCAATGACGATGAACTTATTGTCAAAATTCTAAGCAAGATAACCGCGCATCTATTGAATTCTTCCCTTTTACTTTTGTTGTGAAGGACTTGCATACTCTGAAGCCGCTGGTACAAGGCCGGAACAATAATGGATTGTATGAGTGGCCGCATCTGCACATCAGGAAGCCATCCATTCACCTCTCCTCCTCAAAAGCCCCACATCAACTCTGGCATGGTCGATTGGGTCATCCCCACTCTAGAATTTTAAATTTTATTCTGAAGAAATTTTCTTTACCTGTCGTTGCTGGAAAAGCCAAGTTTGAACCTTGTAATTCTTGTTCTTCTAATAAAGCGCATCGTTTGCCATTTCAACGACTCACTTTGTCCAGTAATATTCCTCTTCAGATTGTCTTTAGTGATTTATGGGGACCATCACCTATTTTGTCACTTGATAAAAAATTATATTACTGCATTTTTGTTGACCAATACACCAAATATACTTGGTTGTATACGCTCAAAAACAAAAGTGAGGTTGCTTCAATATTCTCAAAGTTTCATCCTTTAGTAGAAAATTTCTTCAAAACTAAAATTTCCTCAATTTATACGGACGGAGGGGGTGAGTTTATTGGTCTTCAGCCCTATCTTCAGAAAAATGGCATTGAACACTTGATTTCACCTCCATACACACCTCAACGTGTTGCCATAGCTGAACGTAGACATCGTCATATTCTTGAAACCGCTAAAACTCTTCTTCATGAAGCCTCCTTACCACCTGTTTTTTGGTCTTTTGCCTGTCATTATGCTGTCTACCTTATTAACAGACTTCCCACTCCCATCCTGAATAATGAGTCGCCCTACCAAAAATTATTTGGTCGATTTCCTGATTATACCACCCTAAGAGTTTTTGGTTGTCTTTGTTACCTATGGCTTAAACCTTATACTAAAAATAAACTTGAGCCACGGTCTGCCCCGTGTGTGTATTTAGGTATATCCCAGACTCACCATGCTCATATCTGCTTTGACCCAGTTCAGTCGAAATTTTTTGTAAGTCGTGATGTACAATTTTTTGAAAAAGAATTTCCTTTTAAAAGAATGTTTATTCACTTGCAGAAATATACTTCCCAATTAAGTTGGGAAGTTGTTGAATCCAAAGAGGAGACTCCAACAGCAATTCCAACTCCTCCTCTCTTTATCCCACCACCTATTCCAATCCCTGCAGAGTCCAACTCTCACCATACAACCTCTTCCCCAAGCAATGCTCACTCCAATAGCCACGGCCAAGTACCAGTAGCTGCAGAGACATCAGGTAATACACAACTTCCTGCTCCTTCTTTTTTGCATGATCCTACCATCCACAAGCCTTTACTCACGTACCAGAGATGCAAATCTAGTAAATTCATACAAACACAACAATCACTCCCAGCCCCTAGCGCCATCACTCCCCCACCCCTGACATCCAGTGATCCCTCTTCTGCCATACCTGCTGCCCCGATTCCCCCACCACCCTTAAACCGAATTATAACTCGGTCTCAGAATAATATCTCCAAGCCAAAGAGAAAACTCTCTTTTCTAACCCATTTGATTCCTACACCTGTAACTTTCAAACAGGCTGATAAACATGAAGAGTGGAGGCAAGCAATGCAAGAAGAGTATGATGCCTTAATCAAAAATCAAACTTGGGAACTCGTAACGCGAGACCAATCCAATAATGTGGTGGACTACAAATGGTTGTATCGGATCAAGCGAAAAGCCAATGGCTCTATAGACCGTTTCAAAGCTCGTCTAGTTGCAAAAGGGTTCACGCAGCGCCCTGGTTTGGATTTTCATAAGACATTCAGTCCCGTTGTCAAACCAACAACGGTCAGGTTGGTTCTATCTATCGCTGTGCAACACAATTGGCCAATCCATCAACTTGATGTCAATAATGCTTTCCTTCAAGGAGAATTGGACGAAGAAGTGTTTATGTCTCAACCCCAAGGATTTATCAATCCCCAATTCCCGACTCATATTTGCAAGCTGAAAAAGGCTATTTATGGCCTCAAACAAGCCCCTCGGGCTTGGTATAATTCTCTGCATGAACATCTGCTGAAAATGGGGTTTGTCAGAACAAAATCGGACACCTCTCTATTTGTATGGAAGCATATGACTGTAACTATTTGCGTTCTTGTCTATGTTGACGACATCATAATCACTGGCAACCATCCAAAAGTGATCAAATTTTTCATCAGTTCCTTGGCAACTAGATTTTCGTTGAAAGATCTTGGCTATTTGAACTACTTCTTGGGTGTTGATGTTAAGCACATACCAGATGGTCTCATTCTTTCTCAATCAAAATATATTCTGGATATTTTTTCTGAACTGGATATGGAAAATTGCAAAGGTGTTTCTACCCCCATGTGTTCCACTGTACCACTTCGAGTGGCTAACGGTTCGCCACATACTGATGCCACTCGCTACCGGCATACCCTTGGCAAATTGCAGTATTTGTCCCTCACACGGCCTGATATCTCTTATGCAGTCAATAAATTGTCTCAATTTATGCATGTCCCGACTGATAAACATTGGAAAGCGGTTAAAAGAGTGCTACGGTATCTCAAAGAAACTTCAAGTTCAGGACTTCGCATCATTCGCAGCTCTGACTCCAATTTGTATATGTATGCTGATGCGGACTGGGCTGGCGATCCAAATGACAGAATCTCTACATCAGGTTACATTCTTTTCTTTGGACCAAATCCAGTCAGTTGGTCATCAAAAAAACAACGTGCAGTAGCTCGCTCATCCACTGAGGCAGAGTACAAATCCGTTGCCAATGCACTTGCAGAGCTCACTTGGGTGCGAAACTTACTTCATGAGTTACATGTCAACATTTCGAAGACGCCAACAATCTACTGTGACAATGTTGGAGTGACTTATTAATCTCACAACCCAGTTTTTCATACCCGTATGAAACATGTTGCTGTTGATTTTGCATATGTTCGTGACCAGGTTCAAGATCATCGAGTCCATGTTACTCATACGCATGCTTGTGATCAACTTGCTGATACATTCACCAAGCCACTGCCTAAATCAACATTTACTAGGTGTGGTTCCAAGTTAGGCATTATTGCACCTTGCCTACCTTGAGGAGGTGTATTAACGATATCTGTAGGTTGCTAACTGCAGTAACTTCTAGTATATGTTTTATTTACCTCTTGTTACTAGTTTGAATAAGTCTCCTACTATGTGGAGCACAATTAGGAGTAGTTATAGTTCCTATTATCTAGCATTAGTTAGTTGTAGATCATATGCAGGTGGTGGCCTGCGCTTTAGAACTATGTATATAATAGCTTGCTGCCAAACTTAATGAAATTATATTTGACCTTCTCATCTTAATCTTTATAGTTTTTGGTCACAATGAACCAGAAGAAATACCACCAGTTTGCAGGTAATTATGTATTTT
The DNA here is from genome assembly GCA_036553675.1 of Solanum okadae. Lineage (NCBI taxonomy): Eukaryota > Viridiplantae > Streptophyta > Magnoliopsida > Solanales > Solanaceae > Solanum > Solanum okadae. The sequence goes on from CM071686.1 coordinate 56,260,782, forward strand.
CTACACTTGAATTTCAATTCTATATCTGTCCTGTTGGTGTTGAAATTTTTGAATTATATCTTCAGACATATTAATTAGGGGTCACTGCCTCAGTATAGCAGTTTATCTTCATTTCTTATTGATCATATTTGGATATGTGTTGCTAGTGGCGGATCTAGAGTATATATTAAGAAATTCCTAGAGATGTTATGGTCACCCTTGCCCTCATGTAGCATTTCAAGAAGTGATACTACATTAGGTTCGGGGGAGCCCAACGTGTTTCTGCTTCAGCAGCATTCTGAAATTTTCTTTGATCTTTTCCTAATGTCCAGGAAAACATCCCTTGAGTACATAAAGCATGTCAGAAAACTAGAAGACACTCTTCTTGGCTTACTATCAGAAGCTCTCTGTCTAAAACCAAACCACTTGAAAGCTACCGAATGTGACAAAGGACAAACATTGGTATGCCATTACTACCCGACATGCCCACAGCCAGAGCTAACTCTCGGTACTTCAAAGCATACAGATCCTTCTTTCCTTACCATTGTGCTTCAAGATCAGAATGGTGGGCTACAAGTCACGTGTGATAACCAATGGGCCGATGTTGAACCGATTGAACATGGTTTGGTTGTTAATATTGGTGACCTTCTTCACGTTTGCAACAAAACACAACTTTTCGTTCTCATTTTTTTATAAACTGTTACTCATCTCAAACTGATTTTGTAAGAGATCCTCTCAAATGACAAGTTTGTAAGTGCAACTCATAGAGTTGTAGCGAAAAAATGTAGGACCAAGGATTTTAGTGGCATGCTTCTTCAGTGAAAGTTCTGTATCTCCAAAGATATTTGGTCCAATCAAAGACCTCATATCGAAAGAAAATCACCCACTGTATAAAGACTTTCAAGTAGCTGATTATCTCACTAATTTTTACTCCAAGCCTCTTGATAAGACTAGTCTTGATCTTTTCAGACTGTGAATAGAGACCGAGCACCACATTGCCAAGCAGCAGCAAAAATCATCAAAAAAGACTATCATCATTCAGACAGAACAATGTCCATCAACACTAAAGCCTACACATCTTTTTATAGAATAACATCAATATCTACAATTTAGTGGTAGAGCCAAAATTTTCATTAAGGAGGCTTGAATATAAAATATAAACAAGGCTAAAATGAATTCAACATCGACTATATAAACGTAAAAAAATTGATCAAACCATGTACAGATGAACCCCTCGGGTTTTGCTAGCTCGGCCTGTCTACATCCATCATTTGAGCGGGTGAATTCAAATAATGATATGCTATGATGATTTACATTGAGAAGTTTGTTGTTGTCTGTAAAATAATGTTTTATACATGAGTAGTGGATTAGCCAAAAACATATTTTTTTTATCTTCAAATGGATAGGATCTATATCAAGTTATGTAGGTTTCCGTTCGCACAGAATTGCTCAAGATCAGAACGAACTTATCTGCTGACCACTATCGTCCCATTCTGGAGCGCAACCATCTTGTCCATTTAACATTGAAATGGATTATGATTCATCAGATGAGAGAAAGGCTATTGATGATACAAAAACTGGTATGAAGGGATTAGTTGACTCTGGAATAGTGGAGATTCCAAGAATTTTCATTAGGCCACCTCATGAACTTGCTGAGGAGTTGAATATGTGCAAGTCAACTTTACAGGTTCCGGTCGTGGATCTAAGTGGCATACAAGTTGAAGATGAGCGTAAGAAGATTGTTGATGAAATAAGGGAAGCAGCTGAGAAATGGGGATTTTTCCAACTGATAAATCATGGGATTCTTTCAACTGTTTTGGAAGGAATGATCGATGGGACTCGTAAATTTCATGAACAAGATGTTGAAGTGAAGAAAGAGTGTTATTCGTCTGATCCGACCAGAGAAGTTAGATATGATAGTAATCTTCATGTGTACAAAGCAAAATGAAAGACAGCATACTGGAAGGATTCATTATTCATATCTGGGCTAGTTTCTGGTCACAATGAACCAGAAAAAATACCACCAGTTTGCAGGTAACTATGTATTTTCTACACTTGAATTTCAATTCTATATCTGTCCTGTTGGTGTTGAAATTTTTGAATTATATCTTCAGACTTATTAATTAGGGGTCACTGCCTCAGTATAGCAGTTTATCTTCATTTCTTATTGATCATATTTGGATACGTGTTGCTAGTGGCGGATCTAGAGTATATATTAAGAATTTCCTAGAGATGTTATGGTCACCCTTGCCCTCATGTAGCATTTCAAGAAGTGATACTACATTAGGTTCGGGGGAGCCCAACGTGTTTCTGCTTCAGCAGCATTCTGAAATTTTCTTTGATCTTTTCCTAATGTCCAGGAAAACATCCCTTGAGTACATAAAGCATGTCAGAAAACTAGAAGACACTCTTCTTGGTTTACTATCAGAAGCTCTCTGTCTAAAACCAAACCACTTGAAAGCTACCGAATGTGACAAAGGACAAACATTGGTATGCCATTACTACCCGGCATGCCCACAGCCAGAGCTAACTCTCGGTACTTCAAAGCATACAGATCCTTCTTTCCTTACCATTGTGCTTCAAGATCAGAATGGTGGGCTACAAGTCACGTGTGATAACCAATGGGCCGATGTTGAACCGATTGAACATGGTTTGGTTGTTAATATTGGTGACCTTCTTCACGTTTGCAACAAAACACAACTTTTCGTTCTCATTTTTTCATAAACTGTTACTCATCTCAAACTGATTTTGTAAGAGATCCTCTCAAATGACAAGTTTGTAAGTGCAACTCATAGAGTTGTAGCGAAAAAATGTAGGACCAAGGATTTCAGTGGCATGCTTCTTCAGTGAAAGTTCTGTATCTCCAAAGATATTTGGTCCAATCAAAGACCTCATATCGGAAGAAAATCCCCCACTGTATAAAGACTTTCAAGTAGCTGATTATCTCACTAATTTTTACTCCAAGCCTCTTGATAAGACTAGTCTTGATCTTTTCAGACTGTGAATAGAGACCGAGCACCACATTGCCAAGCAGCAGCAAAAACCATCAAAAAAGACTATCATCATTCAGACAGAACAATGTCCATCAACACTAAAGCCTACACATCTTTTTATAGAATAACATCAATATCTACAATTTAGTGGTAGAGCCAAAATTTTCATTAAAGAGGCTTGAATATAAAATATAAACAAGGCTAAAATGAATTCAACATCGACTATATAAACGTAAAAAAATTGATCAAACCATGTACAGATGAACCCCTCGGGTTTTGCTAGCTCGGCCTGTCTGCATCCATCATTTGAGCGGGTGAATTCAAATAATGATATGCTATGATGATTTACATTGAGAAGTTTGTTGTTGTCTGTAAAATAATGTTTTATACATGAGTAGTGGATTAGCCAAAAACATATTTTTTTTATCTTCAAATGGATAGGATCTATATCAAGTTATGTAGGTTTCCGTTCGCACAGAATTGCTCAAGATCAGAACGAACTTATCTGCTGACCACTATCGTCCCATTCTGGAACGCAACCATCTTGTCCATTTAACATTGAAATGGATTATGATTCATCAGATGAGAGAAAGGCTATTGATGATACAAAAGCTGGTATTAAGGGATTAGTTGACTTTGGAATAGTGGAGATTCCAAGAATTTTCATTAGGCCACCTCATGAACTTGCTGAGGAGTTGAATATGTGCAAGTCAACTCTACAGGTTCCGGTCGTGGATCTAAGTGGCATACAAGTTGAAGATGAGCGTAAGAAGATTGTTGATGAAATAAGGGAAGCAGCTGAGAAATGGGGATTTTTCCAACTGATAAATCATGGGATTCCTTCAAGTGTTTTGGAAGGAATGATCGATGGGAATCGTAAATTTCATGAACAAGATGTTGAAGTGAAGAAAGAGTACTATTCGTCTGATACGACCAGAGAAATTAGATATGATAGCAATCGTCATGTGTACAAAGCAAAATGAAAGGCAGCATACTGGAAGGATTCATTATTCATATCTGGGCTAGTTTCTGGTCACAATGAACCAGAAGAAATACCACCAGTTTGCAGGTAACTATGTATTTTCTACACTTGAATTTCAATTCTATATCTGTCCTGTTGGTGTTGAAATTTTTGAATTATATCTTCAGACTTATTAATTAGGGGTCAATGCCTCAGTATAGCAGTTTATCTTCATTTCTTATTGATCATATTTGGATACGTGTTGCTAGTGGCGGATCTAGAGTATATATTAAAAAATTCCTAGAAATGTTATGGTCACCCTTGCCCTCATGTAGCATTTCAAGAAGTGATACTACATTAGGTTCGGGGGAGCCCAATGTGTTTCTGCTTCAGCAGCATTCTGAAATTTTCTTTGATCTTTTCCTAATGTCCAAGAAAACATCCCTTGAGTACATAAAGCATGTCAGAAAACTAGAAGACACACTTCTTGGCTTACTATCAGAAGCTCTCTATCTAAAACCAAACCACTTGAAAGCTACCGAATGTGACAAAGGACAAACATTGGTATGCCATTACTACCCGGCATGCCCACAGCCAGAGCTAACTCTCGGTACTTCAAAGCATACAGATCCTTCTTTCCTTACCATTGTGCTTCAAGATCAGAATGGTGGGCTACAAGTCACGTGTGATAACCAATTGGCCGATGTTGAACCGATTGAACATGGTTTGGTTGTTAATATTGGTGACCTTCTTCACGTTTGCAACAAAACACAACTTTTCGTTCTCATTTTTTCATAAACTGTTACTCATCTCAAACTGATTTTGTAAGAGATCCTCTCAAATGACAAGTTTGTAAGTGCAACTCATAGAGTTGTAGCGAAAAAATGTAGGACCAAGGATTTCAGTGGCATGCTTCTTCAGTGAAAGTTCTGTATCTCCAAAGATATTTGGTCCAATCAAAGACCTCATATCGGAAGAAAATCCCCCACTGTATAAAGACTTTCAAGTAGCTGATTATCTCACTAATTTTTACTCCAAGCCTCTTGATAAGACTAGTCTTGATCTTTTCAGACTGTGAATAGAGACCGAGCACCACATTGCCAAGCAGCAGCAAAAACCATCAAAAAAGACTATCATCATTCAGATAGAACAATGTCCATCAACACTAAAGCCTACACATCTTTTTATAGAATAACATCAATATCTACAATTTAGTGGTAGAGCCAAAATTTTCATTAAGGAGGCTTGAATATAAAATATAAACAAGGCTAAAATGAATTCAACATCGACTATATAAACGTAAAAAAATTGATCAAACCATGTACAGATGAACCCCTCGGGTTTTGCTAGCTCGGCCTGTCTACATCCATCATTTGAGCGGGTGAATTCAAATAATGATATGCTATGATGATTTACATTGAGAAGTTTGTTGTTGTCTGTAAAATAATGTTTTATACATGAGTAGTGGATTAGCCAAAAACATATTTTTTTTATCTTCAAATGGATAGGATCTATATCAAGTTATGTAGGTTTCCGTTCGCACAGAATTGCTCAAGATCAGAACGAACTTATCTGCTGACCACTATCGTCCCATTCTGGAGCGCAACCATCTTGTCCATTTAACATTGAAATGGATTATGATTCATCAGATGAGAGAAAGGCTATTGATGATACAAAAACTGGTATGAAGGGATTAGTTGACTCTGGAATAGTGGAGATTCCAAGAATTTTCATTAGGCCACCTCATGAACTTGCTGAGGAGTTGAATATGTGCAAGTCAACTTTACAGGTTCCGGTCGTGGATCTAAGTGGCATACAAGTTGAAGATGAGCGTAAGAAGATTGTTGATGAAATAAGGGAAGCAGCTGAGAAATGGGGATTTTTCCAACTGATAAATCATGGGATTCTTTCAACTGTTTTGGAAGGAATGATCGATGGGACTCGTAAATTTCATGAACAAGATGTTGAAGTGAAGAAAGAGTGTTATTCGTCTGATACGACCAGAGAAGTTAGATATGATAGCAATCTTCATGTGTACAAAGCAAAAGGAAAGGCAGCATACTGGAAGGATTCATTATTCATATCTGGGCTAGTTTCTGGTCACAATGAACCAGAAGAAATACCACCAGTTTGCAGGTAACTATGTATTTTCTACACTTGAATTTCAATTCTATATCTGTCATGTTGGTGTTGAAATTTTTGAATTATATCTTCAGACTTATTAATTAGGGTCACTGCCTCAGTATAGCAGTTTATCTTCATTTCTTATTGATCATATTTGGATACGTGTTGCTAGTGGCGGATCTAGAGTATATATTAAGAAATTCCTAGAGATGTTATGGTCACCCTTGCCTTCATGTAGCATTTCAAGAAGTGATACTACATTAGGTTCGGGGGAGCCCAACGTGTTTCTGCTTCAGCAGCATTCTGAAATTTTCTTTGATCTTTTCCTAATGTCCAGGAAAACATCCCTTGAGTACATAAAGCATGTCAGAAAACTAGAAGACACTCTTCTTGGCTTACTATCAGAAGCTCTCTGTCTAAAACCAAACCACTTGAAAGCTACCGAATGTGACAAAGGACAAACATTGGTATGCCATTACTACCCGGCATGCCCACAGCCAGAGCTAACTCTCGGTACTTCAAAGCATACAGATCCTTCTTTGCTTACCATTGTGCTTCAAGATCAGAATGGTGGGCTACAAGTCACGTGTGATAACCAATGGGCCGATGTTGAACCAATTGAACATGGTTTGGTATTTAATATTGGTGACCTTCTTCACGTTTGCAACAAAACACAACTTTTCGTTCTCATTTTTTCATAAACTGTTACTCATCTCAAACTGATTTTGTAAGAGATCCTCTCATATGACAAGTTTGTAAGTGCAACTCATAGAGTTGTAGCGAAAAAATGTAGGACCAAGGATTTCAGTGGCATGCTTCTTCAGTGAAAGTTCTGTATCTCCAAAGATATTTGGTCCAATCAAAGACCTCATATCGGAAGAAAATCCCCCACTGTATAAAGACTTTCAAGTAGCTGATTATCTCACTAATTTTTACTCCAAGCCTCTTGATAAGACTAGTCTTGATCTTTTCAGACTGTGAATAGAGACCGAGCACCACATTGCCAAGCAGCAGCAAAAACCATCAAAAAAGACTATCATCATTCAGACAGAACAATGTCCATCAACACTAAAGCCTACACATCTTTTTATAGAATAACATCAATATCTACAATTTAGTGGTAGAGCCAAAATTTTCATTAAGGAGGCTTGAATATAAAATCTAAACAAGGCTAAAATGAATTCAACATCGACTATATAAACGTAAAAAAATTGATCAAACCATGTACAGATGAACCCCTCGGGTTTTGCTAGCTCGGCCTGTCTGCATCCATCATTTGAGCGGGTGAATTCAAATAATGATATGCTATGATGATTTACATTGAGAAGTTTGTTGTTGTCTGTAAAATAATGTTTTATACATGAGTAGTGGATTAGCCAAAAACATATTTTTTTATCTTCAAATGGATAGGATCTATATCAAGTTATGTAGGTTTCCGTTCGCATAGAATTGCTCAAGATCAGAACGAACTTATCTGCTGACCACTATCGTCCCATTCTGGAGCGCAACCATCTTGTCCATTTAACATTGAAATGGATTATGATTCATCAGATGAGAGAAAGGCTATTGATGATACAAAAGCTGGTATTAAGGGATTAGTTGACTCTGGAATAGTGGAGATTCCAAGAATTTTCATTAGGCCACCTCATGAACTTGCTGAGGAGTTGAATATGTGCAAGTCAACTCTACAGGTTCCGGTCGTGGATCTAAGTGGCATACAAGTTGAAGATGAGCGTAAGAAGATTGTTGATGAAATAAGGGAAGCAGCTGAGAAATGGGGATTTTTCCAACTGATAAATCATGGGATTCCTTCAAGTGTTTTGGAAGGAATGATCGATGGGACTCGTAAATTTCATGAACAAGATGTTGAAGTGAAGAAAGAGTACTATTCGTCTGATACGACCAGAGAAGTTAGATATGATAGTTCATGTGTACAAAGCAAAATGAAAGACAGCATACTGGAAGGATTCATTATTCATATCTGGGCTAGTTTCTGGTCACAATGAACCAGAAGAAATACCACCAGTTTGCAGGTAACTATGTATTTTTTGCACTTGAATTTCAATTCTATATCTGTCCTGTTTGATGTGTACACGGTGTTGAACTTTTTGAATTATATATTCTGACTTATTGATTAGAGGTCACTGCCTCAGTATAGCAGTTTATCTTCATTTCTTATTGATCATATTTGGATACGTGTTGCTAGTGGCGGATCTAGAGTATATATTAAGAAATTCCTAGAGATGTTATGGTCACCCTTGCCCTCATGTAGCATATCAAGAAGTGATTCTACATTAGGTTCGGGGGAGCCCAACGTGTTTCTGCTTCCGCAGCATTCTGAAATTTTCTTTGATCTTTTCCTAAAGTCCAGGAAAACATCCCTTGAGTACATAAAGCATGTCAGAAAACTAGAAGACACTCTTCTTGGCTTACTATCAGAAGCTCTCTGTCTAAAACCAAACCACTTGAAAGCTACCGAATGTGACAAAGGACAAACATTGGTATGCCATTACTACCCGGCATGCCCACAACCAGAGCTAACTCTCGGTACTTCAAAGCATACAGATCCTTCTTTCCTTACCATTGTGCTTCAAGATCAGAATGGTGGGCTACAAGTCACGTGTGATAACCAATGGGCCGATGTTGAACCGATTGAACATGGTTTGGTTGTTAATATTGGTGACCTTCTTCACGTTTGCAACAAAACACAACTTTTCGTTCTCATTTTTTCATAAACTGTTACTCATCTCAAACTGATTTTGTAAGAGATCCTCTCAAATGACACGTTTGTAAGTGCAACTCATAGAGTTGTAGCGAAAAAATGTAGGACCAAGGATTTCAGTGGCATGCTTCTTCAGTGAAAGTTCTGTATCTCCAAAGATATTTGGTCCAATCAAAGACCTCATATCGGAAGAAAATCCCCCACTGTATAAAGACTTTCAAGTAGCTGATTATCTCACTAATTTTTACTCCAAGCCTCTTGATAAGACTAGTCTTGATCTTTTCAGACTGTGAATAGAGACCGAGCACCACATTGCCAAGCAGCAGCAAAAACCATCAAAAAAGACTATCATCATTCAGACAGAACAATGTCCATCAGAGTTTGTGATAAATTTCAACAACTTACTCCCTTATGTCTCCTTCAATTGGATCCATTGGATATTTCAAAGCTGAGTTACTTGCTAAGAAAAAAATTCATAATTGATTGATCATCTGAAATATTATCTAGAAAAGTGGACTTCTGTAATTTCGTTTCAAGTAGTTGCGCAATTATAGGCTAATCATCATATATCATTTATCATATATCATATATATATATATAATAAAAGAGAACCTTAGGCCCACCTACGTGGCGCCACCACAAACAAGAATTCCCTTTTATTTTATTTATTTCCAAAACTAGCATTCCCCTTTCATTAAAAGTTGCGACATTTATGAAAAGTTGAAACTTTTATGAAGATTTGCGACTTCTATGAAATGTTGCAACATTTATGAAAGGTTGTGACTTTTATGGAAAGTTGTGACTTTAATGAACAGTTGCGACATTTATGAAAGGTTGTGACTTTTATGAAAAGCTGCAACTTTAATGAAGAGTTGCGACTTTTATGAAAAGTTGTGACTTTTATGAAAGGTTGTGACATTTCTGAAGGGTTGCAACTTTTCCAAATAGTTGTAACATTTTCGATAAGACACAATAAACATTTGTTCACACTACCCTTTGTTGTTTATAAATAGGTGGATTTCCTCTCATTTTCTTCTTCTTCTTCTTCACAATTAAATATTTGTTCCTGTTGGGTGGCTCACTAACACCATTGCTTATGATACAGATCCTGGTATGTATTTTTACAGTCATTAATTTATGCTTATGTTATTAGAAATAAATGATAAGATGTAATAATTTTCATTTTCCTTTACAGTATTAATGTTTGTTACTACATAATCTTGTAAGTAAGATAATATAATGTTTTAATTTTAATGACTAATAGGTTTTAAGTATTATTTATGAATTTCGTGATATTAAATTCTCGCGTGAAGCGCGGGTAATTTTACTAGTTGAATTATATTTTTCATTTTAACTTCATAATCATGTTATATAATATCTGATAAAGTTAAGCATATAGTAAGTGATGTGACTATTCTTTTAGCAAAAAAATCATACTCTTTGTGTCTCATTTTATTATGATTAAAAATAATTTAACTTCAAAATTACTCAAAATTATCCGCCACTGGATACGTGTTGTCACTGGATATGTGTTGCCAGTGGCGGATCTAGAGTAAATTTTTTTGATCAATTCAATACAATATATTCATTTACTAAATGTTATATATTGTGTATATATAGTGAAAAATCACAGGTAAGATTATTTTCTTATTAATTATAACTTCTTAGAGTATCATGAAACTGTATTTTCTTGTTTGTGTAAATTTTGGTTAGGAATCAATTTACATAATTTAACTAATATTTTATTTGTTAAATTCACAGATGATAGAACTAATAATCTTGAATTAGACAAAATGTACACGTACCTATAATAATTATGATTTATCTACATCGATTAGATATTTTAGCAATTATATTTTTATCATTAATAATAACTATTTTTTTGTAGGTGTACACCACAAAATTGACAATGATCCACTAGCTATCATAAGAAAGGTATATGTTGATCTAATTTATGTGCAATTTTTACAAAACACAATTCACATTCGACAACAACTTCTTTATCTGTATGTGATTATAGAAAGATGGAGGCTACAGTTTCTTATAAAGAAGGCAAATTTTTTAAAATGAAATATTTTGAACCAATAAGAGACTTAAATTATGTATTCTGACATATTAAAAAAAACTTTTATCAAGTTGAATACTTGATATATTAAAAAAATTACATAATTAAAATTATTCTAATATTACTTTTGAAATTCATTTGATAGCAATATTTCAGCATGATATACCTTGTACTAATAATAATCTTAGATTGAATATATAGGCTCACCATTCATTGGTTTAAGCTTGTATATTTTCTCTTCAATTACTATGCAAGTTATCACACAATGATTATCTACAAGCCATCATAAGGAATACAAGAAATATTTTGAAATTACATTTGACATTTAAATTATGAGTTATGACATATTAAACAAAAGAAACTTATTTCAAATTTAATGCTTGATATATTATAAGAATTGCATAATTGAAGTTATTGGTTTGAGCTTGTGTAATGACCCAGACCCGAAAGGTCATTTTTGGGAAAATGCATAAGTACCCTTCAGCCTATGCCCAAAATCCCAGAGACACACCTAACCTTTACTAAGGTCCTATTAACCCCCCCCCTCCCCCGAACTTAATTTATCTATAATATTCTACCCCTTTTCGGCCTACATGACACTATCCTTGAAAAAAATGTCAACATGCGCTGGGCCCACAAGATTGTGCCACGTAGGCAAAAAAGGGGTAGAATATTACATATAAAATAAGTTCGGGGGGGTAATAGGACCTTAGTAAAGGTTAGGTGTGTCTCTGGGATTTCGGGTATAGGCTGGGGGGGTACTTATGCATTTTCCCGTCATTTTTAGATAATTTTGAATAGTCATTTAACTATAGATAATTAATTTATGGGTAATTTGGTTATTGTTAATAATTGTGGGCCAAGTTTGAAACAATAAAATAGGTTAGTAGGAATTATTAGTTTTAATACATATTTAATTTAGAAAAGAAAATAAAGAGGACCAGAAAGAAAACTAACCTGCGGCGTGCGTTGAGCGAAGAACGAGAGTGCAGGTATACTCAATTCTGTGGATGAAAATCTTTGCTTTTTAATTGCATAGGAAATCAATATATAGTTATTATATTATTAAGTTGCAATTCTTTCAATTGAATTATTATTATAAGTGGGTATGGAATAAATTGGATCTTCTGCAATATTGTTGGTTTTCAAATTGATGAGCAAGTATTTATGGGTTATTGTTGACAAATTTTAGTGGAAGTAACCAATAGTTATTATTAGGAATAAGGATCTGAAAAATACCTCAACTTTGGTCAAATTTGTTGTTGCGATACTAAACTTTCATGAGGACTTATTACCTCCCTAGACTAGCTAATACCGTATTTTAAACATATATATTTGCCCACGCGAACATAAAAAATAATGCAAAATTATAAATAGTAATGTGTCCACGTGGGCACATATATATCTTTAAAATACACTATTAAATAGTTCATGCGGTAAAAAATACGGTATTAAATAGTCTAGGGAGGTAATAGGTCCTCATGAAAGTTTAGTATCGCAACAGCAAATCCGACCAAAGTTGGGATATTTTTCTGACCCTTATCTCTTATTATTATTATTATATTAGATAATAGATAATGGTTGAATTAGATTGAAGGGGGCAGTGGTGAATTCTTGGCAGCTTAGAAATTAGGGGACAAGAAACGGTGCTAATATTATTGTTGTTATTATTATTACTCCTTTTTGTTTGTTATCAATTTTTGGGGATTAGGGGAATTGAATTGTTAGGTGTATCGTATTTTTGTGAATGCCATTAGATTTACGATATTTGAAGAAATTGGAAGAATTGACAAGTTAATGGGCATCAAGACTTAGGAACTTAATTATAAATTTGGGTAAGCTTTTGGGTCTAGGCTAAACCTATAGTGACATAAGTGTTGTTAGTTTCAGAATCTTATTATGACTATGTACTTGAATAGATTGCATTGATTTGGAAGCCTAACGAAAGGGGAAGGCTCAAGTCCCGGAGTGATTGTTCGACTATTTGAGACAAGTGGATTTCTAAACCCTTGTTAAGTGTATGGAATTTGTGTATATCCTTGTAATATGTGTTTGGGGGTAATGAGATTTGGTGATGGATTGAATTGTCGACACCAATTAATTCTAATGATGAAAAAAGGATAATAAAAGGCAATGTGATTAACTGACTTGATTTATTATGTGTGATTGTGTTCTTTATTGAACCCGTCTACATATCATATTGATATTTGATTGAGAGGCATATCCTTTTTATTGATATCATATCGTGCACATGCATTGACATGCGATTGACTGTGAGTAAAGGTCTAACACGTGGAGATCGTCCGTGTTGAGATCAAGTATGATTATAATTTGGGCACATGGAGATCGTCCGTGCGAGTGATTAATTTGATTAAAAGTTGGGCACGTGGAGATCGTCCGTGTTGGGGATTGTTTGATTTATGATAGTGCGTTGAGATCGTCCGCACAAACACGTGGAGATCGTCTGTGTCGGTATATGGACCTCGCGAGTCCTCCATGGGTCATGAACTCTCGATGTATTTCCGATGAGTATCATGTATATACGGTTAAGAGAGTATTTGGTATTCTGAGGCATATCATTTCATAGTGTCATATTGCATTGCATCCCATGACATCCTTTATTCTTGATGATTATGTGTTTTATTGGTGATTGAAAAATACTTGATATTTGATAACCTCTAATTGATGAACTTGATCTTGTGTGTTGCTGATATTTGTGAGTGCCTTTTGTGAAAGTTGTGATTGATGAATATTGAGTTTGTTATTGAGGATATGTAACTTGTTAAAGTGATTGATGTTGAGCTGGGTACTATGTAAACTGTGAACTGTTAGGTTGGGCTGGTTTATGCAGGTTGTAGTTGTGGAGGTTCGGTTGGAATGTAAGGAGTATACGTATTATATCCCCTTAGCTTGTGTTTAGAGGTTTACTTGCTGAGTACCGTGTGGTTTGGTACTCACCCCTTGCTTCTACATTTTTTTTTGTAGGTTAAGAGCCCGGACCTTTGTGATATTTTTCTCTTCTCCTTGTCTGAGGCTTCTTATGGAGGTTTGTGAGGTAGCTGCTTGTCATTTCAGCGGACTTTCTTTCTCCTTAATTATGATCTTGTTCTATTCTAGAAACAATGTCATTTGGAATTTGTATTTCTTTCAATTTTGTTATAACACATTAGAGGCTTGTACACGTGACAACCAAATTTTGGGGTATTTTTGAGTTGATTATCAAATTTCCGTATTTTATTGTAATGGTTGAGTTTAGGCTGACTTGTCTTGGTGGGATAAGACGAGTGCCATCACATCCATTTTTGGGTTGTGACAGCTTGTATGTTTCTCTTCAATTTTTGGCAACTTATCACACACTTATTATAATATTTCCAAAGTTATTGTACTTAATTAGCATGGGATACACAAGCAACATACATGTCTGAGTATATAAATATCGTTATAACAACTCCACACAACTTAACACGGGACACACGTGCCTAGAACTAGTATATATATATGTATATACATACTAGTCTCTGGGTACGCGCATTGCGCGTGTGTCCCATACGTCAATAATTAAAAACCTTATAAAGTTAAATAAATATTATATTTTAAAATGTAATACCAACTTAACCTCAATCAATTCATCTTACTATTTGCTTCCTTTAAAAATAAGGGTGAAATTATAACATTATAATATTAGATCGATCCTACACATAACTTTAAAGCAATGAACCAAACCTTGCATGTATAATTTATAAAAGGCGGAATGACCTGGGAGACCCCTGTAGTTGGTTCCGTTTGTCAGTTGAACCCTTCTACTCATCACTTTGCCAAATGAACCCTTAACTCGATGAAACTCTATTTTCTAAACCCCTCTGACCATTGGTCGAGCTTATGTGGCATTAAAATGGTTGAGCTGGACAAATGTGAGACCACACGCGTTTTAAAGCAAGTGAATGCAATATTTTTATTTAAAAATTATTAAAATTATAAGACAAAATAATAATAATAAATTTTAAAAAAATCTCAAAACCTTTCTTCTTCAGCCTACCCCCACCCCTACCCCTTCTCTCTTCTTCTTCCTCAGCCCCACCCCATCTTTTTCTCTTCTTCTTCAGCCCACCCCATCTCACCCCACCCCATCTTTTTTCTCTTCTTCTTCAGCCCAGACACCCCCCGCCCCTGCCCCTACCCCTTTTCTATTCTTCTTCTTTGCGATACACCCCATCATCATAATCATCAAATATAAAATTAAAAAAGCTTTTGCAAGAAAACATATCATTCACCATTTTCATAAATTTAAGATCTATTGCTTGAATTTACTCATAAATATATTTTTTCCAACTTGAAGTTTTTTTTTTTTATCAAATCAAAATAAATAGAACACAAAGCATGTGCAAGAGCTAATTACAATCTATCATATTTTATGATTGAAAAAACTTTTGAGTGTAAAATGTGAAGAAAGATGAAAACGATGCATAAGGGTGGATGGGAATGAAGAAGATGAAGTAGGAAGGGGGAAAGAGAGAGAAAATTGCACTTTTTATTTTTTAATATTATTTATTTTTAAAATTTGATTTCTGAAGTGTCATTGGAATAATAATGATAATAATAATAATAATGACGTCTCATTAAAACTGATGTGGTATTTGATGTGTAAAAAGAGTGTTTTACACGCACACATATTAGATGGGAAAGAGGTTTAAAATATTGTGTTTGAATGAGTTTAATAGTCCATCTGATAAAGTCATAAGTACAAGGGTCCAACTTACAAACAGAGTCAAAGTACAAGGGTCTCCCAGGTCATTCCGCCTTTATAATAAAACCACAAAAATGTCGAATCAAATGAAATTTGGTTATGTAAATATAAGGTAATCAAACTTAGTCATTGTAGGACAATGTAGAAGTCATACTTGATATTTCTAACTTTATGAATTCATCTTCCTCCAAATTCTTTTAGGTATTTCTAAATAAAGTGAAGATACCAAACTTGCTATACGCTTTATTATTACTCTCAGATCATGAATTAATTTAGTTGGTTTATAAAAAAAAAATCATACCAGCTTCAAAAATTAAATGCAAAGAATATTGTAACTTTAAAAGCAAAACAATCATTTATATGAATAAAATAAAATAGCTCACGGTATTAGACAAAAATTTTTTTTAAAATGTTCAATTAGTATTCATTAAGTAAAAAAGGTTTATTTTAATTCACCGAATAATTTCATAGCATTGAAAGAGATTATATAGTTGTTTGTACCTAGAACTCCATCCTAAAGTTTTATGTTTTTATCTCTTTTCTCTTCATCTAAATTGAGGAATATAGACACCTCAACTATTGATTAGTTTAAGCAAAAGCAAAATAAAATTTAAAAAAAGGGAAAAGGTAGAAGTACCTCCTAGACTATGACCCAAATTTCAGAGACACACCTTAACTAAACTAAGGTCCTATTACTTCCCTGAACTCATTTTTTTTTTTGTAATTTTGTACACCTTTTTGGCTTATGTGGCATCCAAATATCTCCCACGTGCCTTAACTGCGTGGAGTCACAGAGTATGCCACATAAGCCAAAAGGTGTACAATATTATATATAAAATGAGTTCGGGGGGTAATAGGACCTTAGTTTAGTCAAGGTGTGTCTTTGGATTTCGGTCATAGTCTAGGGGGTACTTGTGTCTTCTCCCTTAAAAAAACAAAATCCTCTCTTGTGTCCATTTGTATTTCCAAAACATTGTAGTTGTGAACATAATAAGTATAATTATTAGTAATTAGTTGAGAATACCAAAATTACTCCAAGCCAAATAGCACCGGATACATTGCAAGGCAATATGTATAGTGATTTTACATTTCTACACAAAATAGTTACAAAGAAGTTCCAGAAAGAGAAACAATCATAAATAAAGAATTAGAATTCAAACAATCCTTTGTAATTTGAAAAAAAATCTATAAATGATAAAAATCTTACAAACAAACAATAGAAGATAGAAAAAGAAGGAACTTTACCATAGGAGTACGTAGAAATGCTAGTGGAAGAATTCAAGATGACAAATTTATATTTGATAATGATATATATTGATTTTAGCTACTACAACTCTTCATATTCTTTAATTTAAGATTAAGAGGGGAAAAATCTTGATTCATGTACTATTGACTCTTGTTCTTCCACATTTCCTTTCTAATAAATAACATACAATTAAAAAAATAATTGTATTTGGTAGTGGTATATATTGATTTAGTTACTTCATATTCTTTAATTTAAGATTAAAAGGGGGAAAACCTTGATTCATGTACTATTGACTCTTGTTCTTCCACATTTTCTTTCTAATAAATAACATACAATTCAAAAAAAAATATTGTATTTGGTAGTGGTATATATTGATTTAGCTACAACTCTTCATATTCTTTAATTTAAGATTAAAAAGGAAAAAACCTTGATTCATGTACTTATTTAAAATTGTAGAAATCTTAATTGACTCTTGTTCTTCCACATTTCCTTTCTAATAAATAACTTACAATTCAAAAAATAATTAAAATAATATTATTTAATTACTTAGATGTTTAATTTAGTCTAGGGATAAATTGGTAATCCAACTTGTCATCTTTGGAGCTTCCCACTTTTAGTAAGATACGATATGATATGATATTGAGAAAATTGTCAAATGACCCCCTAACCTATAGTCGAATTTTCAACTAGACACTTGTATTTTACGGGGGTCCTATTTCCCCCTTAAACTGTTTTAAAGCGGAATATAAACAACCCTAAAACTACACCGCCACATTCTTTCCATATAGTGTGCACCACGCGTTGCCAGTTGTCAAATATCACATATATAAAAAAAATAAAATTAAAAAAATAATTATATTTTTTCTTCTTCATCATCTTCTCCGCTCTTCACTTCTCCTAAGTCATGCTTCAATATCTTTCACTGTAACTCCCCAAAACATTTATCTGTCCACCCCATTCCTCTCTAATCACTCCCCACCCCCACTCCCACCTTCTATAACCCACAAATTAAGTATCAATATTCATCAGCAACACCACAACAACTACTTTATTAGCTATTTAAACCTTCATTTTCACCTCTCCCACTCAAATTCCACAATTATAATACCAATTTCAAGCTTGAAGTTCTCGCTAATCGTCTTAGAATTGAGGATAAATACGCCCTTTTATTTCTTTTTCAAATAGTGAGGATTTACGCTCTCTACACTTGAAGAAATCACTGAATTATCGGGATTGAGTAGAATCAATTGATTGTTGCTGCTCAACTTCATGAAATTCTATTGTGTGTAGTTTAGATTCTTCATCAGACGTTAATAGAGACAAAAAATAATATTTGAAGGTTGATAAATTTTGCCTGAGAAGAAAATTAATGACTTTACTTTATTTTGTTTTACTACATAAATAATAGTTTTATTGATTATTTAGTGATTTTGATGATTAATGGCTGTGAGTAACAGTGAGACAAATTATGAAAAAATATTAGAAGATGGGTAAGGAGATGGGGCTGCGCCTGCTATAGTGGTTCAACAAATGGTGATGGAGATGTATAGGTAGGGAGGGGTGTTGAGTGATGAGAGAGAGGAGGAAAAATGATAAAGGAAAAAGAAATGAAAAAAGTAAAGAAAATAAAATTAAAAGCAAAAGTTGAAAAATGATATTTAACAAAAAAATTAAAATAATTTTGAAATATTTTTTTGATCAGTTCTTTGTCTCTCGCATGCCTTTAAGAGAGTGAGCACACTCTCTGTACCATGTCAGCACTTAAGGGTATATTTACTCCGTTTTAAAATAGTTTAAGGGGGTAATAGGAAACTTGAGAAATATAAGAGTGTAGTTGAGAATTCGACTATAGGTTTTCTCTATATATATTTCATTTTATCTTTATAATCATGATGTCACCTTTTTTTCGCCAAAAACTTGTACATGTTGCTTTATCATGTGTTGTATTTTGTTCAATATATTTCTACTCAGCCAAACAAAGAACTATATAAACGTGTATAACCTTGCTTTTTTTAATCCATCCATCTCCACATATATCTTTATCTATCTAATATATAATGTAATATAATGATCATATATTTTTCAGTTTTGGTTTGGGTCTTCTCTGGCGATATCCACTTGTAAGTTCTTCTTAATTGATTATTGTGTTGCTCTTGATCTCTTTTCATTTTACTATAGTTGTTGCAAATTGAGCTAGTATTAGGCTAAAATGAGTTATGTTGAGTTTAAGATAATTTAAATAAGATCAATCTCAACTCATTCAAATCTTAACCTATTTTAAAAGAATTTTCAATTGAGCCCAATTTAAGTTCTAATTTCAATTCGTTTTAAAAAATTTATCTGCATTAGTCTAATCTGTAAAAGAAAATAAAAAATAAGTTACAAATGGATAGATTAATTCTAGAAGATATAAACTAGATAGTAATAACATTCATTACACTAATGCAAATTGTGGTTATAAAAGGTAAATAACAATATGTTAAAATTAGGGGTGTCAAATGAGCGGGTTGAATTGCAATAGAGAACTTTAACTATAGAGCTTTATTATGTCTATTATGTTTGCTATTTCTAAAATTTACTCATATTAAAATGGATCGAAATAGAAATCGAATTGGTTCATAATCCGCCCAAATTTACTTTGGGCTCAAATGAGTTGGGCTCAATGAGCTAAATCAGACTAGGTCATGACCCTCCCAATTCTCAGTTGTAAACAGATGATATATTGATGAGTTTATATTTAGCTACATGACTTTTTGACTTAGCTCTGTTAGGATTTTATCATTGATATCAGATTGTGGTACTAGCAATAATATGCGAATTTGTTGGGTGAAATGTATGGTAATCTCATGGATATGAGATGTTTGTACATGGTGAAACATATGGTAAACTCAAGTTATCATCTTTCTACTTTATGTTACATTTTGTACATGAAGCACACAGTATCACCTTTTGGGTTGTTTCGTCCCTGCTTTTCTCTACTTATATGTAATTGTCCAATCAAATAGATTACAATTTATATTCTTGTAGCAAGAATCTTATGATTGTTACCTTATATAATTGTAATTGGTTAAACTTTAAAATATTTAATATCAAAAATCAAATACGCGCGGATAGGTTCACTAGTATCTAGATACTCTAGAGTAGAAGATAAAGTTATTAGAGTTTTCTGGTAGATATTCTAGAGATGATATTTGTAGAAAATAATAGAATAGTCTAGATTTTGTAATATCTAGAACTATCCAAATATAAGTATAAATAGGGAATGGCCATATACATTTGTATACAACCAAAACCCAAACCTAACCCAAAAAAAAACAAACCAAAATCAAAAAGTGTTCTTATGTAACCAAGTTCTCTTATTCAAAATATTTCTTCTCCTTTCTAGCTTCCACTTTTTTAGTTGAATCTTCCGATCTTAGTTAACGATTTTGGGCTAGTAGAATGTTTCTCAATTCTACTTTTCTTGTGCTATTCTCTGCAACAATGTCAGTGGCATGCTTCATCAATGTTAGTTTTGCAAATCCAAAGATGTATGGTCCGATCAAGGATCTAATATAAGAAGAAAATCCCCCTTTATATTAAGAATTACGATTTTACCCCTACTATAAATTAGAAGAATACATGTTAGGCAAAAGTAGATTACCGTTTAACCCCTACATTAAATTAAAATGTTATAAGCTATTAATAAATTAAATATTAAATAATAATTATATCATATTATTATACTATTACACTGATGTTAATCGGTATATACCTGCTTGTTTGGTTATCCGTTTTTGGCTTTTGATTTTCTTCCTAATCTAAATTACTCTCCCATTACCTATAAATGTTCACTTATTGCTATAATAATTATATTAAAGAAGGTGAATGAAGAGTTGTACGGTATTAATTATGAGAGAAATGTTCACTTATTGCTCCAACAATAATAAGGAGAATGAAGAGTTAGGGTCATTTACTATCAGAGTCAATATTATATTTGTGTAGCAAAGAGGTCACCCGATGGTTATCATATTATATTATAAGTAGGAAGCTTCTATGTCAAAAGCTGAATTACAAAAATATTCTTATAATATCATAATATTTATGGACAAAAATGTAAATATACATTAAATATAAATAAAAACTATGTATTTTCTATTAAAGACTATTATTACATATTTATGAACAAAAATATAAATACACATTAATTATAATAAATATCATAATATATTTATAATAATAATATTAATATTCTAAAAATGGAGTACTCACAATCTATGACATGAATTAATATAGATACAAATAATATATGTACAATTGGATGATATCCTATTAAATGACAAAAGGAAATCAAAAGTTTTGCAACAGTTACAATGACCTTTAAGTGTACCTCAATTACTCCTACCGTGCAAAGGTATAAATTTTTTTAGATGAATTATATTCATAACATTATATTAAATGCTAAGTAATTGTTTCAATAAATACTTACTATGGAAGCTTGCAATCGTTGGACTTTTGATTTTCTTCTGTTATAATTAGCACAAACTAATGATGAATTATATACTAGGTAAATTAATTAAATATATATATATATATATATATATATATATATATATATATATATATATATATTAAAAGTGGGAACAAAAAAAAGTTACAAGCTGAAATACCAAAATAATCGTATAAAGTTGAGTTACTATAATAATATCATTATTAATTATTAATTATTTCACTAAAAATGGATGCAAAAAAAGTTAAAGTTGAATACCAAAATAACCCTATAAAGTTGAGTTATTATTTGACTTTGTGTGTTTGTGTAGTTTAAAATTGTATGGAATACACGTGCAAAGCACGTGTCGAAGGACTAGTTATAAAAAAAAGGATAAGACATAAGTATCCCTAGATTATGATTGAAATCTCCGAAACACACCTTAACTAAATTAAGATTCTATTACCCCGAACTCATTTTTTTATAATTTTGTATACCTTTTGGCTTATGTGGCACACTTTGTGGTTCCACGTAGTTGAGGGGCGTGGGAGATGTTTGGATGCCACGTAAGCCAAAAAGGTATATAAAGTTATAAAAAATGGGTTCAGAACTAATAGGACCTGAGTTTAGTTAAAGTGTGTCTCTGAGATTCTAATCATAATTTAGGGGCGTACTTGTGACATCAATTTTGTTAGTATCCTACATGCTTGCTCCCAAAAAATATGTCATGTTTTTATCTTGGTTTGGGTGTACTACTTCGAATATATTTTGTCCTATTAAACAAAGAAAACGTCATCAAGTCCTATTTTGCAGCCTTTACTATAGTTAGGTAGTAGCTGCAATATTAGCTACGGGTTCGAATAAATCAATAATTTTTTTTTGTTTAGATTATATATTTGTACTATGAAATCTATCCGATATGTATAAATATTTAATTGTAAACCCAAAAATGAGCTATAAGTTTGTTGACAAATTTGAAACTCATAATCTTTAAATACTTAATATAGTATTTCAGTATTTGCAAATACTCTGTTTTGGCATTTGTATTTCCCTAAATTTTAAAATATTTGAAATATTGAAAAACTTATTCAAATATTTCAAGCAAAATCATGATGGAAGTGTCTACTTGTAAAGTTGGACGACATAGATATTAGCTGAGACCAAGTTAAAGGCATATTTATATATCATGTCATGATGTAACTATGCACATTGAGGGTACTCAGGGGTACATCCCCCCTGAGTAGCTTGAGCTCGTGTCATGGAAGGAGGCAATCGATGACAAAGTAAAATATATTGCCACTAAATATCTCTTTTGTTGTCTAATAATAGAAATATTACGTACTACATTGACGTCAAACTAATTAAAAGATATATATGTAGAGTTAGCCTTGTTGAAAATAAGAAGAAAGACAATCCAGAAGTGAATTAGCAATGGATTATGAAGAAAGATGGGCTGAGATAAAGGCTATTGATGATACAAAGGCTGGTGTTAAGGGACTTGTCGATTCTGGAATAGTCGAGATTCCAAGAATTTTCATTAGGCCACCTCATGAACTTGCTGAGGAGTTGAATATGTGCAAGACATCAACTCTACAGGTTCCGGTGGTTGATCTAAGTGGCGTAGAATTGGAAGATGGGCGTAAGAAGATTGTTGATGAAATAAGGGAAGCATCTGAGAAATGGGGATTTTTCCAACTGATAAATCATGGGATTCCTTCAAGTGTTTTGGAAGGAATGATCGATGGAACTCGTAAATTTCATGAACAGGATGTTGAAGTGAAGAAAGAGTACTATTCATCTGATCCAACGAGAGAAGTTAGATATGATAGTAATCTTCATGTGTACAAAACAAAAGGAACAAGTGTTAGCTGGAAAGATACAGTCTTCATCTCTGCTGTAGTTTCTAAACCCGAAGAAATACCACAAGTTTGTAGGTAAACTACTCTGCACTTGAATTTCAATTCTATCTGTCCTGTTTGATGTTGATGGTATTTTTTCAGGAAAACATCCCTTGAGTACATAAATCATGTCACGAAACTAGCCGACATTCTTCTTGGCTTACTATCAGAAGCACTTGGGCTAAAACCTGACCACTTGAAAGCCGCGGAATGTGATAAAGGACAAGTGTTGGCATGCCATTACTACCCGGCATGCCCACAACCAGAGCTAACTCTTGGTACCGCTAAGCATACTGATCCTAGTTTTCTTACCATTGTCCTTCAAGATCAGAGTGGCGGGCTCCAAGTAATGCGTGACAACCAATTGGCCGATGTTACACCGATTCAACATGGTTTGATTGTTAATATTGGTGACCTTCTTCAGGTTTGCAACAAAACATAACTTTTTGTTATCATTTTTCACAAATTGTTACTCATCTGAATCTGATTTTGCAACAGATCCTATCAAATGATAAGTTTGTAAGTGCAAATCATAGAGTTGTAGCGAACAAGATAGGACCAAGGATTTCAGTGGCATGCTTCTTCAATGGTCTTTTAGCACTTTCAAAGATGTATGGTCCAATCAAAGAACTCATATCTGAAGAGAACCCCCCACTATATAAAGATTTTCAAGTAGTTGATTATGTTACCAAGTTTTTCTCGAAGCCTCTCGATAAGACTGGTCTTGATCTTTTCAGACTGTGAAGAGAAATAGAGCACCATAAACCATCAGATATAAGAACAATGTCAGAGTTTGTGATTTGTTGTACAATAAATGTCGTCTTTTTTTTTTTCATATAAAGGGATAATAATGTATGGACTATCATCGTTCATCCTCTTTTAGCAATATCGGATCACTTTTGTATGATATCCATTGTATCTTTCAATTTTTGTTATTCAACTTATAAGTTAGGATCTTTTCACTAGTATCATCATAGTATGATGACAATGATGTTGTTGTTCAACGTTCTTGCTTTTGCATCTTTTCAAAAGTCATGTGGGCATTCATGATTTACAAAAACATACCTAGTAATTCAACTAGTGGAGTGTGGGAGGAGTAGAGTCTACATAGAGCTTATGTTCTTTCCGATATATCCCTTAAGAAAAAGCACTGAAAAAAGGAAAGGAAATAGTACGATAATCAGAATACAAATGACAGTACATAGTAACAGAAATTTGAAGATATGCAAAAGCTATGAGAGAAATACTACAACTAGTGAGGATGAGAAACTATAGGAGAAATACTACGACTACTAACAAGGAAGAATAAGCAAGACAATGCTCTACTACCTACTAAAGTGCATTTCTATGTCAGTCCTATTGTTGTCGACATTGTTAGATGTTCCCTAAAGATCAGATAACAACTGTTGAATTTTATGTCACGCCCCGAGCCTACACCTTGGGCGGGACCGGCACTCGGAGACCATTGCTGGCCCCAAGCGAACCCTTGGCCTGACTTTCTTAACTCAGCGGAAACTTAACTCAACAGCATAACTCAATGCAAAGGAAGGTTATAAAACAACCCAACTGATAAAATCTGGCCAAAACGGCAACTCAAGTCTCAAAATAGAATATTTACATATATACATAGATGAGAGACTCAATACTAACTGACTGACTGTCTATGAAGCCTCTAAAATACTTAGATGGATGTTGGGACAGACCCCGCAACATCCTAATAAAACAAAACTTAAGAACATAAAATAACCGAGTCCTCCGAAAAGCAAGGAGGCTCACCACTGACTCTGGAATGCTCAACTGGATCAACGGCGTGCTGATGTTGATCCTGGGTACCTGCGTCTGCATCATAATGAGATGCAGGCCAACTGGCATCAGTACATGGAATGTACGAGCATGCGAGCTGGACCACTAAACAAACAACTTAAGCTTGAAAAGAATACAAAAGAGAACTTACCTTGGCTCTGTTCAACTCATGAATAACTGAACTCAATATAAAGCAATGAGACACATGCAATATATGTAAAGCTTGCAAAACTATTTAAAACATGATGTCAAAATCATATTTATAATATCATGAAAATACCATGCTTCCTCTCAAAGTCTACTTGTGCAATGCATGAATGGAGTCCCATACCCCCATCCACACTAAGCAGAACCCCTCGAGGAACCATGCAATTTCTACTGTGGGAGTTCTCTAACCGACAGCCACCACTACATGTATAAGTAGTGATACAACGTTTTACCTCACATTGCCCAAGGACCATCCTATACCTTGCTGTGATATAGGACCTTACTTTAACTTTTGCTTAATGGATCCACTAGCTTAACTTTCGTGATCATCTAAAAAGTATGATCCGAGAAATCCCATGTTTGGCTACATGGTTCTTATGGAGAGTTGAGTTAATATGAACTCGTGTCCCCAATTCGGTGCTCAAGACTACTCCCAAAAATACTTTAGCTCATTAGTGTTTTAAACACATCTTTCTTTAGTTGAGATAATTACTCAAAACTTAGTCCAAAGGCTCTTGAAAACTCTTTCTAAAAAGAACAAATCAAAACCATAATTTTAATATGATCATTGATGACTTGGGATATTCATACTGCTTAAACATTGATGGTATATCTAGAGACCATACTGTTTAAACATTGATGACATACTCGATTTGTCATACTAATCATGTTTTAGAAACTCTTTTGCAAAAACTCATCTTTTCTCAAAAAGAGATAGTACTCAAACTTCTCAAAACTCTTTTGGAAATCTCAGTTTCCTCTCATCTTAAATGTGAAAACATTTATAAACTTCTTTGGGAAATGCTTAGTTTCCTAATAACTTTTGAGAAATGAACTCAACTCTTGACTCATGACTTATCTCGAAACTCTCGACTTAACTAAAAACTCTTGACTTGACTTGAAACTCGATACTCTTTACTTGACTTGAAACTTGAGACTCTTAGCTTGAAACTCTATACTCTACTTGGAACTCTATACTTATCTTGGAACTTGAGCCTTAGAATGAAGTTAAAACGTTCAATGAAGACTCTTGAAAACTTTGAAGACCTGCTTTGAGTTACTTCTTAACTTCTAAGCTTGGCTCTAACTTCACTTGACTTGGAAACTAACTTTCCTTGAATTGGAATTATGAATTCAAGGTGTTTGATCACATGTTATGGAGGGATTCTTGATGTTTAGACGTACTTTGGAGTGTCGGAAACAACTATGAAACATAGGTATACTACCTAGGAACATGCATGAGAAAGTGTGAAAAGAATGGGGGAACTTGGCGTCCTTGGCGCTCTGCAAGGCGCGGAGCACCAGCCCTTGAAGCTCAAAAGGCCAGCTGAGGCGCTCTGTAGGGCGCGTCGCCCCAAGGGGTGAAGCTCAGAACACTTCTTGGGGCGCTCTGCAAGGCGCGACGCGCCACCCCTTTTCTCTAACAACTTCGAGTTTTCTCCCTCCTTTCTCCAACTCTAAACCTTCTAAACTCCAAGGTTTCCAACCCCAAACATTTAGAATCATAAATCCCTCAACATACAATAGATTTCAACCCAAACACAACCGGAAACATGCCCAAATCAACAAGGGACTTCAACAACACAATCAACAACATCAACAACACAACCCAACAACTTCAACAACATATCCAATCTTTTCTCAATAATAAAAATGAGTTTGGTGTGTGGGGGAAAGAACCAACCAACACTATGAACTCACATACCTAGTAGGGATCACCCTCGACGATATCCACGATGATCCTTGACGGAAACTTGCTTGATCTCCTCTTGCTTCTCTTCTTCTTCTCTTCTTCTCCTCTTCTTCTCCTCTTCACTCAAAACCCTCACTCTCACTCTTTTAAAATGGGACCAAATGATCCAAAAATCAGCCTAACACCACAATATAACCCCAAAAGAAATGGCTATGGAAAGGACCAAAATGCCCTTAAAATTTCCGGACGGACTTCACTTCCCTACCAACTTCCCAACTTCCAAAGGGCATAAATCACTCATACGAACTCGGAATCGAGAAAACTTGGTGGCGTTGGAAAGATCATTCCAAGGGCTTTCCAAAAATAACTGGAACTACTCCTAACTCATCCTGAGCTAGGAGTTATGACTGCTCAAAGTTGGCCAAAAACTCACTGATTTCCATACTTGGCCAAATTTCCAAAACTTTAAAATTCTTTCCAAAAATGAAAATTTCCAATTCTAAGCCTCTTCAATTTTTTCACATTGCCGGATGTTACATTTTAGAAAATCTAAATATATTATTTCTTGTGTTCTTAGCTTTGCAGAAAATCTAATATGTGATGCAGTGGTGTGTCTTGTTCCCTATGAGTGTTCCATGTTCGTGTTCCCCTCTTCTCTTCATTCCCTTTATCTACGGAAAAAGATCAAAAATACCCCGAACTATTGCAAAAATACACTTTGTTCTAGTAGAACAATTTCCTTGTAAATACATATACATGTACAGTTATTATAGAGTAGAGTACTCTAGAAATAGTACATGTGTTATTTTATGCTATGTACTAGGTAGGTACATTAGTTTATTTTATTACCATTCAATCCCTAGGAAGTTCCTATATATTTTCTTGTATAGCAACTTTGTAGTCCCCAAGTTGAAGAAATACAAAATCCAGAAAATTTCTCACGATCCTTTCTAGTATATTTCTTTCAATATTTTGGTAATCTAGCTTTTAACTTAGAGGTTTCGCACTTATAATATAGAATGATGATGTATTATCTATATCTATATTATATTAAAATCACGAAGGTCGTTAATGAACGTACACAAGCTTTCATTTCATGTTGTAGCTGAGTAAAAATCAAAAGTCTCTCTTTTCTTTCCTTGTCTGAATAAACTTGTGCCTACCTCGAATAATTCAATTTATTTTTTTTGTTAATTTTTAGTGAGTTGAATTGATTAATATTTTTTACTACAACCACTCAATTATTTGTTATGAATAAAGGAAGATATTATAAAACTATGATGGGATATTTAATATGTTCATGAAAACTATGTTTTGAAATTTCAACCATCTAATTAGTACTCTCTTTGTTCTCAGGCTGAATGGATTATGATCCATCAGATGAGAAAAAGGCTATTGATGATGCAAAAGCTGGTGTTAAGGGACTTGTTGATTCTGGAATAGTCGAGATTCCAAGAATTTTCATTAGGCCACCTCATGAACTTGCTGAGGAGTTGAATATGTGCAAGTCAACTCAACAGGTTCCGGTCGTGGATCTAAGTGGCATACACATTGAAGATGGGCGTAAGAAGATTGTTGATGAAATAAGGGAAGCATCTGAGAAATGGGGACTTTTCCAAGTGATAAATCATGGGATTCCTTCAAGTGTTGTGGAAGGAATGATCGATGGGACTCGTAAGTTTCATGAACAAGATGTTGAAGTGAAGAAAGAGTACTATTCGTCTGATCCGACAGCCAGAAAAGTTAGATATGATAGCAATCTTCATGTGAACAAAACAAAAGGAAAGATTGCAAACTGGAAGGATACATTATACATCTTTGAGCTAGTTTCTGGTCACCTTGAACCTGAAGAAATATCAGAAGTATGCAGGTAACTTTGCGTTTTCTGCATTTGAATTTCAATTCTATATCTGTCCTGTTTGATGCGTACACGATGTTGAAGTTCTTGCATTAAATCTAAGGATTTATTGAGTAGAGCCTGAGTGTTCTATCTTCATTTCTAATTGATATGTGGATACATGTTGCCAGTAGCAGATCTAGAGTATAACTTAAGGGGTCACGGGAACTTAGTACCTGTTGCCAAACCTTGTATATAAATATTTGATTGTGAATCCAATAATTTATGAATATCAACCTTGTCCTCATGTAGTAATCTCTATTTTTTTCTGTATGTCCAGGAAAACTTCCCTTGAGTACATAAATCATGTCGTAAAACTAGAAGATATTCTTCTTGGCTTACTATCAGAAGCTCTCGGGCTAAAGCCAAACCACTTAAAAGCCACTGAATGTGACAAAACACAGTCAATGGTATGCCATTACTACCCGGTATGCCCACAGCCAGAGCTAACTCTTGGTACCGAGAAGCATACAGATCCTGTTTTCCTTACGATTCTGCTACAAGATCATAATGGTGGGCTCCAAGTCATGCGTGATAACCAATGGGCTGATGTTACACCGATTGAACATGGTTTGGTTGTTAATATTGGTGACCTCCTTCAGGTTTGCAACAAAACATAACTTTTTGTTATCATTTTTCACAAATTGTTACTCATCTGAATTTGATTTAGCAACAGATCCTATCAAATGATAAGTTTGTAAGTGCAAATCATAGAGTTGTGGCGAACAAGATAGGACCAAGGATTTCAGTGGCATGCTTCTCCAATGGTCTTTTAGCACCTTCAAAGATGTATGGTCCAATCAAAGAGCTCATATCTAAAGAAAGCCCCCCACTATATAAAGATTTTCAAGTAGTTGATTATGTTACCAAGTTTTTCTCGAAGCCTCTAAATAAGACTGGTCTTGATCTTTTCAGACTGTGAAGAGAGTTAGATCACCATAAACTATCAGATATAAGAACAATGTCAGAGTTTGTGATTTGCTGTACAATAAATGTTTTTTTTTTAAAATAAAGGAATAATAATGTATTGACTATAATCGTTCATCCTCGTTTAGCAATATCGGATTACTTTTGTATGATATCCATTGTATCTTTCAATGTTTGTTATTCAACTTTTAAGTTAGTATCTTTTCACTAATATCATCATAGTATGGTGACGATGATGTTGTTGTTCAACGTTCTTGCTTCTGCATCTTTTCAAAAGTCATGTGGGCATTTATGATTTACAAAAACATACCTAGTAATTCCACTAGTGGAGTGTGGGAGGAGTAGAGTCTATAGAGACCTTACGTTCTTTCCGATAGACCCCTTAAGGAAAAGCATACACTGAAAAAAAAAAAGGAAATAGTACGATAATCAGAGTACAAATGACAGTAGATAGTAACAGAAATTTGACGATATGTAAAAGTTATGAAAGAAATACCAACTACTGAGGACAAGAAATTATAAGAGAAATACTACGACTACTAATAAGGGAAGGATAAGCAATATAAGCAGCCCAACACCGGACCCTGTAGTTTCTTGTTCCCTATGAGTGTTTGTGTTCCCCTCTTCTCTTCATTCCCATTATCTACCGAAAAAAGGACCAAAAATACCCCGAACTATTGCAAAAGGTGTAAATAAACACTTTGTTCATCTGTTTTGCTAAAAGTATCCTATGATATATTTTTGGCAACCAGTTGAACTTATAAAAACAGATGGGATATAGAATAAGAATATGATATATTCAAAAATAATTCTTTCATCTTTCATTCAATTTATTATCTTACCCTTTAAGGGTGTGTTTGGTATGAAGGAAAATGTTTTCCTAGAAAATGTTTTCTTGGAAAACAAGTTGGATTTTGACTTATTTTCTCATGTTTGGTTGGTGAGTAAAAATTATTTTTCGGAAAAGATTTTTTGTGTTTGATTTATGAATGAAAAATGTTTTTGAAAAATTTCTTTTATTTTTACTAGAGTAGAAAATAAATTTTGAAATTGAAAATATTTTTTAAAAACAAACTTTTTTTTTTTTGGGGTTGGGGCTGGTAGGGGGTGGGGCGGGGGTCAAGGGTAGGGGTGAAAAATTGAAATTTTGAAGTTAAAAATATTTTTTTTTTTAAAAACTTAAAAAAATTTTTGGGGGGTGGGGGGGCTGGTAGGGCGTGGGTGGGTGGGTCGAGGGTAGGGGTGAAAAATTGAAATTTTAAAGTAAAAATTATTTTTTAAAAATAAACTTAAATTTTTTTTTTGGGGATGGGGGGGCTGGTAGGGGTTGTTTGGGTGGGTGGGGGGTCAAGGGTAAGGGTGAAAAAATGAAATTTTGAAGTCGAAAATATTTTTTAAAAACAAACTTAAACTTTTTTTTTTTTTGGGGGGGGGGGTGTAACATCCGACGATTTGAAGTGGCTTCAAAGAAGCAAAAAAATTAAAAATCTGGAAATTTGGCTAAGTGTAGAAAAAACTTGAGTTTCTTGGCCAACTTTGAGTAGTCGTAACTCCTAGCTCAGGAAGAGTTAGGGGTAGTTTCAGTTATGGTTGCGAAGCTCGTGGAATAACCTTTTCAACGCCACCGAGTTTTCTCAATTCCGAGTTCGTATGAGGGAGTTATACCCTGTAGAAGTTAGGCAGTTGGAAAGGAAATTCGTCCGGAAATTTAAGGGCATTTTGGTCCTTTCACCAACCATTTATTTTGAGCTCATATTGTTGAATTAGAATGATCTTTGGATCATTTTTGTCCCTTTTTGAAAGAGAAAGAGTTAAGGTTCTTGAGATTAAAGAAGAGAAGAAGGGGAAGAAGAAGAAGAGAAGAAAGAGGAGCTTAGTCAAGATCGTTGTGGACTTTCGTCGGGGGTGATCCCTATTAAAGGTATGTGAGTTTTTCGTGTGGGTTGATTCTTTCCCCCACACACACCAAGTTTATTCATTGATTGAGAAAGATTGGGAATTTTTGTGGAAGTGTTGAAGTTGTTAGTTGTTGTTGATGTTGTTGGTGGTGTTATTGAAATTATTGTTCGTTGTGAGACATGATTGGGTCGTATATTTTCGTTGAAATCCTATGGTATGTTGAGGGAATTACGATTCTTAGAGTTATGACCCTTAAAAGTTGATTCACCATCAATTTGCAGCAATTTCTGGGCTGTCGATCCCCATCTACGGGACTGACCTACGGACCGTAGATCGATCGACGGTCCGTACTGGTCAACCGTCAATCTGGTCAGAAGTTGGGCTCTGTGGAGCATCGATCTACGGGCACGATCTATGGTCCGTAGATCGATCCACGGACCGTAAGTCGGGACCGTAGTTCAACACTTAGTCTTTTTTTTCACTGAATTCTGGGGAAGTTTCTGACGCGATCCACGGACCTGCAGTACGGACCGTAAGTCCATCTACGGTCCGTCGATGGCTTCCGTAGATGCCGCCTGTGTCACTAGAAACCTGAAGTCTCAGCCAAGTTTCCCCACTCCTTTTCTCACTTTCTCAAGCAAGTTCCAAAGTATTATACCTATAATTTATAGTTGTTTCCGACACTCTAAAGTACGTCTAAGCGTTCAAGAATCCCTCCACAACATGTGATCGAACAACTTGAGTTCACATTCCGATTCAAGGAAAGATAGTTCCTAGTCAAGTGAAGTTAGAAGTCAAGTAAAAGAGTGCAGATTTCAAGCTAAGTAAGAGTCTCAAGTTTCAAGTCGAGTAAGAGTCTCAGTTTCAAGTTAAGTCAAGAGTTGTAAGTGAGTTCATTTAAAAAGGCTATTAGGGAACTAAGTATTCCCAAAGGAGTTTATAAATGTTGTTACATTTGAGTAAGAGAGGAACCATGTTTTCCAAAAGAGCCTTTGGGCTAAGTTTTGAGTAATTATCTCAACTAAAGAAAGATGCGTTTAAAGACTTTTATGAGCCAAAGTATTTTTGGGAGTAGTATTGAGCACCGAATTGGGGACACGAGTTCTGATTTACTCAACTCTCCATAAGAACCATGCGCCATCATGGGATTTCTCGGATCATACTTTTTAGATGATCACGAAAGTTAAGCTAGTGGATCCACTAAGTAAAGTTAGCTTCCTATATCACGGCAATGTATAGGATGGTCCTTGGGCAACGCGAGGTAAAGCGTTGTATCATCACTAGGGCTCATAGTGGTGGTTGTCGGTTAAAGAACTTCCCACATAAGTTATATTACTTTTATATAAGTACAGTTGAGTTGTTATTGTTTTATCATTAACAAGCTAAGTTGTTTACACTGTTTTACAAGCTTTATTTATTGCATGCGTCTTATTGCTTTAAATATTGAATTCAGTTGGTCATGAGTCGTTCAGAGCCGAGGTAAGTGTTCTCTTGTATTTCCTTTCAAGCTTAAGTTGTGTTCGGCTTTTCCGCTTGCATACTCGTACATTCCATATACTGATGCCAGTTGGCCTGCATCGTTTGATGATGCAGATTCAGGTACCCCGGATCAGCAGCCTGCTCGTCGTTGATCCAGCTGAGCACTCCAGAGTCAGTGGTGAGCCTCCTTGCATTCCGAAGGACTCGATTATTTTGTGTCCTTAGTTTTTTGTCTTTTTAGGATGTTGAGGGGTCTGTCCCAACATCCATCTCAGTATTTTAGAGGCTTCATAGACAGACAGACAGACAGTCAGTCAGCTAGTTTCGAGTCTCTTATCTATATATTTATATGTAAATATTCTATTTTGAGATTCGTGTTGCCTTATGGCCATACTTTATAAGTTAAGTTGTTTTGCAATATTTCATTGCATTGAGCTATTCTGTCGAGTAGGTTTCCGCTGAGTTAAGAAAGCCAGGCCAAGGGTTCGCTTAGGGCCAGCAATGGTCTCCAAGTGCCGGTCCCGCCCAGGGTGTAGACTCGGGGCGTGGCAAACTTGGTATCAGAGCAAAGAGTTCAAGAGTCCTAGGGAGTCTATGAAGCCGTGTCTGTAGAGTCCTAGTTATCGGTGTGAAGCGCGCCACATCTATAATTGGGAGGCTGCAACATTTAGGAAGATTTCTCATTTCTTTCACACTCATTTCGTGCGTTATAGTTGATCTCTAAAAAGTTTCTTTCTAATCCGTGCTTGCGCGTGTTTCAGATAGTCATGCCTCCACGAAGAGTTGGCAGAGGGCGTCTTCCTAGACGCTATGTTGATGAGCAAGAGTTACCTGATGCCCCTGGAGTGCAAGGTCAAGGGGAAGTTTCTAATGCCGAGTTCAGAGAGGCAATTAGAATTCTGAGTCAAGTTGTAACTAATCAGATTGGTCAGCAAAGGGGAGCTCGACATGAAGGAGCTGACACTACAAGGATTCGTGAGTTTTTGGGGATGAATCCTCCGAGTTTCACGGGTTCGAGCACTACTGAGGATCCAGAAAACTTCATTGAAGAGTCGAAGAAGATTTTTGATGTGATGCATGTGTTAGATACCGAGCGGGTTGAACTAGCTGCGTATCAATTGAAGGATGTTGCTAGAACTTGGTTCGACCAGTGGAAAGGGGGCAGAGTTGAGAATGCACCACCTGCGAGTTGGGCCTGTTTTGAGGAAGCTTTCTTGGGGCGTTTCTTTCCTCGAGAATTGAGAGAGGCCAAGGTACGTGAGTTTCTTACTCTTAAGCAGGAGTCTTTGAGTGTTCAAGAGTACAGTCTGAAGTTCACCCAACTATCCCGCTATGCTCCGGAGATGGTTGCAGACATGAGAAATAGAATGAGTTTGTTTGTTGCTGGGTTGTCTCGGTCGTCAAGTAAGGAAGGTAGGGCTGCAATGCTTATCGGGGACATGGACATATCAAGGTCGATGGTTTATGTGCAGCAGGTTGAGGAAGAGAAGCTGAGGGACAGAGAAGAGTTCAGAAATAAGAGAGCTAAGATCGGGAACGAGTCCGGGCAGCAGAGAGGTAATTCAAACCGTTCCTCATTTCAACAAAGGCCGAAGGGACCTGCTACATCATCTGCTGGGGCACCAGCACCCAGATACAGAGGGGAACATAATGGCCAGAATTCGAAGGACTTCAAGGTTACACCAGCACAGTCTTCAGGTAGTGTGGCACGCGGAGGTAGTTCGTTTCCTGCATGTGCTAAGTGTGGTAGAGTTCATCCAGGGAAGTGTCGTCAAGGACAGACGGGTTGCTTTAGGTGTGGACAAGAGGGTCACTTCATGAAGGAGTGCCCTAAGAATAAGCAAAGTAGCGAAAATTTGGGCAGCAGGGCCCAACCTTCTTCAGTTGCTCCCACAGACAGGATGGCATCTAGAGGAGCTACTTCTAGTACCGGCGGAGGAGCAAACCGTCTTTATGCAATCTCCAGTCGCCACGAACAAGAGATTTCTCCAAATGTTGTTACTGGTATGATCAAAGTCTTTGCTTTTAATGTGTATGCTTTGCTAGACCTAGGAGCAAGTTTATCGTTTGTAACTCCTTATGTTGCAAACCAGTTTGAGGTTCTTCCTGAAAGACTTTGTGAACCCTTTTGTGTTTCTACACCTGTTGGGGAGTCTATTCTAGCGGAAAGAGTCTATCGTGATTGTCCCGTTTCCATCAGTCACAAGAACACCAAGGCTGATTTGGTTGAGTTAGACATGGTAGATTTTGATGTCATTCTAGGTATGGATTGGCTTCATGCCTATTATGCATCATTAGACTGTAGAACTCGAACCGTCAAGTTTCAGTTTCCGAATGAGCCAGTCATAGAGTGGAGTAGCAGTTCAACAGTGCCTAAGGGTCGTTTTATTACATACCTTAAGGCAAGAAAGTTAGTTTCGAAGGGTTGTATCTATCACTTAGTCCGAGTTCATGACTCCAGTGTTGAGATACCTCATTTCCAGTCAGTTCCTATAGTAAGAGAGTTTCCAGAAGTGTTTCCTGATGATCTACCCGGAATTCCTCCTGAGAGAGAGATAGGTTTCGGCATAGATCTCATGCCAGATATTCGTCCTATCTCTATTCCGCCATATAGAATGGCACCAGCAGAGTTGAAAGAGTTGAAAGAGTTGAAAGAGCAGTTGAAAGATCTCCTAGATAAGGGTTTCATTCGACCGAGTGTCTCACCTTGGGGTGCTCCGGTTTTGTTTGTGAGAAAGAAAGATGGTTCCCTTAGAATGTGTATAGACTACCGCCAGTTGAATAAGGTTACCATCAAGAACAAGTACCCTCTTCCGAGGATTGATGATCTTTTCGATCAGCTTCAGGGTGCCACTTGTTTTTCAAAGATTGACCTCCGATCAGGCTATCATCAGTTAAGGGTAAGGGAATGTGATATCCCAAAGACAGCTTTCAGAACCAGGTATGGTCATTATGAGTTTTTGGTCATGTCCTTTGGTTTGACCAATGCACCGGCAGCTTTCATGGATTTGATGAATAGAATCTTCAAACCTTATTTAGATATGTTTGTTATTGTCTTTATTGATGATATACTAATCTATTCAAGGAATGAAGAAGATCATGCTAGTCATCTCAGAACAGTTCTTCAGACTTTGAAGGAGAATGAGTTGTATGCCAAGTTCTCTAAATGTGAGTTTTGGCTCAAGTCTGTGGCGTTCCTAGGCCACATTATGTCCGGTGATGGAATTAAAGTTGATACTCGGAAAATTGAGGCAGTGCAGAATTGGCCTAGACCCACATCTCCAACTGAAATTAGGAGTTTCTTGGGATTAGCTGGCTATTATAGAAGGTTTGTTGAGGGGTTCTCGAGTATTGCATCTCCTTTGACAAAATTGACGCAGAAGACGGTGAAATTTCAATGGTCCGAAGCTTGTGAGAAAAGCTTTCAGGAATTGAAAAAGAGATTGACTACAGCTCCAGTTTTGACGCTACCAGAAGGTACTCAAGGTTTTGTGGTGTATTGTGATGCACCTAGAGTTGGTTTGGGTTATGTCTTAATGCAGAATGGCAAAGTTATAGCTTATGCCTCCAGACAGTTGAAGGTTCATGAGAAGAACTACCTAACCCATGACTTAGAGCTAGCTGCTGTAGTATTTGCTTTGAAGATATGGCGTCATTACTTGTATGGTGTGCATGTCGACATATTCACTGATCACAAGAGCCTTCAATACGTGTTTACTCAGAAAAAACTTAATCTCAGGAAGAGGAGGTGGTTAGAGTTACTCAAGGATTATGACCTGAGTATTCTTTACCACCCAGGAAAAGCTAATGTTGTTGCTGATTCTTTGAGCAGGTTGTCTATGGGTAGCACCGCCCATATCGAAGAAGGAAGGAGAAAGTTAGCAAAAGATGTGCACAGACTGTCATGCCTGGGAGTCAGATTTACAGATTCCGCAGAAGGAGGAATAGCAATGACGAGCAGGGCCGAGTCATCATTAATGTCAGAAGTGAAAGAAAAGCAAGATCAAGATCCCATTTTGCTTGAGTTAAAGGCAAATGTTCAGAAGCAAAGAGTATTAGGTTTTGAACAAGGGGGAGATGGTGTATTGAGATATCAAGGTAGATTGTGTGTACCTATGGTAGATGGACTCCAAGAGAAGATTATGGAGGAAGCTCATAGCTCCAGATATTCAGTTCATCCAGGTTCCACCAAGATGTATCATGATTTGCGATAAGTTTATTGGTGGAATGGCATGAAGAAGGGCATTGCTGAGTTTGTTGCTAAATGTCCAAATTGCCAACAAGTGAAAGTTGAACACCAAAGGCCCGGTGGTTTGGCTCATTGGATAGAACTTCCGGAGTGGAAGTGGGAGATGATCAATATGGATTTCATCACAGGGTTGCCAAGGTCTCGCAGACAACATGATTCTATTTGGGTAATTGTCGACCGAATGACAAAGTCAGCTTATTTTCTACCGGTAAAGACTACCAATACAGCAGAAGATTATGCCAAGTTGTATGTTCAAGAGATAGTAAGACTTCATGGAGTCCCAATCTCCATTATTTCAGATAGAGGTGCACAGTT
Source organism: Solanum okadae (assembly GCA_036553675.1). Taxonomy (NCBI): domain Eukaryota; kingdom Viridiplantae; phylum Streptophyta; class Magnoliopsida; order Solanales; family Solanaceae; genus Solanum; species Solanum okadae. The sequence goes on from CM071686.1 coordinate 56,298,451, forward strand.
TACTACACAGTTCTGGAAATCTTTTCAGAAGGGCTTGGGTTCAAAGGTGAACTTAAGTACTGCCTTTCACCCTCAGACTGATGGGCAAGCAGAGCGCACTATTCAGACATTAGAGGATATGTTGAGGGCTTGTGTAATCGATTTCAAAGGTAGTTGGGACGATCACCTACCTCTAATTGAATTTGCCTACAACAACAGTTATCACTCTAGCATCCAGATGGCCCCATATGAAGCTCTTTATGGGAGAAGATGTAGATCTCCTATTGGATGGTTTGAAGTTGGCGAAGCACAGTTGTTAGGACCAGATTTAGTTCACCAGGCTATGGAGAAAGTGAAAGTGATTCAAGAGAGGTTGAAAACGGCACAGAGTCGTCAGAAATCCTACACTGATGTTAGGAGAAGGGCGTTAGAGTTTGAAGTAGATGATTGGGTATATTTGAAGGTTTCACCCATGAAAGGCGTTATGAGATTTGGTAAGAAGGGGAAACTTAGTCCCCGGTATATTGGACCTTACCGCATAGCCAAGAGGATTGGCAATGTTTCTTATGAGTTGGAGTTACCACAGGAACTAGCAGCGGTTCATCCGGTATTTCACATCTCCATGTTGAAGAAATGCATAGGCGATCCTTCATTGATCCTATCGACTGAAAGTATTAAGATCAGTGATAACTTATCTTATGAGGAAGTTCCTGTTCAAATCCTGGATCGTCAAGTTCGTAAGTTGAGAACGAAAGATGTAGCCTCAGTAAAGGTCCTTTGGAGGAACCAATTTGTTGAGGAAGCAACTTGGGAAGCCGAAGAAGACATGAAGAAGAGATACCCATATCTCTTTGAATCCGGAGAAAATGCAGATTAAGGTATTAATTTCCTTCTTAGTGCCCTTTTTATTTTATAACGAGTATATCGCTATTGTTGTTGCGTTTGCATGGTTGTTTGTTGGGTGTTGAGTTGATGTTACACCCCTAGCCTGGTAAGAGTAACCTCATTCGAGGACGAATGTTCCCAAGGGGGAGATATTGTAACATCCGACGATTTGAAGTGGCTTCAAAGAAGCAAAAAAATTAAAAATCTGGAAATTTGGCTAAGTGTAGAAAAAACTTGAGTTTTTTGGCCAACTTTGAGTAGTCGTAACTCCTAGCTCAGGAAGAGTTAGGGGTAGTTTCAGTTATGGTTGCGAAGCTCGTGGAATAACCTTTTCAACGCCACCGAGTTTGCTCAATTCCGAGTTCGTATGAGGGAGTTATACCCTGTAGAAGTTAGGCAGTTGGAAAGGAAATTCGTCCGGAAATTTAAGGGCATTTTGGTCCTTTCACCAACCATTTATTTTGAGCTCATATTGTTGAATTAGAATGATCTTTGGATCATTTTTGTCCCTTTTTGAAAGAGAAAGAGTTAGGGTTCTTGAGATTAAAGAAGAGAAGAAGGGGAAGAAGAAGAAGAGAAGAAAGAGGAGCTTAGTCAAGATCGTTGTGGACTTTCGTCGGGGGTGATCCCTATTAAAGGTATGTGAGTTTTTCGTGTGGGTTGATTCTTTCCCCCACACACACCAAGTTTATTCATTGATTGAGAAAGATTGGGAATTTTTGTGGAAGTGTTGAAGTTGTTAGTTGTTGTTGATGTTGTTGGTGGTGTTATTGAAATTATTGTTCGTTGTGAGACATGATTGGGTCGTATATTTTCGTTGAAATCCTATGGTATGTTGAGGGAATTACGATTCTTAGAGTTATGACCCTTAAAAGTTGATTCACCATCAATTTGCAGCAATTTCTGGGCTGTCGATCCCCATCTACGGGACTGACCTACGGACCGTAGATCGATCGACGGTCCGTACTGGTCAACCGTCAATCTGGTCAGAAGTTGGGCTCTGTGGAGCATCGATCTACGGGCACGATCTATGGTCCGTAGATCGATCCACGGACCGTAAGTCGGGACCGTAGTTCAACACTTAGTCTTTTTTTTCACTGAATTCTGGGGAAGTTTCTGACGCGATCCACGGACCTGCAGTACGGACCGTAAGTCCATCTACGGTCCGTCGATGGCTTCCGTAGATGCCGCCTGTGTCACCAGAAACCTGAAGTCTCAGCCAAGTTTCCCCACTCATTTTCTCACTTTCTCAAGCAAGTTCCAAAGTATTATACCTATAATTTATAGTTGTTTCCGACACTCTAAAGTACGTCTAAGCGTTCAAGAATCCCTCCACAACATGTGATCGAACAACTTGAGTTCACATTCCGATTCAAGGAAAGATAGTTCCTAGTCAAGTGAAGTTAGAAGTCAAGTAAAAGAGTGCAGATTTCAAGCTAAGTAAGAGTCTCAAGTTTCAAGTCGAGTAAGAGTCTCAGTTTCAAGTTAAGTCAAGAGTTGTAAGTGAGTTCATTTAAAAAGGCTATTAGGGAACTAAGTATTCCCAAAGGAGTTTATAAATGTTGTTACATTTGAGTAAGAGAGGAACCATGTTTTCCAAAAGAGCCTTTGGGCTAAGTTTTGAGTAATTATCTCAACTAAAGAAAGATGCGTTTAAAGACTTTTATGAGCCAAAGTATTTTTGGGAGTAGTATTGAGCACCGAATTGGGGACACGAGTTCTGATTTACTCAACTCTCCATAAGAACCATGCGCCATCATGGGATTTCTCGGATCATACTTTTTAGATGATCACGAAAGTTAAGCTAGTGGATCCACTAAGTAAAGTTAGCTTCCTATATCACGGCAATGTATAGGATGGTCCTTGGGCAACGCGAGGTAAAGCGTTGTATCATCACTAGGGCTCATAGTGGTGGTTGTCGGTTAAAGAACTTCCCACATAAGTTATATTACTTTTATATAAGTACAGTTGAGTTGTTATTGTTTTATCCTTAACAAGCTAAGTTGTTTACACTGTTTTACAAGCTTTATTTATTGCATGCGTCTTATTGCTTTAAATATTGAATTCAGTTGGTCATGAGTCGTTCAGAGCCGAGGTAAGTGTTCTCTTGTATTTCCTTTCAAGCTTAAGTTGTGTTCGGCTTTTCCGCTTGCATACTCGTACATTCCATATACTGATACCAGTTGGCCTGCATCGTTTGATGATGCAGATTCAGGTACCCCGGATCAGCAGCCTGCTCGTCGTTGATCTAGCTGAGCACTCCAGAGTCAGTGGTGAGCCTCCTTGCATTTCGGAGGACTCGATTATTTTGTGTTCTTAGTTTTTTGTCTTTTTAGGATGTTGAGGGGTCTGTCCCAACATCCATCTCAGTATTTTAGAGGCTTCATAGACAGACAGACAAACAGCTAGTTTCGAGTCTCTTATCTATATATTTATATGTAAATATTCTATTTTGAGATTCGGGTTGCCTTATGGCCATACTTTATAAGTTAAGTTGTTTTGCAACATTTCATTGCATTGAGCTATTCTGTCGAGTAGGTTTCCGCTGAGTTAAGAAAGCCAGGCCAAGGGTTCGCTTGGGGCCAGCAATGGTCTCCAAGTGCCGGTCCCGCCCAGGGTGTAGACTCGGGGCGTGACAGGGGGGCTGGTAGGGCGTGGGTGGGTGGGTGGGGGGGTCGAGGGTAGGGGTGAAAAAATGAAATTTTGAAGTTGAAAATATTTTTAAAAACAAACTTAAACTTTTTTTTTTTGGGGGGGGCTGGTAGGGGTTGGGTGGGTGGGTGGGTGGGGGGGTCGAGGGTAGGGGTGAAAAAATGAAATTTTGAAGTTGAAAATATTTTTAAAAAACAAACTTAAACTTTTTTTTTTTGGGGCGGGGGGGCTGGTAGGGGGTGGGTGGGTGGGTGGGGGGGTCGAGGGTAGGGGTGAAAAAAATGAAATTTTGAAGTCGAAAATATTTTTTAAAAACAAAACTTAAAATTCTTTTTTGGGAGGTGGGGGGGCTGGTAGGGGGTGGGGTGGGGTCGAGGGTAGGGGTGAAAAAATGAAATTTTGAAGTTGAAAATATTTTTTAAAAACAAACTTAAACTTTTTTTTTTATTGGGGGGCTGGTAGGGGTTGGGTGGGTGGGTGGGGGGGTCGAGGGTAGGGGTGAAAAAATGAAATTTTGAAGTTGAAAATATTTTTAAAAAACAAACTTAAACTTTTTTTTTTTTGGGGGGGGGGGGGGCTGGTAGGGGGTGGGTGGGTGGGTGGGGGGGTCGAGGGTAGGGGTGAAAAAAATGAAATTTTGAAGTCGAAAATATTTTTTAAAAACAAAACTTAAATTCTTTTTTGGGAGGTGGGGGGGGGGCTGGTAGGGGGTGGGGTGGGGTCGAGGGTAGGGGTGAAAAAATGAAATTTTGAAGTTGAAAATATTTTTTTAAAACAAACTTAAACTTTTTTTTTAGGGGGGGGGGGGGGGGTTGGTAGGGAGTGGGTGGGTGGGTGGGGGGTCGAGGGTAGGGGTGAAAAAATGAAATTTTAAAGTCGAAAATATTTTTTAAAAACAAACTTAAAAATTTTTTTGGGGAGTGGGGGGCTGGTAGGGGGGTCGAGAGTAAGGGTGAAAATATGAAATAATATTTTTTAAAAACAAACTTAATTTTTTTTTCTTTTTGAAGGGGGTGGGGGCTGATAGGGGCTGGGGGGGGCGAGGATAGGGGTGGGGGGTAAAAAATAAAAATTAGAAATTAGAAATATCTTTTAAAAATAACTTTTAATATATTTTTGGGAGGGGTGGTGGTAGGGGGTGGGGGTAGGGGTGAGGGTGGGGTAAAAATATTGAATCTAAACACAAACTTTAAATTATTTTATTTTTTTGGGGGGGGGGGGGGGGTGGTTGGGGGTTGGTTTGAGTATAGGGACAAAATAAATTGATTTTTTCAACAATTTTTTTAAAATTGGAAGTTGGAAGAGAGTTTGGAAAATGTTATCCTTAAGTTTTGAAGGGAAGTCATTTTCCTTAAATTTGAGGAAAATGAGTTGATTTGGAAAACATTTTCCAAAACATTTAACCCAACCAAAATGAGAAAATTGGAAAACATTTTCCGGGAAAATGTTTTCCTTCATACCAAACACACCCTAATTGAGTAACAAATTGGAGAAGAGGAAAGGTTAGGTAGTTTAGAGAGTCGGTAGGCATTTAAAAAATAAATAAAGAAATGAAAGGACTCTTGTCTGTAACACCTTCTCAAGAAAACCAAAATTTTTAAAAATTAAAAGTTGCCATCAACATTCTCTTTATTCTTCCTATTTTACATTTTTTATTTTATTAAAAATAAGTATGGGAAGACATTACAACTCTTTACAAAAAATGTGGAAAGGTATTTTGGTAATCCAACTTTTAACTTGGAGATTTCGCAATTATAATATAGTATGACGATGATATGATGATTAAAAGTTGAATTGATTAATATTTTTTACTACAACTACTCAATTATTTGTTAGGGGTTTTATTTAATAAACTGCTGTTAACAAATGTTTATTTTATGGGATGTTCAAAATATTTTGAAAATTCAACCATCTAATTAGTAGTCTTTTTGTTCTAAGGCTGAAATTAGCAATGGATTATGATCCATCGGATGAGAAAAAGGCTATTGATGATGCAAAAGTTGGTGTTAAAGGACTAGTTGATTCTGGAGTAGTTGAGATTCCAAGAATTTTCATTAGGCCACCTCATGAACTTGCTGAGGAGTTGAATATGTGCAAGTCAACTCAACAGGTTCCGGTCGTGGATCTAAGTGGCATACACGTTGAAGATGGGCGTAAGAAGATTGTTGATGGAATAAGGGAAGCATGTGAGAAATGCGGCCTTTTCCAACTGATAAATCATGGAATTCCTTCAAGTGTTTTGGAAGGAATGATCGATGGGACTCGTAAATTTCATGAACAAGATGTTGAAGTGAAGAAAGAGTATTATTCGTCTGATCCAACAGCCAGACAAGTTAGATATGAGAGTAATCTTCTTCAGTACAAAACAAAAGGATTGACTTCAAACTGGAAGGATACATTATACATCTCTGAGCTAGTTTCTGGTCACATTGAACCTGAAGAAATACCACAAGTTTGCAGGTAACTCTGTATTTTCTGCACTTGAATTTCAATTCTATATCTGTCCTGTTTGATGTGTACACGGTGTTGAAGTTTTTGTATTAAATCTAAGGATTTATTGAGTAGAGGTCACTGCCTCAGTACAGTGTTCTATCTTCATTTCTAGTTGATATATGGATACATGATGCCAGTAGCGGATCTAGAGTATAACTTAGAGTCACGGGACTTCGTACCTTTTGCCCAAACCTTGTATATAAATATTTGACTGTGCATATTAACCTTGTCCTCATGTAGTAATCTCTGATTTTTTCCTAATGTCCAGGAAAACATCCGTTGAGTACATAAATCATGTTGTAAAACTAGAAGATATTCTTCTTGGCTTACTATCAGAAGCTCTCGGGCTAAAGACAAACCACTTAAAAGCCACTGAATGTGACAAAAGACAGTTAATGGTATGCCATTACTACCCGGCATGCCCACAGCCAGAGCTAACTCTTGGTACCGAGAAGCATACTGATCCTGTTTTCGTTACCATTCTGCTTCAAGATCAGAATGGTGGGCTCCAAGTCATGTGTGATAACCAATGGGCAGATGTTACACCGATTGAACATGGTCTGGTTGTTAATATTGGTGACCTTCTTCAGGTTTGCAACAAAACACAACTTTTTGTTCTCATTTTTTCATAAACTGTTACTCATCTCAAACTGATTTTGTATCAGATCCTATCAAATGACAAGTTTGTGAGTGCAATTCATAGAGTTGTAGCAAGAAATGTGGGACCAAGGATTTCAGTGGCATGCTTCTTCAGCGGAGTTTCTACACCTCCTAAGACGTATGGTCCAATCAAAGAGCTCATATCGGAAGAAAATCCCGCACTATATAAAGAATTTCAAGTAGTTGATTATGTCACTAAGTATTTCTCCAAGCCTCTTGATAAGACTGGTCTTGATCTTTTCAGACTGTGAAGAGAGACGTAGTCAGAATTTGTGATTCGCTGGACAATAATGTCATCTTTCCTATTCTGTTGTATATTTTCAAATAAAAAGGGATAAATCTCAAGAACATACTCCCTTATGTATCCTTCATTTTGTTCCTCTAATAATAATAATGTATGGACTATCATCATTCATCCGCTTTTAGAAAAATCAGATCATTTTCAATTGAAAGTGCTCTAGAACTTGCAGCCTTTTTTTTCTCTGGTGTTTGTAATCTAAAACCTTGATGGTGTTTAGTGAATTTGTTGGTGAAATACTACGTGGTAGGTCGTGATTTTTTCCTTGCTTGAGCAAGAAGGTTTGCACATAAACATCATGTGTTGAAAGGGGCTGTTGTACCAGTATTATGAGAAGGTGAAGGGAGAGTGTTTTGTACGCGTATGTGCTTCTGGTTTTTTTGTCTTCTTGATTATAATAACTTGATAATAAAATGAATATAATTAGGGGTTGAATAATACAACTTGCAACGTTTATAATAACTTGATCAATTGATTAATATCAATTATTACAACCACTCAACTACTATTTGTTTTTAATGAACTGCTCTTAACAAATCTTTGTTTTATGCTAAAGGAATATATTATAAAATTATAATGGGATGCTAAAGGAATATATTATAAAATTATAATGGGATGAAAACTATGTTTTGAAAATGCAACCATCTAAGTAGTACTCTCTTTGTACCAAATCTTGTAAAACGTTCTCAAGTTGAATTAAGCAATGGATTATGATCCATCAGATGAGAAAAAGGCTATTGATGATACAAAAGCTGGTGTTAAGGGACTAGTTGATTCTGGAATAGTCGAGATTCCAAGAATTTTCATTAGGCCACCTCATGAACTTGCTGAGGAGTTGAATATGTGCAAGTCAACTCTACAGGTTCCGGTGGTGGATCTAAGTGGCATAGAAGTTGAAGATCGGCGTAAGATCATTGTTGATGAAATAAGGGAAGTATCTGAGAAATTGGGCCTTTTCCAAGTGATAAATCATGGGGTTCCTTCAAGTGTTTTGGAAGGAATGATTGATGGGACTCGTAAATTTCATGAACAAGATGTCAAAGTGAAGAAAGAGTACTATTCGTCTGATCCAACAACCAGACGAGTTAGATATGATGGCAATGTTCATATGTACAAAACAAAAGGAAAGACTGCACACTGGAAGGATACATTGTATGTTGCTGGGCTAGTTTCTGGTCACATTGAACCTGAAGAATTACCAGAAGTTTGCAGGTAAACTATGTATCTTCATTTCTAGTTGATATTTATGGTATTTTATAACTTGGTAGTCTCTGATGTTTTCTTAAATGTCCAGGAAGGAATACGTTGAGTACACAAATCATGTTGATAAACTAGGGGAAATACTTTTTGGCATACTATCAGAAGGTCTTGGGCTAAAACCTGACCAGTTGAAAGCTACAGAATGTGCCAAAGAACAAGGGATGGCATGCCATTACTACCCGACATGCCCACAGCCAGAGCTAACTCTTGGTGCTGGTAAGCATACAGATCCTGTTTTCCGTACGTTTATCCTTCAAAATCAGATTGGTGGGCTCCAAGTCATGTGTGATAACCAATGGGCGGATGTTGAACCGATTGAACATGGTTTGGTTGTTATTATTGGTGATCTCCTTCAGGTTTGCAACAAAACACAACTTTTTTGTTCTCCGTTTTTTCACAAACTGTTACTCATCTCAAACTGATTTTGTAACAGATCCTATCAAATGACAAGTTTGTAAGTGCAACTCATAGAGTTGTAGCAAATAAGGCAGCAGAACCAAGGATCTCAGTGATATTCTTCTTCAGTGGAGTTTCTACACCTCCAAAGATGTTTGGTCCAATCAAAGAGCTCATATCAAAAGACAACCCCCACTATATAAACAAGTTCTAGTAGTTGATTATGTCTCAAATTTTTTGTCCAAGCCACTTGATAAGACTAGTCTTGATCTTGTCAGACTCTGAAGAATCGCTACGCGAAAATGACCATAAACCATCAGAAAAGCCTATCATCATTCATACAGAACTATGTCATAGTTTGTGATTTGCTGTAAAATAATGTTCATTTTCATGCTGAAGGAACTATTGAAAGTAATAGTGCTTTGAACTTTCATGTGAAACTTTATCACAATGTATTGGCGTTCCTCCTAGTTGTACTAGTAAAATTGGGTAAAGCATGCGATTCTGTACTCGAGGGGGACTCGAACCCGAGACCTCTTGGTTAAAGATGAAAGAGTACTTACTACTTCACCACAACTCTTGTTGGTCTTGTTCATCTTTCATTATCCCAACAGTTATACATGAGTTTTTCACTCTCCTCTCTTACACGGTTTTAAACATATTCACTCTGTCCCTATTTACTTGTCAAATATTTCCTTATTTGATTTTCCTTTTTACTTGTCATTTTTGACAAATCAAGGAAGGTCAATTTTTTTCTTCCTATTATACCTCTCAATTTATTAATATTGAGTTAATGAATCAATTAATAGGAATAAAATGATAAATTCACTATATCAATCATTGTTATTATTCTTAGGGCAAATTACAGAAATCACATACTTTTAAGGCAAAAATACAATCTATCCCTTAAAAGTTTATAATTACAGAAATCCCTCAAACGGATACAATAAAATAAGTGATGATACATTAATCTGATGCGCGAGAGACATTAATCGTTAAGTAAGATATATTACATTGTATACATGATAAACTAATCTGATGTACATTTTATACATGATACATTAATCTGATGCGCGAGATACAATAATATAAGCGATGATACATTAATCTGATGCGCGAGATACAATAATATAAGCGCTGATACATTAATTTGATGCGCAAGATACACTACATGATACACTAATCTGATGCGCGAGATACAATAATATAAGCGTTGATACATTAATCTGATGCACGAAAATGAGGGATTTTGGAGATTTGTAAAACTTATAGGGGATAATGATAATAAGTAAACTAAAAGGTGGATTTCTATAAATTCTCCTTTAATAAGTGTGTCAGTCAAAATTTGTCAAGTAAAAAGGGATGGAGGGGGTATTTTTCTATCTCACTTCATGGTTATTGACTTATATTGCTATTACGTATCACTAAATGCTGCTAAATTAATTTGGAGCAAGACATTATTTTCTTCCTTTTATCTTCGTGTAACTTACCATCCAAAAAATAATTTAAATAATAATATTTAATTAAATATATATTTAATTTGGTGTAGGAATAAATGGTAATTCAACTTTGCACTTTGAAACTTCTCACTTCCACTAATACTAGTCTTTGTACCCCATACCTCAATAAATAAAAACTCTTATAAAGTTAAATAAATATTATTTTAAAATGTAATATCAACTTAACCTCAGTGAATCCATCTTACTATTTTCTTCCTTTGAAAACAAGGGTGAAATTATAACATTATAATATTAGATCGATCTTGTGCGTAACTTTAAAACAATGAACCAAACCTTCCAAATATAATTTATAAAAAAGCACAAAAATGTCGAATCAAATGAATTTGATTCATTTAATATAAGGTAGTCAGACTTAGTCATGGTAGGACAATGTAGAAGTCATACTTGATATTTCTAACCTTATGAATTCATCTTCCTCAAAATTCTTTTTGGTGTTTCTAAATAAAGTGAAGATGTCAAACTTGATATACACTCTATTGTTAATCTTAGATCATAGATAGACTAATTTGAAGAAAAAAAATATTAATGATCAAAATAGAAGATGGAAAAAGAGGAGAAAAGAAGGAACTTTACCATAGGAGTACATAGAACTGTTGGTGGAAGAACCCAAGATGACAAATTCGTAATTGGTAATGGTATATATCGATTTAGCTGCAACTCTTCATATTTTTTAATTTAAGATTAAAAGGGGGAAAAACTTAATTCATGTACTTATTTAAGAACAATTATTCAGTTTTAATTATTTTACCAATTACATATGACTCTAAAATTCTAGAAATTCTAATTGACTCCTGTTCTTCTACATAACCTTTCTAATAAATAACTTACCATTCAAAAATAATTACAATAATATTATTTAATAATTAATTAACTAGATTTTTAATTTAGCTTAGGGGTAAAATGGCAATCCAACTATTCATCTTTGGAGCTTCCCACTTTTAATAATACTAGGTTTTTGACACGTTCGTTGCACGTGATTACCAATTTCAAAATATATGTTATAGTAAATAGTATTGCTTATTTAAGCAAAGATTTGAATAATACGCTTAGCAAAAAATAATATTGCAGATTCTTTTGTGAATGTTCAACGTGGATCGTCATATATATCTCTTATTCACGCTAACCTATGAAGATGGTCAATGAAATTTTTTATTAGTTAAATGCAAAAATGTATATATTTATTTCAATTTAATGAGGTTCAATCATGTAATTAGTCTTATCTCACTAATATTACCCTATAGACAATATTTGCTTTGTATTTTTCTTGTCATCAAACCATGTGTTTAGATAAAAAAAAATTCGGAATATTTTAAAATAATATATTTTGAAGTTAGAAGATCTTGTTAACTTGATAATACATTTGTGACATATAATACTTTATTTTAAATACAAATATCTACCCAAATATAAATATATATTTGCATTAATGAAAATATTTATCTAATAAAATTAACTATTAAATAAATAATAAAAATTAAACTAATACAAACTTCAACTGGCGTTATTAGTAGTCATATAAACTTTTCTTCGTCTAAAATATTGAAATATTAAGAAATAGTAAATAAGTAAAACAAAAGGGCAATGTTTATATAGTAATAACTATTTTGAAGCAAACTTCATGAGAGTCTAGATCACATAAGTAGCATTGATAAATAAAATCATTATTTTGTCTTGAGCATCAAAAACAAATCGTGACAATTCTCTAAATTTTGGAAAAGATATTCAGAAGCATATATCTATATCACAAGAGAAATTGTTAACAAAAAAATGAATTTAGGCTACATCATGTTAACTTCATATATTGGAACATTACATACTAATATATATATTAAGGAAAAAAATAATTATTATATCATCAAAATTATTTTCCTCAAGTACTCGAGGTTATGGAATATACCCTCTTAGGATAGAACGACTTACTTCATCGGAATAGTGGTACCTCATATTCCGCTAAACTTCGAACTCACTCAAAGATAATAAATCACACAAAAATATTTAAATTGCAAGAAGAAGAAGAGTAGAAGATTAAAAATATTGTGGTTGAAAAATGAGAGGAAACCCTTCTATTTATAGTCAACAAAGGGTAGTATGAACAAATTTTTTTGTGTCTTATCTGAAAAGTCATGTCCTTTTTAAAAAGTCATGACCCTTTGGAAAAGTTGCAACTTATTGAAAAAGTCACAGCTCTTTGGAAAAGTCACAACTTCTTTGGAAAAGTCTCAACTCATCGAAAAATCACAACCCTTCGAAAAGAGTCACAACTTATCGAAAAAGTCACAACTCATCGAAAAAGTCACAGCCTAAGTTAGGGATATTATAGTAATTTAACATTCAAGTTAGGAGATCATGCTTTTAAGGTAATATAGAATAGATATAGATATGATATATGATATGATGATGATATGATTAAGTTACACGAACATTCCTTTGGATACATTTTCATTATATAAGGGATTGAAATGTTTGATTTTGAAAAGTAAGTATAACATTAATAATGTATTTGTATTGGATTTGCGTAATATGGGGTGGATTTGTAGTTGAGTCATATTGTAGGGGCATTTAGTGTAACTTATACCAATTAACTACCATGTTTCATTTAGTTTTCGGACGCTACATTCAATAATTTTCATTAAATATACACACGAAAAGGTTAAAGGAGGTTTAAAATCTACTATATATATTAAAAAAATTAATTTTAATCATGTATAAACGATGTAATTTTTCTTTGAAGGAGCTTTGAATGAACCCCTCCATCCTTGCTAGCTCCGCCTCTGTCTACTTCATTACCAACAAAAATTATAGACGGATGGTAAGTACTTTTTTAATCTTTTAAGATATTTCAGGTTTGAGTTCTAATAATAGAGAGTCCCCTTTGATAGTGAGTCTTAGTGGGACCAAAGTGAATCTAGATTAGTGGGACTCTAACAGATTTGACAAAATTGATCTTTATGTGACAACTATAAGAGATACTTTTTCTGTTTTAATTTGTTTGTCTAACTTATTTTTCTAATTTTTTATTTTAATGTATTTCATTTTTTTTCTTTTTGACAACTCTTTAGTTTTAACTTTTCACGTGATATGTTAATGACCACAAGATTAAAAGAAATTTTAGTATATATACGATACCAAATATGATCTTTAACGACTATAGCTTAATTGCTGCGAAATATATTTTTAGAGGTAATTAGCACTCTTTGCAAATGTCCCTAAAGTCCACAGCGATGTTGGATCCAACAACAATTAACTAATGTCGGTAAGATTTAGCTCTTTTTGTTAATATGTATATATTTATCGCCGCTAAAAGCTATTTTTGTTGTAGTGATAGTGTTCTTTAATTTTTTAAGGCATAATACGTAAACATGACTCTTAACTTGGTTTCAGCGGACAATTATGCCCTCCAACTTTGAGTGTGGACAAGTAGACACTTAAACTTGTATAAAATTGAACAAGTAGACACAAGTGTCCTACATGACATAATACATGTAGGATGTCACGTAAGACACAAAATTATCATGTAGGGTGTCATGTAGGAGTTAGGACGAATGTGTCTATTTGTTCAATTTTATACAAATTTAAGTGTCTATTTGTGCACACCCAAAGTTAAAGGTCATAGTTGTCAGCTGAAGTCAAGTTAAGGGTCACATTTATGTACTATGCGCCTTTTTTAAACTACATGAGGGAATATTTCATTTGAAAAATTGCATTTGTAAGCATGTGTTGTCTATAACTAACTATTTCCTGAGAAAAAAAGAAGATTTTTTGAAAATAAGAACAACTATGTCTGTTGCTGAAGATTCTCAAGCTGAATTAGCAATGGATTATGATCGATCGAAGGAGATAAAGGCTTTTGATGAAACAAAAGCCGGTGTTAAGGGGCTAGTTGATGCTGGAATTGTGGAAATTCCAAGAATGTTCATTAGGCCAACTGATGAACCTCATTTTTTTTTGGTGGAAGGGTATTGTTCCCGGTGACTTAATCTGCTCAACAAAGAGAGAAGCTAAGAAGAAGGCGGTTGATTTGTCTTTCAATCAGAACATAAGCCCAACTATATTATTGAACAATTTCCTTGTAAATACATATACATGTACAGATATTTTAGAGCTATGGAAATAGTACATGTGCTATTTTTATGCTATGTACTAGGTAGGTACATTAGTTTATTTTATTACCATCCAATCCCTAGGAAGTTCCTATATATTTTCTTGTACAGCAGCTTTGTAGTCCCCAAGTTGAAGAAATACAAAATCCAGAAAATTTCTCAAGATCCTTTCTAGTATATTTCTTTCAATATTTTGGTAATCTAGCTTTTAACTTAGAGGTTTCGCACTTATAATATAGAATGATGATGTATTATCTATATCTATATTATATTAAAATCACGAAGGTCGTTAATGAACGTACACAAGCTTTCATTTCATGTTGTAGCTGAGTAAAAATCAAAAGTCTCTCTTTTCTTTCCTTGTCTGAATAAACCTGTGCCTACCTTGAAAATTCAACCATCTAATTAGTACTCTCTTTGTTCTCAGGCTGAATGGATTATGATCCATCGGATGAGAAAAAGGCTATTGATGATGCAAAAGCTGGTGTTAAGGGACTTGTTGATTCTGGAATAGTTGAGATTCCAAGAATTTTCATTAGGCCACCTCATGAACTTGCTGAGGAGTTGAATATGTGCAAGTCAACTCAACAGGTTCCGGTCGTGGATCTAAGTGGCATACACATTGAAGATGGGCGTAAGAAGATTGTTGATGAAATAAGGGCAGCATCTGAGAAATGGGGCCTTTTCCAAGTGATAAATCATGGGATTCCTTCAAGTGTTTTGGAAGGAATGATCGATGGGACTCGTAAATTTCATGAACAAGATGTTGAAGTGAAGAAAGAGTACTATTCGTCTGATCCAACAGCCAGACAAGTTAGATATGATAGCAATCTCCATGTGTTCAAAACAAAAGGATTGACTTCAAACTGGAAGGATACATTATACATCTCTGAGCTAGTTTCTGGTTACATTGAACCAGAAGAAATACCAAAAGTTTGCAGGTAACTCTGTGTTTTCTGCATTTGAATTTCAATTCTATATCTGTCCTGTTTGATGCCTCAGTACAGTGTTTTATCTTTATTTCTAGTTGATATGTGGATACATGTTGCCAGTAGCGGATCTAGAGTATAACTTAAGGGGTCACAGGAACTTAGTACCTTTTGCCCAAACCTTGTATATAAATATTTGACTGTGCATATCAACCTTGTTCTCATGTAGTAATCTCTGATTTTTTCCTTATGTCCAGGAAAACATCCCTTGAGTACATAAATCATGTCGTAAAACTTGAAGATATTCTTCTTGGCTTACTATCAGAAGCTCTCGGGCTAAAGACAAACCACTTAAAAGCCACTGAATGTGACAAAAAACAGTTAATGGTATGCCATTACTACCCGGCATGCCCACAGCCAGAGCTAACTCTTGGTACCGAGAAGCATACAGATCCTGTTTTCCTTACCATTGTGCTTCAGGATCAGAGTGGTGGGCTCCAAGTCATGTGTGATAACCAATGGGCGGATGTTACACCGATTGAACATGGTTTGGTTGTTAATATTGGTGACCTTCTACAGGTTTGCAACAAAACACAACTTTTTTTGTTCTCATTTTTTCACAAATTGAAATTCATCTCAATCTGATTTTTCCACAGATCGTATCAAATGACAAGTTTGTGAGTGCAATTCATAGAGTTGTAGCGAAAAAGGTAGGACCAAGGATTTCAGTAGTATGCTTCTTCAACGGAGTTTCTACCCCTCCGAAGCTGTATGGTCCAATCAAAGAGCTCATATCTGAAGAAAACCCCCCACTATATAAAGATTTTCCATTAGTTGATTATGTCACCAAGTTTTTCTCCAAGCCTCTTGATAAGACTGGCCTTGATCTTTTCAGACTATGAAGAGAGATCGACCATCACATCGCCAAGAAGCAGCTAAAATCACCATAAACAATGTCTCTGTTTATTTTCAAATGAAGGGATAACTCTGAAGAACATACTCCCTTATGTATCCTTCATTTTGTTCCTCTAATAATAATAATGTATGCACTATCAGATCAGTAAAAAACTTATCCCAATTGCTAATGGGTTCCCATCTTTATATAGTTATTATAGTAATTATGATTTATATTACACAAGCATCTTACTTAAATCCCAAAGACACACAACACAAGTACCCCTTCTTGTGTGTGTACCTTGATTAATTGTACGAGCAATTAGCTACAATTCATGTGATATTTTTTTAAATGTCCCTAACAAATGCAACTCCGTACCCAAGTGGACTCAAACTTGAGACCTCTTGGTTAAGGATAAAGAAGTACTTACCACTCCACTACAACCCTTGTTGGTTCGACTCTTCTTTTATTATCCCAACAATACATGAGTTTCTTACTCTCCTCTCATACACGATTTTTAAACATACTCCCTCCATCCCTATTTAATTCTCTATTAATGCTACGAAGTTGAATCATGTAAATCTAATGTCGAGGAGAAGGTGCATGATGCACACATTAGGTTACTTTTTTTTTTTTTTGGCTAATTCATTATACAATTTAATTAATGATAAAATTTTCACTTTTAATAATATATGATTAAATTACACGAACATTCCTTTGGGTAAGATTTTCATTATATAAGGGATTTAAATGTTTGATTTTAAAGTGATGCGCTGTGGAGTTGGCAATAGCCTGTGCAATCCTACTTTTTTTTTTTTTTTTTTTTTAAAAAAAAATGTTTGATTTTGAAAAATAAGTATAACATTATAATGTATTTGTATAGGGTAATATGGGGTGGATTTGCAGTTGAGTCATATTGTAGGGGCATTTAGTGTAATGTACTTTTTTATTATTTTAAAATAATTGAAATCTTTAACGTAACTTGTACCAACTACCATGTTTCATTTAGTTTACGGACGCTACATTCCAAGACTTTCACTAAATATACACACGAAGATATTAAAGGAGGTTTAAAATCTAATATATATGTATATAATTTTAAATATATATAAACGGTTAATACCCAGACACTACATACAATTATTTTCACTAAATATACACACAAAGATGTCAAAAGAGGTTTAAAATATACTATATTTATATATATAAATAATTTTAATCATATATAAACGATGTAATTCTTCATTAAAGAGCCTTCGAAGGAACCCCTCGACCCTTGCTACCTCCGCCTCCGACTACATTCATTACCAACAAAAATTATAGACGGTTGGTAAGTATTCTTTTAATCTTTGAGACTTAGTGGGACCAAAAGTGAATCTAGATTAGTGGGACGCAAGGTGATAGCGGGACCAAAGAAATGCCAAACTCATTAATTTCTAACGACAGATTTGACAAACTTGATCTTTATGTGACAACCATAAGAAATACTTCCTCTGTTTTAATTTATTTGTTTAACTTTTTATTTTAATCTATTTCATTTGTATTTTTCTTTTTGACAACTCTTCAGTTTCAATTTTTCACATGACATGTTTATGACCACAAGATTAAAAGACATCTTGGTACATATACTACACCAAAAATGGTCTTCAACGATAATAGTTTAATTGTCGCTAAATATACTTTTTAGATGTAATTAACACTCTTTGCAAATATCCCTAAAGCGTATAACGATATTGGATCCAACAGTAATTAACTAATAGTGATAAATACTTTAGCACTCTTTATTTATTGCTGCTAAAAACTATTTTTGTTATAGCAATATTACATATCTTTAGTTCAAGTTAAACTACTACATAAGGAAGTATTTCATTTGAAAAAATGCATTTATAAGCATGTGTTGTCTTTAACTAACTATTTCCTGAGGAAAAAAAAGTAGTTTTCTTGAAAATAAGATCAACTATGTCTGTTGCTGAAGATTCTCAAGCTGAATTAGCAATGGATTGTGATCGATCGAAGGAGATAAAGGCTTTTGATGATACAAAAGCCGGTGTTAAGGGACTAGTTGATGCTGGAATTGTGGAAATACCAAGAATGTTCATTAGGCCAACTGATGAACTTGCTGAGGAGTTGATTCAGGTAAAGTCAACTCTACAGGTTCCAGTGATAGATATCAGTGGCTTAGAAGTTGAAGATGCGCATAAGAAGATTATCGATGAAATAAGGGAAGCATCAGAGAAGTGGGGCTTTTTCCAACTGATAAATCATGGGATTCCTTCAAGTGTTTTGGAAGGAATGATTGATGGGACTTGTAAATTTCATGAACAAGATGCTGAGTTAAAGAAAGAATATTATTCGCTTGATAGAACAACGAGAAGAGTTAGATACCACAGCAGAATTCAATTGTCCCAATCAAAGACCGCGAATTGGAGGGATTCGTTGAACATAGCTAGGATGGTTTCTGGTCAAATTGAACCTGAAGAAATACCACCAGTTTGCAGGTATCTCTGTATTCTCCTTCCCTTAAATTGCAATACTATGTCAGTCCTGTTCTAGTTGAAATTTGTTTGGTAAGTACTGGTGTCTGTATTTACGAGTTGCTTGAAGTTTAGTAGAGCTTTGAGAAATCCTGTGTGACAGGTCGTGATTTTTTCCTCCCTTGAACAAGGAGGTTTCCACGTAACCATCTGTGTTCTTTACTTTCAGCTTCTAACTTCAGTAACTTTGGTTACTGGTTTTGTTAAGGGACCTGGTCTCTTGACTCGTGGTGGACACACACAAGCCAACAAGAACAAAAACTACAACATAACAATGTTATATTCAAAGTACAAGAAACAACACATAGTAACATAAATCGAAGAAAAAGCAACTAGAAGAGTAATACTACGATTACTAGAATAGAGTGAAAGGGTACAATGTTGCTTGAATCTTTATCAGATTTTGTAACTTAGTAATCTCTGATATTTTCCTGGTGTCCAGGAGAGCATATGTTGAATACTTAAAACATGTCATAAAACTAGGAGAAACTCTTGCCGACTTACTATCCAAAGCTCTTGGGCTAAAACCAGACCACTTGAAAGCCATGGAATGTGCCAAAGGACAAGGAATGGCATGCCACTACTACCCAGCATGCCCACAGCCAGAGCTAACTCTTGGTGTCGATAAGCATACAGATCCTTCTTTCTTCACAATCTTGCTTCAAGATCAAAGTGGTGGACTTCAAGTCATGCATAAAAACCAATGGGTCGATGTTGAACCAATTGAACAAGGTTTGGTTGTAAACATTGGTGACTTTCTTCAGGTTTGCAACAAAACACTTCTTTTTGGTCTCAGTTATCTTCAATTTGTTATTTATCTCAGTCTGTTTTTGTAACAGATCCTTTCAAATGACAAATTTGTAAGCATAAATCATAGAGTTGTAGCGAAAAAGGTAGGACCGAGGATATCAGCAGCATGCTTCTTCACTGGGGTTTTCGAACCTCCAAAGATATATGGTCCAATCAAAGAGCTCATATCAGAAGAAAATCCTCCACTATATAAAGAATTTATTGCTAGTGATTACATCACTAAGTTTTTCTCCAAGCCTCTTGATATTTCCGGTCTGCATCATTTCCGACTCTGAAGAATGACCTGGCGCCATATCGCCAAGCAGCAGCAAAAATCACACATAAACCTTTAGAAAAGATATCAGCATTTTATTTGCTGTAAATAATGTGATTTGATTTGCTGTAAAATAAAGCTCATATTCATGATGAAGGGATAAATCTTAAGAACACTTCCTTATTTAATAATCTATGCACTATCATATGTTAAAGATCACAAGATTTCTATATAGTTATCTGCTAAGGTCACATGATGATCAGATAAACAACTAGGTAGGAGGAATCAAAGTGCCAGCCTAGATTTGCAATACTATATCAGTCCTGTTCTAGTTGAAATCTGTTTGGTAAAGGTCAGAACTATTGAATTGTAGTAAGACCAGTTGTAGTTTTTTTTTCAAGGCATAATAAATGAATAGACACTCAAACTTGACCTCAACTAGCAAGTAAGCACTTTAACTTTGAGTATGCCACATCTCGACATCTCAACCCGTGTCCACTTTGTCAGTTGAACACTCCAACTTACAAACTGATCATTTAGACACCTTCAAAATTTATGTATCATGTTAGTATCGGGTGTCCACGAGGCATAGAGTTGGACGAGTTAGAGTGTTTAGTTGTTAGTTGAGACCAAGTTTGAGTGTTTGTTTTTGTATTATGCCTTCTTTTTTAATTTTCCCGGCTTTGCAGAAAATCTTATAAGAGAAGCAGAGATGTTGACTTTTATCGGTTTTCTCCAACATAGATCTTCCTTATTTAGGTGTACTGTGTATCTCATGGAGCTTTACAAGTACGGTAGGGTAAAGATGACTAATTCTTGAATCTTTTATCATATTTTGCAACTCAGTAACATCTGATATGTTCGTGGTGTCCAGGAAAACAGCCGTCGAGTACTTAAACAATGTCATAAAACTAGGAGAAACTCTTTTTGACTTACTATCCGAAGCTCTTGGTCTAAAACCAGACCACTTGAAAGCCATCGAATGTGCCAAAGGACAAGCAATGGCATGCCACTACTACCCAGCCTGCCCACAGCCAGAGCTAACTCTTGGTGTCGATAAGCATACAGATCCTTCTTTCTTCCCAATCTTGCTTCAAGATCAAAATGGTGGCCTTCAAGTTGTGCATAATAACCAATGGGTCGATGTTGAACCGATTGAACATGGTTTGGTTGTTAACATTGTTGACTTTCTTCAGGTTTGCAACAAAACACATCTTTTCTGTCTCATTTATCTTAAATTTTTTAGCACATTGTTTCTTATCTCAGTCTGATTCTGCATCAGATCCTTTCGAATGACAAGTTTGTAAGTGTAAATCATAGAGTTGTAGCGAATAAGGTAGGAACAAGGATGTCAGTGGCATGCTTCTTCAATGGTCTTTTTGAACCTCCAAAGACATATGGTCCCATCAAAGAGCTCATATCAGAAGAAAACCCCCCATTATATAAAGAATTTCTAGTAAGTGATTACATCACCAAGTTTTTCTCCAAGCCACTTGGTAAGTCTGGTTTTGATCTTTTCAGACTGTGAAGAGAAACCGAGCACCACGTCGCCTAGCACCATCAATGAACATCACTATAATACTTTAGAAAGGCAAAAGGGTTTGGTGGACCCTTATACTTGTATAAGTTTGTATTGTGGATTCTTCTAATTAACATTTTGTCAATTGAACCCTTATACTCAATAAAACACGACATATTAAACTCTTCTGACCATTGATCATGCTTATGTGACAATAATATAGATGAGTTGGCAAGAGAGTGTAACTACACTCCTGCTAAGGCAAGTGAACATGATATTTTAAATTTTAACTTTTAAATTTTAAATTATTAAAATTATGAAAACATAAAATAATAAATTTTAAAAAGAAAAAAATCCATCTTCTTCCCCACACCACCTTCTTTTTCAGCCACCCCCACCCCATCGCTGCCCCAAGCCCCAACCCCATTTTTCTTTCTTCTCCACACCCTATCGTTATCTTCTTTAGCCGATCTTGGCATTGACACTTTCGTGACGTCAAATTTCATGGTGATTATCAGTGGAGGGAGATAGCGGAGTTGGTTTCATGGTGGTGCTCGCCGGTTCGCAGTGGTGTGAGAAGGAGAGAGGCGGCGCTGGTCCTTTCTCGCTGGAATGGGAGGCGATGATGGTCCCTTTTCCGCCAGAATAAGAGGCAGCGAGGGAGTTTGCTGGTACGCCAAGAGGATGGAGAGGAGACGCCATTTCTGGTGGTTCGCAGAGGGTCGTCGGTGGTGTGGAGAAAGGAAAATAGTGAAAGGGAGAACGAGGCGGGAGATGACACAAGGAATTGGTTACGGCGGCGAAAAGGTTTGCTGGCCGGAGCTAGTGGAGTGGCCGCTTACGATTGCTGGTTCTGTGAAGGTCGGAGAAGAGGAAAGGAAAATGGTATTGCGGCAGAGCAACCTGATTTACTTTAAGAAATAAATTAAATTCTTATTATTTTATCTTTTATTTAATAAATTTAGTTAATAATTTTTTTAAATCACAATTAGTAAAGAAAATGATGATTATTATTAATTTTAATGCATGGATTTGACATGTCATTTGTTCAAAGAAGAGTGAGCTACACACATGGTAGGAGGGGTTTAAAAAAAAAAATTTATTGAGTTTAAGGGTTTAGTTGATAAAGGGTTAAGTAGAAGTATTCACAATACAAATGCATACAAGTACAGGGGTCTACCAGACCCTTTTGCCCTTCAGAAAACCTAAAAGCATTCATTCAGAACAATGTCCAAGTTTGGTATTTGCTGCACAATAATGTTTTTACCAAGGACTACTGAATTATTTTGGTTATGCTGCTGTTTATTTTCAAAACTTATGCACATTTCATTTGTTTATTCACCACTTCTCTACTAACCTATGTAGATGGGAAATAGTTATCTCCTAGGGTCACATGATCATTTCTACATCGATGTTTATGCATGTCAGGGTAGACGATCTACATCAAACCCCCTCGAAATGCAGCAATGTTTATGTTCTTGGCTTTGCAGAAAATCTGATATAAGTAACAGAGAAGGTTATTTTATTTTTTTCCAACATGGATCTTCTTCGTGTGTACGTACCTCTTATCGAAGTTGATTGTAACTTTATACATGAGAAGATTCAAAAACCTTTGATCAATATATTTATAAAGGCTTTAAATCGAACTTGAGTAGAATATCTTTGTAATAAGTTAAGACATGATTAACATCTATGCTCAAGATTGATGAGGAGTGACAAAATGAACAACCATATTCTCATACAATATACATAACACAATTATATAGAGCGAATTTGTAGATATTTCTATAATTTAAAGAACTAACTTTAATACCTCAACTCAACTGTTTGTCAAATTGTAAAATCTCATAAACTTAAAGTATATGTAAAAAAAGTCAATATCTTTTAGGTAGGGATGTAGGATCAAAAGTCAATATTGGAACTTCCTTTAAGCCACTCATGATATTAAAAGTGGAGCTTTTTTAAAAATAAAAAATGAATTGGTGATCAGATCTTTGCCTTGATTGCAGTTGAAAATTATGGTCTTTTAAATATCCCTATTAGCCCCTCAAAATAGAAAATTGGGGACAAAGAAATACTTTGCCTGCCATATTTGCATTAAATTAATAAATACATGATATGTATATGTTTTTTTTTCTTTTTATATAGTAATTTTTATCTCTCAACTATATTTAAATTAAACAAAAAAATTCAATTCTTAAATTCAAAAACAAAGTTGAATATGTTATAATGACCACTACATGATAGAATGGGACTGCTCCTTCCTCGAGTTCGAACTTTGGATATGAAAAATTACTGATAGAGAGCGTTTTCCTCGAATGAAGGTCTACGCGATTCAAAATAGTCGAGCTCCAATTCGAATTCGCAGACGAAAGGAACGAAAAAGAGTCACAAGGGAACAAATGATGACAAGGAGAAGTCACGTTTTCCTTTCCTTTCCTTTCTTTTCTTTGTTAACTAAAAATTTAAGAAAAATTCAAATACTATAATTTTTTTTGACATAATTGAATATTATGCTAAAATGAGAAAATTCCACGACAATTAAAGGAACAAAAAAAAAGGAATTTTTCGATCAAATGAATCAATTTCTATTCTCTAATCGTATAAATTTGATCAACTTCTACATAAAATTATTTAAATAAACAGAAAAAGAAGTTTGTGTATCACTAGAAAATGAGTAATTTAAAAAATATTTTCCAAAACATAAGAAAATTGGAAAACATTTTTCGGAAAATGTTTTCCTTCATACCAAACACACTCTACATCGATGGGAAACCTATAAAAAGAGAGGATGGACCTTTAGACTTTAAAAACACGACATCAAAATTGTATTACGGCTAAAGTAATTCAGGCTAAACTTTTTTGTTTTAATTTATACGACATATTTGTTTAGTCAATCTAAACAAAACGACACATTTCCTTATTTGATACTCCCTCCGTCCCATTTTATATGTGCACCTTTTTACTTTGCACTTGCATTAAGAAATGATGTAACTTTACCCTTCTACCCTTATTTAATGTTTTCTTAAGTCAACTTTATTAATAAATGACAAGATTAATTAACTATTCTATCAAGGGTATCATAGGCAAAATATGGAAATTTATGCATAAATTTATAAAATGACAAATATTGTGGTACAGCTATTTATAGAAATGAATAACATATAAAATGGGACGGAGGAGTAATATTTAATAAACACTATCATTTTATTATGTTGAGTCTCACTTCTTTGGGGGGAAATTCACAAAAATATATTATTTTTAAAGATAATTTTTGAAACATTGCAAAAAAAAATTCATATTTTTAAACTTCAGATACCCCACCCCCACCCCAAAGGAAAAAAATGATTGGTCATTGCAAGTTCCAAATTCCAACAATTGTCTCAAGGTGTGAAATTAAAGTTGATGTGAACACAGTCTTCATCTTTTTTTAAAAAATTTCTTTAATTGGGAAAGTGCCATGTAATAACATTTGACAAAAATGTGGCTTGTGGTTGTACTCTACCCATCAATTTAGAAAATTCTGGTGATTGAATAATCCAGTTTCCAGCTAGTTGTTTTCTCTTCTTTAATCCACCAAATCCCACACCCCACCCCCTCCACAAAACATCCCACCCTTTTCTATCACTTTGTCATCATACCCTTTTCCAAGAATTGGCAAATTCTCATCAAATTTTTGGATTTTAGCATCTGGGGTATCAAAATATTTGAAGTAACTTGCTGTTCTTGTTTTCTTCTTGCTTAAAAAGGGTGCCTTTTTGGGGCTTTTTCCTTAAAAGGGGTTGTGTAGCAAGTAACTGTGATTTCTGGATTCTTCAGTTTATTGTTGAAAAGTCATGGTAATTGGTTGTTGCTTAATCAAGATTGCAACTTTATGTTTGATTTTGCTTCAGAAATGGTTAAAGACAGCTTCTTTGGATAATTTTTTCTTAGTTGGGTGTTGTTTTTTGTTCTTGTTCAAAAAGGGTACATTCCATTGGTAATTCTTGAAGGTGGGGTTGTAGCTATACTTCAGTTTTTTGTTGGAAAGTTGCTGTAATTGGTAGTTGATTAATCAAGAATACAATTTGTACTTGATTTTGCTTCAAAAATGGTTAAAGAAAGGTTCTTTGGATAATTTTGCTTTGTTGGGTTTTTGCTTTAAACCTATCAAGAAGGGTAAATAGTTGATTCAGTTTGAGGAGATAGAATGAAGGATTTTGCTGGCACACCTGGTACTTTAACTGGGCTTTTTCTGAGGATGGCTCAGTGCTTTTTTGCTGCTGGTGCAATTGCCTCAATGGTTACCTCTAAAGGTTTCTTCAATGTCACAGCTTTTTGGTACTTCTTCATTTCCTTTTCTCAATTTTGCATTTATTTTTGTTAGTGTGATTTACTGGTATTGATTAACTAATTTGAGGTTTCTGGGATGAATGAAGTTCAAGATTCAAGTTTTATTCTGTTGTTGGGGATAGATTGTGGTGTGGCATTTCTCTGTTATCTGATCAATCCTAGTATTTCTTTATTTAGTGGTGAAAATAACATATGCATCCTGAAGAAAATTACTGAACAATGAGTCCTCAAAAATCTTTTATCATACTTATTGTTGTGCCAGCAACTGTTTGTAATGTTTTCCTACATGAATATGATATTTGGCTTTAGGGTCTAAGCTGAACAAAGAAACATGTGTAATTCGCTAAGTTCTCCTGCGTGGACCTTGAATTTGGTGAGGAATGCATGTTTGGATCAGTATATGAATGTAGATTCAACTAAGTCAATTCTATTTTCTTTTAAATCTTGATGCAGTTCTTGTCATTGTTTTGCTAGTTTGTAAGCTGTGGGAAGAGTGTTTACCTTGATAGTCACTAATCATTGTGATATCCAGCGTAGCAGAAAGAAGTCTAGTGCCAGGAAACATTTGATGAGTTTCAAATGCTTCATGTTCACTAAGGTTTAAAACCTTAGGAAGATCAGTTTCATCCTTGCTATTTCTTTCCTCAAGGACAATCAACCATGCCTCATATATGATCAACTAGACCTCGATCCTAAATTTTATCGGGCTACCACTACTCTATTCGTTCTGCTCTATTCAAGGATTAGTTGTAGTTTGATTATATATACAATGAGTGCCAACCTAGCTTTCCTCAGTTGTCCAAGCTTTGGACGGACTATGTTTTTGAAAAGCTCACGTATGCAAAATTAACAAAGAATAGAAATAAGAGGCATAACTGAAGAACTCATACACCCCTAATGATTTGCACTCATACATTTGATCTCGGAGAGACGAGTTCTCGGTAGGTCTTTTCTTTAACTTTCTCATCTGAAAATCATTACAAGAGTATCATACATATGGTCTAGGCGTCTAACCATGAAAGTCACTTCCTGAACTAGAAGTCCAAGCGATAATGTACTCATCCAAGCACTCATTTCATGTTTCAATGTTCGAGCTTGTGTGCAATCAAATATTCAACTTACATACCAAAATTATCTCAACTCTCACCCATCTTTTCTGCTCATTTCATTGTTGCTGCAACACTGAAATCTTTCTCTCTATTTATCAGCAAGACAACAGTCTGTGGAGCCAACAAAAATTTCTCGACCTACTGTTTAGCATATCAACCTGGTTTTAATACTATTACTAGCCACTTCTCAAGGATTTACGTCTGTCTTAGTCTAAACATAACTCAATGATTCAATATCAAAACCCACACACTTTCATGACTCATGACAAGAAGGCTATATCAGAACTTTCAACAATTTCTCCATTAATTCCTAGGGATGATGCTAGTCTTGATTAACATAACAACAACAATTCAATTTCCTTATCCAAATTCCCAGAAAACAAGATAATAATTGGTTCATATCTCTTTTCTTATGGGTTCAAATGAAAAGGAGTGGCTTGGATAACAAAGTTATCTCCTCTTAATATAGCTCTTTTGCCATAAGGTTCAGCAAATAACCTTTTTTCTTTTAATTTTGGCATGTTTAATTTGATCCTTATCTGAAAAATATATAAATAGCATTTTCCTGGGCTTATCTGTAGCCACAACTGCATTATCTGTTGAAAGAGCATGTGTTACCTGGATATTCATAAGATTTAACATTGTAATGTTTTACCTGTATCTAACGAGTAAAGGAAAATTGAATTTGTAATTGTATCCTCTGTGTCTTAATCCAGTTAAAAATGTTTGTTGTTTGATCCAACAAGGGAGAGATAGCCAAGTGGAAAGGGTATTACACTTACAACCATGAGGTCGGGGGGTTCAAGTCGCCATGGGGCAAACTAGGAAAAGCCACTCTTTGGCTCCTCAGTAGTGAGTTTTGAGGATGGGGTTCACGGTATCAGGTAGAAAAAAATTGTTCTTTTGATCCAAGTGACTACTATCTATAGAGCCTTATAAATGTCCAAACTGATGCCCAAACTGTTATTAAAGTCTTAGCTGGCCTTTTAAAAATCATTGTATGCCCATGTATATCCAATGAAATGAAATATGCCTTGTCCTTTTCTGGCATAATGTCCTCGGCAGACCTAATCTAAAAGCACTTACAGTATTTGACTTTAGAGATGACTCCCAACGGAGCAGTTTAGTTCTTAATCATGCATGAATTCTAGCTGTCATACTTTCTGATTTTTCTATCTGACAATGTAGGTCAGAGTATAACCCCTATTAACTCCTTTGACCTCATTTTCTAAACACCTCCTAGTACTCTGATTCCAAATGCTCCAGAAGATAGCGGCAGGGATCATTAACCAGATCCTTTTGATGGTTTCATCTTCTCTCAGCATGCTCCAGTTCATATGTGCATCTTTTAGGGGTCGTTTGGTGTGAAGTATAAACACAAATAGTCTTGGGATAAATATTTAGTGGCACTTAATTTAGTGTTTGGTTGGGAAGTTTGGGATAACTTATCCCAGGATTAATAAATAGTACCGGGATAAGTTATCCCTCCCAAGGGGTGGTATAACAATCCCATCATAATTTATGATGGGATAAGCTTATTAAATGACAAAACTATCCTTCAAATCCTTTAATTATGAACTTCCGTCGAAAGAGTACTATTGGTTTTAGTATTGGCAACATTTTGCTGGATTTGTTTGGAGGCTTCAAAATGGAGATATTTAAGTAAAATAGGCTACTGATCTTACAAGCATGGTAAGGCAACTCTTCTTTCAGTTCTTTTAATTTTTAGGGGTTAAATCCTTCCTCTTTTTTTTTTTGTTCTTTTGTTTCCCAAAGCTGAAATTGAGTTTTTCGGGGGTTAAATCCTATCATACATAAAAATAATTAAGCTAAATAAGATGGATGTTTTGTTTTAAAGAATAAATAACTAAAACTCTATAAAAAAAAGCTTACAGATAAAAGCTAATAAGAGGGTATTTTTGTAATCAAAACACTTATTTTTAGAAAGGATGCAATGGTTATTATTTTTAGTAGAACAAACCAAACAATCAATAAGAAATAATGTCAGGATAACTAATCCCAACATAACTAATTCCAGCATAACTTGTATTCAAACCAAACGACCCCTTATGGTCCGTGGCATGACCCATGTCAACCCAATAATGCATAAGAACATGTTCCAAAGATCAGAAAGCACCCATACGTGAATAAAGCTTTAAAATTTAGTGAAGGGATAAAAGCTTCTAAAAGGCCTTTTTGATGCGTATAAGGTTTGACATGGATCATTCAGTCGAGTCTTTAGCCTCTACTTCTTTTTAACCAATATTTTTTTAGTGAAAACACTATACAAAAAGAGAGGACTGATGGCTATTTTATAACCTCGGGACTCCTTATGTCTTACAGCAAGTGTTCTCCCTTGAACTATGAACTAGCTTCTCTTCATTTTGCAAGTTATAACATATTAAAAGACACCAGTGCCTCATGCATGTCTTGCATTCTGTCAACATGTCGAATCGATTGCTCTGTCATTTTCCAAGATTTTACCATTCTTATAAAACTAAACATTAAAATTTGATTGCCTTCATATACATGTCATTATTGCAGCTACTTAATAGCCTCAATGGCTTTGCAAGTCATCTGGAGCTTCGGACTTGCATTTTTTGATGCCTATTTCTTGGCAAAGAAGAAGTCTTTCCACAATCATGTTTTACTGAGCCTCTTCGTAGTTGGAGACTGGGTTAGTCTCTGCTGTATAACAGTATTCTTTAATAGTACACAACGAACATATCGTTTACTAATTATCTGTTATCGATCTCTTTGGAATGAATTTACTTGCAGTGTACAGGATTACTATCGCTCGCTGCAGCTGCTTCTTCAGCTGGCGTAACAGTGTTGTACTTTCATGACTTGGGAAGCTGCAGTTTCGGTGAGGAATGCACCAAGTTCCAGTTATCCGTTGCATTTGCTTTCCTCAGTTGGATATCGATTTTTATATCTTCTCTAATTATGTTTTGGATATGGGCTGCCGGTTAGACGACTCAACAGGGTGCTGCATTCATCTGTTGCCGTGGTATTTCGTCACTGTCCAATTTTTGAAGAGTGAATAGGGGGGAAAATTAGGAAGAAAAGAGTGTTCATTTTGTATACTGATACTACAGAATACTTATTTTTCTTTCATCATCCGTACAGAAGAAACTGTAATCGATCACTTGAAGTTAATTGAGGAAGATTTTTTTTGTCTTACAGTTTTACTCAACAATGTTCATGGATCATAGTTATGTTGTTTGGCTTTATAACTATCTTAGTAGAATTGCGAACTTGAATCCATTAAGTTCAAATTCAGATCAGTTTGCACGCATCTCAATTAACTTTTTTCATTAAGGGTTGGATAGATTGAAGACTCAGTTTACTGGTTTAGTGCCATAATTGCATAGTGAGTGGGGGAAATTTGTCATTCCCACTGTTATTATGTTATAATTAAGATAGTCTAGTTTTTATAGCATTAATAGTACATTTTTAATCCTAGACCAATACTTTTTGACTACGCGGACTTAAATGAAACAACATGATAAATGAGGATTCATCTAGTTTACAAACTTGTTTGGAACTGAAATGCAGTTATTGTTGTTGAACAATATATTGATTACCAAGAAGGATATTTGTTGGTGCTAGGAATATTATTGATATTAGCATCAAATACATATCCAATTAGCATCTCTAAAAACAATATTTTTCTCCTTTAGGTTTTTAGATATGGTTGAGTGTAGCATGGATCACATGTTCTTTTCTATTAAACTTCAAGAATAGTTAGGTACAATCTAAGTTGCACATACTCTTTACTTTCGATGCTGCATTGTTGTAAGATTCTCCAAAAATACACTACTTTTGAAAAGTTTTATACGTACCTGTTGATATTTTTGAAGAGTCAGTAAGGTACTATAACATTCTATTCCTAAAAGACATATACTTGTAATAAGTGAATAATATCTTTCAGTGTTGAGGATGTTGTCAGGTTATGAATAAGAACAAGATACTATGAACAAATATTTTGGTATCTAATCCCATTGTTCTACAGTTGTCTCTATATGAACAGCTTAATGTTGGAGTTTAGTTGAAGTCATAGAAGAACAAAGTATTGATAGCTATGGGGACTAGCATAGGCACTTACAAGAGGTTCAAGCCTCATATCCTTATGGTTTTGGCTCAAATTGCTTACACTTTTTTGTACTTCATAACTGAAGCTTCCTTCAATCATTGAATGAATCCTCATGTCTACATAACTTATCGGCATATCGTTGCCGGTCTTGCTATGCTACCCTTTGCCTATTTTCTTGAAAGGTAAATCACAAAGTCATCTCCAATGCAAAAATATGCAGAAATGCAGTTTTTCTGATGTTTCTGTTGATTTCTGCAGAAAGACAAGGCCAAAGTTAACTATAGCTTTGCTGTTGGAGATCTTTGTACTCTCTCTACTGGGGTAAGATCTATCAAACATCAAATTTTCATATGTAGTTTGATGAGGAATATTAACAGTATATCCTTCATAACAGAGTGAGTTTGACACTGAACATGTACTTTGTGAGCTTGAACTACACTTCTCCGACTCTTCTTGCCTCGATGGTCAACACTATAGCTGCCTTAACATTTGTACTAGCAGTTATTCTCAGGTAACACATACAATTCCATCATGAATACAATGAAGAGGATATGACTGCAAGTCTGCAATCACAGCTCATAGATGCTCTTTCTTGGTGTAGGTTGGAAGATGCTAACATTCGAAATCCTAGAGGAATGGCAAAAATCATAGGAACTTTGGTTTCCTTGGCTGGGGTTATGAGCATGACATTATACAAAGGACCTGTTATGAAAAGCTTAGGACATCCTCTCATCTACATCCACAGAGGGAATGGTGTCATCCATGAGAACTGGTTAAAAGGCTCGATCCTCACTGCTGCTAGCTGCATTACGTGGTCAATACGGTACATCATGCAGGTTTTTCACCAAAACTCTTCCTATACAACATTAGCTATCATGAATCATGAAATTGTGTTCTCAACAAAATAAACGTTCAAACATAAGACTTGCATGAATTATGCAGATTCCTCTAGTAATCTATATAGGAACTAACTACTGTTTCCGAGGAGAGATCTCCACATAACACACACAAGCTTACACTGGAATTTTTCAGGCTTACACTTTGAAAAGATATCCAG
Source organism: Solanum okadae (assembly GCA_036553675.1). Taxonomy (NCBI): domain Eukaryota; kingdom Viridiplantae; phylum Streptophyta; class Magnoliopsida; order Solanales; family Solanaceae; genus Solanum; species Solanum okadae. The sequence goes on from CM071686.1 coordinate 56,330,228, forward strand.
CACAAATATCGCTGACTACATGGATGAGCTTTGTTGGTGCAGCACAATCAGCTTTCTACACAGTAATTGTACAACACAAACAAACAGCTTGGACCATGGGTTTCAACATTGATTTCTGGTCTACTCTGTATGGGGTAAGAAGGGTCCAAGTCCAATCGTTTCTCTCTAAAACAATTCGAACTTGCACATTTTAATTAGAATTGTTGTATCTGCAATAGGGCATAGTGATCTCTGGTTTAGTAGTGTACATACAACTCTGGTGCACTGAGCAAAAGGGTCCAGTTTTCGTGACTGTGTTCAACCCACTCTCAACCGTACTAGTTGCAGGTCTAGCATATTTCGTCCTTGGTGAAAAGCTCTACACGGGAAGGTAAGCAATCTGTGTCCTTCAAACAGGAAGCTTTGCATTTTCCACTTCATTTTGTTCTTTGAGAAAGAAGGGAATCAAATTCATGCACTATAATACCCTCCTTAAACATTTTCAGCATCATTGGAGCAGTAATTGTCATTATTGGACTGTACTTGCTTTTGTGGGGAAAAGAAGATCAGCAACCAGAAATGAAAGAGAAAGAGCAATGCTCCACAACTAACGAAGTGCATCACGAAGACCCTAGGATGCAGAAATTCACATCAGATGCAGACAAATTTAGTGCAGAACCTTGATAGTCTCTGCTCCTTTATGTGGTGGGAAACATGATGACTTGCATGCCTAATCTGAAGTAGTATGCTAGAAGTAAAACAGTAATAGACATAAATCGAGTATAGTCAAACAGAGATTTACCTGCAACCTGAATGTGTTACGAATAGCAGATATGGATTCATCTGATGAACAAGTGAAAGAAGAGACACCTCCTAAGAGAGAGATTATTAAGGGTTATATGTTCACCTCCAAAGTACAGAAGAGATAAGACTCTTTTTTTCTTTTTTTTTGTTTGGATGTTCAATTAATTATGCAAGATGTGGCAGGTTAAAACAGCAGCCCATATCATTCATATTTCTGTCCAGTCCAGAGAAACTAGACAAATCACACACAATTCAACTAACTAGCATCAAGATGTTCACCAATCCTTACCAGTAAATGGAGCTCTCCATATGACAAAACAAAATCCTACGCACAGTTAATTAGTTCTAAACGTCACTGAAATACCCCAGGAAATCCTGGGATTGATATTCCCTCGGCTGCAGAATCATAAAGAATCCATAAAAGCTCATAAATAAGCAGTACCACATAGTTTGGATACACAAAAACTAGAATGTCTACCTATTGCAAGAGACAAACAAAAATGCAGGGGCTAAACGGGCAAAAGTAGCAGATGTCCATCAAATCCAATTCCATCTAGAGAAATTATCTGCCATACATGTTCCTCCCTCAAATTAAATATCGAGAAAATGAGGAAACCCAAAGGAGGCAGAGATGACTAAGAGAGTAAAAACTAGACTAATAAGTTGCCACTATTTACACGAATGGAGGGGGAAATGCCATACATTATGTTGCAAGATTCTCAAGCAGCAGGAGGCCTGAGCTTATGATCTTGAGATGTGTCCCGCGAAGATGGCTGTAGATACTGCCACATTGGCACATAACCATAACTAGGGAAAACGGCCATCTTATTTACAGCCGGCTGATATGCTGCTGGATGAGGTGGAATAAAACTTGCTGGAGAAGCCGTAGCTTTCAACTCTTGCTCCATCCGCTCTTTGTCAGCCCTCAGTGCAAGTTTCTCTTCACGAAGTTCATTCTTCTCTTCCTGTTTATAAGAAAAGATTTTTTCTGTGAGATTGTACACTGGGCATCAGAGATAGGAATTCAAGTAATCAAGAGTACCAAGCCAAAATTTCTTCTAATTCCCTTCAAGAGTTAGTACTCAAGACTGCCAGTCACCGTAAAATTTACAAGCTACTTTAGCCTTTCAACAAAATCATTTCTAACCTTCAAAGTCTTAATCTCTTCCATAAGCTTTTGGTTCATCTCTTTGTATTCCTCAGATTCAGTCTTCAGCTGGTTTAGAACACGAATGGCATCACCAAGTATGGCCATTTTGTCTGTTTTTACAGGTCTCCCGGGTTCCAGAACAGAGCATAAGTCTGAAAACCTATCTCAACAAGATTCAATAGATTGATTTAGAACACCTAATTTTCATTTGAAGGACATAATATAACTGATACTAAAGTGATTTAAATGTCACTTAAAAAATGATACTTCTGTTTGGAAGAGAGCCTCTCTTCTTTCTTCAGTAACAACAATCGCTACCCTACTCACAGAATAATGACCTTTTTAAAATACTCTTAGCTATACTTAGAAGAACTTCTAATGGCAGCTCCAAGTCTTGTAAGAGCCTTGTAAGACTTCCCAAGCTAGCAGAGAACAAGACAGCTATAAAATTGCAATGAAGTACATCCATGTTTTATCTACAATATCGGTGTTGTTGCGTATGGTAGAAAATAGTAGACAAAACCTAATTTTGAATGCAGAGAGAAAATAAGAATTCATATGAGCATGACAATACCTTTCATTCAATTTTTCCCTTCTCAATCTCTCACGGCAAGCTTTGTTCCCTTGTTTGCTGCAAGACTCATTACGAACTCTGTTGAGAAAACACACAAACAAATGAAGACTTGGTAAGAGAATTGAGAGTAGAAATCACTTCAGTTTTCATGACCTGATAAACTATAAAGCAGCACTAAAATTTACACAAAAAAATCAAACCGAGGAACCCGTACCCTCCCATTTCTATAATGAATTGTTTCACAGGTCCATCATCCACTCTGAAGAGAAGAATTCTCCAGCACATGCATGATTCAGGATAATCGAGTCCATATAAAGCCAAGCTCACATAAAATTATAACCAACACTACGCAAGTCTACCAAGGGAGTAAAGTGCAATGCAAGAAAATATTACTTGAAAAACTTTTTCTTTTAGAAGGTGAGAGTTTTTAACCATTTCCCGATTTGTGCTTGTCATCCTTGCGTCATGCTAATATTCTCCATATCGTTCAAATTTCATCGGATGTTCCCGAAAGAACACCAAGCAAGAAAATACATTTAAAACCTTTCTTTATTAGATAAAGAAATGATGCAGGATAAACTATGTATTCGCAAAAGAAGCATATAAGCTGGGTAAGATTTTTAAAGAACATGCTCCATCTCTAATCAGATATAAATGTGCTTCATTAAAATCATTAAGAGGCGAAAAATGTGGAAAAAAAGTTGCCTAATTTGAATAAACATGTTCAATCTCAAATATGGTGTGCCAGATATAGCAAAGGCAAAGCTAGAAGATAATTGAAAGCTAGAGCAAGTTCATCTAGAATGAAGATGAGGAATTTCTTTCACCTATCGCTAAATTATCACATGATTTCTAATACATCAGCATATTAATTCCATTAATGTGATCATGGAAAAGCTAGTCATTCTCATGAAATATTCTAAACATATGCATAATTTTCCACGTTTTAAGGAAGGCACTGATATATTTAGAAGCTACAATACAAATACCTTTTCCGAGGGCATTCTGTTTCTATGCACTCCTGTAATGCAGCACTGCTGAGAGGTGCCTCGAGTTCTGCTACAGTTCTGAAACCCAAGAACCAATGAGATACAAACAAGCTTATAAACTAGGTTTTATGGAACAAGGCCTATATCATCAGTTTGAACACGAAAAATTGATGTAAGAAAAATCACCAGCCTCTTTTTTTTTTTTTTTGGGGGAGGGGGGGGGGGGGCAAGGGAAAGAAAGACAATAATTCTCCAACTATTGAACTAGTAAAATTCTCGAAAAGACCACTTTTCTTCAATCCTCCTTTAGCTATATCTATTAGAGATAGAGTGTGTAGACTGTAGACAACCAAATGATTTCCCACCTACCTTTATTATTTGTTTCTATGTTCTCATGCAACAAATGGAGGTAATGACTTACAAACTATTCAAATCAGACCTTGTCAGATTTCATGATCTCTTACACAATTCCTCTAGTGTGGTAAAATCTCTCCTGACATCAAGTAAAAGAGATATAATGTGGTACCAGAGATCATTCCAGGAGAGAAGCGAAATGAGGTGAAGGAGGACTGAACATGACAAGTTAATAAGAGGAAGAAAAGGAAATTCAGGAAGTCCAAGATTCAGCTTTGATCTAATATGACAAAGGATTTAAGGAGCACAATGAGATTATTATGGAAATGATTGAATAAATCCTCTCACAGCAAGATACATGTGAACAATAAACTTGCATACTTTTTTCCTACAACGATGCAAATAATCTCATGAGTCATGATCTAATCAAGCTTTTTCTTCCAGCAGTTTCAAAAGTAAAAAGATTTTCTAGTTCTACATATCAAAATTAAATGGAAAGCTACCTGATATGATTGTGCAATTACAAAGGAAAAATAAAAAGACGAAGCATAAGTTCATGCAGTAATCCAGTATTTTTACCTATATCCTGAAGCACTACTAGACAACCTTAATTCTAACCAAAAAAAATAAATCATTTTTCACTTCTCACTCCCTGCTTACTTAATCTAACATCGACTATAGAAATACATCAGATCATACTGAACAAACACTCATTACAATTTAACCACTCAAAAGAAAGAAAAGGATGCAGCCCTAGCAGAATAGCAGAGAAAAGTAGGCTCGGAAGTTACACCTAAATGAGCATTACATCAAGCATATGAAAACATAAGAAACTTCAACAAGCAAACAATCTGGCATCTCGAGATAATATGAAATATCATGACATGCAAGAACTTGTAAATATAAGATTTATTTGAATCTATACCAGCAAGATTAATTAACATGCATGAAAGGTTCTCTTAAATAACATTAAGGAAACAAACCCACCAAGATTAAGCTGTAGTAAGTGATAAAGCTAATCAACAAGAGAACTCGCCAGCATAAAAGCATATGAAAAAATCATGACAGATTATTAAGCCATATAAATTCAAATAAAAAAGGCCCACCAAAATCAACTGTATTAAGAGATAAATTGAATGAACATATGTTAATGCCTATAAAAAAAGATCAAATATTTTACACGATAAACTTGAAAACTACACTTTGAGCAAAGTGTCTATCAGAAACAACCTCGCTACCCCAACAAAGGTAGTAAGATTTGCATACATCCTACCCTTCCCAGACAGGATTACACTAGGTATGTTGTTGTTATATAAACTTGAAAATTACACTTTTGAATCGAGTCTATCAGAATCAGCCTCTCTACCCCAACAAATGTAGAGTAAGGTTTGGGCACATTCTACCCTCCCCAGACCCCACTTATGAAATTACACTCGATATGTTATTGTTATTGTATAAACTTGAAAATTACACTAGATATGTTGTTGTCGTTGTATAAACTTGAAAATTATAATTTTGAGCCGAGCGTTTATCAGAAACAGCCTCCCTACCCACAAAGGTAAGGGTAAGGTCTGCTACATCCTACTCTCCTCAAACCTCACTCGTGAAATTACATTGAGTATGTTATTCCGTTTTATAAACTTAAAATTACACTTTTTAATCAAGAATCTATTAGAAACAGTCTCACTATCCCATAAAGGTACGGTAAGACCTGCGCACATTCTAAAATTAAGCCTTATAAAAAAGACCCAACAAGATTAATCTGCACTAACATTAAATCAAACAACCAGATAAAAAAGATTAAATTTTTACAATCTAATTGTAAAAACGAAGCTTTAGATATGAATAAAAATACCTCAAATTCTGGGTTTGATCGTTCCAAAAGAAATCTATCGGCGCTTCTTCATCTATAAAGCTGTTGATATCAATTAGGTCCCAATTGGCATCTCGAAATGAATCAAATTGATCCATTTCGATAACTCAAACCAACAAAAAGGGAAATTAGACAAATCGAATCAAAACTAAACCGAATTTGGATAAATTTAGAGATTAAAATTCAATAGAAATTTTTTTTCCTGGAGAAAAAGTTTTCAAAGGATTGAGATGACGATGACGGCAGAGGGAAAAAGAAGAGTCACAAGTCATGATTCGGAGGCGGAAGAGGCAACCAATAATTGTTCGACACGTGTCAGTATGGATCGTCCAATTATTGGTGGCGCCGCATTTTTCACTGTGACATGATGGAAAAAAAAGACGGACATTTTAACTGGTTGCGAATTATTAGTTTCATCATCAAACTATTATTAACGGTCTTAAAATCTCTTCTTAATTTAACTAATTGAACTTTAATACACATCCGATCTTGTAACATGAATAAAATACATCCCTAAATTCTCGTCAAGATTAGGGGTGTTTTTGACACTTCTCTCGACTTTTTATTAAAAGTCTCGTACTTCTACAAGAGTTTGAGGCCACTTACTATGCTATGCGGCAGATCGAGGGTGTATTAAGCTTAGTTAGTCAAATAGAAGATATTTTTAAGGCTATCAATAATTCGAAAACAAAACAAATAGTTTGTGTTAAGTTCAAGGATATTCCAATATATTTTTTTTCCTTTTCTTGTCTAAAAGTTAAGAATGGATTGTTTGACATATATTTGACACACCTGGAAAAGAAATAAATAGAATAATAATTTTTTGGAAAATGACTAATTAAGTAACAAGAATAAATTAGGATCATCTACTCTTTTTAGTTGTCATATTTCATATTTTAAGAGTTAATTTGACTAATTTTTAAAGATAAAATGGATTATATTAATTTAATATTTTAAAATAAAAAATTTGATATTCAAAAACTATACGAAAAGTATTATAAATTAATTTCTTTCATATTGATATGATGCCGAATTGACTTGTTGTAATGAAGTTGTTCATGTTTATTGTAAATGTCAATTGAGGGTGAGGACTGGAAATTCGGGTTATGTTTACGATTGTGGCTATAATTGTATGTTATATGTTTTATTAAGTTGTAGTTACATGTTCATATTTTATATAATTGGAACTGACCAATGATCTACATGTACACTGTGAATTTTGTCTACTGATACTGCGCTTACTCTTTTTTTGTAAAATACAGGACATATTTCGGTGACTGTTTTGCGACCACAATTGTAATACTAGCGTTTTCTAAACCGAAGGGTGAGTTACTTGCTTCAGGCTATTATGGGTTCCTCCTTTCTTCTCGTCCATTCTTTAGACTTAAAACTATATTTATTTCGGAGTTGCGTCTTCATTTTTTAGAGGATTTAAACTATGATTTTGATTTTTAATCATGAAAGCTATGCACGACAGATTGGGATCGTGACAACAAAAAATCATAACACAAGAATAAGGTGTGATCACCTAAACACAAATGATATCAAAATACATTGATTATATGAAAATGCTAATACTACAATCGACATGATGCTTATACTACCTTTACCAAGCCAAATATAATTATGAAACCACTAGAGGAAAAAATTGTAAAGAAAAAAGAGGAACCTAAGAGGAGTCCACAAAAGGAACCAATCTTCAAATGAGCCACCTGATGAAACGATTGATGAGATCTTTTAGTAAAAGTGGATGAAATAACTGTCATGGAGTCATCATTCCCTACAAATAGGAATCAAACCTGAGCAAGGAAGTACTCAACAACATAACCATTTGATCCACATCCAAAAAAAACACATTTCTCTTTAGTTATAGCTAGAAAGAAAGTAAAGCTTGCTTTCATTGAAAATAAAACTGATAAGGAAGATTCATAAAAAAAAAGACAGAATATGTTCTTGAAAAAGGCTCAAGAAATTAGCACACTTTGTGGTAAGGACTATAGATTATTGTAGTCATTTCAATACTACAAAATGTGTTAGTTCATGAGACTTTTTCAAGTACTCTTTCTATCTTTTCTTGTATGAGACTTCTTTGTCAGTTTATTTTTAACAAAAACAAACTTAACTTTATTTCTATTCATTGCTAAAGAGAAGGAGAAATGTGTTTTTTGGGAGGGATCAAATGACTATGTCACTGTTGTGGTGGTTTCTTTGCTTAGGATTGACTTCTATTTATAGGGAAAATCAGATTTTGTAAATTTTTTAATAGTTTGAATTAGAGAATACTAAATTGTCGGTAGTAACTATTTTGGCATGTGACTTAATATGGGTGTATTAGATATCAAGCTGGATGTTATCATCTTGAAATACATGTAGTCTATGATTTGGTCTTGTTCTGACCAGATTTTTTTAGTCAAACTTTTATAAAATAATTTAGAGATTTGATCTGAGCAAGTAGTATATACAAAAAATGGTCATCCAATTATATAAAAAATAGTTAGTTGATCGTTGCTATTCTTTATTATCATTTTTCACTTTTCAGTGATGAATTTTCCCAATTAATTATGATTTGACGATTTTATAGTAGCTAAGAACTAGGTTATTAGTAATTTTTATAAGGATATGAATACTATATTAATTAGTTCATTATAAAAGAGAAAAAATTCAAATATGCTATTGAACTTTGATAAAACTCTCATCGATGACATCCTTTAAAAATTTGATTTATCTATGTCATTTTCATTTGAGAGAAGACTCATCTAAAAATAGTTCCGAGTTTGCAAAACCATTTATAACGCATGTTCAATTATGATTAGGCCACATCATTAGATAAATTATTAATTTTAAAAGAAAAATGTAATGACAATTAAAATAAAAATAAAAATTCATATTGTTTGACTCTAGAAAAGAAAACTGTAACAATTTAAAAGGAATAGAAAAAATAAAATAATAAATTATTATTTTTCAAACTGAACTGTAAAAGTGAACGGAGATAATAATTTCAAAATGAAATTGTATTTTAACTGGATAAAACTAAAGTCGAGTGTTCTAAAGGAATTAGGAGTGGCACCCTTCGGCCATCATTATTGATTATAGATTGCGTCTTCTCTACCCTCCACACCTTCACCTTCAGCCCCACCCTCCCATAGTATTTGTATATAAAACGTTTTTAGGATAAGATTTTTTTTATTACATAGCAAATACAAATTAAGTAAAAAAACCTATTTATTTTCTATATATGAAAAACATTTCCTTTCGTACCGAACACACCCAAATATTCACTTGAAAATAGTACATAAGAATCTCTAGCTTTAATAAAAAGGGGAGGGAAAAAACAAAAAGATACATTCCAAATGTAAGAAAATAGAAGATATTTTCCATTATGTGATCATTGTTATTAACATTGCACACATTTGAAAGTTTACAAAGACAAACATTTGGTGTAAAAGAGATGAAATTTGCAGCTAACTGTTAGCACACTCAAATTACGCGTGCTTCATTTTTCTTCAGATCGTCAATCAGCTCAGGAAACGATAGTTAGAGTACTCAAATTACGCGTGCTTCATTCTTCAGCTTGTCAATCAGCTCATCCACAGATGAAAGGATGACACCAGATTTCCTTTTGGGAGGTTCGGTTACTTCAACTACTTCCAAATCAGATTTGATCTCAACGTTCAAGTCTTGCAGTGTGAATTTCTTTATTGGCTTCGACTTTGCTTTCATTATGTTGGGGAGTGTTGCATATCGTGGCTGATTCAGCCTCAGATCAGTGCTGTTTCCACAATCAAGAAGTCATAAGTACACAGATAATAAGGTAAAACAAGCAACTTGAGCAGAGAGGACACAAAGACAATATATATATATAAGATTGTAGCTGAGTATAGTTTTGATCACCTGTCAGTGGCTATGATTTAGACTTATCGGCCTAACGGTACAATATTATCACTGGTCGAGCCTCGAAAGCCCCATACCACTAAGAAAACAATGAAATTAGTCTTTTGGAATTTCACTACATCAAAAGATTTGCTTCTCTAACCTCCTGGAAAACTAAGTTGATTGATTCTATTGACACTTCAACATTGAACGGTAACAAACATAGAGTTTTTCTCAGTATTAGGAATGTTATTGATGTCATAAGCATATTAAATAACTTAGAAGTTAGAACGAGGCCAAAGTTTTAAGGACTACTTCGGGCTTGCTTATGATATCTAACCATTTACCTGTGAAATAAACTAAATGTAATAGTAAACTGCATTCTTATAATCAAGCTGACTAAATAGTTTGACAGTACACATTTCCAAACTACGGCAGTATTTGTTTCTGGTGCAGAAAAAGTTTGGAAACTGAACAAAGGGGAAAACATGGAGGCAGATAATACATTTATTTTGGTGGAAGTCCTCTTCACGACTTGTCGAGTATATAACTTAATATCAGAGAACTAAAGCAATCATATAAACAAGAGTTGAAGCTTGTGCCTTTTAATTTGAGATTAAATTAGTTAAAATCCTATTTGTTTTAAGATGTGCCCCAAAAGACCTACAATCACATTTTTTTTTTCTTATCCAGAAGACACACTTCTAGGTGTTTTCTTCGTGAACATGCAAGTCTTTGTAATAACTCGATTGAGACTTACGTGATTACTGCAGGCAAATCCAAACACAATGTCTCGATACCACCATCAACTTCTCTGTCCACTGTAGCTACCTGTTTTTCTTTGTCGAGAACAACCTGACAGAAATATCATAGTGAGATTGCAGCCCTAAACAAGCCAACTGAACATGATAGCAAAGAAACCATAATTGAAACAGTAATATGGACTTTGGAAGATTGCAGATTGTTTTATAATTCTTTTATAAGAAAAAAAGTACAGATTGCATGAGATCAGGCAATCCTATTTTAAGATTAACATCGATTTGAAGATTACATGTCTAATAAAGCAAACAGCTAAATGATAGAGATAATAAGGTAAACAGATATAGTGTTACGTCTGATTAGATTTAATATGAGCACACGGATTAAAGAGGTGCTCAAGAGGAAGATATAGAGAAACAAACGAAAGAATCAGTTTGAAAGCCCTGGATACTTGGACGCTATGTCCAAGACATACTCAAAATAGGCATATCAAAGTAGAGGTGATATAAACCAACTTAGACCAATGAGAGATTGCAGAATCACAATTTTCGGATCTCTTTAACTAGTTTGCACACCCTTACGCAGAAATGATACCAACCTTAGAGGCAAATGTTCCCTGCGGCCACTTGAGAAGTCCTGCAACCATTTGGCCCGTCTGGTTTTGATCATTGTCAATTGCCTACACAAAAGTAACAACATTAGACAAACAAACTGATAGAAACTAAAGAAGAATAGTTTGAATAACTGAAGCAGAATGAAGAAAGTAGATAGCTAGCAGCTCCACTAAAATAAAAAAACAATCCATTTACACCTCATCAGTCAAACCTTAAGGGCATGCTTGGTATGGCCAAAATTATATTTTTTTTCTTAATAAACTCATTTTTCAGTGCTTGATTACCCTAGTTGTTGAAATTTTGCATCAAAAGATTTTTTTTTCCCAAAAAGGGGAAATGACTTATCCGCAGAATTCATTTTCTTTTACAGATATCTCTAGCTCTTACTTCATATCAGTAGCTTAAACCAACTCCTAGACACTATCTCAATCTTTAATACTAAAGAATATCATCAAAACACTAACATTGTACCTTATCTTCCACATCGTACGATTAGCATACACCACTCACTTTTACACCTAACCAAACACGGGACATGATCCAAAACATACTTCCCTAAGAGAAAATCTTCACATTTATCCACGAGAAACAGTTTTTGCTATATCAAACACACACCTAAGTCAAATTAACCAATCACATAACTTGAATGCAACACATACTGATTAATCCAAAACCCACCATTGGATTTTAAAGTAATCTGGCATATAAGAACTTGTTCACAACAACAACAACAGCACCGGGTAGTATGTATGTAGACCTTACCCCTACCTTTATGGGGTAGAGAGGCTGTTTTCGACAGACCCTCAGCTCTAACAGGAAGTTATTCAGATCAGAACACAAAAGCAGAATAAAAGCTCAAATCTTTAAATTAAAGCAAACCTGTTTGCCAAGAAAAAGAAGACCAGGTTTTTCAACATCAACAAGAGCTTTAAGAATCTTAGCAATTGTAAGTGGATAAATATTCTCAGGTGCTTCTACATGGATTGCCCTGTCTGCTCCCATAGCTAACCCAGTTCGTAAAGTCTCCGTAAACTGAACTGGCCCAATACTTACAGCCACCACCTCTGAAGCCAAACCCGATTCTCTGACCCGCAAAGCTTCTTCCAAAGCTATTTCACAAAATGGGTTCATCGACATCTTCACATTTTTCGTCTCTATACCACTCTGAATTCAAAAAAAATATCAATCAATTCACTACACCTTAACCCTAATCCAATTGGGTCTACTGTACAAATCCGGTATACCCATTCTGCTCTTTACACTAGTACTCAATCAACTCAGTGTTCAAATTTTGTCAAATTTAACAAAAAGTATTCACACAAAAACTGAAAAAAATTGTGAAGATGTACCTTGTCGGGTTTAACTCGGATTTTGACGGCGTAATCAACAACACGTTTGATGGCTACCATGATCTTCATCGTTGATCGGAAACTGATCGGAAAAAATGGAGACTAATTTGAGCTACACACGGAAGTTGCTTCTGTTTGAAATATTCCGATTAAATTGAAGCCAATTTTTGACACTTAAATATTTCCTAATAATTGAAAAAATAAATTTATTTTATTTAATGAGACTATCTTGTTATAATTTTAAACTCTTGATATCCAAAGTTGTGTTGGATCTCGACTATTTTAATTTTATTTTTCCATTTCAACAATATCCGGTAATTATATTGTAGTCCAATTATTCTGAACTCGCGTTGCGTAGGGTTCAATCAGGGAAAAATGCTCCATACAAAAAAAATGTCATATTTAGGGCTTAAACTTGAGACATCGAGTTAAGGGAGGAGTCCATTATAACTATAACGATCACTATTATATAACTATAATAGCATTTGATATTATTAAAATCTATTTGTCAAATTCTAAGTTTAATCACACTTTATATGAAAAAGAAAAATATTTTAATGATGAAAATATTTGTATAATTTGTAATAATAGTATATTTAAGTATTAAAGACTAAAGTATTTGATCAAATATATTTTATGCATTAGTATATATATACTAATTAATTCTGCCAGTAATTAAAATATACTGTATTGTATTGATTAACAAGTTTCTAAAGCGTAGATATCATGTATTTATTTACTAGAAATATAATTACAATTACATAATCTCAAGTTTAGAGTAAGAAAAGGCTAAAGATCATGTTTAATTCCAATCGTAAAATAATGATTAATTTAAAGATTAGCCAATGGAAAACTAAAACAAGTTAAACAAGGATTAAGGACAAGTCACAAGTGATTTAAGTAGTTACGTACTCATCTAAAAGAATAGATATTACGCTATGCAAACGTGTTCACAAACATGAGTCTTATCCTTATGAATTATGATTAATTGATTTCTCATTAAAAACGAATCAAAACAATATGCCATAGCCACCATAATATTTTTTAATAAATAATTTTTAAAAACTAATTTTTAAAGTTATGTTAGACAAAAAAAAAGAAGAAGGTATAACTAGGCTATTTGGCAACGATAATGATATACTTGGCTATTTGTGTGACGATAATAGTATATATTAGTTAATTTTGTAACGAATGATATATAATCTCTAAATAGTAAAGCTGAGAAATATATCAAGCCTTTTTTCCAAGTGAAATTTCACCACATCTTGCTAAACTTATTTTTTTTTTGACGTAAAAATAAATTCAAAATATTTTAGGTACACAATCAATGTAAATACGTTATAGACCAATGGAACGCATGAGAGAAAACCATGTTGGTAACTCGAACCAAACCTTCTTTGACGTTCAAATTGCAACTCCACTCCCAAGAAAAAATCCAATATCTTTCATGGGGGTATATTTGCTTGGGTCATTCTTTACTTTAAAATGGGTCGGGGCGGGGCGGATTAGATTAGGGTGACAATTTTTTAAAAATACTTTGGGTAATTTTTGTTGATTTGAGACTTTTCATCCAATTGAGGGTTACGGGTGATAAGTATAGTAAGTGCGAGGATAAAAATAACTTAATTTTAACGGTAAGAGTAAAGTCAACTCATAAATAAAAGTTGAGGGGTATTTTTGATATCTTTTCCTTATTTCTAACTATGTGACCCTACGTTAAGAATTACTCCCTATGTCCCTAATTATTTGTCCATTTTTTTCTTTTTTAGTTGTCCGTAATTATTTGTTCTTTTTGACAAATCAAGAAAGGACAAAATATTTTTACCTATTATAGCCTCAATTAATTACTTTGAAAAATGTAGAACTTCTTGAAAATCTTAAGTTTTTAATTCATCCGCTTCATAATAAATAGGGGTAAAATGGTAAACTCACTATGTCAATAATTATTTTCTTAATATGTGTGTCAATTCAAAAATAGATAAGTAATTAAGGACAGAGGGACTATTTCTGTTATGTATTACTGATATATATTAAGGAAAAAAATGTTCACCCTCAAATAAAAAAAGAAAGCAAACCAAAGGGTTGATCCTTACTCATTTTCTATAAAAAAAAAATAAAAAAAGGAGGCCACAAAATGTATGTTCATGAATTTTATTTTATTTTTGTTTCTATCAATGGCGTAGCTAGAAATTTTATGAGGGGTGTCCAAACTTTTGTTAGTAAATTCAAGAAAAAATGTGAGAAAAGGCCCAAAATAGTCCCTCATATTTGGGTTAAGACTCAAAGTTATCCTTGAGTTTTCACATGAAGCATTAATAGTCCCTCTCGTGTTTGCAATATTGGTGCACTTTTGGTCCTCCTCCTAAATTTTGCCTATTTTTTAACATTGTTTTTATCCATAATTTATGTATGGAATGGTCAATCCTCATTTTATATATTTAGTAGAAATAATAACTCCATGTGAGAGAATGTGAGAAGAAAAATACTTTATTTTGTTAAGTAGAAATCGTATTGCAGGTAAAGTCGAGAGGTTCATCACGACGACTTCACGTGCAATAGTACAAATTTTTATTTTCTTGCAATGTCATATGACAAGATGTTCTTAGTTTAGCTGCAGTAACATTTCTACTAAATAGAACAATGTGTTCTTCTTCTCACCTTCTCTCACATAGAGTTATTATTTCTACTAAAATATATAAAAAGACGATTAGACATTCCTTACATAAAATTGTGGACAAAATTAATGTTAAAAAATAGGCAAAAATTTAGGGAAGGACCAAAAGTGCACCAATATTGCAAACAGGAGGGACTATTAGTGCTCCATGTGAAAATTCAAGGATGACTTTGAGTCTTAACCCAAAGATGAGGAACTATTTTGGGTCTTAACACAAAAAATGTAATCCTATAGGGATTCACTCTTGGATACTTTAACACCCAATTGTCATCAAGCTAGTACTCACTTCACATCAAAGTTGCGCTTTTTAAGATGTTATAGATTTGAAGTATAGAATTAAGGAGACTAAAATTTTAAAAAAATAAAAAATTATCTAAATAGATAGCTTATTTACCATATTCTCTAAAATTTCCTATCATTTGAAAAAATTACAAAAATTCCTACTCTCTCCTATTTTTGGATACATCACTTTAACGTGATGTATCAGGACGCACGCGATGTATCGAAATATTGAGTGATGTATCCGAAACTGAGATGCGATGTATTGGAATGTTTTGGGATGTATCTAAATTTCACCAAATTTAAGGGATTTTTTTAATTTGAAAAAGAATAGGGATAAGATGTAATTAGCTCTAAACACTATAGAATTTGTGTAAAATTTCTTTAAAACAGTGAACGAAACATAATTCGAACCTGGGTATCATGTGTGAATTATGCAATGCGTCACCACTGCGCTACTGTAATCTATTTGTTGTATGGGTATTCAAAATAGTATATATACCAATAGAAAGTAAAATTTGACGTAGATATATATCATCAAATTTCTCAACGAATGGTGTCCAACTAGAAATAGTGACACCGTCATAGCTCCACCCATGGGGTCCATTAATGGTGTCATTGTAGAGAACACTGGAGAGGGTATTGAAAAAGCCAGCATTAGCGAAGACAATGGAGAAGTCATTGTTGTTGGAGGGGTCATTACACGAGCCCTTATAAGATTCACTTGTTAAGGTATTGAAAAAAATATATATATACTTAGTGAAATATCATAAAATGGGGTATGGAGAGAGTATATAGTGTACGTAAGCCTTATTATTACCACTTCGAGGTAGAGATGTTATTTCTGAAAGACCATCGGCTCAAGTAAATCAAAGCAATAATTAAAAGAAAAACGATGGTGGAGAGAAATATAGCTACTAATAGCAAAATAGTATAGAGCTTATACGTAAGTGTAATAAACCTTCCGATTGTTATGGATGAGGCTATCAGTGAAAGAAAATTAGGGAGATCACTTTTGGTGTAGTGAGATAAAAATTTCATGCTAGGGTAGGCTTGGACGGAATTTGAGTGAGATGAAGTCGAGAAAAATATAGGGAAAGGATTGGGTGAAGCGTCTAAGCGGAGTTTATTTTCCTTGTTGCTAAGATATTAGAGAGTCCATATAAGTTTTTGGAAGTGAATTCGGGTAAGTAGAACTCTCGGTATCGAACTTGGTGTGAAAGGGTTGGTTTAGAATGTCAAGGTTTGAGGGTATGTTGCAAAGTGGGTGATTGTTATGGGTGAGGCAATCAATGAAAGAAAATTAGGGAGAACTTTTGGAGTAGTGAGATAAAAATTTCATTCTAGGGTAGGCTTGGACGAAATTTGAGTGAGATGAAGTCGAGAAAAATATGGGGAAAGGATTAGGTGAAGCGTCTAAGTGGAGTTTATTTTCCTTGTTGCTAAGATATTAGAGAGTCCATAGAAGTTTTTGGAAGTGAATTCGGGTAAGTAGAACTCTCGATATCGAACTTGGTGTGAAGGGGTTGGTTTAGAATGTCAAGGTTTGAGGGTATGTTGCAAAATGGACACTTTTGGGAGATTTATGACTTTATATTCCATGCAAGACGCTATAGCGGGTGACATATTGTTATAGCAGTGAAATTAATTTCTGCTATATCTAGAGATCCGGCTACAACGGTATTAGGCCGTTAAAGCAGGGTTAGTCAAAACAAATATAGAAAATTCTCAAAACCGCTCATTATTTGGAAATTTCATTTTGGTGAAAAACAAGGGCGATCTATGGCGAATTTCATTTGCTTTTCATTATTATCATCGGTGAAGGTAAATAAACTATTCTCTTAGCTTAGTAGTTTGATTCTTAGGCCTTGAAATCTATGGTGATTACATTAGGGAGGGGATTTTAGTTTGTATGATGGTGGAAACCCCTTAGTTGGAGTATAATTATCATGAAATTGGCCTATAGTTTGAGATTTGGGTATAATCCGAGTATTTCGGTGCAAGCTAGGCATCATAAGGAAGGAAAAGCTCAAGTTTTTAGAGCATTCTGAGCTTGATTTAAGGTAGATGATGGTTGTTTGTTTCTCATTTAAGTTATATGTGTTGTTAACAGGTTCGTTAGTATTTTATGCATAATGTATTATTAGGCAAATGGAAGGAGTATAAAATAAAATGTTAAGTGTGGTCAATCGCATACAATATGAATGTGTTTACTTGGGTGTACAAGTGTGATATTAATTCATTATGATTGTAATTGTGATGTATGATAGTTGATTGGCTCGGATACCACGCCTAGTACATTCTAACGATTGACTCAGTTACCACATCTGATACAGAATATTTTTTGATTGTCTTGGATGCCACACCTGGTACATTGAATGTTTTTGTGTGTGTGAGTTTCATGAGAGAACAAAATTGACTTGTTGTAATGAAATTGATCATGTTTATTGTAAATGTCAATTGAGGGTAAGGACTCAGGTTATGTTTATAATTGTGGCTATAATTGTATGTTATCTATTTTATTAAGTTGTGGTTACATATTCATATTTCGTATAATTAGAACTGACCAATGATTCTACTTGTATACTGTGAATTTTGTGTACTGATACTTTACTTACTCTTTCTTTGTTGAGTACAAGACATATTTCGACGGCTGTTTTGCGATCACAACTGTAATCCTAGCGTTTTCTAAACCCAAGGGTGAGTTGCTTGTTTCAGGCTGCTATAGATTCCTCCTTTTTCTCCCGTCCATTTTTTACACTTAAACTATTTATTTCGGAGTTGCATCTCCATTTTTAGAGGAATTCAATTTTTTGATACACGAATTTCAAATTCTAGGGGGTGTTTTCTGTGATTTTGATTTTGATTTTTAATTATGAAAGCTTGTTTTAGAATTAAAAATTGTTTATTTTTTGTTGCTTAATGAATTGTGTGTTAGTTGTTAGTTAGTTCTCCATCAGTATAGGTGATATGCACGACAGATCGGGATCGTGACAACAAGAAATCGTAACACAATAATAAGGTATGATCACCTAAATGCAAATAATATCAAAATACTTCGATTATATGAAAATGATAATATTACAATCGACACGATGTTGTACACTACCACCTAGACAAATATAATTATTAAACCACTAGAGAAAAAATTGTAAAGAAAAAAGAGGAACCTAAGAGGAGTCCACAAAAGGTACCATTCGAGGAAGAGTCCTCAAATGAGCCGCTTGATGAAACAATGGATGATATCATTCAAACCTGAGCAAGAAAGAAATCAATAACATAACCATTTGATTCACTTCCAACAAACAAATTTCTATTTAGCTACAACTAAAAAGAATGTAAAAGTTGCTTTCATTGTAAGAAAAATGACAAGGAAGACTCATAAAAAAAGACAGAATATGTTCTTGAAAAAAGCTCAAGAACTTAGCACACTTTGTGGTAGTAATATGGATACGGTCATCTATAGATCTTACCACAATGAACCTGTCGTGTAATAAAATTAATTATGAAGCCACAATTAATTCTTTTTATCAAGTTTAAGAATCTTCAAACATTTGTTCAATGAAAGAGCGTGTTGACAATAAAAGAGTTCACCAAACAAATGATTGAAAAGATGAAGGAACGATTGTGTAGGGTAAAGAAGGAAATTACGAACCTAATGCATGAAGTGTTGAAGGGAAAAAACACTCTCTTTGACATTCCCTTCAACACTTCATATAATTATGTGTTCGTGATTTCTTCCTTCCCTAGGTGGTTGTTCCACCATCTTTCCAATTTTTTGCTTGGAGTTCTTTTGTCACCATAAGTTTTTACTGGACCAACGCGGAAAGATTCTTAAACTGTGTAACAATACCACAAGTTCATCGTGGTAAGAACTATAGATTATTGTATTCATTTTAGTACTACAGAATGTGTTAGTTCATGAGTCTTTTTCAAGTACTCTATCTTTTCTTGTATGGGACTTCTTGTCAGTTTACTTTCAACGAAAACAAACTTTACTTTCTTTCTATCCATGGCTAAAGAGGAGGAGAAATATGTTTGTTTGGGAGGGGATGAAATGACTATATTACTTAGTAGTGTTATCTTTGCTTAGGATTGACTACTATTTATAGGGGGAATTTAGATTTGTAAATTTTTGAATAGTTTGAATTAGAGAATACTAATTTGTCACTAGTAACTATTTTTGGCATGTAATTAAATGGGAGTGTATTAGATATCAAGCTGGATATTATCATTTTGCAATACATGTAGTCTATGATTTGGTCTTCTTCTGACCAGATTTTTTGAGTCAAACTTTTTATACTAGGAAAATAATTTAGAGATTTGATCTGAGTAAGTAGTATATACAAAAGATGGTCATCCAATTATATCAAAAAATAGTTAGTTACTCGTTATTCTTTATTATTATTTTTCAGTGATGAATTTTTGCAACTTATTATGATTTGACGATTTTATAGTAGCTAAGAATTATGTTATTAGTAATTTTTATAAGGATATGAATACTATATTATTTAGTTCATTATAAAAGAGAAAAAAAATCAAATATGCTATCGAACTTTGATAAAAGGCTCTTCTATGTCATTATTTGTTAACCAAACACAGTTTCGAGTTTGCAAAATTATTTTCTACACATGTCCAATTATGATTCGGTCAACAAGAGAGAGTTGCTCGGATGGTAAGCACCCCTCACTTCCAACCTGAAGGTTGCGAGTTCGAGTCACCAAGGGAGCAAAAGGGATGGGAGCTCCTAGGCAGGGTAAAAATAATATATATATGATTCGGCCACATCATTAGATAAATTATTTTTTTAAAAGAAAAATGTAATGATCTAAAGTCTAAACCATCGTTATTCAAGTCATCTGGTGCAGAGTCCTACAAATTTTTAGATACGGTGCCA
Source organism: Solanum okadae (assembly GCA_036553675.1). NCBI lineage: Eukaryota > Viridiplantae > Streptophyta > Magnoliopsida > Solanales > Solanaceae > Solanum > Solanum okadae. The sequence continues at coordinate 56,350,393 of CM071686.1, forward strand.
ATTTAAAATTTAAGGCACACGTCAAAAATTTAGGAATTTAAAAATTAATTGGGCTGATGTCATTTTGCCATAGCGAATGTATTTCCGCTATGACGGCGGCACTATAGCAACATGTCAGCTGCTATAGTAGGGCTAGAAACTCGAAAAACATGAATTCTTTTATTTTTCCTCCCACTTTTCATTAATAAAACAATGAAGGTTACTCTAAAAATATTTCATAAGTAGCTCTAGGCTCAGGAACAATGGAGGAGATGAATTTCGATACAAAGGAGGTCAAAATTCATGAATTCTCGGTCTAAGTCTGTTCCGATTCACCCTCGTGGAGCCAAAAGTTCATTTTCAGAGTTTTTCAACATTTGTTTGACGTCTAGATAGGCTAAATTTTCTTAACCGAGTAGTTAGATCTGTCTTTACTTATATATTATCTTGTAAATTGTCGAGAGATAGCATGTACATGCCTTCGGGACGAAGTCTGGGCGGATGAATGTGTAGTTAGTTGTGGTTTAGGTTGATGATGGACTTAATTAGCTATTGTTGACACTATATATGATCGATGTTTTCTAGGTATTCTTTTGGGGAAGGTGATTGTGGAAATCAGATTATGACCGGGAGATGTTCGAGAGGCAGTGGCCACCCCAGGGTGTCCAATTGGACATCCTTTGTCGGAAAATTACTATATATATATATATATATATGTCAAATTCTACATTTAAAGGATATATATTTAAAGTTGGACAATTTTGACAAAAGATATTTCTTTGGTGTAGTGGTAATAAGTGTCCATTTGAATGAAGAAGTTTTGAGTTCGAACCCCAAATATCACAATATTTTTTTTTATTATTTTGACAGCCACACACCATTATTCTTGGACACCCTTAATAAAATTTCTCGCTCCGCCATTGTCGAGAAGGAATCCTTTCAGATAGGTGAGGGTAGTTTGGTTTTGCCGTTTATGTTTTATGTGATTGTCAACTATTTTGTTAGTAATGCATGCATGATATATGGTTAGGGTAAAGGAAAGAACATGATGTAAATGATAAAGGTTGTCAGATACATGCAATGAATGTGTTTTATTTGGACGCACTAGACAATACTTTTCATCGATATCTCACACTCATATAAAATTCAATTTATTTAAATCCGTATCGCATAAGATCCCATTTAGAGAAAAGTGTTTTCTTATACCAATATTTTTTAGTATGCTCAGGCACTAACCAGATTGTCATGTGATAAAGGTATTGTACAAGATATTTCCAAACTTTACCTTACCTAGCTAGCTACTGCTATAAAATTCATTAAACAAGCAAAAGATCCTAATATAATTATACGTCAATACTTAACTAAATATGAAATTTAAGAAAGAAAAACATTCAACATATAAAAGAAATGTCATAAAATTTGTGGTCTTACATATATTTTTTGTTCCCCTCTCTCCCCTCTCCCGGATCTCGCTCGCTCACTCGCCTCTCTCACTTTATACAATTGATCTTTTTGTATATGTATACCAAAGCAGATTATACAACTGCTTTCCTTTATATATATATAGCAAAGTATACATATTTATGTTTGCTATAGAGCGCAATTATGCAAACTTTGTTATAGCATACAAACATAAATTTTATGTTTGCTATATGTGAAAGTTGCTCTTTAAAAATAAAGGATATCCCATACAAGAGTATAACAATAAGAACGAACACTCAAATTAAAGCTAGAGATATTGGTTAAAATCTTGACCGTAACTTTGTTAAAACGAGTCTTGTGATTGAATTCTTGACGATTCCTTACGACTTGGACCAAAATCTCGATAATTACCATAACTTGCTACTATGAAAAGTTTTGCCTTATATCAAATAAAAAAATCCTAACGACTCTCCAAAAAATTTACTCCAAATTTTCGGGAAACGGTTATTCTTATCCCATTATTTTTTGCGAGGTCAAAATTTAAAGGGAAAATTACACGGTTAAGCAAACTTATACTACTTAATTACTCATCATAGCTATAGTTTGCTATAATTAGCACTCACGACTAACATTATACATTAATTACGCTGGCTGACTTCGAGTTTGTATAATTAGTCATGTTTGTATATGTATAATTCGCCAGAATATACAAATACATATGTATAATATACAATTATCTAACCTATATACATATACAATTCACCTCTCTCCCACTCTCTGCCCTCTCTCGCTCGCCTCTCTCCTCCCTCTCCCAATCTCGTTCGCCTCTCTCCTCCCTCTCCCAATCTCGCTTGCCATATATACAAATACATATGTATAATATACAATTATCTAACCTATATACATATACAATTCACCTTTCTCCCATTCTTTGCCCCCTCTCTCTCACCTCTCTCCTCTCTCTCCCAGTCTCGCTCGCCTCTCTCCTCCATATAACATGTAGCTACGAATTGTAATTATCAAACTATAACTATGGAGAGTAATTAGGCTATTTTTTAGTGGCTATATGTGAAAGTTCCCCAAATTTAAACGGTAATACTAATGTCTTCTTTATGCAAACAAATGACCCCTTAACTTGGCCCAGCACTAGGCTGGGCTATTAAAACTAACATTGATCCAATTTTCAAAATAGTTTGGCCCAACAAAATCCATTTATCAACAACAATTTTTTTTCTTGAAAGGCAGTCAAGTTTTTATTTTTTTAAAATATATTTATTAATTTGTTGACTATAGACACTGTAGAAAATGGAAAACCTGTCATCCCTAAAAAAATTTGAAATCAATAACTTTGGATTCTTTGGCTCTTAGAGTCTTCAAATTTCTATTTCAAGGGACAGAAATGATGGAGCCATGGTCCATGTACCATTATTCCACTATTCATGTTTAGGAATCCATGTTTGAAACAAAACAAAAAAATGCAAGTGAAGATTGGAGTACATTTTTTAAGTTATATTTTTGGCAATTTCACTCAACATCACTTAGGTGCATGCATGACCCAAATTTTTATTCTTTTTTAAAAAAAAATTGTGGTGTGTCTAGGTTTAGCTTGTGCGCGAGGTAACTAATTTTATAGGGTATCTGTTACTTTACACTAATATAGGTATCAAGTAACTCTGTCCACCAAAAGTCGGACAAAAGTCTTAATCTTCACGAATTCAATGTACTGGTATCACATTCATCTAAACTCAATACTTTCTACGCGAAACATGAATTTAGAAGTAAAAATTTACTATATTTGCAATAAATATTAGAAATGAACTAATAACTTTGAAAATATAATGGATTCAATACAAAGAACCTTTAAATTTAAATGTTGAATCTGTCTCTCTGTCTCTCTTTTGGTTGATCTTTTTCCTTGAAATAAAGAAGAAAAAGATTGAATCTTGGATATTAATTAGACATAACCTAATGGTCTAAAATCTACACCTATACCAGACATGACATTGACCCAAAGAGTGGGGGAAAAAAGAAGCAATTTGGTGGTTGATAGTTGTGACTTGTAACCTTGCACCAAGGGAACCCCCCACCCCACCCCACAAATGTAAAAAGAGAAAAGAAAAAACAACTTAAGAGTTAAGGGTACTGTCCTTTTTCAATTTCATCTGAATCAATTTGATTCTTCTTGTAAATTATTTCCATATTTTAAGGGAAGGGACATTTTAGTTAGCTGTCATTGGAAAAAAAACTCCAAATCAAAAAAGGGAGAAGAAGGCAAAAAGAAGAATAGTTGTTCTAACTAATATAATGATGCCTATAATCATAACAAATGAGTCATATTGCATCAGTGGTCCTGTCCTGCCTTGTGAATCTTATACAATAGGTGTCGTTTCGTACACGGAATGAGATAAGCAAGGATACTTCATGGTTGAGGATATAGTGGAATAAAATAATCTCGAGATTAGCTAATATCTTAAGCTAAATGTGGGATCAAGTCGATCCCAAATTTTATATCGAGCTCCTTATTCCACATACTAAACGACCCTACTTGAATAATCCAAAAATAACATCTAAAAAACCAAAAAGTTGAACTTCAACAAAAGGGATAGCTCGGATTGTAAGCAGTCTTCACCTTCAATCTTGAGATTGTAGGTTCGAGTCATGGAGAGAGTGAAAAGTTGAACTTTCAAAGTTGAACTTCTATTAAAACTACTTTAATATCAACAACTATCTTTCTACACACAAAAGATTACAACTCATTATGACTCTAAATGAATAGGTAAAACTACATTTCTTGATCCCCTTCCATGTCCAAATGAAAAAAATGATCTTTTTACTCTACTACTACTACTTTCAAAGGGACTAACATCACTCACTTGCCTTTGTTGCTGCATTATAATCTCTTGAACAGCTACGTAAAGTTGTTGATCCGTCGCTGAATCCATTGAAAATGATCTTCTTATAGGCTGAATTGAATCAAATTCATCATTTTTCTTCCTCATATTAATACACTCATCTCCCATACTTGTAACATGTCTAAACTTCTTACATTTTCTTGATGAAACCTTTTGTTGTTCTGTTTTTCGTGGCGATGGACTAATCGAAAAATGCCCTGTTATTTCCCCTGTATTCATCAACCTTTCTTGATTATTGTTTGATATTTCAATCACAACATAATCTTCATCTCTAAAATTTTCAAGATTTGGATCTTGATATGGAGTTGAACTTGGAGCAATGATTGGATCCAAAGGATACAACAATAACTTTGTGTTAATTGTTGTACATGATGAAATACTATTTCTACAAAGTGGACAATTTGCATTGTTTTGTAACCAAACATCAATACAATCAATATGAAAAATATGTGCACAATTTGGTATAACTCTTAACTTTTCATTTTCTTGAAATTCATTTAAACAAACAGCACATTCACTATGAATTCTTGAATTTTCTTCCCTTTTCTTGTACTTAAATACGGGGATTGAACGAATCACTGATTCGTCTAATCCCCGATTTTCTACTGCTGGTGAGTAGATCATTAAAGGGTCTTCAACACGTCGATTTCTTGAGATCGAAAATCGTCTCAACAGATCAATTCTGTGCCAATTCAAACAACATTTGATCACAAAAATGTAGTAGCTAACTAGTAAAATACCAGTTGCTAAAATTCCAATAATAGCAACTGCTATAATTGGAAAGCCAGCATGATTTGATGAAGAATGTATAGGTGAACCAAAAATTGGAGGACTAATTGGAGGATTTTTCATGTGTGAAAAAGATTCAAAATATTTTAGTCTCATAAGATCCATGAGATTATTTTATTTTTGTAAAAAAAAACTTATGTAAGGACAAAAGTGGGACAAATGGTTATGTTTGGATCTTGAATGCACATGAACATGTTATGGAGAAAAATGTGTTATGAGAAAATGGACAAAATTATGGAGAAATTTAGTATAGGGGTTTAATGAGAGAAAGTCTAGTAGAATGGAAGAGTGAACATATTTATAAGAGGTAAGGTTTTATTACAAGGTTTATTAAATAAAATATATATAAAAAAATTAAATTAAAAAATAGAAGAAAGTCTGACTTTTGAGGTACGTAGTTGGTGAATATTGTCTCTCTACCTTCATTAATAAGATAAAGAAAAAATATAGTTGGCAAGAAAATATATTAAGGGGTTTGTTTGGTTCGATGATAAGTTATGTTGTGATTAACTATATTAGGGTAAATTATGGTGAGATTACTTATACTGAGATTAGTTATTCGTTGTTTGGTTATATAAAGAACCATCCACTTCATTTAAACGGAAAAAAAATACTTTGAGGGGATTTAAGGGTATTTTTGTCATTTTTGTTATTTTATTTCGAAGTAATTAATCCAGGTACTTTTATTACATCCTCGATCAAAATAACTTATTCGATACTAATTTATTGATATTATTTATTCTAAAATTAATAACTAAGCAGGAACTTAAATAATATTGTACTAAATTTTTATTTTAATATTATGTATGCTTATTTAACATATCAAACGTACAACTCCTAAATATTTTATTCTACTTGATTATATGATTCTTTTTATTGGTTGTGATTTGTAGTACAATTTTTATAGTAGAGGTTTATATAATTCGTAACGAAATTAGAAAAATTTTAATTAAAAAAATTGAAATTTACCTATTGACATGTAAATTTTATTGAGATAGCTTTGCCCTATTTGTAAGGTGGCAACAGTCCACTGTCCAAGACTGTATGACTGGTCATGTGATTTTTATAAAAAAAAATCAACACTTGACCTTGTGGTCCATCCTAATTTTTGTAAATTATGATTAATTGACAATTATTTAATTTGTCAAAGGTACGAAGGAAAATATTTTACAAAACATAAGTTAATTTTTAATTTATTTTTTCATATTTGGTATGTAATTATAGAAATATTATTTAATTTTTTTTATATATAATTTAGATAAATATCATAAGTGATGCAAATTGGGCTACAGGGGTGGAGGCAAGATAAGGCGTGTTGAAAGGTGGAAAGGACATATTCAACGCGAAATGTTACTTGTGAATATGTTTTTCCTACTTTAACAACGAAAATAAAATTATTATTTTTTTCGAATTGTTTGATTAACTATACATGAGAAAATTTAAAAAATATTTTTCTTCGTACATGTGTAGTTTTTTTTTTTACACTATAAAAAATATTAATATAATTTAACTTATTATAGTAAATAAACTACTATCATTTTAACTAAGTTTGACATTATGTGCGCTGAACTTTAAAATATTTATATGAAGGAAAATTTCTATTAGAAAATAGAGAGAAGGGAGAGAGATTTACAGAGGAGAATAAATACTATATTACTGTCCAATGGTCAACAACAAACTTTGATGTTTTGATTTCTGCATGTGATAATAATTTTTTAAAATTGATAGTAAGAGAGGAAAAGATATATTTCACCTTTAATATTTTTACTAGCTATAGACCAGTCATTCTTTAATCTTTTTACTCATTTTCTTTTACATCTATGAACCTTTTGGATGTACTTTTAGAAAGAATAGCTATGATTCTAAACCAATTAAGAGGCTTACATTTTGTTTTGTTTTTTATTGATTTAATATGGAATTTTAGAAAATAAGAAATTTTTTGGATCTTGTGGTTTTAAGCTAAAGAGATCGATGTAAAATGTATGTACCAAAATATTTTTTTAATCTTGTGGTCTTAAACATATCAAGTGAAAAATTTAAATTAAAGAGTTGTCAAAATCTGAAGAAAACATTTTTTCAAAACAAACTAAAAAAAAGATAAGACAAATGATTTGAAACAGAGAGCGTATTATTTTTAGTAGTTGATGTTGACATGAATAAATATATTTAATTCTTGAATTCCAATACTAGGTTATTGATTGAACAATGACAGAGAGGTATTAGGTTTGTAGCCATTTAAGAATAAGAACTTTACTTTTGTATATATATTTGTAGAAGATGATATACAATGACAAACATGAGTTGCGGTGGAAGATTAAATTTCTCCACCTTTAATCACAAGTCTCGAATTTGAGCCTCTCAGAGAATGGAAAAAAATCTATTGGAACTACTATCTCTACAAATATTTTTGTAATATACGAATTTAGACTTAGTCAAGCTCCAATACGAATATTGAACCCGAATGGATAATAAAAAAGATGGAATAAGATGATGATGATGATTTCTCCAAGTTCAATGATGAAAATGTGTCTGTTGGTGATTGAGTTTTCTTTTATTTTTACTTATAATTATAATATACAGATAGATTTGATGTGTCAAAATTGTTTGGTAAACCTAACAGAATATAAGTTCTTACAAGTTATCATCAAACACTTTGATGACAAATAACCAATTAGGTAGAATGTTTTAGAAATCAACTAAAAGATGAAATGGCAATTATATTATAAGATGCCACTTTGATGAGGAATCTTCACTTACACACAAAGTGTGGATAATTAATATAAGATTTTTTTTTAATTGCAGGTTGGAAAATTACTATACTATTCTACGTGTCTTGAAAAAAAAAAAAAAAAATTTACAACATAAGTGTTCTAGTTCTAGTACAAATTGCTTACTATCATTTTTTTAGTTCAACTTCTATACACCAAAGTCCAAAAGTGAAAGAATTATAATATTATCGGATTTAACATTACAAGTAAACCATACATAAAAATTGAGACTATAACCTCAAAAAGTTATGTAGTTTATCGACTATAGCATGTTTAAATATATAAAGAGGGGAACCTTTTTTTTTAACAATAAAAGTATTTGTCTAGAGTCGATTTTTTAGATTAATCATAGCCTTTGAAATTCGGGAATGATGGATCAGTTCGTCTTAAGGATGACAAATAGGGAAGAGAGAAACTTCCTCTCTCTTTCTCTTCTTCACTTAAATAGCAGAATAAAATTATTTCGCGCAAAGCTCAAACTTGTGATCTTATTTGTGAGCTTACCTCGAGGAGCGCGATAGAATAAAAATCATTATATTGGTTGCGTTCGGTATGGAGTTGGAAACATTTTCTCTTGAAAATCAAGTTCCTTAAAAATGAAAAAAATGAGTTTTCTAGTAGAACTAGAAAAAAACAAGTTCTATAAGTGGTACTCTATATTAGTTGTGTCTTCCCCACCTTCTAACACACATCTGCACATCGTCCACACACACGGCCACACCCCATCTAGATTATACACAAATATATATAGAATAATATTATTTGCTTACATACCGAACATTAAAAAAAAAATTATATTTTTCTATAAAAAAATAAAATAATTCCATAGTACCAAACTACCAATTACCAAACGGAAAAATCCTTTTGGCCAGAATGGTAAAATAACATATTTCACATTATGTTATTTTACCTTTTTGAACGTTTTTACCTTTTTAATTTTAATACCTTTTAATTATATAAAATGGTAAAAAGAACAATTTATTTTAAAATAAAAAGGATATTATAGACTTTTTAAATTTCTGGTCAAATTCTTACCAAATTTTCTGGCCAATTACCATTACCCTTACCAAACACACTATTCATTTTCCTTTTGGTCCCATTATACCCTTAATAATTGGGAAAGGAGTAAAATCTTAAGGCTATTCTTGAAAAGTGATTACTCCCAAAAAGGTTAAAACTTTATGATAAGCTAATCCAATCTTAATCATGAAGGATGAAAATAATAATTTTCCATTGCACATGCAACCCACAAAAATAATTAACTAGCCACCCAAACGTGGGGTTAAGGGCATCTCCTAAGCTTCTATTCACATCAAAATAATGACCTTTATGGCCCCTACCCCCCTTTAAATCCAAATTTGAAATCTTGAAAGAAACTTTAGCCAAAAAAATTATAGTACATTAATTAAAATAAAATTGGGACCCAATTCAAGAACTCCAGAATCAATTTCTCAAGAAAAAGATAGATATCACACATAAAAAAGTCATATCTGTAATAGGAAACAAAAAGAAAAGGAGGTGTAGGGAAAAGGAGAATCCTAGAAAGTGTTAAAAGAGGATCTAATAGAAGTAGAGAGTCGCGTGTTTACGTTAAATCATATAATTTCACAATTAAATAATAAATTTGAGATAAAAAAATAAATTTATTAGTGATGGATACACATCAAAAATAAAAATGTATATAAAAGATATATGTCATATGATAAAAGCTTATTCGTGTTTGGATATATACACCAAATTAGTAATTATAAATGTGTGATATGTATTTATAATATAGCTTCAAATACTTAATTAAATCGTTGTATTCACTTTATCGAATTATAAAATCGTAATAAATTAAATTTATTTGATTTCAATATATAATGTAGCTAGATTGCTCTTTACCTATATTAGATTATCATAGTTAATTATCACAAACATCAAATATAAGTAAGCCTTTTTATTTAAAAGTACCTCTTTTAAAAAAACTTGAATTTTATTGCTATAGTGGTGAGTGATAATAGGAAGACAAGTCACTTAGGTTAAGAAGAATAAAGATTTTTTTATTTGATGACTTGTTTGTGTGACGACAAGATGAATAAAACTTATGTTTTGAATTTTAAGAAAATACATAATATTATAAAATGATTTGCCTTTTAATAAGTTTTATTCAACATAATATCAAATTAATTAATACTTCAAAATAAATATCGAATATAGTGCGAAAAGAAAAGATTTGATTGTCACCTAGTCAATGCCCTCTCTGCTAAGAAACATCAAACTTTTCCTAATTATAGATGTTCTATTTTCAAAGATTTTTATAATATTATGGTCCAATAAATCAACACACAATATAAAGCCAAAAATAATGGCCTTTCTCTCTCCATATCTAATTAATATCACTTACCTTTTTCTTTTGAAAGAAAAAAGAAAGGTATTTTATTAAATAAAAATCTTTGAAAATTTGGCACTATCAATTTTTGAACTCGATCTTGTTGACTTTCTTGCTTTTAGAAAATTGAAAAAATTATGAACATGGTTTTAAGATGATCTATACATGTTTGGTGAGAATTATTAGCAATCTTATCTATATGGGTTATGGTGTAGTGGTGAAATTGTTTCATTTTTAATCAAGGGTCTTGGGTTCGAGCCTTAGGAGAAAACTGTGTTGGGAGCGCCATCTCTGAATGGACATTACAGTGTCCGATTCAAATTTAATCGGAGCTCCAATACGGGCTTCAGACACCAGATGAAAAAAAAAACTATTAGCAATCTTACACATCAGTTCATATGTCATTAAAAGCATTATAATTCTTTGCTTATTGATAAATTTTAATTTTAATTCTTGTGATATCTGATGATGCAACATTTAACATTTTCTTCATCAAATATTACAAAGATCAATATCAGAATAGTCACCAAAAGTGCTATTATCCCTTTTGTTTTATTTCTCACCAGTTTCCTTTCAGTTTTGACTAATTTAGAACTCTTTAATCATTATGTTAAATTCGTTATTCGTACCCATAATTACAAAAAGAGTAGTAAAGATAATGTAATTTTTATCCATTTGAATTCTATAGCCTACCTTTTGTTTGAATCTTGTGTTTTCTCACCAAATGTAGATGCTAATTAAGGAGAGATATGCTTGCTTTTGTTTCAAAATACTTCTCATCCGTATTAAAAAATATAGAGCATTTCTTAATATTTATGAAAAAATAGATGAAAATATCATAAATTATAGTTGAAAAAAAATCAATGAATATTTAGGCTGAGGCGTGGATATATCTTTTTCTTTAAGAAGATTCAAGCTCACTATGGTATGTTTTTTATATATCCAACAATATAATTCTTGATTTGTCCCCTCTAAAATACAACTGCTCAAAAATATGTGAGTCAAACAATCTCCGAACTAGTTGAAGAGTTAAAGCTTTGCCAATAAGATCTTCCTTCAATATAGAATTAATCTCTTTTGTATACTAGTAAATGAAATAGAGATTTAGAATATTTTTCTTTGTCGTGATTCTCTTTTTCACTATACTAACCTCAAAATCTAAGATCAATACAATATTTGTAACATAGATTAAATTAATAAAAATTCATGATTTAAAAGAAATAAAAAGGGAAGATAAACTTGATAATGCAAAGGGTGAAATAGGTATTTAAAATAGTCAATTAGGATAAAAAAAAGAAACATTTATTGTTCTTAGTTTTTAAGGCAAAGTTTGAGACGCGATTTTCACCATATTTTTTTTATCCATTTATGCTAATATGTCATGAACTTTTTAATATTAAAATGTACACATATTACTAATAATAAATTTTGAATGAAAAATAATAATATTATAAGACATAATAAAAACAAAATAGTCAAACAACTATTAAATAAAAAATATGATAATTAATTTGAGACGAAGAAGCACCAATCAACAAATACTTTGCTGATAAAATGCCAACAAAATATCACAAATATATATAAAAGGAAAGAGGTTAAATTATGTAAGATTTCAAGGTAATTTTTGCATAGGCTACTGAAGACGCAACATTCAGTTAATTAAACATTATACCAAAAATGGAATCTTTTATTTCTCCCCAAAAATATAATAATTAAATTAAACAATTTCAAATCTTGGCATTCAAGTTAGTTGACTGGCCTTCAACTCTCTGTGCTCCTTGACTGGTAGCATTTGACTGTTACCCAACACATGCATCAATAAATGTACTAAATTAGTTAATTAAATATTTAATATTAATTTTGACATAAAATTTTCAATTACATATCTAGACACCATGTAAAAGTATTATAATTGATATTATAGTACTAAATATGGTATTATGATGATTCAATTAATTTCTATTTATATAAAATATAGTATCACTAATTGACATTAATACTTTGGATGTATACTCAGAGATCATTGTACACTATCAAAAAGTCTAAAAGTAACGATTTCGAGATTGTTTCACCTTTAATAAAAAATATTTATATAAAAATTTAGATGTTGACTTTTGACATGAGCATTTGATTGAAACAAATTTAAATTTTGTATTACTTAACATCAATGATCATTTCATGTTAATAAAATATACGTAAAATTTAATTTCTGCGTATACGTTAATATAATAATATAAAGAGTGGACTGTAAAATTTGGTATTTCAAACAAACCTAATAACATTTACTTAGACTATTTCCTCTTTCACTTGATTTATTATCAGACACCGGGGTGAATTTATATGCTAAAAATGAAACATGTGAATTCGTGATGTTTTTATAAAACTAATTGTTTTATGCGTATATTTTTTTTATAATTAGTATATTATTATCTGATGAAACTCATACTACAAAAAAGTTAAAGAATAATTGATTGAGTGTTTGAGATATTTATCTAAAGAACTAAGGGATCAATTCACTTTTTATACATTTTTTCCTTCTTTTTTGGGGGGTACACCTATATACTTTTTAAATCCGCCTCTAAATTAATATTGTCACAAAGGAAAAAACATATTTTCCCTTCATCAAAATATTTCCTTTTGGATGAAAAGCCCATTAGAGGGCCCAATATAGATGTGGGCAATACATTTGTGGAACATATTTATTTTCGGGCCAACTTGTAGGCCCAAGACTTCTAGAGGTTACTTCTAAGATAAAAATATGAGAAACAACAAACAGAATAAAATTCTATAGTAATAGTTTTCATAATTACGCTTCATAACTATAGTTTCGTTTGCTATGGAGGTTGTGGTTGTATATTTCTATCTGTTTGTATATTTCTCTTGCGAATATACAAATAAGGTAAGTATATACAAATTATGTATTTATATATTTAGGAATTTTTAAGAACTTTATTTGTATATTTTGTTTGTCAGTATAAAAGCAAGGTAATTTATTATGAATTCATAAACTATATACAAATAACTAGGGTAAACATATAAAAAATTATGGATTCATACCATCCAGAACCGAATTATACAAATTCAGAATTTATACAAAGCAGCGAATTATACAAATCATGTTGATAACAAGAATGGGCAAGACTATAGCTGCAAATTAGAATTTTCCCTAAATAGTAGCTACATCATTTAATATGATTTAAATATTTGCTATTCTGCAAAATTCTTCCTACATTTAAATGAGTTTAGGTTTACTTAAAGCTAACTAACACGATTTTTAATTATATGTGTTATTTAATTTTTATCTTTTATTACTTGTGAATTCAACACATATAATTTCAATGTCTATGAATGAAAAACTAACACATACTGATTAAAAGACATAGGTTTTATTTCATTTCATATGATGATAAACATAATGAAATGTAAAGTTAAAATTATAGATATAATTAGCAAGCCATAGTTGGTCAAACATCAAAACTTAACGAAGAATTTTACTAATCCTCTAAAGGAGTCAAATCACTACCAAGGAACTCATATGGAAAAACAACACCACACTCCTTTTGTAGTTTCGCCACACCTTCAGCTTTCTCCATTGCTACTTTCAGGAGCTCTTCCAGTTGTTGAACCTCATGACACTTCAGTTCTTCTGTGGGAGTTTTTAGCAATCTTTCAATGTTGGTAGGCTTCTTCTTGGTTTCCACAACTAAACTTTATTTTGAGGAAGTAAGAAAATGTGATGTAGAATATTGATATCACGTGTGTATTTATAGTGTTAAAAAGCTACATTATTTGATAAAAATGAACTCATGTACAATAATTATGTTTCTATAAGCGGTAGCAAAATATCTTGAATTCCCTTTTATTTATTTTAAGCTGTGAAAAAAATATGTACAGTCATTTAGTGTATTTCCAAGTTTAGATCCTTTGTATAAGTTATTTGACCCTCAACTTTGGACCTTCATATTTTTAATTATTGATCAACCTCCTTCAATTCAAAATATAGTAAAATAAGTATTTATAAAAGTCAAAAATATTTTTAAAATCATTTTGACTTTTATTTTGTCGTTTTAAGCATAATATTCTTATATATATTAGATACATTTAACATATAATTATAAGTAATAATAATGTCAATTTTAGTAATTTGAAAAATCTATTTATAATCAAAACAAATGTTTCAACTTGTCAAATTAATATCATTCACTACTTAATTACTGATAAGTTTATTATTGCGAATGATTAGGTACCTTGTTGATTCAAGATGTTTAACTTATTAATTATATGACATAGGGGAGAATTTAAATGCTAATAATGGAACATGTGAATTCGTGATGTTTTCATAAAATGGATTTTTTTAGGCGTATATTTTTTTATAATTAGTATATTATTATCTAATGACAACCCATGTTATAAGAAAGCTAAAGAATTTAATTGATTGTGTTTGTGATATTTATCTATAAAGGGACTAAGGGATTTATTCACTCTTAATACATTTTTCCCTTCTTTTTTAGGGGTACACTCATATACTAAACAATTTTATTCCACCTCTAAATTCAGATTGACACAAAGAAAGAAACATAGAATCCCTTCATCAAAATATTTCCTTTTGGTTGAAAAGCCCACTAGAGAACCCAATATATATGTGGGTAATTCAGTGTGGAACAGGTTTTTTTTAGCCAACTTTTAGGCCCAGGACTTGTAGAGGTATATTTTAAGAGAAATTTTCGAAAATAGTAAACATAATAAACTTAATAAAACTCTATAAATATAATTTCGATAATTGCGTATTATAGCTATAGTTCCTTTTGTTATGGAGATTGTAGCTGTATATTTCTATTCGTTTGCATATTTCGCTTGCAAATATACAAATAGGGTAAGTATATAAAAAATCTATATTTATATATTTCAAAAAAATTCAGAACTTTGTATATATATATTTCACTTGTCAATATACAAACATGACAATTCATTATGAATTCATAAATCGTATACAAATAGATAGAGTAAGAATATACAAATTTCTGAATTTGTACAATCCAGAACCGAATTATACAAATTTTGAATTTATACAAATCGACGAATCATACAAATCAGGTTAATTAACAAATTAGGCTAAAAACAAGATATAGCGAAACTATAGATGCGAATTAGAATTTCCCTAAACAAAAGTTATATCATTTAATATGGTTTAAATATTTGCTATTCTGAGCAATTTTTCCTACTTTTAAATGAGTTTAGGTTTTCCTGAAAAAGCTAACTAACATGATTTTTAATTCTTTGTGTTATTTATTTTTTATCTTTTATTACTTGTGAATTCAACACATATAATTACAATGTCAATGAATGAAAAACTAACACTTACCGAATAAAAGACATAAGTTTTTATTTTATTTTATTTCATATAATGATAAACATAATGAAATGAAAAATGAAATCATAGATATGATTAGCAAGATCTAGTTGGTCAAACATCGAAAATTGATGAGGAATTTTATTCATCCTCTGAAGGAGCCAAATCACTTCCAAGGATTTTAGATGGAAAAACACCACTACACTCCTTTTGCAGCTTTGCCAAAGCTTCATTCAACTCAAGTGCTACATCCAGGAGCTCTTCCAATTGTTCAAGCTCATGATACTTCAGTTCTTCAATTGGAGTTTTCAGCAACCTTTCAATGTTGATAGGCTTCATTTGTTTTCCACAACTAAATTTTATTTTGAGGAAGTAAAAAAATGTGATGTAGAATATCAATATCATAGGTGTATTTATAATGTTAAAAAGCCACATTATTTGGTAAAAATGAACTGATGTACAATAATTATGTTTCCATACGGAATATCTTGGATTCCTTTTTATTTGTTTTAAGTTGTGAAAAAATTATGTATATTAATTTAGTGCATTTTCACGTCTAGATCCTTTGTATAAATTATTTGACCCACATTTTTTTTACCTTCATATTTTTAATTAATTGGTCAACCTTCTTCAATTAAAAATATAGAAAAATAAGTATTTATAAAAGTCAAAAATATTTTTAAAATCATTTTGACTTTTATTTTATCGTTTTAAGCATAATATTCTAATAGATATTATATATATTTAACATATAATTATAATAATAATTATGTCAATCTTACTAATTTGAAAAATCAATTTATATTCAAAACAAATGTTTCATCTTGTCAAATTAATGTCATTCACTACTTAATTACTGATAAATTCATTATTGCGAATGATTAGTTACCTTGTTGAGTCAAGAAGTTTAACTCATTAATTATCAAACACAAGGACAAATTTAAATGCTAAAAATGGAACATGTGAATTCGTGATGTTTTCATAAAACAAATTTTTTTAGGCGTATATGTTTTTTATAATTAGTATATTATTATCTAATTGCACTCATACTACAGGAAAGCTAAAGAATTTAATTGATTAAGTGTTTGCGATGCTTTTCTAAAAGACTAAGGTCTCAATTCACACTAGATACAAATTTTCCTTCTTCTTTTAGTGGTACGCTTATATACTAAAAAAATTTAATCCGTCTCTAAATTAATATTGACACAAAGGAAGAAACATATTTTCCCTTCATCAAAATATTTCCTTTTGGATGAAAAGCCCATTTAAGTGTCCAATATAGATGTGGGTAATTTAGGGTGTGTTTGGTATGAAAGTAATTTTCAATTTTCTCATGTTTGGTTGGGTTAAATGTTTTGGAAAATGTTTTCCAAATCAATTCATTTTCCTCAAATTTAAGGAAAATGACTTCCCTTAAAAAATTAAGGAAAACATTTTCCTAAACTTTCCTCCAACTTCAAATTAAAATTTTTTGTTGAAAAAATTTAATTTAAAGCTTATTTTTAAAAAATATTTTTCAACTTCAGTTTTTTTAATTTTTTACCCCACCCTCACCCCGCCAGCCCCCTACCACCCCAAAAAAATATTTAAAGTTTGTTTTTAAAAAATATTTTCAATTTCAAATTTTTATTTTGACCCCAACCCACCTCTACCCTCGACCCCCCTCCCCCCACCCCCAAAAAAAAATTAAAACTATTTCAAATTGTTATTTTCACCCCACTCCTACCCTCGACCCCCTCCCATCAGCCCCCTACCACCCCCCCTCCCCCCCCCCCCCCCGCCAAAAAATAAATAATTAAATCTTGATTTTTAAAAATATTTCCAATTTCAAATTTTTATTTTCACTCCAGCACACCCCACAACCTACCCTCAACCCCCCCCCCCCGCCAGCCCCCACCCTAAAAAAATAAAAAAATTTAAGTTTTTTTTAAAAAAAAAATCAATTTCAAATTTTTATTTTCACCCATCCTACCCTCAACCCCTTCCCACCAGCCCCCTACCACCCCCCCCCCACAAAAAAAAATAAAGTTATTTCAAATTTTTATTTTCACCCCACCCCTACCCTCTACCCCCTCCCCCCCGCCAGCCCCCCACTCCCTCCAAAAAAATATTAAAGTTTGTTTTTAAAAAATATTTTCAATTTCAAATTTTGTATTTTCATCCCACCCCAGCCCTACCCTCGACCCCCCTGCCATCCCCCCTTACCAACCCCCACCCCCAAAAAAATAAAAAATTTAAAGTTTGTTTTAAAAAAATATTTCCAATTTCAAAATAAAAGATATTTTCTCAAAAATATTTTTTATTCATAAATCAAATACTAAAAAAAAAAATTCGGAAAATATTTTCTACTCACCAACCAAACATGAGAAAATAAGTCAAAAATGTACTTGTTTTTCAGGTGGAAAACATTTTCCTTCATACCAAACACACCCTTAGTGTGGAACAGATTTGTCTTTGGGCCAACTTGTAGGCTCAATACTTGTAGAAGTATACTTTTAAGAGAAAATTTCAGAAATAGCAAACAAAATAGACAGAATAAAACTCTATAGCTATAGTTTTGATAATTGCGTTCCATAGCTATAGTTCAATTTGCTGTGTAGGTTGCGGCTGTATATTTCTACCCGTTTGTATATTTCGCTTGTGAATATACAAATATGATACGTATATAAAAATTATATATTTAGGAACTTTGTTTGTATTATTCAATTGTCAATATACAAACATGGTAATTCATTATGAATTCATAAATGATATACAAATAGATAGAGTAAGCATATAGAAAATTCTGAATTTATACAAATCGGCGAATTAATTGAAAAAGATCTCTTTGGCCAAACAACTGAGACTTTGTGTCAAAGCCTTGAACTTTTTGAAACGCATTTGAGGGTAGAGAAAACCCATTAAGGAACTAGTCTTGAAAGTATTCAAAAAAACTGAATCTGTTCGTTAGACCCCATTGAAGCAGTGGGTAAAAAGCCTTGATTTTGGGTATGGAAGGCAAAACAAGAAGCCCTCTTGTTTGTAAAACACCTTCCATCTTCATTAGATTTTCTTATTTTTGGAATTCTTGAAGATTGATTTGAATTTGTAGGGTTTGTAGTTGATTTGAATTCCTTTTTATTTGTTTTAAGTTGTGAAATAATTATGTATAGTAATTTAGTGCATTTCCACGTCTAGATCCTTTGAATAAATTATTTGACCCTCAATTTTGGACCTTCATGTTTTTAATCGATTGGTCAACCTTCTTCAATTCAAAATATAGCCAAATAAAAATTTATAAAAGTCAAAAATATTTTTAAAATCATCTTGACTTTTATTTTGTCGTTTTAAGCATAATACTCTAATAGCTATTAGATATATTTAACATATAATTATAAGTAATAATTATATGAATCTTACTAATTTGAAAAATCAATTTATATTCAAAACAATTGATTTTTTATAAATAAATGTCAAATTCTAAATTAAAGTACAATTAATTGAATTACTAAATAACTCCCTAGAACTATATAACGTCATACAAGAACTTCTAACTAAAACAAGTCTATAGAAATGTCTAATATCTAACTAAGATAGGGTGTCTCAATGTCTGTAATAATTGACAAGAGCTGCTATAATAATTCACGCTAGCTTGAATACGGAGCGCAAACTCTTGAATCAAAAACTGCTTCTCATGCTAGAATTGAGGTCTTGAAAGAATCTTTGGAGTATGATATGCGCTCAACAAAAAAAAAGTACATGATATTATCATTACAAACCACTATGTAAATTAGTCATTATCGATCGACTAAAATTAAAAAGAAGCAACATATAAACCAACAAAAAATAGACCAAACTTCAACATATAGAACAACTCACCGTCAATAAATATAAATCAGAAGGCCGGTAAACCATTTAGTACTAGGATACACAGTCATCTAACCACTCAATACATCATGAGCTCTCACAACCGTAATTCAACTGTACATACATATTAAATGTCTTATTTATTTCAATAGACATGACATGTAAGGAACCAAATTAGTCCACATATCGTAGCTTATAAGTTTTCATTGTGTTAATGTTTCACAATAACTATTTCATGACATCAATTTTTACCGTGCCTCTCACAATGGCTATTTCAACAAATTTTGATCAAATTTTGATTTGAGGTCTGATTTTGTGGAAATTTCTAACTATAGTGAATCCACATTTTTTAAAGTGTAGCAGTTATATATGAGACTGAAATTGCATTAGATTGTGTCTATAAAGTTTAAATTAGAAAACTTTATAGTATGTTGAGAAGAAAGGTAAAATGAAATACCTATCTACTTCTACTATTACTGATTATGCTTTTGGAGAACTATCTAAATACATAATTATTTCTATCATATTTACTAATTATTTCTATAGTTTAAATAATTACATTTTATCTCATTCGTTAATAATTTCATATCAAATTTCAAGTTAGATACATGTTTTTTGCTATCAGATACACTAATAAGGAGGGAGGGGAGAGAGGTTTGTCTATGTATCTCAAATATATTCGTATCGCATCAGATATATGTATCTAACGTAATTCACATGTATCTGAGATACCAGATACACATGCAAGATAGGAGAGTGACGAATAAGATGAAAGGGAGGGAATTTTATCTATCTCAAATATATGCGAATACATTTGGAAACAATGTATCTAAAACAAATTACACCTAATTTTGACCCCATATAATCTAAGAAACATGTATCTAAATGCACCAAGATCTGATAAAATTCATTATATAACAAACTAGCTTGTATCTAAACTAGTGAATTTTTTGTAAGTTACACATCGGGCAAATCAAATCTCCATCGTTGCTAAACTAAACAAAAAGTGACCTCAAAATTGGACTAAAAATCATGGTATTGATATCCTATCAGTTATAGAATACTATAATTATATTTTATTAATTAGTTGATTAAAAATTATTTTAATCTATTTTCCGTTTTTTATTTATTTTATTAATTTATTATTTGTTAGAAATCTAATGTTATATATTGAAAATGAGAAAGTCATGTTATAACTAGTAATATCATTCTTAAATATGTTATTTATTAAATTTACACTAAAATATATTCACTTGTGTTTTGCTTAATTGCTAAAATTTGTTGAATTCAACAATTGCTAAAGAAATTTTTTCTACCTGCAATAAATGTGAATCGTTTTGAGTGAATAATATATCAAAATATATAAAATTTGAGATTGCTTGAAGGAAATTTAAGTTGGTTGGGATTGAAAAGAAAATCAATTCAACAAGGAGATGAACTGTCGTAATGTATATATATTATACAAACAATGTATATTGATGTATATACATCTCTAATACATAATATTACATCATATATACATCGTTATACATTACTTATATAATATCATTACATATAAATACGATCATTTTTGTTGATTTCTTTATCACATGTATATTACGTAAGGAAAACTCTTAAAATAACCCATACAAAATATACCCCAAATTGCTCAACCCCAACCCATTATTCCTTCGTATCGAATACACCCTGAATAGGTTGAGAATTTGGATCATGTAATCTTCTGTAAGAGAAAAATTAAAATTACTCGCAAGCTTGATTGATCTCTTTCTAGAATGAATTATTTGAAAATATTATTGATCGGCAGGATGTAACGATCGGGTTCCGTTGTTATAGAAAAGCCAATGGGGAAAATTTTGGGTCGAAAAACTTTTTCGCAGTAACTTGGAATTTCCTAACCTAGTCCAGATTTGGGCGAAATCGGAGTCATAAAAGTCTAGGGAATTCTGGTAATAATTGGGTGGTCTAATTATGAATTTGATCACATGAGTAGATATATAAGTTGTTAAGGAATCCGTATGACTTTACGAAATTGAATTCGGGTGAGTAGAACTTCCGAAATAGATCTTAGCGTGAACGGGTAGTTTCTGAGTGTCGTTGGTTGCAGGCGTGTTGTGAAATGGGGTTATTGGAATTATTAAAATAGCTCACTCTTTCGTGCAAGCCGCTTTGGCGGTGGTTTCTGTCGCTAGGGGGGCCGCTGTAGCGGGGTGCTGACTGCTGTGACGGGCCCGAAGCGTCCTAAGTCGGAAATAAACCCCAAAACATCTTTATTCTGCATTTTTTGACTTTGAGAGTAAGGAGACGAACCCCAGGCGATTCTTGACAGTTTTCCACCATCTTTAAGGCTAAAGGTAAGGTTTTAACTCGCCAAATCCATTTTTCGATCCGTAAAACGTAATCTAATGGGTAAATATCGATGGAGGAGAGTTTTGATCTGAGAATTATGGTGGGAAAATCCCTGATTTGGGTAGTGGGATCATGAGTATGATCTAGGGTTGTTAGAATTGTTAGTAATCAGAGTAATTAGTGATTGTTTATTGATTCCCTTATTATATTGATTGTTTGTAGACCAAGAACAAGCGGAACAAATCCGTAAGGGGAAGTATCAAGTTTCTTAGGGTTTCAAGCTTGTTTCGAGGTAGGTGATGATTGTGATTTCATTTTGTGTGATGTATGTTTGTTCTTGCTTCATTATAATACATGTATGTATATGAATGTTGCATTATTGATCACATTAGTTGTAAATGAGGATATATGGATGATGAAGGCCATGAATCATGACTTGATTGTATGGTTATGACAATGAACTTTATGATTGTGATTGTGGCTTGTTGAATGGATCGGGTGTTGCGTTCCGACACACTAATTTGGATCGGTTGCCACGTTCCGGCATAATTATGGGATCGGTTGTCACGTTCCGACATAATCATTGGATCAGGTACCACGTTTCGTTATGCTAACAGTTTGGGTTTGGGTTCCATGAGAGGACCAATGATTTAATATAATTGTGTATCTTGAGAAATGTGAAATTGTTCGTTGTTCGTAAATGATGATGATATTGTATATGTTCGATATATGCATGTGATTATATTGTTGTAATGGCTTATGTATGTTGCACTTAGTGGGATAGTCGTGTGATCTTACCAGTACAATGTGGTTGTGTACTGATACTGTACTTGCTCTTTTTTTGTTGAGTACAAGGCATCTTCAAGCGGCTATTGACAGACCTCGCTTAGAAGATCACTGATCGTCGTTCGAATTCAAGGGTGAACCAGTTCTTCCGGGCTGCCATGAGTTCTCTTTCTATCCATGTCCACATTTGGGACTTAGACTTTCTAGTTAGTTATTAGTTCATTAGTTTAGGGGTTGTATCCCTTCTTGTTTAGACTTGTTGAACTTTAGATGTTTTGGTACATTGACTTTCAGGTTCTAGGTGTATTTTCTGCATTGTTTAGTTATTAGATCTTTTGGAAGTTTATGGGAACTTCAGTCTTTAGCTATTTAACTCGCTTCCGTAACTTAAATGTTTAGTTTTTGGTTTAGTTGCTTGGTTTGGGTTGTAGTAGTGGTTCTCCCACTGGAGAATTAGTGTGGGTGCCAATCACGACGGTCTGGGTCGTGACACAGAATGACTCCAAAATAATGTTATAACACGTTTAATTTAATTTATAATTAACTCTTTTCAATATAACCCCAAAATATTATTGATGGGCAGGTTGACCCCAAGCTATTCTTATAACACGTTTACTAACCTTTTTCAATGTAACCCCAAAATGTTATTGATGGGCAGGTTGACCCCAAAAAAGCACATAATGTTTATACAATGAAACAAGATTAGCTAAGAATATTATAAGATTAGATTAGATGATCAATTCAATGTAAAGAGCTAAAATAAATTGTAGGAATAATTAGTACGTTTAATTAAATCACCCTATATACTCCACTAATCTCTAATATAATCTATCTAAGATAAGTTTTCTAATCTTAATTCTTAACCCCCCAAAAAAAAAGAAAGAGAAGAGAATATAATCTAAATATTTGATCCCTTAGGGACCTTTTATAAATATTAAATGGTGCCCAAAAATATGTATTTTTTAAATTCTTTTTCTGATATTCAATCTGATTAATATTTAGAGCTACATTAAATTAAATTAATTGTTCCAAAATTGTGCAAAAAAATACGATAGATTACAATTCTTCAGATCATATCAATATGATGAAAATGTGCACATTAAAATATTTATATGTAATTTAAATCTTTATTTTAAATATTCTCATGTCTTAAAATTTAAAATCCAACACTCCACGAGTAGAAATTAAAAATTCTACCTCATAATTAATATTTTGCATTATTAATAATTTATTGAATGTATACCCTACAAAATAATTTTACTGTATGGGAAAAGACTAGACTAGTTTTTATTATTTCGTTATACGTAGAGCCAAGTGCACAAGCAAGTGACCTCACATCAACTCAATGGACACTATAAACCCACATACTTAAAATCATTTTAGTTTTTCTTTTCTTTTTCAAATTTTATTTGTTATTAATTTCATCTAAAATAGAAAAGGTGTTGTGATTTTCTCGATTATATATGGTGAAATTTAAACAATCTAATTGAAAACTCGACATAATTTTCGAATTATGAAACTTAATAATTTTTGCAGAACATCATATAATTAATATTACTTTAATCAAGAAACATACCTGAATGTATAGCACTTTTGAATTATTTTCAGCGGAGGCAATTTAACTTTAATATAATTTGATTTTTCCTTTTGTATTGAGCTCTTTCTCATGTTTTTTATGGGAATAACTGTGAATTGCAGTTCAGAGATGGCCTATTTTTTAAGACTATTTTATACTTTAATTACCGATAAAATAGATGTATTTAACTAAGATACTATTCTCTTGATGCGAGATGAAGTCATAATATAATGAACTATTTATATATGGAGAATGATCACATAAGCATGCAAACGCAATATAAGTGTGACACGTGTCAACATACAAATCTACAGCATGCGACACGTGTCACGCTAACTATTCATGCGTAATGACACATATCACGTTTCTCAATCACTTTATCGTACTTAAACACTTCCTAATCATGAAATATCTAGTCACTTAATTCTTCACTTTTTATCAAAGTAGAAAAAATCACTTAATTACCTTAAAAAAATTACCTCATAATAAAGTTTGACCAATATTTTTTAATAATATTAACTCTTTTGTTTATTTAAAATCCAACAACTTTTTATCACTTGAAACATATATTATACCAAAAGGAGGTCAATACACATGCATGCAGAAATTAAAAGCTGATGAAAAGAAAAAAGAAGACTTGAATTATTTTTCAAATAGCCATCGTTTGACCATTCCAGATACACTGCATCAAAACTTTGGTCTAAAAATATAAAGAAGTTTCTTTTTCACCACGTGGGAGCATTTTTGGACCCTAGGATATTCGACGCGTCTTATTCTCCACCGTCCATTTTTTAAAACCAAAGACCAAAATTTTGTACCCTTTTATTATAAGCGCCAAATCACTTGGCCACCTTATATATATATATATATATATATATATATATATATATATAGTCCATTAATAAGACATGAAAATAAAATTAAACATGGAACAAGATCCTAGCAATGGAAGAAGAACGAATGGTGGTGGTGGTGGTGGTGGAGAGATCAAATACCGAGGCGTACGGAGGCGTCCGTGGGGGAAATTTGCAGCGGAGATACGTGACTCAGCGCGACAAGGGGCACGTGTATGGCTAGGGACATTCAATACTGCGGAAGAAGCAGCAAGAGCTTATGATAGGGCGGCTTATTCAATGAGGGGACATTTGGCTATACTTAATTTTCCTGAGGAGTATAATTTACCTAGTAGCTCTTCACATTTTTATAGTGCTGGTTCTTATTCTTCATCATCAATGGCTTCATCATCATCGTCGTCGTCAAGGCAAGTTCTTGAATTTGAATACTTGGATGATAAGTTGTTGGAGGAACTTCTTGATTGTGATGAAGAGCCAAACAAGAAGAAATAAAGATCATTTCAAATGTGGCGGAGGCATGAAAGAAGCTTTTCACTAAGAAAGCTCATCATCTATTATATATACGTTAAAGAAAAAGAAATATTTGCATCTTATATATGCATTATGATTTATTTATTTTTATGAAAAAGGGGTTCGTCTAAACCCCTTCTGCCCCTCTAGCTCCATCCACTAATTTGAATAATGTACTTGGTCTGAATCCCCTTCCGCCCCTATAGCTCTGTCCACTAATTTAAATAATGTTCTAGGTCTATTTATCATATACTCTATTTTAATTTCACTATGAATTTTTTTTGTGTTTGAATGTAGCAATCAATTTGTTGCTACAACCAACATGGGTTGTGGTATACTGGTGGGAGTGTTTCACCCTTAACCAAAGGTCTCGGGTTCGAGCCTGGGTATAGAGAAAATCATGTTGGGAGCGCCTCCCTCGAATGGGCCTTGCAGAGCGCGATCCGAATTTAATCGAAGCTCCAATGTGGGCTCCAGACACCGGGTGAAAAACCAATTTGTTGCTACAATTCTTGTAACTCAATGTACTACTATATTTGCTAAATGCAAATGTTGAAAGGTCAACAAAAGAAAAATTAAAGTCTTTGTGATCATAAATATTGATTGTCATTTCTCTCAACAAATTTTTAGCTCTATGCTTTTTCATATATTTTTTGTCAGGTATACCACTGACAAAAAGAAATGCAAGTTGATAAAAAGGTTGTGGCCCTTGATTATTTCTTCATTAGGTTGACTATTATGTGCTGACACCTAATAAAATTGAGTCCATGACTCCATGTCCAATTTTTTTTAATATCTGTCACATTCATGCTGCATATATTTGGACACAATTTCTACTAATAATAAGGGATCATTAATAGGCCTCTATATAGGTCTATGTTTATTTTTTTTCATTTACATTGGGAACCAGTACTGAAGAGACCGCGAGAATTGAACTCATACCTATTGGTGCTATTAGACTGTAAAACCTTATCGTCATTATATGTAAGTTCTGTTATGTGTATTATTGGTTTGATTTGTCAGTTTATGATTTATAGATATATTAAATCAATAACGAAATCAATAGAATATTCGTTATTAATTTTTGGTTAATTGATTTTTTGCTCTTTAACAATTTGATTATTATTTAATCGATAAGAAATTATTTGTGCCTCTTATAAACAAATTTTGCTTTCTGATGATCTTGTTTTCATTTGATCATACATATGTAATTCTTAATCAATTTCTCTGATACATTTTTAGTGCACTTTGATGTAGAGGTGACAATTAGTCCATGAAATCATAATTCATTTAAGTTTGAGTTGATTAATTATGATCAATTATCATTTTTTGTGTTTTATATGAAGGAAAATATTTTCCAATGTTGTCATGGCTTAGTTAAATGTTTTGAGAAATATTTTTCAAATGGATTTTATTTTCTCAAATTTAAGGATAATGACTTCTCGCATAAAATTAGAAAAAAATAATTTTAAATCTCTTTCAACCTAACCACCAAATTCGAGATCAGGGATACGACCTCGACCTAGGAAACGATACTCATAATCCCGACTTTTGGATCGTGGTTAGGAGTGGGGTCCCGAATCAGGGTTGGTTTTTGGGTCTCCAGTTAGGGTTAGGAGTCAAGTCCTGAATTGAGGTTGGAAGTCAGGTGCCGAATTGGGATCGAAATCAAGATTCGGGTCCCAGTTCAAGGTCGAATCTCAATTAATCTCAAGTTAGGATCGAGAGTTGGGTCTTAAATCAGAATTAGGAGTCGTGTTTTGTGTTCGTGTCGGGAGTCAAGTCCCAATTATGGGTCAATATCGTGCTTTGGGTCGGATCCGAGTCTAGGTCGAAAAATAAGTGATTTTCTGTTACTTACTAACCAAACACTAAAAGTCAATTAAGAAAGCCATTTATATTTCAAGAAAATATTTCTTAGAAAAATATTTTTCTATGAAAATCATTTTCCTTGTTACGAAACAAACCATGGGTAAAGAATTTTCGATGCCTATAGATAAAAAGTAAAAGCTTATCCTGAAGATATAAAATGTATATATATACCTGCTGAGTATTCATTTTTATCAATATTTTTTTATAAATAAGTATAAAGGGTAATCTTTTTAAAAATTAATATTTTTCGAGTAATTTCTTATGCGTCATGAACACGCATCTTATATTGCCAAAAAAAGGAAAAATATATATAAAAGGCTAATCACAATGTTTATTTAGGGAAGTAAAACACAAACTAAATTGATAAATATTAAAGGTAGCGTTGTATCGTTCCTTAATTAATTAATTAGTCGTACTTAGATAACATTCGAAATTCATTTTTGGCATAGGTACCTTATCATGGTGTCACCATAGATGTTCCCCATGCACGTAATCTTAATAGAAGATTCAGAATTTATTAAAGAAAATCATATATTCGAAATTTCGAATGTTATCATCATCATATCAGATATTCGATATTTAAGTAAAAAATATTATTATAACGAATTAACGACATTTGTTTATAACCTATAGAGAAATATTTGAGAAGGTGGGGTCTGTGGATGGAGATATGAGCGTCCAGTGAAAGGTAATGGAGGCAGGAAAGATATAATCAATGTAGAATATGTCGCTTGTGAAACTCATTTTTCTAACTTTTACTAGAGAAGTTATTTTCTTCATTTTTAAGTTTTTTGAAAATTAAATATTTTCCTTCGTACCGAACAACTATACCCAAGTTGCTTACTTTTAATCTTGAACATTTCTAATCCCTTTTTACTAAGAAATGGCATCTCCTTATTATCATGTGTTCCTTTTGAACTTTATTCTTTTTTCTATTTATTCTTTATTTGAACGAGTCAAAGGGGAATAATTATAAAGTGATTCACTCTTAAAAACACAGTGATTTCACTAGAAAAAGGAACTGTTTGATTTTCCTTATTTTGCACAAGAAATGCATTTTAAATTGGATATGTATGATGTATATTAAATTTGGAAAAAATGGTTTGAAATATATCTGAACTTTGATCGAAATTGTTGTAACAATTCCAATCTTTGGGCATGACCTATTACCTATGCACTATTTAATAGTGTATTTTAAAGATATATAGGTGTCCGCGTGGACATCATACATATTGCATCATTATAAATAGTAACTTGTCCAGCTGAACACTTATATGTCTTTAAAATACACTATTAAATAGTGCAAGGAATTATATGTCCTGCCCAAAGTTTGAAATTATTACAACAATTTCGATAAAAGTTCAAATATATTTGAGACAATTTTCCCCTTAAATTTGACCAAATGCTCATCCTATATGTTCTTGATAAAATTGTTTTTAGTTGCAGATTTTTGTCTTCTTTCTATTACTTAAAAAAAGTGAGTGACCGGTTCAGATATAAAATAATATTCTTTTTGCTTTGGCAATTAAATATCCAACCCTTAATCGCAATGATTCAATTTCAAAGAGTGAAGCTCTATCAATTAAGTTATCTTCCCAATTAGCCAAATTAATAGAGTGTACATGTAATAGTTAAATGCTCTCTTTATTCTTTTTCTGGCACAACTATGCCATTTTAGCTAGATTCGAACCAAAGGTCTCTTATCGTATATAAGATTAAATCAATTGGGATATATTTAAAATTTGATTTCTACCTAGGCTCCCTTCAAATTGGTGTGTTTGAAACAACTTTTGTTTGGTCATAATCAACATTTTGTTGGGTGAGGGGAGAAAAATACTCACCTGCTTATGGTAAATGAATTGACAAATGTATCTCATTATTATAAATTTTCCACTCTATTTTTAAATTATTTTTTCAAGTAATTATCTGATTATACCATCTTTATCTTATCCTATTTCTTTCTTGACTTATTCGAGGAATAAATTAAAGATTGTTTATTCCTTCAATATGTCTAAAGTAAACCATAGACGATATAATCAAACTTACTATTTCAGAATTTCACCTTCTCAACAACGATACCATAACAACAATTCTTATCAAATATCAAGAAATGTATAGAAATCACAATAAGAAAATAAATCATCTCAAATTCTCGATAGCCATATATAACTAGAAATTTTATTGATGGTGCTCAAGATTTAACAGTACATTAAAAAAAAATGCATCTTATATATACAATATAGTTTTTCCGCTTCGGAGCTTCAATTAAAACGGAATCGCACACTGCAAGATCCATTCTGAAGGTGGCGCTCCCAACATGATTTTCTCCAAACTCAGAACTCAAATCCAAGACCTTGATTCTGAGTGGAACAGTCCCACCACTGCACCACACGACCCGTATTGTTGGTAGGTACGTATTCATCACTTGATCACCCTTAAATCTATATAGCTTATTCATTAGCTTTTCCAAGAGGAGATTAATTAATAAAAACAAAGTTTTGCATATTGATGATGATTAATAAGCTTAAACTAAACAATACATTACATGAAACTCAATCTTTTTTTAAAAAAAAATTTCCTTCTAATTAATTATACCAAAGAAGGATATCACTAATAAAGTTTACAATACTTAACCTTATTTTCTTTTTGTAATTTTTGGATCTTCAACACCAAGGAGTTCTTCAAGAACACTATTATCAAGACACTCGAGTTCAATAATTTCCCTACCTTTATAATTTGTTGTTGATGATGAACTAATAATTCCTTTTCCTCTTGGAATAATATTATTTGAAGTAACATTATTTGTTGATGAACAAATAATTGAGTTATTATTACCATAATATAAAGGAGGACAAGAAAGTTGATTATAATACTCATTAGGAAAATTTAGAGTAGCAAGATGTCCTCTTAGGTTAAATGCTGCCTTATCATAAGCCCTAGCAGCCTCTTCAGCAGTATCAAACGTCCCGAGCCACTGTCGGGAACCGGGCCTGGTGGTTGGATCACGTATCTCCGCCGCGAATTTCCCCCACGGCCGCCTACGAACACCGCGGTATTTCACTTCATCTTTCTCTTGCATGGTTTTTTTTCCTCTAGATGAATTTCCCTCCATGTTATAATATTATGTATGTTATAGCTATTTTTTTTCTTATTTGATAACATAAGGATATCTATATTTATATAGAGGTCTATGAGATGGTGACACATAAGAAATTAATTGTAGCAGGACATTATTATTATATTCCAAGTTCTATATATGGAATTACTTGTTCGCGATTTTATTTTATGTGTTTTAGTTTAATCGAATACAAAATTTAAGAAAATAAACAAGAGAGTTACATCTTGTACAATAGTATTAAATATGTCATGTTTTTTCTTATAAGCACTAGCAATATCGGATTTTTTAATATCAAAATATAGAGAAGTATTAAACATTAAAAAACAAGTCAAGAGGATTTAACAGATATAATATATGTATATAATTATTTTTTTGTCCGCCACTGTGGTTTATTCGAATCTTTTTCGACGGAAAATTCTACTATTTATACATGATTAATATAAAAAAAATTTATGTATATACATTTGATGTCGAATTTTCTTTGACTAGTTCATGTGTCTATTTCTTCAAATTTTAAACTCTAATAGTAAAAATCCTGATTCCAGCTCTCCGCCATTGCATAAGGGAGTATCATTATGTGTAAAATTAATAAGAATATTTGGATTAAAAATTTACCAAACGTAAAAATAGATATAATTTCTTTGAAACAAACTAAAAAAACAAAGTAAGACAATTAGAATAGGAATAAGATAAGTTTCTTCAAAATTATGATGAAATTCAATAGTTCGAGCGGATTCTAATACTTATGTGATATTCAAGAGATATTTTATAAATTGCTTTTTACTGCTAACACTTTATATCCATATAGTGTTTTTGACTGGAATTATTTTATTCGAAATATATTGGATTTGGAAACTAATTCTGATATCAGAAATTCAGAAATGTCGTTTTTAAAAAATAAATAAATAATTTAAACATATTTGATTAATGTATATTTTTACTTTAATTTTTGAAACAAGATTAAAATATCTTTCTTTGATGTCATACTCGAGTTTCCTTGATTATATTATTAAAAATTATAGGAGATCAGTAATTTAATTGCATGAACTTAGATAAGATTCCTAAATCTTACAAGATCAGTAATTTAATTACATGAACTTAGATAAGATTTCCTAAATCTTACAAGATCTAATTTACTATTTATGGGAAGATTTCCCTTAGTATTGTTTAAAACTTTTGATGAAAATGTAATTTAGTAATTTACATTAATAGGTGTAATTTATCTGTACATATATTCCTTAGATGTGTAAAAAAATCCGTTTATTAAGTATCAATTTTAAATCCAATAAACTGGACAAAAATGTCATGACCCGAGTCTACATCCTGGACGTGGCCGGCACTCAAAAATCATTGCTGGTCCCCAAGCGAACCCTCAAACTGGCTGACTATAAGCGGAAAACTAACTCAAGCATACACAAGCTAAAACTGAAATAAGAGTTCATAAAACTTAAATACAAACTTTAAATCCAAAGAAAACTCTATATAATAAAATATATACAACTCGCCATAAAAAGGCAACTTTAGTCTTTAAAACATCTAATAACAATAAATGAATAATACATACTTCTCAACTATACTGACCATCTATGAAGCCTGTAACTGATAAAGATGGAAGTCGAGACAAGACCCATGACATCCTGACTAAACTGAAAAGTAAATGAAATCCTCCGGAAACAAGGAGGCTCACCATAGCTAACTCGAACTCCCGGATGTATCAACGAAGCTCTTGTTGATGATCCTGAATACATGTGTCTGCATCATGAGAAAATGCAGGCCAAATGGCTCAGTACGTGGAATGTACGAGCATGTAAGGGGAATTCTAAAACATAAACAAAAGCTTGAAACTTGATAAAAAGGAAACATACTTACCTATTTTCAATCTTACTCAACTCAAGGAATACTCCAAACTACTCAAAACTACTCAAACTTACTCAACTCAGAAGTACTCAATGATAAGATACTCAACTCAGAGATATGATATTCGACTCTGGATACTCAACTTTGAATACTCAACTCAATATGACTGAACTCATTTCAATATAAAGCAATTTAAAACAAGTGCAATATAAAAAATAAAAAAAACTGTTTAAAAACATGATGTCAACTCTGTGTGTATGCAAGGATACAACATAATTCTGAAATGTATGTAAAAATACAAATAATTGTGTATATAAGAATACAATAACTTTTGTGGGAGTTTCTCTAACCGACAACAATAACTTAAGAGTTATAGTGATGATACTACATTTTACCTCACGCTGCCAAGGACCATCCTATACCTTGCCATCAGTATAGCACCTTAACTTAACTTAGTGGATCCACTAGTCTATGTGAAAAGGATTCATCTAAAAAGTATGACCCTTTTCTACCCATGTTGGCTACATGGTTTTATGGAGACGTGAGTTATCTGAACTCATGCTCACCCCCAATTCTGTGCTCAATACTACTCCCAAAATATACTAGCTCTTATATTTTAAAAACATACTTCTTTCTGCTGATTTGAGATAATTGCTAAAAAACTTAGCTCAAAAGCTATCTTGGAAATCTCAGTTTCCTCTCTTGCTTCATTTTAGAAAGCGATTACTCTTTTCTGAAAACTAGCCCGAAAGCTCTTTGGAAATCTCAGTTTCCATTCTTATTTAAATGTGAAAACATTTATAAACTCTTTGGGAATACTTAGTCCACATATACTTTTGAAGAAAAGGACTTCAAACTTTACTCTTTACTCTTTACTGAACTCAAAGCTTTAAGTCTTAAAACAAAGTTTAAACATTTGTAAAAGACTTCTTAAGGTATGGTTCATGCCGAATTATGGGCATGAACGACTCAATGCAAGGTTTTCAATAACCATAGATAAAACTCAATACTTGGACCTCAAGAACTTCAATGATACTACCATCTCAAGATTTTTCGACTTATAGTGTTCATGCGGAATTATGGATATGAAATATTCAACTCAAGTACTCAAAGATGATCCTCAAAAGGGATTAGGAACTCAACACTTAATGGCTTAGAACTTGAAGATACCACTTCTCTGAAAGATGCTCAACTTACGAAGTTCATGCGAAATTATGGGCATGAAACAACTCGACTCGATGGTCTACATAACTATATGAAACTCATGTATACAACTCTTCTCATTCGCATACTTACTTTCTCAAAATGTAACTCAAATCGATAGTGGATCTCAAAGGATTCACAATTGAACTCAAAGACTTTCTTGAACTCTACTCTTAACTCTATCTTGAATGTGAATTATGAATTCAAGAGTTATGGTTCATGATATGAAAGATATAGATGATAGTGTAGACTCATGAATACATTCTCCTCATCCTCATACTCACTTGCTCGAATCTTGAAACAAGTTACTAGATGTTATATAAGACTCCTCAAAAGAACTCAAATGGACTTTCTTAGAATGTTCGAAATAATTCTCAAAACTTAACTCTTAACTCTACCTTGAATTTGAATGATGAATTCAAGGTTATGATCATTTTATGAATGATTTCTAGGTGTTTAGAAGTAGCTTAGAGTAGTTAGAATAAAAAAAGGAGTGAAGGTGCACTTTAAACGAACTCAGACGGGGCAACAGACAACAAACTGGAGAGGGCAGGCGACCCTAGCTCTATGGGTGGCGCAGGGCGCCAGCCCCTAAACTTCAGAGGAGAGTTTGGGGCGCTCTGGCTGGCGCATCGCGCCAGGCCCCAACCCATAAAATCGACGAATTTTCCTTGCTCGTTTTCTCACCCTAACTCGCCTAGAATTGAACAGTTTCTTCCCCAATCACTTGGAATCGATTACATCACATAATTACACTCTAATATACTCAATAAAGCCCTCAAAACACTCCCTTCCATCTCAAGAAATCATCAAAACCCCAACACAACAAGATTTAGAATGAACTTCAAGAACACCTATCAAGAACTCATCAAGAACTCAAATCTTTCAACTTCAAGAATGAAATTTGCGCTGAAAATATCATGTTTGGCGTGTGGGTGAACAAGCCCAACACTATGGAAGCTTACATACCTCTTAGGGATCAAACCCATGGCGAAAATCCGCAACAACACGCAAGAATCTCGACAAACGATTGATCCTCTCCTCTTTTCTCCTCTTTTCTCTTCTTGAACTCTCAACTAAACCCTAGGCTAATTTAGGATTATAAAACTAAACCTAATAGGATTAGACCCTTAAAACCTTACTAAAAATGAATCAAATCTGATTGGATAAGGAAAAGACCAAAATACCCCTTACTATTTCAGGCTAACTTTCCTTAACTGGACAACCTAACTTCAAAAGGTCATATCTCACTCATCCGACCTCTAAACTTGGCAAACTCGGCGGCGTTGGAAAGATAATTCAAAGGTCTTTTCTACGGTATCTGGTAGCAGACCTAACTCATCCTAAGCTAGGATTTATGGTCGTTTGAAGTTGACCAAAAACTCACACTTAAGCATAACTTGCAAAATTTCATATTTTGATATTTCCAATTTAGTTGTGTTTCGAACTCAAGGTGATACATCTAGTGAACTTAGCACTTAAATAAATTTTAATTCCTCGGTAAAATCCTACTCACAACGAAGGATGGTTCAAGTCTTAGCTCAAAAAAATTTTTGGGTGTTACAAAAAAAACATATACTCCTATGAAAAAATTATTTAACATAGTTGAAATAATTGAATTTGAAATGTCATTTTACAAATGAGATCAATCTTGGTATATATTAGACGCAAAGAACATTTTCAGTTATAAAAAAGTCAAAAAAACATTATTTAATAAATATATATTATATATAGTTAATAAAGTGTAAATCCAACCACCTATAAAAAAAAAGGCTGAAAGACGATAAATTCAATGATTTGAGTCTAAAAGAATTAAATAAAATATATAAGACATTATTATAATATTTAAACCAAAAAAGTCAATAAATGTAATTATACATGTGTGGAACCGCTCATTAATTAGGGGCCACAAATTCAACAACGTAAGTTCTTTTTGTCAAATCGTTCAAAATAAGTTCTATTTGGTTTTATATCATATTCCTACTCTATTTGGGATGTATCCAAGTTTCACCTTAGGGATTTTTATAATTTGAAAAAGAGTAGAAATATGATGTAATTAGCTCTTAACACTATAAAATCTGTGTAATTTCTACTTTAAAAAAATGTGACAAATTCAACAAAGACTAGTTTACCTTATGTAAAGACGGACTCAGAAATTTTAAATACTCAATAACTTAATCTAGTATTTTTTTTATAAAAAAAAACTTGTGCACCGATTATCATATTCACGGATTGGTTGCCCAATCTTTTTACTTCTTTATTTTGTAATAGGACATTTTATTTTATTTTTCCCAACTTTAATGGAAAGTTAGTATTCTATAGTAAATTAGTGAGCGCTCTCTATTTCATATTAACTGAATTTGTGAAACTATGCACATATTTTAAAAAATATAATTTAAATCACAATTTTTACTATTGATCTTTATGAAATCATAAATATAACTTTGTAAATACTATAATTTATCGAAATTATAATACTTTAATAAATGAAACGAAAAATATGGAAAAAAAATTCAACATCCTTCTTGAACTTTGAACAGTTCAATTATCTTGAATGATAAAAAATAACCTCAAAAATTTAGTTAATATGAAATAGAGGAAATAAATAACTATCTTTGCATTTAATTAAGCTCTTCAAAGTCATAAATTAAGTTATACTATTATTTGTGATATTGAAAGGGATATATAAAGTTACTTTATACGAAGAAGTATTTTATATATTGGACATGTATTTAAAGATGATATTATTATAATTTTTTTATCAATATAAAACGCTGTTAGGAGCTAAATTCAAAGACCTTGTGGTAATGACGACTCAAGGTAAGGGTAGTAAAGATTTTATTTTGTATATTAGAATTTTGAGATTCCAAAAAAAATTATAATGAATTTTAAATATTATTGTCGTTTAGATAATATTGAATTTTTTTTAGAAAAGAAAAAAAAAATAAAAAAAAATTATAAAGAAAATAAAAGAAAGATTATTAACTGTAGAAATGTTTTAGAGCTTTAAATTAAATTACTTACTTTTTTATATTATTAAATAAAATTTCTTATTACAACATCCAATGTAATTTGTTACAAATAAATTGTTAATATTTTTTTCAATTTAACACATTGTAATAATATTTAACCACTCCAGCGCAAAGAAAAGATAAAAAGACATTAAAAGCGGAGGCGAATCTAGGATTTTTCGAACATGGGTGCACCAAGTAAAATATATTGAAGTGGAAATTGGTCCTTAATCCTCAAGGTCAAAAGCTCAACTTTTAACCATGTGGACCATTTAGACTTCTTGTAGTACGGGTGTCAGAATATAATATTATACAAATTTTAGAAAATATAAATATAAAATATCTAATTTTACGAAGAGACCACGGGTACCGATGCCTTATTTTTTGGCTCTAAATTTGCCACTGATTAATAGAGGAAGACTATTCTTAATATGTATTTTTACAAATTGATACACCAGAAAGCAATCAGTTTATGGGATATCTATATAGATTCATTGTTTTAGTTGGATAGTTAAAAAATCATATTTCTAAAGAATTTACAACGACCTACTGACAATTTTATTTATGAACAATAAACAAACAATTCTTTATTGGGCAACAAATTTGTTTTTACCTAAAACATTGGTCATCTTGCCGAAAGCATTGGTTTATCTCAAAAGAAAAAAAATATATAAACAAAACTAAAGATATTGATAATATTCAGCCAAGCACACTTTCAAGATAATGATAACATCGATAAACTGAACTTTCCTTTCTCCTATACGTTGCCATTGATATTGCATTGTGTTTACAAATTCAATTCAAATAATTTATTTTGAAATAGATCTCTATAGACAAAGTAGTTGTCAACGCTGCTAAGGATGCTAATGTCTATGGTTTGCTCAAGTCACTTTTGGGCCTTGTAATAATAGGCTTAAAACTGCTTAGTATAGATTTTGGGTTTCATAATTTTTTATTACTTTGGAAAAAATCATTAACTAAACAGGAAAATTTACTGAGAGAATTTGCTGCAGAGAAATATATACTGACATGATATATGATATTTGCTATTTCCATAAATAAGTTGTAAATCGAGATTGATATAGTAAGAACTCAACTAATTAAGAAAGTATTTTGCTTTTAATATTATGATGGATTAAAACAAATTCAGATAATTTAACAGATACAACTGAAATTCCTCTAATCTATTTAAATATCGATGTAGTGTCCATTATTTCTCAAAACGAACCACAAAGACGATGTCAAGACTATCCGCATAGGCAAAGTCGTCAACCATCCAAAACGAATCCCCACTTAACTCACCAAACATCTCAAATATGTTTAATATGTAGGGTGTTTAATTTATTAATCAAAAACAATGAACTACATTTTAAGAGGAAAAATTAATCATACATTTTATTTTTCTTGTAAGAATTTAAATAAAGCAGTCAAATGCATATTATTAGACTTGTATATTCTTTTCTTTTATCATTTTTTTTTCTAGTAAGAACTTAACGAGACACATTATTTATCAAATAAATATTCAAGGAGTGTTATAGAAATATAAATTAAATAAAGGAATTATCATGCATTATAATTTATATGATTATCAAATAATAACCTTCCTCTCTCTTCTCGATATTTTTCTACAATATTCTTCTTCTCACTTTACAACAAAATTTTCTTTTTGTGGTAACATTTCATATTAGGAAAAAATACAAAAATCCCACTTTTTAGTTTACTTTTTACCATTATCCCCTATAAGTTTTACAAATCTCCAAAATCCCTCATTTTCGCGCATCAGATTAGTGTATTTTGTATAAAATGTACATCAGATATAAAATGTAATGTATCTTACTTAACGATTAATGTATCTCGCGCATCAGATTAATGTATCAGCGCTTATATTATTATATCCATTTGAGGGATTTCTGTAATTATAAAATTTTAAAGGATATATTGTAATTTTGCCTTAAAAGTATGTGATTTCTGTAATTTGCCCTTCATATTATTTGGAGTAAAATTCAAAATAGAGAAGAAAAAATCCAAACTAAATTTCCTTTGGGCCTTTAGAGGTTACCCCAAGCGATAAGGCCCAAATGCAAGCAGATTGGATACATGTGAAAACACATTAATATCACACGAAAACACTGAAAAACACACTAGAAGAATTAATTGAAAATGAACAAAATAAATTATTTCTTATCATTATGTACTTTCAATTTTTTTAATTTAAACAAATTAAGATTTCCTTTTTTGCTCATTCTACTATATATATATATATATATATATAAATACACACACATCACATAATTAATTTCAATAAAAATTAAGGTATACGGACCTTCTTTTTCTTTTTAAATTTAGGGAGGTCTGAGATTTGAGTCCTCGTGAGTACAAAGTTACCGTGCTTTGGAAAACAAAATAAAATAAAATGATGGGGTCACAAAGACTACTGTTTTGGCTCCTTGTTGAGGTCCAAATTTAATGAAATAAGTTCGTAACTGAGTCATAGTATAAGAATGTCTAATTAGTGTAACTAATCGTAAAATTTATCAATGATGGACTCGTAAATACTATTGTTTTCTATAAATTTAAAGTGATAGAAAAATAAATTATAATCACAAATAAAACATGAAAGAAACATAATTTATTGAAATACATGATTGTGGGTACAAATCTGTTTATTCCATGATTCCTCTTTCCTAAGATTTTTCCGTAATTCAAGAGTCATTAGTGATGCATTTTTCAATGATGTGGAAAGTCCGGTCACATTTTGATCTCTTTTAGTGATGCATTTCTCGATGACGTGAAGAGTCCAGCTTTCATGAATTTATGGAATTCTTGAGATACCTCACCAAGGAAAAAGTGATATAGGCAGGGTTTAGGGGGGAGTAGTCCCAAATAACCCTAACTGAAATTGAACACATCTTGTAGAGGTTCAATTGAAATTGAATATGTCTTAGGGATTGACATAAAAAATCTCTGTAATCATAATGACCAAAACCAAAAAAAAAAATCAAAACATAAAATCCTTGTCAAATGAACAAAAGATTGGGTTAAAACTAAGATTCACCTATGTAATCAACCTAGTCAAAATGCTTAAGGATTTAAACTTAATATAATGTAAATTAGACTATATATGCATCATGGCAATTACATTTTACGTCTAATTACTATGAATCTCTAGTCCTTGTGTTTGAATTCATTGAACATGTACAAAATTCTAATTAAGATTAATTACTGACACATATCTTAACATATTTTAAGGGTCTAATCATGTCTTAATCAATATTCAATAATCCTATCAAATTTAAGTGTTGTAAGAGAGACTGAACCTAGCAACTCCAAATTAAATAGTCTTAAGTAATTATTTTAATTAATCTGGATAATGTTTTGAAGCATCCTGACACTGCTTATTGATATGATTAAAATAAAATTAGATTAACAATTACCATATGTCTGCACTAATTTGGTGGGACCCATGTATAGATTAATACACTTAAATCGTCAAATCATTATGTAAATTAAAACACCTAATTACCTTTTCAATAATCCATACAAAACAAATTTGTTTTAATCACACTTTCATAATTTGGAGTGCACAAAGCTTATCATGATTTACTTCCCTTTTCTTTCTTACTTACTTTTCTTATGAAATAAGGTGATTTGTATACCGCCGATTGAGAGTTGCGGTGGAGTGGTAAATACTTTTTTATTTTATTTTTAATTTAATAAGGGGTCTTCGATTTGAGTCTCCTGAAATACGTAATCGTCTTTGTTTAGAGGAGTGTTTTATCCTCTAATATAAAACTTTTCAATGTGATTCTAATTAATTTAGTGAGACCATAATACGGATATCAGTCACTATGTTTGAAAAAACAGTAGAAGATGATTTATGTTGCTTTGATTTGATTAAATGTTTAATTTATTTTTTCTTTAAAATCATCATTCCAATAAAATATGGTCCAAACATCACATTACTTGCTCAATCCATAGAAAACAAATTTGTTCTGATCAGACATTAATATTTTGGAGTGCACAATGCTTATCATGATTTACTTCCTTTTTCTTTCTTACTTTTCTAATGAAATAAGGTGATTTTGATACCATTGAGAGTTATGATGGAGTGGTAAGTACTTTTTTTTATTTTAATAGTAGTTTAATCAGAGGTCTCCATTTGAGTCTCCTTGAGTATGTAATCGTCTTTGTTTAGAGGAGGGTTTTATCCTCTAATATAAAAAATTTCAATGTGATTTTAATTAATTTATTTAGATCATAATACGGATATCAGACACTGTGTTTGAAAAAACAATAGAAGATGATTTATGTTGCTTTGATTTGATTAAATATTAATTTATTTCTCTTAATAGTCATTATTCCAATAAAATAGGGTCCAAACGTCACATATCATATTAATTTCATATAACTAATCAAATAGCTGAAGCCAAAAACAACAATCAAAATGATTAACTTGCTTTTGGAGATAAAAAAAAAATCTTTAAGAAAATATTTTTTTTGTTTGTATTAATCAAAATTCTAAATCTTGCTCGAGGGGTTATTGTTCTCGTTCAAATAGTGAAGTGGGTATGATTTTTCTAACGTTTAAAGCTCAAGGGGTTACCCATATAAAAAAAAAACTACTAATAGGGTGTTCACGTTTGGGATAAAAATCAATCCAAATCGATTAAATAAATTGATTTTATTTGGGTTTGGTTTGGTTTGATGTGGATTTTTAAAAACTAGTAGTATTTGGTTTGATTATGACTTTGTTGGAAAAGAATCGGAAAAAATAACCGAACCGGCAAATTACATAATATATTATTTTTTATAAACAATTTTAAAGATCTTGTATATGTTTTCATCAAAATTTATTTATAATTTACTTATGAAAGCAAAAATGTCCAAGGTGAGAACATTTATCTTATTGGTTTCATGCATATGATTGTCTATGACAATTGTTTATGGGACTGAAAATGTTACGGTCTCTTCTTCTAAAACAAAATAGTGAATTTAAAAGCTTCATTCATAGTAAATTCAGTGATTGAAAATTATGTAATGTCAGTCATTCTAACTATTTTTTCGTTTTAATGGATTGTTGTCGATCACTTTTTTCACGTTTTGAATGAATTGTTTCTTTTAATTTTGTGTATGATTAATAACCGAACCAAAACCGATAAAAAACAAACTTATAAATGTATATTTTATTTTATTTTATTTTATTTTGATAATTTTAAAATTAATTAAGTTAATTTGCTTTTGATTTTGACCAATAATCGACTTAAACCGACTCGTGAACACCTCTAAATATTATAGGTTTAACTAAAGAGAAAAAGACAAAAATAGTCCCAGTCCCTTAAATATATGTTAGGATAGTTTTTGGGTTAAGAAGTCCCACATCGGTAGAGGGATGAGAATTTGGTCTCCTTATATGGACTTGGACAAACCTCCCCCCAATCCTCATGAACTAGCTTTTGAGGTTGAGTTAGGCCTAGGTGTCATATCTTTACATGGTATCAGAGTCAGACCATCCCAATTTGTTGTTCATCGATATTGGGCCCCCATTTAGAAGTGTTCACGCTCCAGTTGAGGTCTGGGCGTGCGGGGGAGTGTTAAGAAGTCTCACATCGGTAGAGGGATGAGAATTTGATCTCCTTATATGGACTTGGACAAACCTCCCCTCATGAGCTAACTTTTGGGGTTGAGTTAAGCCCAAATACCACATATTTTTACATTTTGTTCTCTTATAGTTTGTCAAAAATGAACACATTTGGTTCCTATCAAATATTTTAACTAACTAAAGTTTAAAGTGATAAAAAAAAAATTAACTAAAAAATCCTATCAAATCTTAAAAACTGTAGCACAAAAAAATACACCGCGCACTAAAATAAACAATCGAAAATAATAGAAGTTGCACCTCGACAAATTGTATCAGACTATAGACGAAAGATAAGAAAATCATAAAAATTGTATGTCGAAATGTGAGTTTTCTTATTTATTCTATAATTTCAATTTTAATCTCCCGTTCAGTCTACAAGAAGCTGATAGAGCTTTATCTATTGAGTTGCACTCATTCATTCTAAACAATAATTCTTTTCTTGTTCATTCTATTCTATCTTTTTTTTAAAAATAATAAATATTTTTAATAATCAATGACAGGTAAAATAAATCGATCGGAAGTATCTAAATATTTCAATTGATGAAGTTGGTGGAATACCTAAATTGGTGGCAATAAAGGACAACTTAAGATGCAAGTTGCATGCTATGTTGTGGGGTTTTATTGGCCCTCCAAAATTTGTTTTTATGATTCTATCATTTGATAAAGTTTGACAACAAAATAATATAAGTCATTATTCATTATTTCCTTATGTTCCAGATTCAATTTATCTCGTGGACAATATCTTTTATGAGAATAAACGTGTACACTCAAACCTCTTATTTCATAATAAATAGATAAAAAAATGTTTTGTTGTACTTTTTAATTATTTAGCTTTTTTGGTTTTATTCGTTGTGTGTTGTTGCAACAAGTGTGGCCACACTCACTGGTATCCACTTAAATTATATAATAGTATATAACTGAATAATTTATTGAAGAAAAGAAAACTACAAAAAGAAATTAATGTTGATTATAGCTAATGATATTAAATATCTCATAACATTTATTTGATTATAAAAACTTGTCGTTAAGCCTATCATTTTTTTAAATAAATAAACTCAAAAAAAAGTTGTTACGTAAAATAGGATGGAATGAGTAATACTTTAGACACTATGACAATGCACTTGATCTGCCTGACTAATTTGGTTTTTTAGAGCATCAGACTCATATAAGGTTCAAACATGAAATATCTGATTAAGTTGGTAGGACGTTATCCATTTGGTGTAATATTTTGTACCAAACTATACCTATAAATTACAAAATGACTATACTGATA
Organism: Solanum okadae; assembly: GCA_036553675.1. Lineage (NCBI taxonomy): Eukaryota > Viridiplantae > Streptophyta > Magnoliopsida > Solanales > Solanaceae > Solanum > Solanum okadae. The sequence goes on from CM071686.1 coordinate 56,393,874, forward strand.
TTTTTTTCTAATAATGGAAACAATAGCAGTTTAATTATACATTAGGTCACATAAATATTACCTCTCTAAACAAAATTGTACAATTTCAGGTGAGTACACAATGTATTTGGCCCGTTCGATATTGATTTAAGGTCAACAAACATAGACAAATAGTTTGTTTCCTTTATTATCAAAAATAATTATTTTTTAACAAAAACACTATAAATAATAATAATAATTAAAATTAGCTATGAATTTTGTTATTTATTTGTCCTTAATTGCTTATAGCTAATGCTTAATAGAATCTTTTGATCATCTATTGCAAAATAGGATCATCGTTTAATAGTGAAAGGAAATGATAGTACTTAAGAAATGTTAAAACTTCATCAAAGATACTTTATGTGTTTTAATTTGATTATCTTGTTTTAATTAAAACACAGATCGTTTAAAAAAGTAAAGATTTTTTTTGAATTTTGTAGTCTTTAACATGCTATGTAAAAACATAAAATACAAGAGTTGCTTAAAAAAAGAAGAAATATTCTTTTTAAACGGACTAATTATAAAAAAAAATATGATAAACAAATTGAAACAACGGAGAAGGAAAGTAATTTTATTTTTCCTTCTGTTGTCTACTTATTTACAAGTCACCGTCGAGCGATTTATTTTTTTAATAAAAAAAAATTAAAGATGGATATTTTCTTAGGATATCTACAACAAAATTACAATACTCTCAAATCATCTACATAGAGTTCAATAAGATTCATATATTGTCCAAATATTATCGCAAAGACCCAATATAGGATTTTCGCCAATCTGAATTTAGCCAGACTTCAATATGACATCAGACATCGGGTAAGAAATTAAAGAAAGACAATAATGTGTTAATTTGTTTACTTATTTTCTTGTGTTGAGTATATAAGCAAAATATTATTTAAAACATTATTATTTAATCTAGAAAAATACTATGGAAGGTGATGGTATGGTAGAGGTGTGGCCGCAATGGCATAGCCAGGAATTCCACAAAAGGTGCCAGAAATTGCAAAACGAAAGCTCTTTTTAAAAAGGAATACTATGAAGGTGATGGTAGGGTAGAGGTGTGGCCCGGCAGTGGCGGAACCAGGAATTTCACGAAAGGTGCCAGAAATTGCACAACAAAAGCTCTTTTTTAAAAGTGGGAAAAGATTACTAATAGTGAGATTCGAACAGTGCTTGCATTGGCTCATTCAAGACATCTTAAATTCATTTAAGGGGTTTGAAACCGTTGGGCTACAATAGCCTATTTTGTCAAGGATCTCCAAAATATGTTATTTAATCACTTATTATACCAATTTACTTGTATATATGATATTTTTTCCAACGAAGGGTATCCAATTGGACATCTTGACATGCATGTGGCTCCGTCCTTGGGTGTGGGGGTGGGAACTCCGAGGGCATGAGGGTGAAGATGAGAATAAGGAGAACAAACATAATCAATATTTAAGATGTCACAAACCTATTGTTTCTACTTTTATTAAGAAGGTCAAAGCCATCATTTTAATAAACTTATTTTCCTTCTGGCCGAACACATCCAAAGTGTGGCTACTTTTCTTCAACCATAACCAAACTTACTCAAGATTCATATAATATAGAAAGGACCAAATCCAAAACCTCAAAAGCAAGTGTAAAAATGAAATCAAATTGTCATAATTAATAAAATTGAGTGAAAGTTAGTGCTACTTTAAAACTATGATAACAACAGTAGCAACTTGTTACAAGTGTTGACCATTAAAATGGAGACAAAATTAAATATAGTAGTATAAGTAATAATAAATAATAATAATATACGTGGAAAAAAACATTATAGTTATCGACTATGTACCATGAATCTGTTGCCATCTTATCTTTGCCTAACCAAACTTAACATTTCTTCATAATCATGACTTTTGTGTCATTTTTTGTTTTACCCTTTATTATATTGTTGTCAGTTATCGTTATATGGCGGCGCTATTTTTTAGCGGATTTTGTAATGAAGTAACTAATATTTCCTTCGTTTTAATTTATTCATCTCGAAAAAAATATTTTTTGTTGAATGTATTAAAATAATTTTTAAATTTGTAATTTTAAATATGTCGGGTGAAAAGCTAGAAATGAAAATCGTTAAAAAGAGATATTTATGAAAAACAGATCTTTTTTTAAAAAAAAAGATAAATTAATTGTAACGAATTGAATAGTAATTTTATATTTTCCTTATATATTAAATGGATGGGCCAGCATGAAGTTAATTTTTTGTTAAAAAAAAAAAAACTTTGGTTGTGAATTTCAAGATTTATCATTTATTTTTCCTTTCTTTTAAAAAAATTTCACATGAAGTCTTTCTATTTGGCAAAACTCATATGGGAGTTAAGAAAAAAAAAACGAAGGAAAAAATGTTTGAAATATATCTGAACTTTGATCGAAATTGTTGTAATGATACCAAACTTTGGAAATGACCTTTTATCCTCCTGCACTATTTAATAGTGTATTTAAAGGTATATATGTGTCCACCTGGACATCATAAACATTGCATAATTATAAATAGTAACGTATCCACGTGAGCATATATATACCTTTAAAATACACTATTAAATAGTGCAGGGGGTAAAAGGTCTTCCATAAAGTTTGATATCGTAACAACAATTTCGACCAAAGTTAAAATATTTTTCAGACTCTTTTCCCAAAAACTAACATTGTAGATAGACCTTGAAGTTTATTTTTTCTTTTAGAAAAATGGGATGGTTACTTCAAATACATGAATATAACTGTGTAAACTATTTTCATAGAAACATTGTTATAATTAATTAATTAATATATATTCTCATCTTAATTGATGATCAATATTTAAAATAGTTAATATTTCAGACAGTCACTCAACACTAAATATTTTACTTAAATAATCACTTAGTTATATTTTATAACGTAAAAATCACTCAATTTTAGTTTATAACCCAAAAATCACTCTGAATGGTATTGAATTGAAAAGGGTGGACTGTGGACATATATATATTTACTTCTCTTTTCTTTTTTTCCTCTTTTGTTATTGGTTCCTTGTTTATTAGAGAATCATAAAAAAAGAATGTAGTTTTGATTTACCTTGGTGGGTATAGCTATATTCCACCTAGAATAATTAAGTTATATTCCACCAAGAAAATTTAACCGTATAAATTCTATTTATGCAATGTCATTCTCAAAATCTCAATATTATTGAAAATTAAGCTCTATATAAATATGAGAGAAGTATTGAAAACACCCTAAATTTAGTGTGAATTATTAGTTTCATTCTCGAACTATTGACAGCATGAAAAACACCTATTTACTTAACTAACTGAACTTAAATACATCTTCGATCTTGAAACATGAGTGAAATACACCCCTAAATTCTCGTTAAGTTTAGGAGTGTTCTCAATACTTCTCTCTACTTTTTATTGCGAGCCACATTCTCCAACAAAAGTTTGAGACTACTTGCTATGTCATGTGGCAGATCGAGAGTGTATCTAAATTTAGTTAATCAAGTTGGTGGGTGTTTCTAAGACTGTCAAGAATGAAACTAATAATTTGCGTCAAATACAGAGATATTTTCAATACTTCTTTATAAACATTGTTGAACACTTAATTAATTAACTAATTAATTCGGAATGCTTTATGTCCTATACTTTAAATATAGAATTTTCCCATCACTTTTGAGATTCCTAAAGCAAGGGCAAGTATAAAGAGAAGTTTCCAATTAGCTTCCTATAAAATATTAAATTGACCAAAAAAAAAAGATTATTCAACTTGAGCTAAATGCGACTACTTATATTTGAATTAATTGATATGAAAGTTATAGGAATTAATTATTTCTACCTAATTAATCACACAAATAATTAGTTGGTGGTTTAGGAGTCTCTTCATGTATTTAATTCACTAACACGTTTGTGTGGACTTTTTTAGAATGACAAATTAAACTTTCCTTATTAAGTAACATTACTAATGCCAAATTTATTATATCAAGTTTTATTTTGTTTCATTGATTTATTCTTATAATTTACGAATATATGTGAGCCATTTGTGTAATAGTAAGGGTATATATAAATCACTTTTATAATGAGGGTAAAGTGTATATTAAACACTTTTTCCATTAAAATATAGTATAATGTGATTAAAAGATTATTTGTTGGAATTTTTCCTCTTATATAGTCTATGCTCTTTTGTTTTGATAATGGAACGAAAAAGGAAATTTTTGTGTGTCCTTTTTCCTCTCACTTTCTTATTTTCGGTGAAAGACAAAAGTTTCTCCTCGATTAGGAAAATAACTTTTTTCATAAAAAGCTAGCAAAAAATGAGTGCTTAGTGTGCTTGCTCCACTCCCCAAGTTGTGTGTGTCTAACCTTGAGAAGCGATCAACCACAACAGTTGCACTCTTGTTATCATGTCAAAATTACTTTCAAGGTGATGGCTTACCAGGATACAAAATCTATTTATGATAATTACTTTTTTAACTACTATTTTGTTTATGTCGATATCAATATTATACTATTTTTCTAAGACTACAGAAATACAATTGGAATTTTGTGGCATAATGCCTTAAAGGTTATGTTTTGAACATTAAACCATGATTTCTTGATAATGTTCAAGACCATTTCTCTATATATGTGTGTATTCTTGTGCAAGAATAGTACTAATTTTCTTTGTATCGTTCTAATTTTGTCGAATGTCATGTTTCAACTTTAAAGTATAGCAAAGGTATAGTGAAATTCTATCTTCTCATAAATGAAAAGAGTTGAAATTGTATAGATAATTAATACTTTTTTCCCTAATATAAATCAATCACTCAAAAAGTATTTATACAATAAAAATTATAATTTTAAAAATAAGACATGCTACTAATATACACTAAAGTATTTTTGCACACGAATACTACGAGTTGGACCTTTCAATCAATTATCCTTTTTTGTCTATTGTTTTAAATTTGGGTACGTGACAATATTTTCGAAGAAAACTATGTCATAAATTAATAACACGTTGATAATAAATGTAAGAAAGAGAAAGACAATTATTTTTAAAAATATAAAAATAAATCAAATGGTTTAGAGAAGCCTGAAATATTATGAAAGTGGCTTCTATTGTATTTTTGCAAGGTTGAGGGACTAAACAATCAATAACTTTTGACCAAACATAAGAAATTAAATCCATCAATATTCAATAATGTAGAAATATAAATCTTGACATTGAAGTTTTTGTATACTCCTACTTAAGTTTCTTAACGTTATTTGTCTGCTTGATCAATTTTTGTAATTGAATGCAGGTTTTTTGTATATTTTAATAATAAGAAACGATTTCTCTATCTTTATAAGTTAGGGATAAGATTGTGTATACATCATTTTCTCTAAATTTTATTGTATAATTTTACTGGATATGTTATTATTGTAGTATAATTTTGTTAAATATTGAGTGTTTTACTATACATATCGACTAATGCAGATGTTGTGAAGAGATATTGTATGTGTTTTGAAACAATTTTTTTCAAGTATGAAAATATATATACTGCAATCAAAAAATAAATAAGAAGAATAATTTTATTCATCAAGATTTCTCCGTTCTGTTTGTGGATCTCCTAGAAGTGAGTCTTATCATATTTTGATATCTTTATGAATATCCAAATAGTTTATATTTAAGATGTCTCTTCAAAGAAAATATATTAACCTTTATATAGGTATGAACTAAGATTTAGGGTTGATCATTAGCCTTCAAGAATCCTAGTTGAAATTGAACACGTCTTGTAAAGTCTAATTAAAATTAAACACGTGTTGTAGAATCTAATAAAATTTCAATGTCTACAATATGATGTTCATTTCTCATTCTCAATTGTTTGCTTTGAACTTGATATTTTTTAGGTTGATATGACAATCATACAAAATTACTAAATATTACTCCTAATACATATACAGTAAAAGTGGATCTATGATTTAAATTCTTTGAATTTAATATTTAAAGTTTTCGATATTGATACAATTGTAATATTTAAAATTATATGGTGGGTATTTGAGAATATTAAATTTAGTATTGACTACATATATGTATTGAGAATGTTAAATTTAGTACTTTTCATGTTGTTTACAAGGTAGAAGTAAGTTTGTGTACATACTATTCTTTACAGATTTCAATTGTGAGACTATATATAATGAATATGTTATTCTTATTGATTATTGTAGTATTAACTTAAAAATGATATAAAGAGTAAGCGAAATGATTTAATGAATCCTTATACTTGTACGTGTATATATTCTGGACCCTTTTACTTAATCCTTTGTCAACTGAATCATTAAACTCAATAAAACTCAACATTTTCACTATTGGCCAAATTAATCCTAAAAATACCAGGATCCAGAATACAAAATCAGACAAACATCCACTTTCACTATTGGTTAAATAAATCCTAAAAAGTGGAAACATATTATATAGACCAAAAAAAAGAGCATAATATGTCTCACAACATAGAATAATATCAATAGTAGCACTAAAGAGAAAAATAAATAAAAATAGGTTTCCTAGAAATTGCCAAGAAGAATTAAAGATTATAGTAGCCAAGTGGGAATTATTATTAACTCTTGATGGAAAGGTCAATATCAATGTGCAGTATCCTTTCTTTTGGGAGGACTTTCAAACCTCTCAACAATATCCAAGTTTCAGTGACTTTTTTTTTTGGTGTGACATTTCAAGGGGGTCTGTATTTAGACAATTTCAATTTCCATATCCTTTTCACATTTTGTTTCTGTTTTAAATTGACAAATGTCATTTTGTCAAGAGTGAATGAACCCTACTATATTCTCTTTACTTCATACACGCATTCAAAATTTAAATTTGATGGTATTTTAAATTGAATTCATCTGTCTTTTAAAGTTCTGAATTTAATTATAATGTTTGGTGAAATTTAAATGGATTCTCACATGTAAATCTATATTTCCATATTGAATATATGTACTGAGTTCGAATGACCTCGTTTCCAATATGTTGCATTCGTTAGGGGATATAAAGACAGATTCAAAATTTGAAGTTTATGAATTTTTATAGCAATCTGATATTAATTTATATTGATAATTGAGTTAACAATCTATATACACGATATGATCGAAAACCTATTGGTTTTGTGGTACCACGTATCTAAAAGACTTGGATCCCCCAAGGCGAAGATTATCACGAAAAATACAAATTCGACAGAATTCAATAACATTAGTTCAAACCCTATAGATTTGTTGAAAGAATTGCTGAATATGTACATATAATAAACTTTCTTGATCTATTTTTGGTATCAGCCTATGTCTATATATATATATGATAAAATATAAAATAATTGAAGCAAAAAAAATATACTCCATTCATGACTATTTCCATAAAATGTCATTTTCCATGGCTTGGCATGCTAGTGAACTAACATGAATTTGGCATATTTTCAGACTTAGCTAGAAAGAAAAATTAGAAGCTCACATGAATCCTATATATAAAGGATGCAAATGCTGACTAAGAATTAATTAAAGTAGTGTAATAAATCAAATTAAGATAAAACACGCAACTAGAAATTTGATGATTCACTTCATAGATAAAAATAACAGTGTCCAACTTTTTAATATCAAATAATTCATTGAACTAATTAGGAAAAAAAAAAAGGTATACTTGACTTCTTTTCCACAGTATGTGTATTTTCTAATTGTAATTATGTGACATGTGAGGTAAACTTTTTCTTTCATTTCAATTTGTTTATGAAGAAAATTCGAGCCAGGAGACTTTTGAATTTTATAAAGATAGATTTTGGGCTTAACTCAAACTCAAAAGCTAATTTATGAGTTATGAGGGGATTGTCCAAGTCCATATATAAAGACCAAATTCTCATCCATTTTTCTATGTAGAAATTCTTAACACTCCCTGCACATCCAGACCTTGTGAACTAGAGTGTGGACACTATAATATGGAGGTTCAATATCTGTGAACAAAGAATTGGGATGAGTTTGGCTTTGATACCATGTATAGACGGATCTTGAGCCTAACTCAACTCGAAAAACTAGTTTATGAAGGGAGAATTGTCCAAGTCCATATACGGAGACCAGGTCTCTATCCCTTTTTCGATGTGAAATTCTTAAGCTTTTAGATAAGATGGTCACACACTTCGTCATGGTATCAGAGTAGGCAAAGGTTCTGAGATCGAATCTCACCGCCACACATATCAAAAAAAGAATTTTCACGTGTTTGACCCATGAAAAAAGAATCGGGCCCACATGTAAAGGGCGTGTTGAGAATATAATTAAATAATAAAAATTTGTCCTCTTTAACAACTTGAGCTTTTATATGAGATGATTACATTTTATCATAATTCTTTCGTAGTGAAAGTGAATCATCAACAACGAATGTTTGAAAGTTGTGGGTCATCTAGCACTCCTTATTAGTGGATCCGATCCTATAATATATATTTCCAATAGTTTATCCTAGAAAGTAAAAAGAAAATTTTAATCTTGTAATTTCAAATTAAAAATAAATATAAAACGTATCAAAGTATTCTTTAATTTGTGATTTTCTTAAGTATATCAAGCGGAATGTTGAAATTAAAATCAAATTAGTAAAAAATATTTTTTTTTAAATCAATTTTGTTAAAATAAGACAAACTAATTAAAATCAATAGTAGTAACAACGGCAGACCCGACACGATAATTTATTAATTATTCGTGTCAGTTACTATTTTTTTTTCTTTAATCTGATAATTGGGTTGTCATTATCAGAGAGTGTCAGCTAACTTAAAAATATACGTTCTAGATTTCCTAAAGTTCTAAATTTGGAAGGTGAAATTTTTATTAAATAATATGTAATGATTAATAATGAAGATAAAAAGAAATATTCTGCAGCGAGTATTAGTGAATTGATTATTTTTATCATGTTATGAAAGAATTATTTACTCTAAGAATATGAAAGAATTATTTATTCTACTGAGATGAAAAGATGAATAATTCGGCGTCGAAAAATTATACTTAAATATTACTAATTTCTTTGATTTCTTGGTGTATAATTTTTTCCACAGCTGTTTAGCATTGATGCCGATAGTATCCTTCAATATCGTTAATCAAATTAATTATTTTTTCTTACACGAATAATTAATTATAATCTAATGTTGTGCAAAAGCTTATACTAATACTACTCAAGTAGTCAAGTATATCTCCGCAATCAAAAATAGAGGTGGAGTGATAATTGAGTATTATTTTTATTTTTAATCAGAAGTCTTCAATTCAAATTCTAAATATGTAAACTTTCGATAGGAAATGCTTTATTTCTGAAAAGCGGAAATTTTGAGGCGAAATCAAGTTAATTTGAACCCAAAAAGATATCGAACATCAAATAAAAAAATAAAAAAATCTTGCAGCGACCAGAAAGTGTGACTTTTCTAGAAGCAAGAGAGATTGAATTTTTTTAAATCCAAAATAGTGGTCAACATATTTATGAGGCAAAGGAGAAAATCCCCTTTTTCCCAAATACAATTTATATATAATTAAACCATATATTGAATAACTATTATAGCATTGACTCATCAAAATTTCCCCATTTTCAATTACTAATAACCTTAATATAAACAATCAAATTAGAAAAATAAATAAATTAAGGAACGCATAAAGAAAGAATGAAAAATAATAAAAAGGGTAGACAATTCTTGAATATTCTACTTTGAAAAATTTTAAAATTGAAATTTCTTTTGCAGCAAAATTCGACCAACTCATTCATGTAAAAATAAATAAAAATGAGTCAATATATTGGTTTTATTTTGGAACGTGCGTTATATTTTTCTCAAGGCACGTACCTTATATAATTTTTGGTCAAGAAAATTAAATATATATTATCTACATGTTGAACTTTCTTGTGGCACTAACATATATTGTGGTTGAATAATAGAATTTTCAAAAGTTTTGAATTTGAGTCCTTAATAAATCTAAATTTAATTAAATTTTAATATATATATCAGACGTCAACTAAAAATACAAAATAAAATGTGGCCAAAGTAGTTTATTAATGAGCTTATAGTCAAATTAATGAAGTAACATTCAAAATCTTTATTTTATACTGTTCTCAATTAATTCAACTATCCTTGGAAAACAAGTTTGTAGTTTCAAGTCAGTTAGTGACGAAATAAAGAGTTTGTTTTTCCTTTGCACCTAGTCAATTTTGAATCCAACGTCGAGACGGAGTTAAAATTTAAATTTTTTGAATTTAAAATTTTAAAATAGTGATATTAGATATTAGATACAAATATATTAATCGAACGAAAGCTACTCGTTCCAAGAATAATTTGGTTAATTTCAATCCACTATCTTTTGATATATTGAATTAAAATTATATTGTTAAGCTATTCATGAGTTCATTTCGTGTGCTTCAAGTTCATAGATTTCTTTTTCTTTTTTCCATTGACAAGAAAATTCGTTGGTCACTCAACTTTGAATAATTCACTTAACTTTGTTTTATAACTCAATTATTGGTGTTTCACTTAGAAAGTCACTCAATCTATTTAAATAATTTTTCATTAAATTTTGTAAAAATACAAAAAATAATTGAACTATTTTAAAAAATTTTAAAAAAATGCTTATTTAAATTATTTTATTGAATTTTGTTGAAATATAGTTTTTGTTTTTACCTTTTCTTTTAAAAAAAATTTGTAGAAAATTGCTACTGTCCCTTTTTTTCTTACTTCTTATCAATTCCAACCTTTCTTTTTGATAATTTTTTAACAATTTTAATTCTAGTTTTACAATTACTAGAACAGAAATGTTTTTTTGGGGGGGGGGGGGGGGGTCAATTGCTACTGTACGTTTTTTCAGAAAAATTATAATTAAATAATTGGAGCGGTTCAATAAGATTATTAAAATAGATATTTTATTATTTCTTTAAATATAGTTTAAAATACAATTTAATGAAGAATTATTTAAATTGATTGAGTGCCTTTTTAAGTGAAATATAAATAGTTGGGTCACTTTCTAAGTGAAACATTAATAGTTGAGTAACTTTTGAGTTATAAAACAAAGTTAAGTGACTTTCTAAGTAAACAACTCAAAGTTGAGTGACTTTCTAAGTGAACTATTTAAATTTGAGTGACCATCTGAGATATTATCTCTTGCACTAGACAAATCTAACACAATGAATCCAACCGAGAAAGCATGTGTCTAAGGTTTTTCCTATCACGAGCCAATCTCGATCACCCTTACATTTATTGATTTGTTATTATATACCTAAAAAAAAACTTTTATTAATTAAGTTTGGTGATTCAACTGGATTTTATTTTATTTTATTATTGGGATCACATATATATACTTGAGACTATTTCCGCTATTTTCTTCACCAATATAGTTTTAAAAAATAGTACTTAAATAAATAAAAATAAGTGAAGTCAATAAAACGTCCAGGTTGCTGACGTCATTGGATCCCTGTCTGACTCGGCCGCCTTGATTGATTTGACTCACGTGCGCTATTGGCCCATTGGTACAATTTGTCATTAAAATAATTAACAACAAAACATTAAAATATTCTCTAAACATCCTCCTTGGTCACTCTTCTTTTTTCAATTCCCCATTTTACCCTTCCTTTCTCTTGCACTACCTATTTTACCCCCTAATCCCCTATTATTATATTTTTTTTTTTAAAATATCCATCCGATATCCAATACCCACTTTAGAGACCAACTAATCCAGATTCGCACCAGCAAGTCCCACTCTAGGAAATAAGACACTCCCTATCAAAGGCGACTTCATATGCAAAGCTCAAACTCGATAAGTCTGATCAAGAATAAATGTTTCACATCTCAATTTATGTGGCACATTTCGACTTTGGAGATTCAAATTTGACCGTAAATTTTTCATATATCTTTTAAATATTTTGAATTGTCAATTATTATGACTTATAATACTTTTTCTGTAGGTTACAAATATGTATAAATTTTTTGAAGATTTCATGCGAAAATCTCGATCAGACTTAAATTGTTCGACTCTCAAAAACAAAATATGCTACATAAATTGGCACGGAAGGAGGAGTATCCCTATTTTATATATATATATATATTTGGCTCCACCTACAAATAATTTAATAAAATTTTCATGTCCATTTAGATTTTCTTTGTGGGACCCATTTCAATTTTTGGATATATATAAACAAGGCCAACCAAGCCCAAAGTTAATTCTCCTAGTATTGGACTATAACTTGAAAGAACAGAGCATTCCCCCCCAAAAAAAAAACAGAGCATCCCAAAAAAAAAAAAACAGAGCATTTATTTTCTCTCAAAAAAATTAATGGATTCTTCTTCTTGTTTATCTCAATTCTTCTACGCAATGAATTCTGATTTAAATTCTTCAGAATCTTCATATGAATGGTCCAATTTCAACACACAATCTTATCTCCCTTTCAACGTTAACGACTCCGAAGAGATGCTTCTCTTCGGAGTTCTTAACGCTGCTCAAGAAACAACATCAGAAACAGTTACATCGTATCGTGTTAAGGAAGAGGAAGTCAGCTCAGAATCAGAGGTGATTGAGGCAAAACCCGCGAAGGAGAAGTCGTACCGAGGTGTTAGGAGGCGTCCATGGGGGAAATTCGCAGCGGAGATAAGAGATTCTACGAGAAATGGTGTTAGAGTATGGTTAGGGACATTTGATAGCGCGGAGGATGCAGCGTTAGCTTATGATCAAGCTGCGTTTTCAATGAGGGGTACTTCTGCCATTTTGAATTTTCCAGTGGAGACAGTTAGGGAGTCGCTACGTGACATGAAATGTCACGTAGACGATGATTGCTCCCCTGTAGTGGCGCTAAAAAAGCGCCACTCAATGAGGAAAAGGAGCACAAATTCCAAGAAAAGTAGTAGTAGTAGTAAAGTAGTGAGGGAAGTTAAAATGGAAAAGGTAAATAATGTAGTTGTGTTTGAAGATTTGGGGGCTGATTATTTGGAACTACTTTTAAGTAGTAGTTCAAGTGATCAAAGTAGTTGTGATGCAACTTATTTTAGTCCATGGTAAAATCAAAGATTAATCCATGGTTTTTTTATTAATTATTTTATTTTTGTTACTTTTTTTCTTGGGGTGGGGGTGGGGTGGGGTGGGGGGAGGGTTCCATCTCTTTGTTCTTTAGTTGGAGCACTATATTGTAAAAATTTTGGTGATGGATGTATTTAAGTTTCTAAGCGAATGATTTTACTAGATATTTAGCGACTCTCATTCACTTGTTTTCGTGTTTAATCTAGAGTTAAAAACAACAACTTCACAATAGAATTTCTACGTCTGAAATGAGATATTTCTGGAAGATAACACTATAATAGCGTAATTCTACAAAAGATGAGACGGGATTCTGAAACATTTTAAAACAAATCGATCTAACATGCATTACACATTTAATTTTATTATATTATATACTTAGAAAGGAGTTCTTTAACGTGCATGTGTATAAGGTTTTTCCTATCACGAGCCAATCAAGCAGATTGATTAAAAAAGAATGCACATATTGACAGATGTAATATTGGACTCGAATAAAACATGTCAAATTTTGGATAGTGAAAATAAATTGAGCTTTTTGTGTATAACATTTTTCAACTTCTACGATCTTCTTAACACATGTAAATCCAAATAAACAAACCTAAATTGAATATGACACTTTTTGAACTATTCCCATATAAAGAACTTAGACTTATAATTTCCAATATGCATAGGTTGACAAATAAAAATTGGCAAGTTGGTATGAATTTAACAAAGAAAATACTATATGCTAATTTTATAGAGCCTTTCTTGGAAACTCTCCATATATCTTTTCCACATAAAATGGTTACTATTTTGGTCCATTTTCAAACACAAAATAAAAAATAAAAAAGAAAACAAAGAAGATTCTTTTGGTCTTAGATGTTAGGTATAGCTAAAAGCTATAGAAGCTATCATATCCTATAAATTTTTTTGTTAAAATTATAGGTGATCCAAGTGCATCGTACATAATTTACTTGGGATCTTTTATGAAATAATTTGTTCTTAAAAGTTATCTAGAAGTCAAAATCCCACTTAGGTAGAAAAGTGTATAATCCAATCTAAGCACATAGATCATCATTTTATTGCTTATCTCATATGTTATTATTAAATAAATAATTAACTAGAGAACAAATTTTTTATTTGGAGCAATGAGGTCGTCATTCATGAATTTAGCACTTTTGAACTCTCCTCTTAAATTTGCTCATTGGTTAAATCATACTTATATATATTTTTTTAGTAGGTCATCGGGTTATTCGCATTTTTCGTAGTTTTTCAGTGTTGTGATTAGGAGTATTCACGGTTTGGATAAAAACCGATCCAAACCGAAAAATCGAACCAAACCGATAAAATAAAACCGATTTTATTTGGATTTGGTTTGGTTTGGTTTTAGATTTTTGAAAACCGATAGTATTTGGTTTGGTTATGGTTTTATTCGAAATAAATCAAAGAAATAACCGAACCGAACCGATGAATTATATACATATATTTTATTAATATACATATTTAATATATTATTTTTATAAACAATTTTATAGATCTTATACATATTTTCATTAAAATTTCTTTATAATTTACTTATTGAAAGCAAAAATGTACAAGATGAAACATTTATCTTATTGATTTCACGTATATGAGTGTCTATGACAATTCTTTGTGGGACTGAAAATGTTATTGTCTCTTCTGTCTAGGCCAATATAGTGAATTTTAAAGCTTTATTGATACTAAATTTAGTGATCGAAAGTTCAGTAATTTAAGTCATTCTAACTATTTTTCGTTTTGAATGGATTGTTGTCACTTTTTTCACATTTTGAATGAATTGTTTCTTTTATTTGTATGGTTAATAACCGAATAACCGAACCAAACCAAACCAAAACCGATAACCACCAAACCGATAAATGTATATTATATTTGGTTTGGTTTGGTTTTGATAATTTTAAAACCGATTAAGTTGCTTTGGTTTTGGTTTTGATCAATAACCGATCCAAACCGACCCGTGAACACCCCTAGTTGTGATTTTTGTATCATTTCAGAATGAATTGGTTAAATATTTCAATAAGGAGCCTTGCTTGACTTTTTTGTGATATTTATTCTCGTTCAACTCTTAGAATCACATCCAATAATTATTGACATAGTTCGTAAAATTCAATTACTTCACCTACTTCATTATCTTCTACTATTTCTCGTACTTTGTTGAAACAAAACATTGTCATGTTCATTTAAAAATTGATTGGTTCTCAATCTTTCTTCGAACCACTTTTTTCAATCTCGATTAGTTTATAAAATTAAATAGCTAATTCTCCTTCAAACCCTCGATTCAACCTATTACACATCAAAATTCTTTGTGTTAGCAATGCAAGAAGTTCATGTCAAGTTGAGAAAATTCTAAGACTGACGTTTATTCCTAAGTCCTAACACACACCAAAAAAAAAGTAAAATTCAAATGCTAGTATAGATCATGTGTTTGAATAATCAAACATGAATTTTTACATGTAATAAAATTATATTGCACACGAATTCAACTAAAATGAAGAAGAGAATAAACAAGATATATCAAAGTGATTTTTTCGTATCAATCTAACTTTGGTAGACAGAGTTACGTTGCGCAATATTGATGGACAACAATAGAAATTCAATAAATTAATCGATGACTAACCAATCATGATAAATTGAATCGAATTTTGCTTCTTCCTTTTTAATATCTTGACGTGACATGAGCGTGAAAGAAGTTTAAGAATTACTTTTTTTTATACGGGTTAAAATAACTTATTTTGACTTTTTTACCCCATATTATAGGGTGAATCTCAAAAGTTATGAAAGATCTCCTTTCCATCTGTACATATAACTTTTCGCATAATTCTATATTTATTTCTGAAATTGAGTATAAAATTTTGTTTACTCACTTTAAATGGAGTATCCATTTCCCCCCTTTCCCGTTGGGATTAAAAATTATGTATTTTACGTATTCATACGATTGAGTCCTGGTCCGAAATGATGTAAAAAGAACACTATCTATAATTTATTTAGCACTATTTTCTAAAAAAAATAAATGAAAAATCCTTTGAATAGATATATAGAATTCGTTCTAGAAAAATCTTGGAAGAATAGTACTCCACGTAGGGATGGAATTTGCAACTTGTAAAGTTGATAGTATCATCAAAAAGACTTTATTAAATTTATCACGTGATTATAAATAATGCATGTAGCTAATAAAGTTCAAAGAACAAAAAGGAAAAAAGAAAAGAAAAGAAAAAGAAAGCATATTCTTGGCTCAAATTCAATTCAAATTCATAGTTCTCATCATGTCACCATCCTTAGCGTTAAAATGCATAAGTACCCCCAATCTATGCTCGAAATCCCTGAGACATACCTAACTTTTACTAAGGTCCTATTACCCTCCGAACTTATTTTTTAGTTAATTTTTTACCACTTTTCAGCCTACGTGGCTGAGTTCATGACTTCACCTATGTTAGGCGCGTGGGTGCAATTTTTAGACAGCACTGACCAATAAAAATTGGCCATGTGTTAAAATAAACTTGAAAAAAATAAATATTAACTCAATTGTCTTCTTCTTTATTATTGTTCTTCATGTTTGGAAAAAAAAACCTCCATTATCATAAGTTAAATTGCTCCTTTCTTCAAAAAGCTAACAAATTAAAATCAAGAAAAAACTAACCTTTGAACTCAACCACGATTCTTGATGACTTAGAAGTAGGGGTGTACATAGGTCGGTTTGGTTTGGTTTTTCATTAAAAAAAACCTAAACCAATTATGTCGGTTTATTAAATCTAAATACCAAATCAAACCACGCAAAGTCGGTTTTTTCGATTTCGGTTTTAGTCGGTTCTTTCATTTTTTATTTTTTTTCCGGTTTTTTACAACTTAACGGTGTTTGAAAAAGCGATCAAATATATTTTCACCTACTTGTGCGATAAGCTAAACTTAAGAAACGTTAAATGAATAGAAATTTTCGTAAAGACGGTAAAATTTACATGAGTACAAAATATATTTTTTGAAATATCAACGTTCATTATGTTAAATTAATAGGATTAAAGGATACAGTCAAACTGAATACAAAACGAAATATTTACAAAGTAAATTGTTAACTTCAAAGTTGAAAACTATAACAATATAATTGTAACTTCGGATCTTAATACAAAATAAAATATTTACAAATTTTGCAAGCCAAATTTGGAATAAATTATATAAACATTGAAAACTATAAACTAGCTAAAATATATTAACAAAGTAGATTATAAGATTATTATTTTTATCTATAAATAAAATAAAATTATATATATAATATTTACAAAATTTTACAAGCCCAAATTTGAAATAAAATATATAAACATTAAAACTATAAACTAACTAAAAATATATTAACAAAGTAGATTATAAATAATATTTTTTATCTATAAATAAAATAAAATTATATATATAATATTTACAAAATTTTACAAGCCCAAATTTGAAATAAAATATATGAACATTGAAAGCTATAAACTAACTAAAAATATACTAACAAAGTAGATTATAAGTAATATTTTTTTATCTATAAATAAAATAAAATTATATATATAATATTTACAAAATTTTACAAGCCCAAATTTGAAATAAAATATATAGACATTGAAAGCTATAAACTAACTAAAAATATATTAACAAAGTAGATTATAAGTAATATTTTTTTATCTATAAATAAAATAAAATTATATATATAATATTTACAAAATTTTACAAGCCCAAATTTGAAATAAAATATATAAACATTAAAAACTATAAACTAACTAAAAATATATTAACAAAGTTATAATTTTTTTATCTATAAATAAAATAAAATTATATATATAATATTTACAAAATTTTACAAACCCAAATTTGAAATAAAATATATAAACATTGAAAACTATAAACTAACTAAAAATATATTAACAAAGTTATAATATTTTTTATCTATAAATAAAATAAAATTATATATATAATATTTACAAAATTTTACAAGCCCAAATTTGAAATATAATATATAAACATTGAAAGCTATAAATTAACTAAAAATATATTAACAAAGTAGATTATAAGTAATATTTTTTATCTATAAATAAAATAAAATTATATATATAATAGCCCAAATTTAAAATAAAATATAAAAAAATTGAAAACTATAAACTAACTAAAAATATATTAACAAAGTTATAATATTTTTTATCTATAAATAAAATAAAATTATATATATAATATTTACAAAATTTTACAAGCCCAAATTTGAAATAAAATATATAAACATTGAAATTTATAAACTAACTAAAAATATATTAACAAAGTAGATTATAAATAATATTTTTATCTAAAACATAAAGTGATAGCTTTTTGAAATTTTGGGAAGTGTAAAAGCTACTTTTGAACTGATAGCTTACTCTTTAGAAAGTTGAAAAAGTGGGACTCAGCGCGTGTTGAACAAAGCTTTCAACCTATCTGGTTTATATTGCCATGTAAGCCGAAAAGTGGTAAAAAATAAGTTCGGAGGGGGGGGGGGGTAATAGGACCTTAGTAAATGTTAGGTGTGTCTCAGAGATTTTGGGCATAGGCTGGGAGGGTACTTATGCATTTTCCTTTAATTATTTAATACTTCCTTCGTCTTAAAATATTTATTTTTACATTTTCTAAAAAACATTTATAAAAAAAGTTATTTTACATATATATGTCTTAAGATATGATCTTTCTTCATTAAATATTTATGAGAAATTAAAATTTCTTAATAAATTACAATATGAATCGAAGAAAATAATCTTTCCAGATTTAAAAAAAAATGAAATTCTCTTATAAGAAATTATAAAACAAAAATAATATAAAATTGTAAATGACCTGAATGCCTAATTCTCTTTAATTACACTATTTAGGTGTCATAACTGAAATATTTTTATTAAAGACAATTGCTATTAAAATTTTAAATGATAAATATTTTTAATAAAGATGATGAGTATCGTGAGATGGATGAACTATAAATAAAACAAAAAATGGGCAATTCAGATACAGTTCTATTTCTTTATGGACGTTAACATATATTAAAAATATAATCGATTCGAAAAAGGGGTTAGCTGAACTTGGCCACATTTTTTTGGACACCAAAGAACTTTATACTAACACACTAATAAGGACTTTATTTTAGTTATACTAAGTATAATTGTTGTTGACTAACTAATATTTCTCCCTTATCATTTGAAGCATGCGTTGTAATATTGTATAATAACTATATAGTAAGTGTGACAGCATGATATTGGAATATAAAATATTTATATCTTGGTGGTGAAGAGCAGAATACGTACGTACAACATTAAAAATGATTTTTAATGACAATTAATTAACGATAGTAGTTTAATTATCATAAAGATGATTTTTTAACGGCAATTAACACACTTTGTAAATGTTCTTGTAGCATATAGTGACATTGGATCCAATGAAAATTAACTAATGTTGGTTAAATCTTTAACATTCTTTATTAATATGTATATTTATTGTCGTTAAAAATTGTTTTTGTTAAAGTGATGTACTGATGATTTTTTTTTTGTTATTGTTGTGATTTTCAATTGTATTTCTTGTTTAAAAATTAGTTCAAATCTTCATGAAAACGACTTTCAATTTTATTAATAACATCCTTGGATTATTTTCAATAACTAGGTCACCTTTCTAATGTGATTTTCACCATGTAAATCTTGTAAAAATTGTACTCTAACTATGATTTGACTCCAAATACGATAATAAATCGAGTTTGTCAACTAATAATAAGGGAAGTAACTTAGTTTTTAAGTTATACTATACAATATTACAATGGATCAATTCGGTAAGGGCTGAAAAAATGACTCATTTTAATTATAAGCTTGAATCAAGTGATATAGAGTATAAAACTCTAATTTAAGAGCTTTGTTTTTTATGAAATTTATGACTAATTTGTTAATGATTTTGAAATTTTTGGTGAAGTATTTTGAAGAAGCTTAAACCTGATTTTTTCGAGCTTATAATACTATATACAATATTTTGAATGTTATCTTGGGGAATATATATATGTTACTACTATTTAAATTATGTCCCGTTAGTTTGCAAAGTATTCATTCAATTTACTTTTAAAAAGAAAGTTAGTTCACTTTTATTGTAGGAACAAAATTTAAAAGGTATGGAGGTAAAAAATATAGAGGTCGGGGACTAGAATAGAAGTCTAGTCGGTAGCTGAGTGTTGTAACACTAATTGTGTGGGAGAGACAGAGGGCTAGTCTCCTCTTCTCCTTGATAGTTTGTACTTATTCTTTATTTTTACGACTTGCTTCATTTGCTTTAGTTATCTTGTTAATTGATGTCATTATTTTTCTTTAATCTTGCTTAGATTTGTATACTTCTTTTAAATCGAGGATCTATCAAAAACAACATATTTACTCCATAAAAATAAGAATAAAATCTACATATATTTTAGCCTCCTCGAACTTCACTTATAGAATTACACTAACTATATTATTATCATCGTTATCGTTGTAATCTTAAAAAAGGTCATGCCATGCAAATAATCCCCTTATAAGTTACTCCAATGGAGACAAATGTGTATGCTTCTTCATGTAATCATGTTACCAAATATTTAAGTTTCGACTATTAACAGTACTTAGGTCCATTATTTGGGCCGTTATTAGACCTTATTTGGGCTTAATATATGGAGACAAATGTGTATGCTTCTTCATGTTACCAAATGAAAAAAATATTTCTTTTTATTTATATGATTTTCTCTTTATTATGATTATATATAAACTTTTTTTAAAAAATTTGCTCCAAAAGGAATATTGTCACATTTCTAGGAATATTAAACCTAGTAAAACAAAATCTTATTGTTTCATTAAAAATTTCCACTAATCACTCTTAAATCAAAGCTCTTTTTAAACAACCAAAGCTTTTTTTAAAAAGGGGAAAAAAATTCACGAAGAGGGTCCAAAAATTAAACAACAAAAACTCTTTTTAAAAAGGGGAAAAAATTATTCCAAGTGAGATTTGAACAAGCGAGCATTGACTCATTAAATTAAAGATGTCTAAACACATATTCAAGACATTTAAACCACTAGGCTATAACAACCTATTATATTAATGGTGTCTAAAATATGTTAATGGTGTCTAAAATATGTTATTTATTCATTTCGTGTATTATTTTATTTGTATATGCAGTATTTTTTTCCGACGAAGGGTGTACAATTCATGTGCCTACGCCACTGCCCCCAAGAACCAGAAATGGTAAAATTCCCTCCAATGGGTTTTACAGAAAACGGCTCTGCAACTTTTTTATCTTCTGGTAATCCCTATTTAGATTTCTTTTTCCACATTGTTCCAGACACCCCACATCAAGATGTGCTAAAAAGATTACAACTTTCTTGGAATTTCAATGATTTAACAACTCTTAAGCTTATTTGTAACTTAAGGGGTGTTAGAGGAACTGGAAAATCAATGAAAGAAGGGTTTTACACTTGTGCTTGATGGCTTCATTTTCACCACCCTAAAATCCTTGCTTGTAATCTTAAACCCATTCTTGATTTTGGGTATTTTAAGGATGTTTTAGAGATTTTGTATAGATTGATTTAAGGTGCTAATGTTAGGGAAAATGAAAAAACAGAGTGGAAGGAAAAGAAAGAAAATGGTTTTTTTTCTGAGAAAAAAATTTCTTATTTGTGTAAAGTTAAGGCTAAAAAGATTCGTGTAGAGAAGAATGTTGATAAAGCGAAGAAATTGTTGAGTAGATATGATGAAGATTGTAATTTTAGGTTTTTGTATGATAAAGTTTATGTTTTTTTTGCTGATGCATTGAGGGATGATATGACATTGTATAATGAAGGGAAGATTTATGATCTTAGCCTCGCGGCGAAGTGTTGTCCTTCTCTTGATTCGTGTTATGATAAGTCATTGTTAATGTGTGAAAGTATCGCCAGGAAATTATTCCCATGTGAGGAGTATGTTGAGTATGAAGATCTTGAAGACGCGCATTATGCTTATCGTGTAAGAGATAGATTGAGGAAAGAAGTTCTTGTGCCATTGCATAAGGCATTGGAGATACCTGAGGTGTATATTTGTGCCAAAAAATAGGAAGAACTTCCTTATAAACGCGTCCCTTCAGTGGCGATGAAATTGTATAAGAAACTGTTTTACAAGCATGATAAAGAGCGATTCGAGCAGTATCTTGATGATGTTAAAGAAGGGAAAACAACTATAGCTGCTGGTGCATTACTTCCACACGAGATAATTGCATCGTTGAATGATTCCACGGGGGCTGATGTTGCTGAACTTCAATGGGAAAGAATGGTGAATGACTTAGCTAAAAAAGGGAAGTTAACGAATTGTATGGCGATATGTGATGTATCAGGAAGTATGAATGGGACACCAATGGAGGTGTCTGTAGCTTTGGGGCTACTCATTTCTCAACTTGGTGAAGAGCCTTGGAAAGGAAAACTAATTACATTTAGTAACACTCCGGAGTTTCATGTTGTAAAAGAGGAAACTTTGATAGAAAAGACTCAATTTATTACGCGAATGGAATGGGGGTTGTAATACGGATTTTCAAAAGGTGTTTGATAAGATTCTTGAAGTTGCTATGAAGGGGAGTTTGAGTGAGGAACAAATGATAAAGATGTTGTTTGTGTTTAGTGACATGGAGTTTGATGTTGCTTCAACAAGGCCATGGGAGACAGATTATAATGTGATACAAAAGAAGTTTAAGGAAAATGGTTATAACAATGTACCTGAAATTGTGTTTTGGAATTTGAGGGATTCAAAGGCAACACCAGTACCTAGTAATGAAAAAGGGGTGGCACTTGTGAGTGGATTTTCTAAGAATCTTGTGAGTTCGTTTTTGGAGGAAGGTGGGATTTTGAGTCCAGAAAGTGTTATGATGCAAGCTATTTCTGGTGAAGAGTATGAAAAACTTGTTGTGTTTGATTGAATTTGTAAAAAAAAAATGAGTTTGTTTGAAATTGTGATGTGCTTTATTTCCATCTATTAATAATAATAATGAGAAGTATGAGTTCCTATATATTTGTGTTCATATTCATGTAGTTTATTTTTTTTCCTAATGCACGAGGTAGAGGTAAGGTCTGTGTACCTATGGACTTATCATACTTTAAGTTTCTAAAGTAATCTTGGTGATTTTACTTTCTCCTTGACTAAGGTGTTAGAGTGTCCACATTGATTAGGAAATGGACCGGTGTCTTTACATTGTTGTAGAATCAGGTTCATCTTCGTTTGGACTTTTGGTCCACGCTCCAGTTAGATTTGAACGTGAAGGGAGGTGTTAGATTGATTGGAGAATGGACGGGTATCTTTACCCAAGTGTTTTGATAGTTTTCCTATGAAGAGTTTGTTATCATCAAGAAAAGGGGAAAAAAAGGTTAAATAGAAAAAGCAGAATATTTTCCTTTGAAAGAAAAATAAATCCAAAGTAATAAGTACTAAAATCATATCACATAAAATTAATTCGATGAAAATCTAAGTTGATTTCTTTCTATCTTTACTAATTTTGATGAACAAAGTTATCAAGTAATATTTATTGTTAATGTAAGGTGAATGTTATTATATAAAATTAATCGGAATGTGTGTAAGTTAATCCAAACACTTTGAGTTATATAAAATTAATGGTTTGGACGTGGCAAAGGCAGCAGTGAAGTTCATCTTAAAATAGGAAAATATAATCATTTTATGGCAAACATATCTTTTGGCATTAAATTCTGTGTTTAATATTTTAAGGAAATCTTAATTGTAATTTTCCTTTCATTTTTTTTCCCCACTCTTTTCCTACATTTATTTATTAGCTGAATTTCTACTTTACGCATCCAACGGCAGGATTATATAGGATTAGACAAATCATATTAATCTTGAAATAATATTGAGAACTTTTGGTAAAAGAGAAAAAGTGGTTTAAACTTTAAAGAATAGTTTTGAATAAATTTAGAAAAGAATTTTAAAAATAGTTTTGAATAAGTTTTAGATATTTAAATGATACTTTATAAAGTGAGAGATTTGGAACATTAAAACGAGACAAGCAATAACGTGTCTATCTATTTATTGAGAACTCTTTCAAAAAGGGTAAGCAATCAATCGAGGTAAGAGGGGTTTAAAGTTTAGTTTCAAACTTTTAAAAACAAACAAAATCACTCAAATGAATTAATTTATTTAAAATATATATTGAATCTTAACCCAACAACGATAATAACATCAATATATTCAGTGAAATTCCACTAAATGGGGGTCTGAAGAGAGTATAATGTATTCAGACAATTACCACTAACTAGTAGTTGTAGAGAGATTGTTTCCGAAAGACTCTTAAGTCATGTGCATCAAAGCCAAGTGAAAGAAGAAGAAAAATAATAAGAGAGTATAACAACAACATAATCATGTGATAATCAAAACACAACAAATAACATATGACAAGAAATACAAGGATATGACTACTGGATTAGTACTACGACGTTGTTCGAACAAGACTAAACCTTCATAAGGCAAGACAACACTTTACCCCTTATACGCGACCTAAACTTCTTTCTATCCAGAGTTATGTCCTCGATAATATGAAGTTGTGTCATTTATTGTCTAATCACCTCTACTCAATACTTTTTTGGCTTACCTCTACCCTTCCACGTAACACCGACAACCAACCTCTCAGACCTTCTGACTGGGGGGTCAGTGCACCTCCTCTTCTCATGTTCAAGCCTTTTCAGTCTTACTTCCCTCACCTTGTCAGCCATAGAGGTCACTCCCACCTTCTCTTAACCGCATTAATTCTTAATCTTATTGATCTCAGTATGCCTAATACCTTTCTCAACATCCTCATCTCTGCAATATGCATCTTTAGAACATGTTAGTTCTTGTATGGTCATCCCTTCGCCCCATATAACAAGGACGGTTTAACCACCACTCTGTAGAACTTCCCTTTAAGTTTAAGTGGTACATTCTTATCACACAAGACTTTATAATGGTACCTTCTTATCACACAAGACTCTAGAGGCAAGCCTCAATTTCATCTATTCCGCCCAATTGGATGTGTGACATGCATCATCATTGATGTCCCAACTATCCTAGATTACAGACCCAAGATACTTAAAACCTTCTCTCTTGAGGATAGTTTGTGTTGGAAGCCTTACTTCCACATTTGTTGTATCCAATGCAATACAATTAACACTCTAAATCTTTTGTTTTGGTCCTGCTCAATCTGAACAGTCAATTGCACCAACAAGACAAATGACTACAATCAATCATATAATTTAGGTTCTTTTTGACAATTTCTTAATTCTAACTTTCCGCATAACATATTTCAACAACAACAATAATATACTAGTGAAATTCCACAAGTGGAGTATGAGGAGAGTAATATAATTATCCGATTTGATTTTTGGGTGGGTTTTTTAATTGTGGGTTAAAATTAAGTGAAAATCGAATAGTTGCACAGATGAGGACGCGTGTCCGTCTGTTAGTGCAAAGGATACAAGTGTTCTACTTTTTGGACGACAAGGACTCTGGTATCTCAATAATATAATGAAGGGTCTACGTATATCATTTTCGATAGTTTGAGGGTATATTTATCCTTTACTCTTTAAAATATGGACAATCAATCAATCGAGGTAAGAAGGGTTTAAAGTATAGTTTCGAATAAATTTAAGTATCTGAATGAAATTTTATAAAGTAAAGAGATATAAGGATCGGAATATTAAACAGGATAATAAACATGTCTTTATATTATTTGACTTATTTTTTAGGATAAATAATTTAATAATCAAAATTTAAATTTACTTTTTAAAATATAATTTACCTTCTCAATTTTTAAAACACAAGCAAAATCATTGAACTTAACTTATTTATCTTATTCAAATTTATCCCCAACAAATAATATTTTTATGAATTAAATAAAAGTAATTAACCAAATTAATAAGTAGAAAGAAGGAGAGGGGAGGACGGTAAGTTGCTCATGATACACGAAATTGAGAGAGGGAGAACTTGGCCAAGTCGGGATCGGAAGAAAATATAATCTTATTAAAATGTGCAATTTTTTTATTAGCTCGAAATTGAAGAAAAATATTATTTTAGAGAGATTATTAATTTATCGAGTATTAATTTAGTAAAATTTTATTGTACGAAATTGAGAGAGGGAGAACCTTGTACATCCTTTTACTGTAAATGTAATATGGCAATTTTATTGGCCTAGGAAATACTCAACCCGTTTCTATTCATTTGTCAAATATTTTCTGATTTGATTTTCCTTTTTCAAGAAAGGACAATTTTTTTTTCTTCTTATTCTTATTATACCCTTAATTTATTAACATTGAGTTAATATCTTTAAAAAATATAGTGAATAAATATATTTGAGACTCTATTAATTAATAGGGACAAAATAGTAATTTCACTATATCAATCATTATTTTTTGATAAATATATCCAATTAAAATTTGACAAATAAGAAGGAACGGGAAATAACTTTGCTTGGGCAAGACAGAGAGCTACAATACGTATTACGTGATGCTACTTGGGTACCTAAGTTTGGCAATTTAACTTGGAAATAGGAGTTGGGTCTCACTCTACATTCATCCTGTGAACACCTAATTTTTTACCAAAATATAAAGATTTTACATCAATTTTAAAACTAAAATATTATTATTTTAGTAGAGTTATATTTAAAATAAATGAAAAAATAAATAAATCTGAAAATTACAACAAATTATAAGCTCACTTTATGTTTAAAGTTTAATAAAGAAAGCTTTTGAATTTAACGTATTTTGTTTTAATCTTTCAACTTTTATCTAGTCTAAAAAATAATAATAATCGTATATATCATGGAAAAGTAGAAAAAAAAAAGATAAAAAGAAGAGTCCTAAAAATTTCAAATTACCTTACCCCTTTTTTATAATTATCCCCAACTTCCTTAACTTATTTCCTAAAAATCCTCCTCCCATCTAGTTTATTTTTATTTTTTATTCTATTTTTATTTTATTTTTTCTCTCTTGCACGATCTTTTCTGAAATTTTTTTAACAATACACGTTTCCTACTTTTTTTTTTTTTTTTTTTGTGTTATTTGTTATTTATTTATTTATTATTATTATTTGTTGTTTTGTTAATATTTTATTTTATTTTTCTTCCTTTATCTCAACCCTAAAATTCTCAACTAAATTTTAAATTAAATCCTATTCCCACTCCATCACACAGAGACACAGAAAAAGAAACGAGAGAAGAAATCACAGAGAGAAAAAGATAACAAAAGTGAGTTTTATT
Organism: Solanum okadae; assembly: GCA_036553675.1. Classification (NCBI taxonomy): domain Eukaryota; kingdom Viridiplantae; phylum Streptophyta; class Magnoliopsida; order Solanales; family Solanaceae; genus Solanum; species Solanum okadae. The sequence continues at coordinate 56,421,138 of CM071686.1, forward strand.
TTGAGAATTAAGTCAGTGTTCGAGGTTTTTTTGTTCGTCTTTAAAGTTAATATTAGCCATTAACTTTGGAAATCAGTACATCGTAGCAGTTGTTTTTGTGGTATCAATTTTCTCAGCGAGGTAACTCTAAATTCTCGCATGATTTAAATAGAATACTTGTACGAAAATTTGATTCCAATAATATGAAGTTTTTCGAATCACATGTTATTATTATGTAGTATCAGTTTGTGATGTATGTTGTGAATTATTTTGAGAATTTACGAATGCTTAGAAAAACGTAGTCGAAGACGTTTCTTGTTAAAAAAGAATAATATAAAAATAAAAATAAAAGATGTATCATACATTTTTTTTTTTTATTGTCTTATGTTTTTTTTTAGATGCAATTGATATTAAAATTGGTTTCATGATATTTAATTTTGAATAGATAATATTTCTTGGAGCCTAGTTGTCACTTAAGAAATTTTGTTGAAATTATTTGTAGACTTGATAGCTTTTGATATAAATAAAAAACTTAATTAATTAATGATTCAGAAAAGCTATCTGGAATATGTTTTAGTCCTTTTATTTTTATTTTGATAAAAATAGTTTATCTTGATAAAAAGCATAGGAACACTATTACTTTAAGTGGAATTGTTAATTAAGAGGAGAAATAAATCTCATTTAGAAATTCAGTATTAAGAATATTATTATTATTATTATTATTTAATAATAATAATAATAATAATAACAAAAATAAAGAGGAAAACTAATGATTTTTTTTTTGTTGAGAAAGTATAAAAAGAAAAGAAGAAAATTAAAAAAAAAAGAAAAAAAAAAGAAGAGCAATAACGTGAGTAAAAAAAAAATGAAATCAAAAAGATTAAAAAGAGAGAAAACAAAAACATAACAAAAAAAAAAGTAAGAAGAAGACAAGCAGAATGTCAAAAAAAAATAAAATTAAAAAAATAAATAAATAAAGAATTAAAAAAAATAAAGAAGAAAAGTAGAAAGAAACAGAACAAAAACTTAAAAAGAAAATAAAATTAAAAAGAGAGAAACATAATGAAAAAGTAAAATATAAAATTAATAAAACAAAACGAAAAAAAAAAAGTAAAGAAAAAAGACGGGCAAAAGAAAGAAAATAAAAGGAAAAAGTAAAAAAAGAAAAGAAAAAATAAATTAAAAATAAAAGGAATATCTTCCTAAAAAATAGTCCCAATCTCTTTAGAATTTCTTGCTAAAACTAATCATAAATTTCATAAAATTTTATCTCCTATTTTAAAATCTAACTTTGAAAAAAATACAATCTTAAGTTCTCTTTCCTACATAAATTCTAATTCCTTACTATTAGATACCTCTACATATTCTACATATAATAATATTTAAAAAAAAAGAAATACAAATACACGCAAAAAAAAATAAAAAAAAATACTAGTGTTTCAAGTTTCAAATTAATGGACACACATCGAAAAAAAATAAGACAATTTAAAACTAAATAAGACAGTTTTAAACAGATTCAAAATAAATCAGAGAATGAGGGTAAATAACATTTTTATTATTAAGCTAATAATATAATATCCAAAAATTAATTTAAGTCATATATATAGTCAATAAAGCGACCGTGTTAGAACCACAGGACTCGAGGGGTGCCTAACACCTTCCCCTCGGTCAACAGAATTCCTTACCTAAATTTCTGGTTTGCAGACCAATAAAATAAAGAGTCAAATTTCCTTTTGATTAGTGATTTAAATAAGGTGACTTGGAACACCAAAACTCAATTCCAAGTGCGACTCTAAATAACAAAATAATTCCTTTTCAAAACGTCACTTTAATTGGAAAAACTCTATTTTTCAAAACATACTTTTAAATTTAGAGGTAAAAATAGGGGTGTGACACATCCTATATTTTACAACAATGTTTTTCATTTACTTATATTATATATATATACAAAAATTTGTGGAATATCAAGATTTTGATAGAATATTCCATAAATTTGTGGTGGAATTTTCGAAATGTCTTTTAATGGAATACAATAATCTTTATATAGGAATGCACTAAGATTTAGGGTTGAGTAATCTTAGTCGGAATTGAACAACACATAGAGTCCCAATTTGAATTGAACACATCGAGTCAACAAAATTTCACTATCTACGATCATAAGATTTAAAACATTTTAATATATTTTAGTTTAACATCATAACATTTTTTTTTACATTTCTTAAGTGTTAAGTAATTAAAATTAGGGGTATTTGTGGAAGAAAAAAAAAGAAATCTCCTCTCTTAAATTTTACAAAAGTTATTCCCCATCCCCACCCCAATTCATTTTTTCATTATAAAATAATGAGTCCTCCATTTTCAATTCCATATTGAACGTGTCCAAAACGTGTTTTTATAGTAGTATTTTCTCACTGAAGGAACTTCTTCCATTTCATTCATCAAATGACAACAAAATCTCTGCTTGTTGGTCCGCCGGTGCTCCGCCGTGAACCACCGTTATCCGCCCTAACACTCAACGACCCCGAAACCGTCGATATCCCCATCACCGGTCCATCTGATGAAATAAAAAATCTCGATCTTTCAAAGCTTCCCTTAAGGGGTTTGACGGAGAACAATTCCGCCACTTTCATATCATCTGGAAATCCTTGTTTGGATTTCTTCTTTCATGTTGTGCCGGATACACCGCCGGATGATTTGATCGGACGGCTGGAATTAGCTTGGGCTCACAACCCATTGACGGCTCTTAAACTGATTTGCAATCTCAGAGGCGTTAGAGGTACAGGTAAGTCTGATAAAGAAGGGTTTTATGCTGCTGCGTTTTGGTTACATTATACTCATCCTAAAACCCTTGCTTGTAATGTTCATGCTTTTGCTGATTTTGGGTATTTTAAGGATTTGCTAGAAATTTTGTATAGAATTCTGGAAGGACCATTTGTGAGGAAAAAGGAGAAAGAGGAGAGGGAGAAAGCGAGGGGTAGAGGTGGTGGTCGTCGTGGTCGTCGTGGTAGGTTTAAGAGGGTGAGTAGGCCTAGTGAGGATAATAAGGAGAAGAAGATGAAGGTTAAGAAAAGTTTGGAGGAATTAAAGGAAGAAATTAAGGCAGAACAAGTGAAAGCTAGGGTTTTGAGGAAGGAGAAAGATGTAGCTAAGGCGGAGAAGGCGTTTGAAAAGTATTATTCGGATGAGCATTATAGGCGTTTACATGATAAGATTTCGGATTTCTTTGCTGAGCTTTTGAGGGAGGATCTACAGAAGTTGAATTCAGGGAAGAGTAATGAGATTAGTTTAGCTGCAAAATGGTGTCCGACTGTTGATTCTTCGTATGATAAGGCTACTTTGATGTGTGAGAGCATTGCAAAAAAGATGTTTCCGAGAGAGAGTTATAGTGAATACGATGGGGTTGAAGAGGGTCATTATGCTTATAGGGTGAGAAATAGATTGAGAAAAGATGTGCTTGTGCCTTTACACAAGGCATTGGAATTGCCGGAGGTGTATATGAGTGCTAATAAGTGGAATTCGTTGCCGTACAATAGGGTGGCGTCAGTAGCTATGAAGAACTATAAAGGACACTTTTTGAAGCATGACCAGGAAAGGTTTAATGCATATCTTGAGGATGTGAAGTCGGGGAAGGCAAAAATTGCAGCTGGAGCTTTGCTGCCTCATGAGATTATTGGGGCATTGGAGGACGGAGATGGTGGAGAAGTAGCTGAACTTCAGTGGAAAAGAATGGTTGATGATCTTTGTAAGAAAGGAAAATTAAGTGATTGTATTGCGGTATGTGATGTTTCTGGGAGTATGAGTGGGATACCGATGGCGGTCTCTGTGGCACTTGGTGTCTTGGTTTCAGAATTGAGTGCGGAACCATGGAAGGGAAAATTGATCACATTCAGTGAGTCACCTGAACTGCAGAAAGTTGAAGGTGATACTCTAAAAGAGAAGACCAAGTTTGTCAGAAATATGAACTGGGGTATGAACACAAACTTCCAGAAAGTTTTTGATACTATTTTGGAAGTGGCGGTACAAGGAAATCTAAGTGAGGATCAAATGCTAAAGAGGGTGTTTGTGTTCAGTGATATGGAATTCGATGAGGCATCAGAAAATGCATGGGAGACAGACTATCAGGCAATTCAACGAAAATTTTCAGAGAAGGGATACAACAATGTGCCTGAGATCGTGTTTTGGAACCTTCGAGACTCAAGGTCGACTCCAGTTTTGGAAAATCAGAACGGTGTAGCACTTGTAAGTGGGTTTTCTAAGAATCTGTTGACCATGTTCTTGGAAGGTGGTGGAGTTGTTACTCCTGTGGATGTTATGGAGCTTGCTATTTCCGGTGAAGAGTACCAGAAGCTAGTTGTTTTAGACTAATGTGTGAGTTACTCACTACATTTTGGTTGTTATTTTAAAACTATGTTGTCCAACTTTGTTACACAAGTCTCTCTTAGATGAACGAATTGTGTGTTACTTATCGTCAACTGGTGGACATTAAGCTGCGTTATGGATATATAGTATACTTGGATTATCATGTGTTATGTGCTTCTTTATAACTACTATTGTGTTTTTGTGCATCTTTTGTTCTGTTTTCTTTTAAATATGGTAGGTTGAACATGGTTTCTTTACCTAGTTTTGTTCTCGGAGTACCCTTTTGCAACAGACTATGATTGCTGCGGAATTCTAGTTCTTAAAATGTGCGAGTGGCGTTAAAGTAGTCATGTCATGAGTCTCATCTGATATTGAATATCCACTTCAATGAGGATGAACTTTCAGGCTCTTAATCTGTTGATCTTCGCTGATCCATGTTTATACAGTTCTGTTAAGTGATTTGGAGATGTATTTGACCATTTTACAGCTTATTAGCTTGTCATAAGTTTGATTAGCAAGCTGTAATCAGGATTAGAAATATATGTTAACAAGAATCTCAAATGTATTTGCATTTGTTTATATCATATTGCTGAAAACATCTTTCATGCAAAAGTACTATGAGGGTGTGGAATGTTTGCTGGTGTGGAAACATTTCATGTGGATGGTAGGAATCAGGTGCGGATTTAAAGTATCGAGTGAGGGTTATCAAGCCTACTAACCTTTGCGTAGGCCTGTATTTATATTGAGAAATTCATTAAACATATAAGAACTATGAGTTTGGAACTGAGTAACAAAGGAGGTTGTTGATTTAGTACTAATAGAAATGGAGCCTCCTTGATGAGGGTTCGGGTTCGTTGCCCCTTTGGCATAGGCCTTCATTTCCTTTTTATTTTGATATTCTTTGAAAACACATAAATGTTAAATTTTGAATTCGCCTATCTAATAGGGACCAAGTTGATTCGAACGAATTTTCAAATGAATATTTTCTCCATATGCAACATGGATATAGGGTCAGAATTTAAATTTAAATGTTATAAGGGAAGTTTAATTTTTTAAAATGGATCAAGTAGGTATACTACACGACTAGAGTTGTCAATATGGCCGGTCTACCCTATTTGGGCTAAAGCCAATACAGGCTTTAGAACTTTACGGGTTAGGTTGGGCTGACTCATTATTTTGGCGGGTCAACAACAGTCGGCCCAATTCATCACTACGTGGGCTATATGCCGCGCCAGGTCAGCCCATTTATTTTTATTTTTATAATTTAAATTCTAATTTTAAAATGTGAATAGAAATATCGATAAGACAATATTTATGGTATTACTACTTGTTAACCAAATCTCAAATTCACAAATAAAATAATTTTAATAATACTTATTACGTTTGACCCAAGTAACGATTTGGTTGCATGACTTCAATTTGAAATGATTGTCATTTTATGTAAATATCTTGAGTATAATCGTACAATAACAACATACCTAATGAAATCCCATTAAGTGGCGTTTACATAGGATAGAGTGTACGTAGACCTTACCACTACCTCATGGAGATAGAGAAGTTATTTTCGAAAGAGCCTTAGCTCAAGTGCATCAAACCTAAGTAAAAGAAGAATAAAACAATGAAGAAATATCGTAAAAAAAATAATTTTATATTTGAGTGTTTGAACTTTGTAATACTTAATAGGCATGCTTTAAGACTTTAAGTTTGGACTTCTCTAATTATTTTTAGTATTATATTTTATTTTAAGTTTTTATTTGGTCTACGGACTGGCCCAACCCACATTGTTCAAACCCTGTAGGCTACATGATTATTCAGCTCGGGCTAAAAGGCCCTCTCTTTAAATGAGCTCTAAAAAGCTTACTCCAATCTTATCAAATTACGAGTTGAGCCGGAATGGTCCAATGGGCTTAGCCCTTATTAACAGCTATTAACAGCTCTATACACAACCAACATGGACATGTTTTTTTTGTTCTCCGTAAACATTGGTGAAAATTTCTAATATGACATATATTGTACTAATATTTTCAAGTTATAGCAGTAGATTTAGACTTTCAAGTTATAACATTAAAAATTTCAGGTTGTAACATATTATTAAAAAAAGAAGTTATTTTTAATAATTAAAAACATTTGATTTAAAAAGATAAAAATAAATTAAAATAAAACGTTTCTGAAGGAAAAAATGAAAAAAACGGAAATAGGGATTATCTTAAATTTGAATTAATTTAAGATAATTATTAATTAGCATGAATTAAGGAATTTCAAACTAATTAAGAATATTCAGTTTCCTTAATTCACTCCAATTTGTTAAAATTAATTTAAAAATCAGATTTTATCCATCTTTCTTTCACGTTTCTCTCTCTTCGTTTTTCTTCCAGAAATTGTCCCCGGCGACAAATTGAATTTTTTTTTGTTGAAAAAACGTGTTTTTTTTGTGATGGACAACTACGTATCAATATTAATTAAACATGGCGGAAGATGGGTTGCTTCAGGATAGTATTTTTAATTGTTTACTATTTTTATTTGGATTTCAATGAAATAGAAAAAAAAATGAAACTGTAAATCGCCCTATAGTGAATGTGATATTTTTTTTTGTATAAACAATACGTTTTGTTCATAATACTTATTAGTTGTTGTGAAATTGTAATATTAGTGATTTTCTTGGTAAGTTTCTGTTTTTTGGTAGTGGTTTAGTGTCACCATATTATTGATAACTGGTTTTTTTCTTGGTAAGTTTTTGTAATATTATTGATTACTGGTTTTTTTCGTGAAAAAATGAATTAAAATGTATAGTTTTGAATGAATTTGTTAGTGTAATTGTAATTAATTTGGTACGAAAGTGTATTGAAGAATTGTATGACAATTGTTTTAAGTTGGTATGAAAGTGTGTTAACTAGTTAGTAAAAAAAGTTATTTTGAAGTTTGAATAAGTGTTTAAAAATGTTTTAAGTTGGTATGAAATGTGAAATGTTATTCTTTATATAAGTTTTGTCAATTATGTATAAATTTGTGTGAAAGGAATGAACTATTTGGTATGAGAAATGTATAAATTTGGTATAAATGATGATTGTATGTATGAAATTTGTATTAAGTGGGTATGAAATCTGAAATTTTATTTTTTAATGAAATCTGTTTGTAGTTTACTGTTTGAATGATTTTTGTATGAAAAAATAATGACAAGTGTGTATAATTTTTATTTTTATTTTTGTATTATGTAAGACTAATTGTTTTTTTTTTTAATGAAACAGGGAAATATGTTGATTTTCAGATGGAGGGGATTATATATGAGTATTCTAGTCTTTATAGTGGTCTAGTAAGTGCGATAACATCGCAACTAATGATAGATGTTAATATTCACAATATAGAGATAAAATATATAGTTAGTGATAGATGTCCCCCTGTTAGTATCCACAATGATGTTGGTGTGCGGGTTTTTTTAGATCAAAAGAAAGCTAATGTAGATTTCTTTACGATTTCATATACTTGGAAATAAAATTTATTCCAAATTAATATATAAGATAGTGTAACTATTTGTACAAGTTTCCGATTTCAGATTCCAGATTTCATATACGTGATTCATTAATTATTCATACAGATTTCATATACTTGAAAATAAAATTTATTCCAGATTAATATATAAGATAGTGTAAATATTTGAACAAATTTTAGATTTTAGATTCCAGATTTCATATATGCGATTCATTAATTATTTATACAGATTTAATATACTTGGAAATAAAATTTATTCCAGATTAATATATAAGATAGTGTAAATATAGTGTAATATATAACAAACTTTATACCAATCTTATTTAAGTTTCATTCCAACACGAACTTCAGTTTATATCACACATATTATACTAACAATAAATCAATTTCATATAATCACACAATGTATATCATTTATATAACAATATTATATCACAATTAATACAATATCCAACCATCAAACATTAAATTCAGTGTCATACACATATTAATCAAAATTCACACACGTTTCATCCATTAATTGTACAATTTGGATTCACACTGATATTTTAAAATAGTGAATCTAAATGGTATGAAGTCTATATATTACTAGTCTCCTGAAATTATAATAGCCAAACAGTAATTCATATGTAGATGGTATCTGATTAGAAGAAAACATATGATATTATATATCATCAAATACTTAAATACAAAAAAGTTGTTCAAAAGTAAAAAAAAAAAACCATGTAATTCTAAAAAAGTAGAAGGTGCAATCAACTATTTCAAATTTCTTGTACGTGGTCTTGGTGTAGGATAATTGGTGGTATCCGGAACATGTTCTTTTGCTATGCGAGGTCCACCAAATTTGCTAGCAATCGTACCAGTAACTTCACTCTCATTGATCGCGCCATTCTCACTCTTTGTATATACAGTTAATAGACAATCACACTACTGTTAAAACACAATTCATACCATTTGTATACCACTATTATATCACAAATCATACAATATCCAACAATCAACTGTTTATTCAGAATCATACACATATTAATCAAATTTCATACACGTTTCATCCAAACAACTATTTCGAAAATAATATAAGAATAATGTGATATTTTTAGGAAAAAAGCAGTAGTTTTAATAATGTGAAAATAAATTGAATATAATATTTACCCTAACAATTTTTTTTTGTCTTTTTTAGGTGTTGGGACTTTTGATTCCTTCTTTTTTTTGGATCTTCTTGTAGATGGTTTTGACGACTGAGCAACTTCAACATTCATTACTTTTTTTCTTTTTTGATTTAGTAACAAAATCAGAATCAGAATCAGAATCAAAAGGGGTTTCAACATTTTTCCCCTTCCTCTTCTTCCCCTTTCGATTTATCGGACTCACCTTTTTATTTGAGTCATTTTTTTTTCTGTTTTTGATCTTTCAATAGAGATGAACCACCCATAGCCGGAGTTTCAACAATGTTTGGCAGCGGTGTTTGAGTCAAAATGTTGAAAGATGGAGCATGAACTTCATCCGTAGAAGTTCCTTCGACTAATCGAGGGATCTTTCGAGGAGTTACAACCGTTTTCTTCGACATGGTTTTGTTGAAAAAACTAAATTGAATGGAGGATTGTAAAGTTGGTGTAGTTTGGTGGTGAGAAAGATGTGATAGATGAAGGTAAAATTGGGCTAGTGTGTTAATGGCGTGTAGAATTGGATGAGCGTGGGGGGAGGGGGGAGGGATTGATGTATGGGCGGTTTGGAGGGGGTGGGATTGACGTATGGGAGGTGGTAACGGTAAAGAAGGAAACTTGTTGTAGGTGAATCCCTATATCTATGTAACTGATAATTTCAGATTTAAAAAAGGAACAGAAATCAATTTAATTACATATTATTAATTAATAATAAAAAACCATAAATAGATTAATCGTTTATTAAATAAATGGAAATTGATTTTTAAATAAAATTAATAAAATTAACGGTAAAGAAGGAAACTTGTTGTAGGTGAATCCCTATATCTATGTAACTGATAAAATCAGATTTAAAAAAGGAACAGAAATCAATTTAATTACATATTATTAATTAATAATAAAAAACCATAAATAGATTAATCATTTATTAAATAAATGGAAATTGATTTTTAAATAAAATTAACTTTAAATGATATGTCATAACTCATAAATAAACTGTCATAAGTAAGAATTTTTTAAAAGTATGTTTAAAACCCGTAAAATTGACTCTTAAATGTATATAGGGCGTGATTTTTCCTTTAGGGAAACAAGCTTATGTTGCTTCTCCATTTTTGAAATGGATTTCGAGGCACAAGACAACTCTTTCTAAGAAACTCAACAAAATAGTCTTGTAACTTTCGAAGAAGGAATGTCTCCTCCATTAAGGGGATCGCAATGAGTAGGCCACAAACTAAGCTCTGTATTGATGAACAAAAGGAATTTACAAGCAAACTATTCGTCAACTTTAGTTATCAAAGAGCAAAAGGAAGATGAAATAGGATGTTATAATATACTAATATACAAACTTAAAAAAACAAAAAAGTGATCCTTATTTCGGCATCAAGGACATAACTTGTTATGCTTTTAGGATATAACTTGCGGGAATGTAAACTCTTGCCTCATAAAAAGTAATTTGTTATTCATAGATATATTCGACCACTTACATTTGTATGAATGACCCGTCTCATTTTGGTGTAATCTTAGGAGAACTATTTACCCGTTTGGCCCAATATGCCACTGTTATTGGCCCAAGTGAACTCATAATTCAATTTCTCATCAATACCAAGTCACTTAGGGCCTGTTTGGAAGGACACCCTGGTAATTGGATTTTGTGTAATTAGTGTAATTACACTGTCTTGTCCTGTTTGGAAGGACATGTAATTACTTGTTCAGCAGGTAATTTGTGTAATTGGCAGGGGGTAATTACACTCTACAATTCACAGGCAGAGACTGTGAATTGCTGGTAATTTACATGGTGTAATTACACCTGATTACTTCTTTTTTTAATTTCTATTTTTATTTTTTTTGTTTTAATTTTTTTTACTTCTATTATTTTAATTTCTTTTTATTCTTATTTTTATTATTCTACAAATTTGTAAAAGTCTATTTTTTAGTATTATATTTCATTTATTCTTGTTCTCAACCTTACTTTACGTGATTCTATGTAATTTTCTCGTATTATCTATTTTTTATGCCATGTTTATTTTTTCATTAGCATAATTTTATTAGTATTCTAATTTTTAAATTAAAATAGAATTTATTGTTAAGTAAGGTTATAGACTTACGCTTTCTTTATTATGAAGAAATAAAAATAAATCATATTTATTGTTATGTTGAAATTTGTTATAAGAGTATTATGTTAAATTTTTTGTTTTGAATTTATTACTTATGTTATATTTTCAGTTTCATTTGTTTTAGTAATATTGAATTTACATTGCACGTCATTTTTTAATTAGACTTGATAGATTATATTTTTGTCAAACATTTAATAATTTATGATATTTTATTTATATATTACTATTCTTTTTATCAAACATGCATTTCACAATGTTCGTAGAAACTTCATACTTTTAGTTGTTACGATCAATTCAATTGAAATATATTAATTTGAAAAAATATAAATCAATTATTTTTTCATAATATTAGTTACTGTAAATATGTTTATTAATTAATATATTTTCAAAAAAGAATATATATCTTAAATATTTAATTTAATGTCATTTATAAAATTTCTTATTTGTCTAGTATAAATTTAAAATGATTAATTTTTATTTTTAAAATTTATTATAATTTTATGTTTGCAATTGTGCATCCAAACAGAACATATGTAATTACACTGTGGCATCCAAACAGGACATGTGTAATTACACTGTAGCAACCAAACAGGTCAGTGTAATTACTAGACTGGTAATTACTAACCTAGTAATTACACCAATTCAAATTACTTGGTGGCTTTCCAAACAAACCCTTAATAATTCCATAAATTTGACTTTTAAAAAATGAATAATAAAATTTTAATGCACAAAAATTAAAATTAATGCAATCTTGACTAGTAAATGCAGGGAAAAGAAATAAGAAGAGGAGATAAACCACAATTTAATTCAATAAAACCATATTTCCACTATATAAGCAATTATTTTCTTCACAATTTCTCACCAATTCACAAAAAATGGCCACCTTTGCACATTTACTCCTTACTCTTTTTATTGGCCTTTTCTTTCTCTCAACTCCAACTCTCTCTAGAAAAATGCATTTGAAAAATACTTCAACAAGTGTTTTATTACCTAATTATGGAGAAAATACTGTTTCGCCATCTCCTCAAAAATTATCAGATGTCATCATTATATTTCCTCATCCTCATCATCCTGCTCCTGCTCCTGCTCCTAAGCGTCAAGAACCAACATCAGTTCCAATTAACCCATTAATTTGGAGTGACATTATTGTTTCACCACCCACACAAGAACCTACAGCTGGCGCATTAGCTCGTTCTTCTGAACTTTCATAATCAATTGATGTTTTTTTATTTCTTAACTTTGTAATACCTTTTATACATACAAGGGTTACAAAATTAGATCAAAATTATTTATATTAAAAAAAAATATTAATGAAAAGGGAAAAAAATTTGAAAGACAGGGGAATACAATGTTGAGTACTGAATTAATCTGAATCTAATGCTTTCAATTTAAAACATAAATCTATGTGTAAACATTCACTAAAAATTTATTCAAATAGTAAGTCCATTTCAATAATGTTAAAATATTATGAATTTAATGCTAAAAATCTTAAAAATTGAACGCCATTGAATTTAAATGCTTAAAATTGCATGTGAGTGGTGAGTTAAGTAAGTAGTGGATATAATTTCACAATTTTTAAAAGTGGAAAAACTAAAACAAATCTATAAATTTATTCAGACGACAATTAAAAATCAGAACTATCAACAAAAGAGAAAAAAAAGAAAAGAAAAAAATGACGTTATATTTAAAACTTCATATTACATTTTTTTACCTTTTTTCGTGCTATATTTTTACAATTTTTTTATACATGATTTTCCATTAATATACAATACGAGTTGGTATATTTAAGTCAAGAGTGAACGAAAATAATAATGTTCTATCACGAAAAGCTTTATTATGTATGTCACGCATGACGCAATTGACTTCACTTGTGTAAGATTTTTCTTATCTCACCGGGAAAAAAAAAGTGGAATCCAAAAACTACACTATGGCTTATAAATTTTGAATTTTTTTTTTGCGAAACAAAAAAATCTCACACAATAATCATGTGAGTCACAAAATAGAAAGTAATGTTGCTCATTTAATCTATTCTTTCTAAACACGTGAATTACAACTTCGATGTTAAATTGCATGTAAAGGTACAAAATATCAACCTAAACAAATTGAAATCGAATTTAAGAAAAATTCAGATGATTGAAATGATTTTAAAATGTTAATATGTGATTATACACAATAAATTAATTGATGGGTGGATTTCTCAAAATTTAAGGCAGATTAGGAAGAGCTTTAGTGTAAAAACGAATTTTTCATTAATGATCTCGTCAAAATTCATAATGGACCAATAGTTTAGTATAAAAATATCTCATCGATTGCTAGAATTTATGATGGTTATGTGCTTCCCACAACCACAAAAAAATTGAATTACACGAACTGAATTTCTCTACCCATCGTTCTAAACAGAGGTTATACTTTAAATTGAATTCATTATAAATGTTGAATACGTTATACGTTGATTAGGGGTGTTCACATTTTGATTGAAGTAAAATTAAATTAAATTAAATCAGTCAAATTGATTATTAAAATATTAGAACCAAATCAAATTAATTAAGTCGATTTTTACTACTTCGATTTTTGTTGGGTTAGTCGATTTTTTTTTCAATTTTTTAATTCATTTATAAAATATATGATAATATATTTCTAACCACACATTAGGCTAACTATATTCCAACACAATACTACCAAAACAATTAGACTTTTTAAGAATAAATAAATAAATATATATATATATATATATATATAAACCCAACAATTTCTAAGAAATATAACAAAGAAACTACAATGAAGTATTTTTTTGGTAAAAACTTAAGGAAAAACTACATAATTAGATAAACACTTCTATCATATTTACTAATTCTTAATATGGTTTGAAATTGTCTAACTAATTAATAATTGCATACTAGATTTCAAGTTAGATACACCTAAATACATGTATTTTTGCTATCAGGTATACTAAAAAGGAAGGCATGCGAGGGAGATAGGTGGGAGACGAGCAAGATTCCCAAATACATGTGAATCACACTAGATACATGTATCTGACCAGATACTGAGAGAGAGAGACGAGCGAGAGAGTCAGATACATGTGAATCTACTTGAATACAATGTGTATCTCAAGAAAATTATACTTAATTATGACCCCATGCATTTGTGATACATGTATCTAAACATATCTAGATGTTCCAGATACATGTATCCGAAGTCCAAAATCTGATAAGATTTATAATATTGTAAACTAGCGTGAATCTAATTATTAATGAATAAAAGGAATTTACAAGCTTTGTATTGATGAATTTCGAGACATGAGACAACTCTTTTTAAGAAACTCAACAAAATAATGTTGTAACTTTTGGAAGAGTGTCTCCTCACTAAAGGGGTCGCAATGAGTACACCTTAAACTAAGCTTTGTATTGATGAATGGGATGTTATATGATACTATTATACAAACTTAAAAAAAACAAAAAAAAAATTGTTTGTTATTTTGGCGTCAAGGACATAACTTGTTATGTTTTTACAACATAATTAACTTACGGGATATTATGATACGAGAATATAAACAAGGGAAAATTTCATAAATATCTAAGAGTTGAAACACAATGGGCCTCCTTAGCTATTGTTTGCTTAATTACATAGCATAACTATAGTTTCATTAGTTATTGTATATCTTGCTGGAAGTTTATTTTTTATACAAATTGAAATCTTAACTTAATTAATGAGGCATTAATTTAGGTTATTAAAAAGAAAAACAATCCCACAGATCATGATTATTGTATCTTATTAGAATTTCTTATCAAATATGACTTTTGCCAAATAAAGAAAGCTAAATTTAATTTCCTAAATAAACATGTCAAAAATGACTTAATAAATATACAAATATATATAAAATTAATAGTTGAAATGTATACTTACTGATAATATACAAATGCAAAAAAATAATTGTATATAATTGTTAAAAATATACAAATAAGGTCTAAAAAGTAAGAAAGTCTTAATAAGCATTGATACACTAAATTCATAGAATCGTATACTACATAATTTGAAATGTATTGATAGATATACAAATTACAAAAAATATACAAATACCTCAATAATACTGAAATTATACAAATAATAGCTGGAACGTATCTTTGATGTACAAAAAATAGTGACTTATCAAATATACAAATAGAGTAACTACATATAATTTTGAAAATTATACAAATAAAATTTGTTCATAATTTATACAAACCAAATATTTACTTTTCTTTCTTTTCGCAATCATCAAATTTTCAGAACCATTACCTTTTTTCCTCTTCTCTTTTTTTGTTTGCGTCTTTTGAATTCCAATTTTAAATGATTTGTTGCAGACTTGCATCTTCCTTTGCTCTATTTTCCGCAATGGACCCTGTAATTTCTCTGAAATCTTGAGTTAAACCCAAAGAAAAAGATGAAAGATCATCAGATTTTGTTGACGCAAATGTATACCTCTAGTTATTTTCTTTAATGGAGATTGTGCATCCATGATTTGAATATGTATAGTGATTTTATTGAAATATTCATGATTATGACTGACAATATGAAATATAATGAAAAACTCAAAAAAAAGAAGATACAAATACAAAAAAATAATAATTGATGGAGGTTATACAAAAAAAAAAAAAACTAATAAAGGTTAGTTGGAATGGTTATGCACGATTAGGAGAAAGAGAGTCTGAAATTTTCAAATTTTGAATTTTAATGTGGTTGAGTGATTTAAGGGAGTGTAAAGAGATTTTAGGAGATAAATTAGTAGGTGTGATAAGAGAGAAAGTGTTTTGATTTGTATAACATGTTTTGATACAAATGTAAAAACGTGGTATCCACCTTATAGTCATTTTCATTAACTATAACAATTATGTATAATTAAATTAAATTATAGTTATGGAGCGTAATTAATTACTATATGTTAGCTTAGTTATGTAATATACTGCCCTGCGAAAAGTTGTTTCTTATTCAGAGATATATTCGTTCACTTATTTGTTATTTATAATACTAAAAGATAAAAATTAAAAATCGTCACAAAATAGGAATATTTGTGTGAATGACCCGTCTCATTTTGATGTAATCTTAGCAGACCTATTTATCTGTTAGGCCCAATATAAGAGTGTTATTGGCCCAAGTGAACTCTTAGTTCAATTTCTCATCAATATTAACTATGTATCACATGTAATAATTCCTTAAGTTTGAATTTTAAAAAATAAATAACAAACCTTTAATGCACAAAAACTAAAATTAATGCAATCTTGACTAGTAAATGCAGGGAAAACAAATTCAAAGAGGAGTTAAACCACAATTTAATTCAATAAAACCATATTTCCACTATATAAGCAAACTATTTTCTTCACAATTTCTCACCAATTCACAAAAAATGGCCACCTTTGCACATTTACTCTTTACTCTTTTTATTGGTCTTTTCTTTCTCTCAACTCCAATTCTCTCAAGAAAAGTGCATTTGAAAAATACTTTAACAAGTGTTTTATTACCGGAAGAAATTACTGTTTCACCATATCCTCAAAAATTATCAGATGTTATCATTATATTACCTCATCATCATCCTCATCCTCCTGCTCCTGCTCCTACTCCTAAGTGTCAAGAACCTCCAATTAGCCCATCAATTTGGAGACACATTACTCCACCACCCACACAAGAACCTACAGCTAAAGCATCAACTCGTTCTTCTGAAGTTTCATAATCAATTGATGTTTTTTATTTCTTAACATTGTAATACCTTTTATACATACAAGGGTTACAAAATTACATCAAAATTATTTATATTTAAAAAATAATAATGAAAAGGGATTTTTTTTTTTTTGAAAGACAGAGGGGAATAGAGTGTTGAGTCCTGAATTAATCTGAATTTAATGCTTTTAATTTAAAATATAAATTTATGTGTAAACATTCTCCAAAAAATTATTCAAATAGTAAGTCCATTCCAGTAATGTTAAAATATAATAAATTTAATGTTAAAAATCTTAAAAATTAAACGCCATTGAATTGAAATGTTAAAATTGCATGTGAGTGGTGAGTTAAGTAAGTGGTGGATATAATTTCACAATTTTTAAATGTGGTAAAACGAAATCAGCCCTATAAATTTATTCAAATGACAATTAAAAATCAGAATTATCAACAAAAGAGAAAAAAGGAAAAAAAAACTGACGTTATATTTGAAACTTCACATTACATTTTTTTACCTTTTTTGTGCTATATTTTTACAATTTGTTGATTCATAATTTTCCATTAATATACAATACGAGTTGGTATATTTGTGACAAGGATGAACTAAAACAATAATGTTCAATCACGAAAAGCTTTATTATGTATCTCACGCTGTAACGACATGTTCCCGTCATTATAGAAAAGCCAACGGGGAAAATTTTTGGGCCGAAAAGCTATTTCGTAGTAACTTGAGATTTCCCAACCTAGTCCATATTTGGACGAAATCGGAGTATGTGAGGTCTAGGGAAATCTGGTAGCAATTGGGTGATCTAATTATGAATTCGATCACATGCGTAGATAGCTAAGACGTTAAGGAACCCGTACGACTTTACGGAATTGAATTCAGGCGAATAGAACTCCCAAAATTGATCTTAGCGTGAACTGATAGTTTTTAGTGCCGTTGGTTGAAGGTGTGTTGCGAAATGGGGTCTTGGAATTATTAATTTTGCTTACTGTTTCCATGCAAGCCGCTGAGGCGGGATTTCTGCTGCCAAGGCGGGGTCGTTGTAGCGGGATGAGTGCAGCCAGGGAGGGGCAGACGCGACTTAAAGTCGGAAATAAACCCCAAAAACGTTTTATCCTGCAATTTCCAAACTTGAGAGCTAAGGAACTAACCTAAGGATTTTCTTGACAGTTTTTCACCATTCTTAAGACTAAAGGTAAGATTTTAACTCCCAGAATCCATTTTTTGATCCGTAGAACGTAATCTAATAGGTAATTATCGATGGGAAGGGTTTCAGTAGGGAAATTATGGTGAAGAAAGCCCTAATTTGGGGGGATCATGGGTATGATTTAGGGTTGATAGAATTGTTAGTAATTCGGGTAATTAGTTATTGTTTATTGATTCCCGTGTTAAATTAATTGTTTGTAGACCAAGAACAAGCGGAACGAATCCAGAAAGGGAAGAATCAAGTTTTTAGGGGATTCAAGCTTGTTTCGAGGTAGGTGATGGTTGGGATTTCATGATTGTGTGATATATGTTTGTTCTTGCTTCATTATAATACGTGTGTTGCACTATTGATCACAATAATTGTATGAGGGTAGATGAATGATGAATGCCATGAATCTTGACTTGATTGTATGATTGTGAGAATGTACTTTGTGATTGTGATTGTGGCTTGTTGAATGGATCGGGTGTTGCGTTCCGACACATTAACTTGAATCGGTTGCCACGTTCCGGCATAAACATTGAATCGGATACCACGCACCGGCATGCTAACAGTTTGGGTTCCATGAGAGGACCATTGGCTTGACATAATTGTATATCTTGATAATTATGAAATTGTACGTTGTTCGTAAATGATATTGATATTGTATATGTTCGGTGTATGCATATTATAATGATGTTGTAATGGCTTATGTATGTTGCATTTAGTGGGATAACCGCGTGATCCTATCAGTACACTGTGGTTGTGTACTGATACTGCACTTGCTCTTTCTTTATTGAGTACAGGGCATCTTCAAGTGACTATTGACATACCTCGTTTAGAAGATCAGTGATCGTTCGAATTCAAGGGTGAGCCAGTTCTTTCGGGCTGCCATGAGTTCTCTTTCTGTCTACGTCCACATTTCGGACTTAGACTAGTACTTTAGATTTCTTATGCTTAGTATGTGGTTGTACCCCTTCTTGTTTAGACTTATGGATCTTGTTAGAGTTTTGGTACATTGACTTTCAGGTTCTAGGCGTTATTTCCGCAATGTTAGTTTCGGTTGTTAGACTTTTGTTGGAGTTTATGGGAACTCCCTATCTTTTCCTTAGCACTTAACTTGCTTCCATAACTTTAATGCCTTAGTTGTTTGGTTCTTTGGTTAGCTAATTAGTATTAATGGTTCTCCCACCGGAGGGTTAGTGTGGGTGTCAATCACGACGGTTTGGGTTGTGACACACGCATAACGCATTTGACTTCAATTGTGTAAGGTTTTTCTTATCTCACCTATAAAAAAAAAAAGTAAAATCCAAAAACTACACTATTGGGCTTATAAATTTTGAATTATTTTTTTTACGAAACAAAAAAATCTCACACAATAATTATGTGATTCACAAAATAGAAAGTAATGTTGCTCATTTAATCTATTCGTTCTAAACATGTGAATTACAACTTCTATGTTAAATTGCATGTTAAGGTACAAAATATCACCCTAAACGAATTGATATCGAATTTAAGAAAAAATCAGATGATTGAAATGGTTTTAAAATGTTAATATGTGATTATACACAATAAATTAATTGATGGATGGATTTCTCAAAAATTAAGGTAGATTAGGAAGAGCTTTAGTATAAAATCGAATTTTTCATTGATGTTCTCGTCAAAATTCATAATGGACCAATAATTAAATATAAAAATATATCACCGATTGCTAAAATTTATGATGGTTATGTGCTTGCCACAACCACAAAAAATTGAACTACACGAACTTGAATTTCTCTACCCATCATTCTAAACAGAGGTTATATTTTAAATTAAATGCATTATAAATGTTGAATACGTTATACTGTAAGTTGATTAGGGGTGTTCACATTTTGATTTAAGTAAAATAAAATTAAATCAATCAAATCGATTATTAAAATATTGGAACAAATCAAATTAATTAAGTTGATTTTTACTACTTTGATTTTTTGTTGGGTTATTCGATTTTTTTAATTCATTTATAAAATATATGATAATATATTTCTAACCACACATTAGGTTAACTATATTCCAACATAATACTACCAAAACAATTAGACTTTTTAAGAATATATATCCAGCAATTTCTAAGAAATATAATAAAGAAATTATAATGAAGTATTTTTTTGGTGAAAAATTAAGGAAAATCTTCGTAATTAGACAAATACTTCTATCATATTTACTAATTCTCAATATGGTTTGAAATTGTCTAACTAATTAATAATTGCATACTAGATTTCAAGTTAGATACACCTAAATACATGTATTTTTTCTATCATGTACACTAAAAAGAAAGACATGAGAGCGAGATAGGAGGGAGATGAGCGAGATTCCCAAATACATGTGAATCACACTAGATACATGTATCTGACCAGATACTGAGAGAGAGGCGAGCGAGAGAGTCAGATACATGTGAATCCACTTGAATACAATGTGTATCTCAAAAAAAATTATACCTAATTATGACCCCGTGTATTTGTGATACATGTATCTAAACGTATCCAGATGTTTCAGATACATGTATCCAAAGTTCAAAATTTGATAAGATTTGTAATATTGTAAACAAGTGTGAATCTAATTAAGTATTAATGAATAAAAGGAATTTACAAGCTTTGTATTGATGGATTTTGAGACACTAGACAACTCTTTCTAAGGAACTCAACAAAATAATCTTGTAACTTTCGGAGGAGTGTCTCCTCACTAAAGGGGGTCGCAATGATTAGGCCCATAAACTAAGCTTTGTATTGATGAATAAAAGGAATTTGCTAGAAAATTATTCATCAACTTTAGTAATCAAAGATCGGAAGGAAGATAGAAATGGGATATTATATGATACTAATATACAAACTTAAAAAAACAAAAAAGTTGTTTGTTATTTCGGCGTAAGGACATGACTTGTTATGTTTTTACGACATAACTTGTGGGATATTATGATACAAGAATATAAACTACTGTCCTACGAAAAGTTATTTGTTATTCAGAAATATATTCGATAACTTATTTGTTATTTAAAATACTAAAAAATAAAATTTTTAAAGATCGTCCTAAAATAGGAACATTTGTTTGAATGACCCGTCTCATTTTGGTGTAATCTTAGCAGACCTATTTATCTGTTAGGCCCAATATAAGACTGTTATTGGCCCAAGTGAGCTATTAATTCAATTTTTCATCGATAATAACTATGTATCACATGTAATAATTCCATAAGTTTGAATTTTAAAAAATGATTAACAAACTTTAAATACACAGAAATTAAAATTAATTCAATCTTGACTAGTAAATGCAGGGAAAACAAATTCAAAGAGGAGTTAAGCCATAATTTAATTCAATAAAACCGTATTTCCACTATATAAGCAAACTATTTTCTTCACAATTTCTCACCAATTCACAAAAAATGGCCACCTTTGCACATTTACTCCTTGCTCTTTTTATTGGCCTTTTCTTTCTCTCAACTCCAACTCTCTCTAGAAAAATGCATTTGAAAAATACTTCAACAAGTGTTTTATTACCTAATAATGGAGAAATTAGTGTTTCGCCATCTCCTCAAAATTCATCAGATGTCGTCATTAGATTACCTCATCATCCTGCTCATGCTCCTACTCCTACTCCTACTCCTAAGTGTCAAGAACCTCCAATTAGCCCATCAATTTGGAGACACATTACTCCACCACCCACACAAGAACCTATAGCTGATGCATTAGCTCATTCTTCTGAATTTTCATAATCAATTGATGTTTTTTATTTCTTAACTTTGTAATACCTTTTATTTTATATAATATACAAGGGTTACAAAATTAGATCAAAATTATTTATATACTGAATTAATATGAATCTAATGCTTTTAATTTAAAATATAAATTTATGTGTAAACATTCAAAAAAAAAAGTATTCAAATAGTAAGTCCATTCCAGTAATGTTAAAGTATAACGAATTTAATGTTAAAAATTGAACATCATATTGAAATTGCATATGAGCGGAGAGTTAAGTAAGTAGTGGACATAATTTCACAATGTGGAAAACCTAAAACAACTCTATAAATCAATTCAGATGACAATTAAAATCAGAATTATCCACGAAAGAGAAAAAGAAAAAAAATAATGTTATATATTTTGTCTTTAAAAAGTACAAGTAGTAAAATAGGAGTAGGAAATTATTCCAAATGTGACAATTTAAAATTCATATTACATTTTTTTACTATTTTTCATGCTTTATATTTTACAATCTTTTTATTTATGATTTTCCAATATACGATGCGAGTTGCCATATTTCAGACAAGAATGAACAAAAATAATAATGTCCTGTAGCAAAAAATTTTATTTTATATCTCACTAATTGACTTCAGTTATGTAAGGCTTTTCTTGTCAAAAAGAAAAAAGTGAAACCCAAAAACGACACTATTTGGACTTACAAGTTTTATTTATTGCGAGACAAAAAAAATCTCACACAATAATTATGTGAGTCACAAAATAGGAAGTAATGTTGCTCATTTAATCTATTGTTTCTTAACATGTGAATTACTACTTCTATGCTATACAAAAATATCAACCTAAACGAATTGATATCGAATTTAAGAGAAATTCAAATGATTGAAATGATTTTAATATGTGATTATACACGATAAATTAATCGATGGATGAGCTTCCCAAAAATTAAAGTACATCAGCAAGAGTTTTAGTGTAAAATCAGAATTTTCATTGATAATCTTGTGAAACTCATAACAAATTAATAATTTAGTACAAAAATATCTCATAGTTCACTAGAATTTTGTGGATTTCTGCTTAATTTCTACCCATCATTCTAATTTTAGATTATACTTTAAATTAAATACATTATATAAATGTTGAATATGTTATACTATGAGTTGATTAGGAGTGTTCACATTTTGATTTAAGTAAAATAAAAAAGAGCAATTCAATCAAATTGATTTTTCAAATATTGGAATCAAATCAAATTAATTAGGTTGATTTTTTACTGCTTCGATTTTTTGTTGGGTTTTTCGATTTATTCTAGTTTTGTCAGTTTTATTTTTATAAAATATATGATAATATATTTCTAAACATGCATTAAGTTAACTATATTCCAGCATAATACTATCATAACAATTATACTCTCTTTTTTTCATAAAAGAAGCATATATACACTCCCTCAGTCCATCTTTACTTGTTCATTATATTAAAAATAGTTATTCAACAATACTTGTCTAGTTTGAAAAATCTAGAAATAATTCACCTTGTCTTGTCTATTTTACCCTTGATATTAAATATACTTTAACATCTAATATATTTTCTAAAGCATTAAATTTAAATTATTTATTATATCTTAAGGTGTGTGTCGAGAGGCGAGCATTGTGCAACTTTTAGCACTTCGTAAAATTCTTACCATTGGTGATTTGGAGATTTCTACAGCTTATTAGCTTGTCATAAGTATGATTAGCAAACTGATAAAAATTGTTATAAGGATTAGAAATATATGTGACAAGATCTTCAAATGTATTTAGTAATCAAAGAGCAAAAGAAAAGATAGAAAAAGGATGTTTCAGACTGGTATTTACAAATAGCTAACAAAAAGAAAATAAGACAAGTCTTAAAGCATAAGTCTTAATAGTAAATTATTTTCCCCTTTTGTATATAGATATACGATATAACTTATGGGATGCTATGTAATATAACTTGCGGGATATTATGATACGAGAATATAAGCTTCTGCCCTCGAAACGTTGTTCTTATTCAAATATATATTTGATCACTTATTTGTTATTTAAAATGTTAAAAGATAAAAATTAAAGACTATATATTTGAGGTGTGAAAAATATAACCATCAATTTTTAGGTCTCTACCCACCGTTCTAAATTGAGCGTATATTTTAAATTAAATACATTATAATTGTTGAATACGTTATACTTAGAGCTATCAATATGGGTTGAGCCATCTCATCCGAGCTAATTTATACAAGCTTTGAAATTTGACGGATCAGACCGGACTGACCCTTTTTTTTTCGGGTTAGAAACGGCCTGCCCAATCCACAAGTACATGGGCTGCGGGCTAGCCCACTTTTTTAAAAATATAGTTTTTATAATTTTTTACATGAAATTATAATTTAAAAATAATATCATAAATATCGACAAGACAATATTATATGGTGTTAGTGTTACTACTTGTCAATCACATCCACAAATAAAATTATCTTTATAATATTTATTAAGTTTGATTTCAAGTAAAATATAAATAGCTAAATCGAAATATTAACATAATTATTTTCCAATAATAACAATAAAATATAAAAAATATGACAATATTTCATCCATAAAATGGTGAATAAATAGGCTACAACCTACGTAGTGATTCCCAAGAAATTTTAGGGAAATTTAAATTTTAATATTTAAAACTTTAAATAAATTTTGAGTTTGGACGCTTGCACTTATTTTTAATACTCTATTTTAATTTTATTTTTTAATTAATTTTTATTTGGCACATGGGCCAGCCCGATCCATATTTCTCAAGCCCTACGAATCAACAAGCTTATTCAGGCCGGGCTAAAAAATTATTTTTTTAAATGGGCCCTAAAAATCTTAGCCCAACCCTAACAAATTACTGGTTAAATCAGACCGCCCCAACAGGCCCAACCCATATTGGCGGATCTAGTTATACTGAATACATTATACTGCAAGTTGATTAGGGGTGCCCGCATTTTGATTTAAGTAAAAAATCAATTTTTAAATATTAGCATCAAATCAAACTAATAAAGTCGATTTTTTAGTGTTTCGATATTTTTGTTGGGTTTTTCGATTCATTCAAGTTTTGTCATTTCTTTTACTCCCTCTATTCCATATTAAGTAAATTTTTGGGCCTTTTTTCAATGTTAAAGTAATTAAATTGTTCAAAGTTTAAGATAAATATTTAATTTTTTGTCATATTTATCAATTTCTTTAATGAAGTTTTATATTTTCTAGGAGATAGATTGCACTACTTACAAATTATATTTATGATTTCACAAAAGTCCATAGTGAAAGTGGACGATATGGTTTAAATCATGTCCTACAATCAGCCATTTCTAAGAAATATAATAAAAAAAAATTAGAATGAAGTATTTTTTTTTTTGCCCAAAAAATTAAGGAAAAACTATCTAATTAAATAAGCATTCCTACCATTGTTTGAAATAATATATATTATCTCACTAATTAATAATTTTATTCTAGCTTTTAAGTCAAAAACACCTAGGTATATGCATTTTTGCTATTAGATATACTAAATAGAGAGAGAAAGCTGAGCGAGTTAAGAGTGAGGCGAGCGAGATTTCCATATACATGTATTAGACCAGATACATGGAGAGAGGTGAGTGTGATAAGTCAGATACATGTGAATCCACTTCATTACAATGTATCTCAAAGAAATTATACATAATTTTGATCATATATATCTGAGATACATGTATCTAGACGTACCTGAACACACCAAATACATGTATCCGAAGTACAACATCTGACAAGATTTGTAATATTGTAAACTAGCGTGAATCTAAGTAATTAACTCTTAAACTAGTGAGATTTTTTAAGTTACCCCAAGTTTAAAAAAAATAGTTGTGATAAACTAAAATATCATGACTATATTTGAAATAAATAATGATAATTAATAAATGGATTCATAGACAAATTATTTTTTAACAAAATAGATTCTTGGCACTATCATTATAAGACAATTCCTAATAATTTAAAGAAATAATAAATAACTTTTGATTTTTGTAAAATAATATGGTTATCAAACTGTGCTCATATTTCCAGCAAAGTAAAATCTAACAAAAAACTGTTTTTTATTGGAAGTTTACATGCCATCTTTAATTAGAATCCGTTTATAAATATAGTACCCCTTAACACATTATATTATATATTTACATAAGTAGGAAAATAAAACAAACCCAATGGATTCGAAGTTGATACAAATGATTCATATAGTTAATGTCTCATTTTATGTGATATAATTAAAATTTTGAAAGTTAACCAAGTATTTTTAATCAAAATTTCTTAATATATCTTTTAAATATTTATTTCAAAAAAACTTAAAACTTCTATATCCAAATTACGATCAAATTTAGAAATTGGAGTCTCGAAATTCCAACCATGCCACATAATTAAATTGGTAAAAAAAGGGTAATAATTCTCCTATTTGTAGATATTAATAGTTTTCATGTAATTCAATTCATCAATGTAAATATTCCTTAATTTCTCTTGGTAAGCAGTTTAAACAGACTATAAACTTACTAACCTTATATATCAAATCAATTTACATATATACATTTATATGGTTACATATTTATTAGATGACTATATACACACACAATTAAATCTTATGCATAATTAGTAATACATTTAACTTTTTACTACATTAATTAATACCTTAATTACAAGTGAGAATTATAGTTGGTACTATATATAAAAAACAATTTTAGAGAATGTACTATATATGTGTGTGTATTAGACAACTAAATCTTACGCATATTTGGTACTACATTAAATCTTTTACTAGATATAACAATACCTTAATTACAAGTGAGAGATTTAATTAGTAATTTAGTACTAATTACTATACATGAAAATAAATTTCAGAGATAATTAACTTCTAATGAATGGGCTAGAATATTTATTTCATCCGCTAAAAAAAACTAATTAAAAATGGTCAAATGAGTTTTATATAATGAGTTAAATGGGTATTGTGTCTAAAAATAAAAATCTTATAAGTATGGCATGTAAACTTTCGTTAAAAAATGTTATTAGTTTTTATTTTGTTGGAAATATGAGCATAATTTGATGACTATATTGACTAAAAAAAAATCTAAAAGATATTTTAGTGAGATATTTCTACAAGTTGAATGATCATTTGAGAAGTTCAGTCTTGAATAATCTAATAATGTGAACATAAGTAAAAATATTTGTTTCAGATAGAGAATATTCGAAATTTATTCTTTACTTTGACTTTTAAAAAAGATACCCCCTTCCCATTTTACTTGTCATATGCACTTTTCGTCAGTCAAACAATGTAAACTTTGACAAATATTTTTTAAAGTACATTAACTTTGACCAATATTTTAAGATGCGATCAAGTCAAATAGTAAAAATTATGAGAATCTTAATTCTTAGAAAGTAAATCTAAGGAAATTAAAGAAGATAGATTATAATTTAATGCCAAAAGACGATGTCTCCTCTATATAAGCCACTATTTTCTTTACACTTTTCTCACAATTGCAATTACAATACAATTTAGTGAGTTGCAAAAATGGCCTCTTCTTTACACTTACTCCCCTCTATTCTCTTTGGCCTTTTGTTTCTCTCAACTCCAACTCTCTCTAGGAATATTATTTTTTTGGATGATACACCAATTGCACCTTCTCCTAGTGATGACACATCAACCTCAATTAGCCCATTAGGTTCCGGAGAAATTACTATTTCACCATCTCCTCAAGATTCACCGGTAGATGTGCCAGTTAGCCCACCATCTACCGGAGAAATTACTATTTCACCCTCTCCTCAAGATTCACTGGTAGATGCGCCAATTAGCCCACCATCTACTGGAGAAATTACCATTTCACCATCTCCTCAAGATTCACCAGTAGATGCACCAATTAGCCCACCATCTACCGGAGAAATTACTATTTCACCATCTCCTCAAGATTCACCGGCAGATGTGCCAATTAGCCCACCATCTACCGGAGAAATTACTATTTCACCTTCTCCTCAGGAACATAAACATCATCATCATCGTCGTCATCACCACCACCACCACCACCATCATCATCATCATCACCATCATCATGGTCATGAAAGCCACCATCATGGACATGAAGATCAACCAACACCAGCTCCTTCTCCTGAAGTTTCAAGTGATGAACCTGAAGATCAATCAACACCAGCTCCTTCTCCTGAAGTTTCAAGTGATAATTTCTCTTTCTTAATGTTGTAATGATTTAATATATGCTAGGGCTATGAAAATAGGTCAAGATTATTATGATTTTATTTGATTAAATGTTAGAAAGAATGATTTGTTATTGATTCCAATTTTCTTGGATCATGGCAAGCTATTGCCTATTGGAATATTATAATCATTCTTGAATTGCTTAAACAAGGCCTTATTATTCCCATATATCGAACTCATCGTAGATATAGTATTTTATATGACAATTTTCATTTTTTGCAATTTTTTCCTTGAATATAGTTTTAGAAATTTTCTATTGTTGTAGTAATTAATTAAGTCATAGAAGGAGTATCAGATTGATCTTCATTAGAAGGGAAAACTACTATATATATATATATATATATTAATTTTATCTATATTTTTAAATAATTACATATTTTACCACTAATTAAGAGTTTTTAAAAATCATATATTGAGGAAGATACACCTAAATAAATATATTTTTGATACCAGATACACTAAAACAGGAGATAGGCGAGCTAGATAGGGAGAGAGACGATATTTATGTATTCCAAATACATGTGAATCACACTAGATACACATTACATACATGTTTTTATATGTATCTAGTGTGATTCACATGTATATGTGATACCAGATACATAGGGAGTGGAGATGAGGGAGGCGAACAAGATCTGTTTATGAATCCTAGATACATGATAATCTACTTAATACTGTGTATTTGAAATAAATTATACCTAGTTTTGATCTCGTGTATATCAAGATACATGTATCTAGATGTATCAGGATGCACCAAGATCGGATAAGATTTGTAGTATTCTAAACTAGAGTGTATCTAAGTAATTAGCTCCTAAACTAATGAAATTTCTGTAAAAAAAAAAAAGGTCAAAGAGTAATACAAAGTTGAAACAGGAAACTTAAATTATTTAGACTTTGTGGTCAAATTCGTATGAAAATAAGTTTTTTAATTTCTAATTCAAAATAATTTTTGTACTATTATTATAATTATAAATATAACTATAAATTGCGATTTACTTGACGGAGATAATTTAGATTCACGAGACTATAGACTATAGTGAACACTTTTGGGGGCTAGTTGTATCTTTCATTTAAAAATAAAAAAATAGAGAAAAGAATTATATCGTTAGTGTTTTTGTTCTTTGACATTAATTTTAATTCCTCGTAATGTTATCGTCCAAGTAGTTATAATTTTAGCCATATCTCTCCCCTATAAGATCATATTCCATTCACCTCAATTTAATAATCACTTGAGTTCAAAATAATTATTCTGATATAACAAATAATAATCATTTAAAAAATTTATAGCGATAGTTAAAAATGAGGAGAGAAGGGAGTATTAACGGGAATTTCTTTGTTAGAAGGTCACTTCCAAAACTCAATTAGAAAATTAGACATAAGTCTTAATTATGTTTCATAGCTATAATTTGCTAATTACGATTTAATTGGACACACGATAATTAGTTTGAGAACAAATAATAATAGGGAATTTTCGCATATAGCCATTCAAAAATAGCTTAATTATGCTCCATAGCTATAGTTTGCTAATTACGATTCATAGCTACATGTTACAGGGAGGAGAGTGGCGAGCGAGATTGGGAGAGGGAGGAGCGAAACAAGCGAGAGAGGGCAGAGAGTGGAGAGAGGTGAATTGTATATGTATATCATTTAGATAATTGTATATATGTAACTACTATGTATATGTATCAGTTATTGTATTTGTATACCTGCATACAATATGAATTCGTATACAATTGAATCAAGTTAAAACGTTTGTATTTGTATATCCAATCTCTCTCTCACTTTATACAAACACAATGTATAATTGTATAATTTGTGTTTGTATAAAGCGAGAGAAAGACAGAAAGATAAAAGAGAACTGGGCAAGAGAAGATTTGTATTTGTATAATTATAAGTCATGTGTAGGCAGAGAGATATGTATTTGTATTTTTTCATCCCGTCTCTCTCGCTTTATACAAAAATAAATACAAATTACACATTTGTGTTTGTATAAAGTAAGAGAGACTGGGCAGGGAGAGGAGAGAGGCGAGGGAGAGATGACTGAAAAAGAGGAGAGTGGCAAGAGAGATTCCGGATAGAGGGGAGAGAGAGAGGAAGATAGGCGAGAGAGAATGTAATTATAGCTAGAAGTAAATTTTGAATTGTAATTAATGCAAACTGTAGCTATGTTAGCTAATTAACTAGTATATGTTTGCTTAACCGCGTAACTTTTCCATAATAATTTTATTTTGGAGTAAATGGGCCTTAAAAGATGTTCTTGTTGTCAATAATAATCTCTTGGATAATCTAAATAATACATATAAAAATTATACGATAAGTATTATAAGTAGCAATTATTCTAATATCAATATGATGAAAAAAATACATTTTAAAAATATTGATCAAAGTTTATATTTTACTCGAAAAAATAAATAGAAGAAAAATGACTAAGTTTCGAAAAATCGATTAAACTTATGGTTTAAGAATCGAATTTTCAAAAGAACAGAGTCGCCACTTAATTTTTAGTAAAGATCAAGAAAAACACTTAAGGTTTTCAAAAGACTTAAACAGATAAAATCAATTGAAAAAGGGTTCGAGTTCAATGTACATTCCGAGAAGGTGTTAGACCCTCGAAATGTCCGCTAACTTGCGGTTGAACGGCAATTTGACTAAAATGACTTTTCAACTAACTTTTAAAAATTTTATCAAGTAAAAAGCGCTCATTCATTATTTATTTATTTATTTATTTTTATTTTTTATTTAAGGGGAACAATTAAAGGGAAATATTCTAAAGGGAATAATTCAAGTTGCCAGACAAATAATAAAATAAAGCTTAATATAAAGTAAAATATTTTTTTTTATTTGAATATGAAAAAGAAATGATTATCTTTGGGAAATTAATTTAGTCAAATCAAAATCAAGATAAATTGTTAGTCAAATATAAATAAACAAATAAATAGTAAAATGAAGAGAAATCTTTGGATTTGGGCTTCCTTGCCCAAATTCAATTAATGTTCGACTTTTGGCCCACCTGTCCTAATTCTATTAAAGCTGCATTATTTGGGCCTTTTTCCAGCCCATTTTCATTCTGAAACTGTCCATTTTTAGTCCTCTTTTGGACTGTTGTTGCACCTGGGACTTTTAGGCTTATTTTCACCCATGTATCACTGTATATACAACAATGTATACCAGAGTATATATAGGCATGTATATCAGTCTTTTTTCTGCATTTTTTTTTTGCTTCCGTTTGCCTCGTTTCAGCTTACTTTTCATTTGGATGAATGATGAGGATGACTTGAACAAACTCAACGATATGCAAGGGTAGAGTCCAAAATAGACTCGGATAGAACAAACTCTTTAACAAAAAATAAAAAAAAGGTTACATTATGGGTCATCATAAATCACATGTCAAGGATTAAAGGAAAGACCATAACTCCAAAACATGCTTTCTAAAGATAATAGATCACAATAATCCTAAATAAATAAGAATTGAAACAAACCAATCAAAAATGCTAAAGGGTCACTTCTCGAGTAACTTTAAAAATGTAAATAAGGAAGTGATTATACTTTGTTCAAAGACATGATATTCAAGAAAAACTATCAATGAATAAAACAACAAAAATAGAGGTTGCACATGGACAAAATAAGAATAGATTACACCATGATAAATAAGTAATAAGCAATCAACAAAGCTCAAAATATAAAGAGAGGGAAAGCATGTTGCATATTAGACAAATATCCCAGTTCAGACAATAACAAAACTAAATTTATCCATGGGGGCCTAAAGAGGACAACTTGTTATACTAGAGGGTCCAAATATTGGAGGCAATAGCCAACTAAATCATCTTAAGCAAAGGAAGGAAATAGTTGCATCCAAATAACTAATCATAGAAACATTATTATTCCATGTTAAACACTGGCACAAATAGGTATAATTCCATAGAGAAAAACAATGTTGAGCAAATACCAAGTAAACGACTAAGTTAAACAACAAGTTATACTCATGACGGATGTTTTTTTAAATTAGGCAAGGACGGGAAGATTAATTTCTAAAAAAAATAGGAGTAACCTTGGTTAAATCGACACATAAAGATAGAGAGGTTATAAACATAATACCATAAGTTGAAACCAAAATGATACATTCATAAATCTGGCTGAGCGGGAACAAAGACTAGATACACAAACTAGTATTAACAAGAATCCATCACAATAAAAAGAACACAAAGGCATCAGCCCGACCTATGGTCACATTCTTATAACACTGATAAAAAGCTAAACCCAACACTTCACATACACATATCCAAATCACATTCAGGTCAAAGCGGGCAAAGGAAAATCGTGTATTATCATTAGAAAAAATTTCAACTATACTAAGATTGGAAAACTGAAATTTCAAACAAAACAAAAAAACATTAAGCCAAATTAGCTACTCCAATAGTAGGCTGAAGATAAAACACGCAAGAGAACTAATAAAGAAAGTGAGGAAGTATACCTTTTTTCAGGGCAGCGAACTAGAACGAGACGACTTCACCACCACTGAAATACGACTCCGAGAACCTCGATGAACAGAGCAGAGTCAAACGGGAGCAGAAATTTGATTCCCAATCTCTATAACCTCAAAACCTATTCCCTAAATATTTGTATATAACTATGTATAGTTAGTAGCTCACTGTATTGTTTCCTAATTCCAGCTGATTTCTCTATTTTTCCAACCTTTTTTCTCTGTTTTTACAATGAAGATGAAAAAAGGTTTATATAGAGGGAGATATGGGCTGAAATAAGGGGAAATCGGGAGGGAATTTCAGATGGATTTCCAATTCAAAATTCGAAATTCCCAAGAGATAAGGTTGCTGACTCGATTTCATCCCCATTCTCAACGGAAAAACGATCTTAGACGCTCAATATGAAGAAGAGCAAGGACGAAAGAGATACGAGATTTTGACACCTGGAAAATTCGGCAATGGTCCTTGTACGGAGAGAACATATGAGAGGAGAGAGGGAGAGGGACGCGAGAACTGGGTCGGGTCGCTGCTGGTTTTGCTGTGCTTCTGGGCTCGGGTTCGCGTCGAAGAAGAAGAAGACGACGTACAGAGGGTCGGTGGTTTGGGCGTTGTATTGTTGTTGCTGCTGGAAAATGGGAATTGGGTTTTTTTGTTGAATTGGAAATGGGCTGAAATGTTTTGGTGGGCTGCTGGGATTGGGTATTTGGAATTGGAAAAATAAAAGTATAAATTATAGGAATCACATATTATAAGTACTAAAATAATAGAGCAACTTTCACATATAGCAAACACAAAATTCATATTTGTATGCTATAGCAAACTTTGTATAATTGCGCTCCATAGCAAACATAAATATGTATATTTTGCTATACATATACAAAAGAAAGCAGTTGTATAATCTGTTTTGGTATACATATACAAAAAGATCAATTGTATAAAGTGAGAGAGACGAGTGAGCGAGCGAGATCTGGGAGAGTGGCGAATGAGATTTGGGAGAGTGGCGAGTGAGATCTGGGAGAGGGGAGAGAGGAGAACGAAAATATATGTATATATACAATTTTCACGCATTTTATACATTTGCGTTTTGTATAAATTGAGAGAGAGAAGTAAGAGAGCGAGATCTGGGAGAGTGGCGAGCGAGATCTAGGAGAGGGGAGAGAGGGAAACGAAAATATATGTATATATACAATTTTCTCTCGCTTTATACAAACACAAACGCATTTTATACAATTTGCAGTTTTTGTATAAAGTGAGAGAGGCGAGTGAGAGAGCGAGATCTGGGAGAGTGGCGAGCGAGATCTGAGAGAGGGGAACGACAATATATGTATATATACAATTTTTTCTCGCTTTATACAAACACAAACGCACTTTATACACTTGCGTTTGTATAAAAAATGAGAGAGACGAGGGAGAGAACGAGAGTGGCGAGCGAGATTCACCAGGAGAGAGGTTAAATAGCAATAGTTTGCTATGAGGTACAATTAAATCAAACTATATTTATAGCATTTAATTTGAATTAATAGTTTACTATTATATACAATTTTCCCAAAATAATATTCTATTCCTTCTAGTTTTCTATTTACCAAAAATCCCTTAAAAATGATGTTTGCGGATATATAGCGTTGTGCACGAGATACATTAGGTTTGATACATTCCACATAGCGGGATACATAGCGTTGTGTACGGGATACATTAGGTTTGATACATTCCACATAGCGGGATACATAACATTGTGCACGGGATACATGCGGGATACATAACGTTGTGCACGAGATACATAGCGTTTGATACATTCCACATAGCGGAATACATATCGTTGTGCACGGGATACATAGGTAAATAAGAGACTTTTGAAATTTTTGAAATAAGTAGGGATAAATGGATATTAAGGTAAGTAAAGGAGTGTAGTTAAGTAATTTGTCCAAAATAAAATGGATTATGGGAGTGTAGACACGTAATTTTGACCGAACTTAAAATTTTACACCATTTTTAGAGCTGAAATATTTTTATAAATATAAATTAAACATTTTGACTTTTCTCTTATTTTTATTAAGTTTATTTTAAAAGATTTGAAAACAACAAAATAGAATCACTTTTTAAGGTAAGTTTTATTGTCAATTGTTTAAAAAGAAATGGAAGATTACAAAAAATCTATATTTGAAATTAAGTTTTTATAAATAAGCTAGTATTATTTAATTAATTTTTTTTTATATATATAGCTAGTTGACTTTTTCTTAGATTTTTATTAATTTTAAATAATTAGTTTATATGTTATTATAATTTATTATTTGTAGTTAGTTATTATTCTTTTAAAAGTAGAGTAAAACTAAAATTAAAATAAAAAATAACCCCACATACTCCTCCACTACCCCACTCTTCCCCCCACATCCACACACACTACACACACCCACACCCCACTATATACTACTATATTATACACACTACAAGATACATGTTCCATATAGATAGAGGGAGAGGAACAGAAAAACGAAAAAAATAATCATCAGCAACCAAACACACACACATACGGACAGCATACCAAAAAAAGGCACACAACACAACATAGCAACACAGGACCAACGAAAATAAAAAGAGGAAATTCATTTTAGTTTTAGTTTATTTTTCTTTCAAATATTCATTAATACATTCACATATTTTCTTCCTTTCTCATTACTACTTTATTTAAACACAACACATATACCATAACGAATCATCTACAAAAATTAGTGGGTGTTCTAATCGAGGTTCAGTCAAGATTTTGCGGTATTCAACTTTTCCCTATCTCTTTAATTTATTTATGGAATTTGATGTAATTTTATGACAAGTTTTCTTATATGTTGTTTTATTCATTAGTTTGATTGAAATGATTAATTTGTTAGTTGTTATATCTCTCTATTTAATGTATGAAGGTAGATTTAATCGATAATTATTTTTATTTATCTAATTCCTATTGTTAGTTGTGATCTCTTAAAAATAAACGAGTCATAACATTGTTCTTATCTTGATTCAGATAATAATGATAAAGTAGGTATAGTTAGGATAAAAAACAAATAAATAAATAAATAAATTATTGTTGTTTAATTTTATCAAAAAAAAATTATATTTATTTTTAACAATTCCTTATTGTTTTATTTGATTTGAAAGTGTATACTTAATTTTGATATTAACTTTAAGAGTAATAAAAATATAAATATTAAAATATAAAATAAAAGATATAGAAATGATGCCAGAATTATATATTGTATCCTCAACATTTAGATTTATTTTACTTTATTTAGTTTTATGTATAAAGGGAGAATATTTGTTTTCTAATGACTAGATGAGTTTTAGGCATATTAATAAATATTTGTTTCAATTAAGAATGTGGTTACACATCTTTTTTGAAACACTTAAAAGAAATTCAAGGATGTGGTGACACACCTTGATAAAATTATTCTAATATATATTTTAACATGTGGATTAATTTAATTAAAAGTATCATCAATATATATAATAATGAAATGAGAAAATTAGTTGTCTAGAATTCAGAAAAATAAGAGTAAGTACTTTTAATACTAGATGAATTTTATGCACGTTAAAAATATCTGTAAAAAATTAAGAATGCGGTTGCGCATCTTTTTTGAGACATTGAAAAAAAAAACTCAAGGATGCGGTGACGCACCTTGTCCAAAAATATAATAACTTTCATTAATTTAAAATAGGATCACTTATAGATAAAATTAGGTGATGCACTCGAGAGAAGAAAACAATTATGTTCATAAGCTATTTATATGTCAAAAGTCGAGGATGCAGTTATGCATCCGATTTGAGACCAAATAAAAGTTCAACAATAAAAATGCAAACAAGTCATGACCTGAAAATAATATCTCTACAAATGATTTAAAGTAGG
Source organism: Solanum okadae (assembly GCA_036553675.1). Taxonomy (NCBI): domain Eukaryota; kingdom Viridiplantae; phylum Streptophyta; class Magnoliopsida; order Solanales; family Solanaceae; genus Solanum; species Solanum okadae. Next base: position 56,457,461 of record CM071686.1, read on the forward strand.
TAGAAGTCAATAAAAGCGACCGTGCTAGAATCACGGGACTCGAGGGATGCCTAATACCTTCCCCTCGGTCAACAGAATTCCTTACCAGAATTTCTAGTTCGCAGACCATATAAAGAGTCATTTCCTTTTGATTAGGGATTAAACGAAAGGTGACTTGGAACACCATAACTCAATTCCAAGTGGCGACTCTGAAAAATAAAATAATCCCCTAATCAATAACGTCACTTAAATTGAAAAACTCTTCCGCCGCTATGCGCAAAAAGGGGTGTGACATCTCTGGCGACTCCGCCGGGGAATAACCAGAATTCGAACTTTGTTATATTGACTTTTACTTGATTTTATTTATTGGATATATTGTGTTTGATGGCCTAATGTGCTACTTGCTACTCATTTATTTCTTTTTATATTTATATTGTTGAACTATACTAAATTCTTTTCTCTCACGCACACCTTATGAGTCTTTGAATACACTTAACACACGTTCACAAGAATGCAGTTATGCATCCTACTTTCCCTTGAGATAAAGCTGGAGTGTCTTGACACCCAGTGAAGGATATTTAGTCACACATTTTAAGCGGGGTTGGACCAACAATGAAGTCGGAATAGCGCTGCTACCGATAAGTTGCCCCTCCCTGGCTCGAGTTGTCCATTCGAGTAAGCCAGTCTAGATACATATCTCCTTCAGGTTTGAACCTAGTAAAACTGTAACATAGATATGCTTATCCCTAGAAGACTCCACTTATTTGCATCATTTGCATTCGACTTAGTGAGTCTCGAAACAAGAGTTGGGTCAGCTTAGGACAAGTATCCCTCTTTTACTTGACCACTTAGATCATAATTATATGTTAAATGAAAATGCATTTATTTAGAAGGTAGACAAGTTGATCCATGTTAGTGTGATTAGTGGAATGAGAAAAAATATTATCTTTTGATTTTTACAAAATGGAGAAAACATAGAAATATTTCTTCTTTTAGAAGTTATTATACATATTTCTTAAAAAATGAAATGAAAGATTTTTCAATTTATAACAAAAATTACAAAAAAAAAGTAAATAAATTATTTTTAGTTTTTTTTGTTCATTAAAAAAAATAAAATCAAAAGATTCTACTTTCATAAAACTTTGGAAAATAATGCATTTGTCAAGTCAAGTCAATATGTTAAAGTTTTTTTTACTGTCCAATCTGGACGAACTACGCACACCTGATTCTCACATCAATGAGATACGTAGGCAACCCACTTTGGGTTCGGTGATCTTTCTTCAAAAATGAAAAATAAAAAAATCGTTTTTCAAAAGTTCAAAAAAAAAAAAAAACAAGAAGCTTTAATCTTTATCAAAAATAAGTTTTTATTAATTTTCTTTTAATAATTCAAATAATAAAAAAAAACTAAAGAATTTTATCTCAAAGCTCTAAAAAGAAAAGCTTAGTTATTGAGTTTTTGAAAAAATATGCAAAGATCTTCGCAAGCGTGTTATATATGCAATCTCAAACGGATTTGATCAATGCATTATTTAAAAAATAATAATATTATAACTGAAGAAGGTTTAACCCTAACAAGCATTATTATCTATGCACAGTTAAATTAAGGTGGCTGATTTGTGGTTAAGCTGACATCCCATCCCTATAATACAAGGTCAAAAGGGAAAAAGAAAATGACTCGCAAAGATGGAAATGAGTCGGACAATGATGAGGTCCAGAACCAGATGATGTCACAAGAAACAGTGTCAGCCGAAGAGGTAAGTGCATTAAGACAACAAATGACAGATATGTACGAAGCTTGGACGAGTGGACAAGCTCCGCCTTCTTCAATACGCGACTATCTAAATACTAACATGCCACCCCCTATCTAAGTGTCGACAAATGATCCCATTTATCCACCTGGATTCGGCCCCTATGCTAACACATCCAACGTCGCTGGAACTTCTACGGTGCACCCTTTAAATACGCCTATGACAAGTAATCCACTATTCATTCCAACTGAGCCGACTAATGTCATTCAACAACCTATAATGGAGTCAAAATCCAACAATGATCCTCTACCCAAAGTTCAATATGATCGAGATTATACTCCTGAATTGACTTTTAAAATTCCAAGCTCTTACCCTCACACTCATCAGTATAGTTCTCATGTTGAAGCTGAAAAAGTTGTTAAGAACAAGGAACATGAAGAAATGGCTAAAAAAATGAAAAGTTTAAAACAGAGTGTAAGAGATATGCAAGGATTGGGAGGTCACAAAAGTGTCTCGTTCAATGATTTATGCATGTTTCCCCACGTTCATCTGCCCATCGATTTTAAAACTCCAAAGTTCGAGAAATATGATGGACATGGAGATCCTGTAGCTCATTTAAAGAGATATTGCAATCAATTGAGAGGGGTTGGAAGCAAAAAAGAATTGCTCATGGCTTATTTTGGGGAAAGTTTGATGGGAATTGCCTCAGAATGGTTCATAGACCAAGATACTTCTAACTGGCATACATGGGATGATTTGGCTCGATGTTTTGTTCAACAATTTCAATATAACATTGACATAGTTCCAGATCGCACTTCACTTGTCAACATGAGGAAGAAGACCACTGAAATTTTTTGTGAATATGCTATTAGGTGGAGGGAGCAAGCTGCTAGAGTTAAGTCGCCAATGAAAGAGTCTGAAATGATCGATGTTTTCCTTCAAGCGCAAGAACCAGATTACTTTCATTATTTACTTTCCGTTGTTGAAAAAACATTTGCTGAAGTTATTAAGATTGGTGAAATGGTGGAAAATGGCATCAAGTCTGGAAAAATTGTAAGTCAAGCTGCCTTGAAAGCTACAACACAGGTGATTAAAAATGGATTAGGAAATTTTGGGGGAAAGAAAATGAAAGAGGATGTAGCAAATGTTGTGTTAGGCACACAAAAAGGTCCAAGGGGTCCACCTTATCAATCTGCACCACCTCAATACCATCACTATCTCCCTATGCAAGACACACAATATTCTGTTGTTCCACCTCAATATGCGGTTTACAATGCACAACAATATGCATACCCACCAAACTATCCTCAATGGCGAACGCCAACATATCAAAATGTTCACCCTTCTTCTCAAAATTTTCGAGCACCTTATAATCCCCGTCCAAGACAAGGATTTGAAGGAGGTCAAAGGCCTAGAAACAATTTCACACCAATTGGAGAGTCTTACACAAGTGTATTTGAGAATTTGAAACGTTTGAATATGATAGTGCCAATTCCTCAAAATTATGTGGATCCACATGCAAAAGGTTTCAATCCTACAATACGGTGTGCATACCATTCTGATGCTCCAGGGCACAGTACTGAAGATTGTCGAAATTTAAGAAGAAAGGTGGAAGAGATGATTCAAACAAAGATGATTGTGGTTCAAAATGATGGGCCCCCAAATGTTACTAAAAATTCTCTACCGGCGCATAATGATGTACACTTCATTGAAATAATATGTGATGACAAAGAATATGACAATTCTCTCAATTCTCAGGAAAAGACAATTGAAATTGTTGGAGCTTTCATGAAGGCTAGCGTGCAAAGTAGTGGCTAAGAAGTTAAGCTTGGTGATTGGGATACACTCTTCTTTTCTCTCAAAAAAGAGTGTATGGATAGTTTATTTTGTCATCATTTCTGCTATGCAATTCTTTTTTATTTTATTTTAGTAAGTCAGACATTTCTATCATTTCTCTTATGTGTTTGTTTGTTGAGTCTTGTCGTAGTTTGGGTTATTATAGAGTTGTAACCTAAAATTTAGTTTGTTGTCTTGTCAACAAGTTTTTTTTTTCTCTTAATATAATCTTTATTTTGTGTCAAAGTGACCCATTCTATTTGGCTTTCCACATACATTTCTTTTCAATTCAATTTTTGTGACATGACATGTAAGAGGATTTGGTAAGATCTTAAGATTATATCTAGCCATGAAATGAATAGACCATAGAAGTCAAAAAATAAATACATTCGAGGAAATGAATAAATGACTTAAACACCTTGATACGTCCTTTAGTATCAAAAATGGTTAAAACAATAAGTTTCATTTAAATTGAGATTTCAAGCTGATATACATATCCATCAATGCATGCGTTGCAAAGAGATAATGTACGATTTTCATTTCACATCTTAAAGGGCATGCTTGTATTTTTCATTATTAATAATTGATATGACGAAAGCATTTCATTCTGCTATCCAAACACTGTGTAATCCTTTGCTATCCCTTTTGAGCCTTCAATTTATTCTCTTTCATACCCCTCTTTTGGAATCAAAATACATTCAAAAGAAAAGAAAAAAGAGTCACAAATTCAAAAAAAAAAGAGGAAAAAAGAGTCACAACTTCAAAAAAATAAAATAAAATAGAAGTCACAAAAAAAAAAGGGTTGAAAAAATCAATACCGACAAAAGAACAAACTTCCTGAACTACGTTTGACCTGATTCTTGCTTTGACAAGATACGTAGGCAGCCTTATTCTGAGGTTCGGTCCAATCAAAAGAAAAAAAAAAAACTCTCTAAGATCCTCATCACGAAAACTGGGGCAAAAATAATAATAATAATAATAATTATTATTATTATTATTATTATTATTATTTTATTTTGTTTATTTGTTTATTTAGAGTCGATTCCAAAAGTCGTAAGTCTTAACCGTCTTATAAATATTATATCTGAGCTTTCACCCTTTCTTTGTAACCCTGTCCAAAAGTCATGTTACAATCCAAATAAAGACCTTCTGATCAATTTTTAACAATGACAAGTCAAACAAGCTTTCAGTGTTAATTATCATATGAGGAAAAATGTCACGTCCCTCGCATAAGGAGCGAAAAATGAGGAAATTTTATCGATGAAAATTCTCGAAAGCACTATAAGGCATCATTTGTGTTGAGAGAAAGTTAAAAATGAGATAGTCTTATTGGTGAAAACCCTTAGGGCACTATAAGATGATGTTAGTGAGAGACATACAAAATGAGAGAGGTTATTGGTGAAAAACCTTTCGAGGCACCACAAGTCGAATGTGAAGTATGAATCTAGTGCAAAAGTTGGACTATAAAAGCTTGACTTCAGAAGGTTGAAAGTTTGACAAAGATAAAGTTTAGAATGATTGGACAAATCAAGCCATTTAATCTCGCATTCATGTCATGATCATTAGAATTGACCATCATTCTCAAAGGAGTTTCTTCTTCTTCTTTTTTCGTTTTTTTTTTCTTTCTCTTAAAGGTCAATTTTATTTTTTTTTACTTTCCTTCTTCTTATTTTGTATCGCTCAATTCGATTTCATTTTTTCCCTTGGATTAGTCTTCATTAAAGCAAGCAGAAAATGATTTCAAAATTGCTACCATTTCTTCAATTGCACAAAACAAAGTTTGGTCAGCACATCCATCATGACATGATTCAAGAAATAGTGATGTGCATAGTAACCTTCCAACGATTGACAATTTTGGAGAATTTCTATGAAACAAGATTCAATTATTGTTGGAGGATGGGATCAATATGGCAAATCTGAAGTTTGAAGTTCTAAACAATTAGAGTTGTTTTCAAGATTATCAAGGTGAGTTGAATAGCAAACAGAAACAATCTGCCCCAGCTGATATGGTTCAACATTGCAATAAGAGGAGCAATGAACGTCAAAAGGCAAAACCACAAACCAACCACCACGTTTTTAAACTCACAAATTTTCTTTGTTGAAGCAGGGGCACAAGTTATTTCGAGATCAAAGATCAAAAAACCTAGATGTTCAATTTAGTCTCCGAAGAGCTAAATGGCAACATTGCACAAGAATTATAGTCCATATTGGGTAAGTGTCTGTTTGCCTTATTAGTCTATGGAACATAGTGTAGCAAGGACCCTCCTGAATAATGGGACGTAGTCTAAGAAGGACCCTCCTGAACAATGGGACGTAGTATAGCAAGGACCCTCATGAACAATGGGACGTAGTTTAGCAAGGACCCTCCTGAACAATGGGACGTAGTACAGCAAGGATCCTCCTGATTAATGGGACGTAGTGTAGCAAGGACCCTCCTGAATAATGGGACATAGTATAGCAAGGACCCTCCTGAATAATGGGACGTAGTGTAGCAAGGACCCTCCTGAATAATGGGACGTAGTGTAGCAAGGACCCTCCTGAATAATGGGACGTAGTATAGCAAGGACCCTCCTGAATAATGGGACATAGTATAGCAAGGACCCTCCTGAATAATGGGACGTAGTATAGCAAGGACCCTCCTGAACAATGAGACTTAATATAGCAAGGACCCTTCTGAATAATGGGACGTAGTATAGCAAGGACCCTCCTGAACAATGGGACTTAATATAGCCAGGACAAGGACCCTCCTGAATAATGGGACGTAGTGTAGCAAGGACCCTCATGAATAATGGGACGTAGTGTAGCAAGGACCCTCCTGAATAATGGGACGTAGTGTAGCAAGGACCCTCTTGAATAATGGGACATAGTATAGCAAGTACCCTCCTGAATAATGAGACGTAGTATAGCAAGGGCCCTCCTGGATAATAGGACTAGACTAACATGATTTTATTTAACCGGTTCATCATGAAGAATGGAGTTGGTGTAAACACGCATAAGCCCTCTAAAGAGTACATCGCGACAAAGCTCGAATCGTTCAAAGTCTCGATTTAAAGCTAAGCACCATCTTTTATTTTTCTCACAAATTTTTCTTATATTAAACTGGGGCAAAATTTTGTGTTATTATGTTTTGTTTGTTTTAATTTCAGGAATCTAGTGATAGAATGGGGTCAATCCACATTTCCAGCTCAGGATCTTGGATGGAAAAAAAAATGAGTGTAAATTTTCAAGATCAATTTCGATTGAAGAAGCAGCAACTCATTCTAAAAATAAAAAAAAAAGTCAATAACCAAGTACTAGTAAAAGGAACCTACCTGGAGAAAGACGTTTACCTTTGAACTCATTTGAGATGAAAATCAATATCTCATAACTCAAAAAGCGCGAAGACTCAAGTCAAGGTTCAAGAGAAGCTACATAGATAGAGTCGTGTATTTGTATTTCCATTAAATTTTTCGTCTTTTATATTCATGTAACAATAGGAGTCGCGAACTGGAGCCTCAAGGGGACCTCACTTGACTTCCAACTTATCATTTCATCTCCTTGAACTACACGTGACCTGATTCCCTTATAACCCGGGATATGTAGGATGTCCAAAACTAGGACTCGGTCGCATATTTTCGAATAAGAGTCCGTTCAAAACTTGTCACGTTGTCTACTTCTTTGTCTGAAAACTCTTCGTGTTTTCAGTCAAAGAGGGGCAAACTGTAGACACGTAATTTTGATCGAACTTAAAATTTTACACCATTTTTAGAGCTGAAATATTTTTATAAATATAAATTAAACATTTTGACTTTTCTCTTATTTTTATTAAGTTTATTTTAAAAGATTTGAAAACAACAAAATATAATCACTTTTTAAGGTAAGTTTTATTGTCAATTGTTTAAAAAGAAATGGAAGATTACAAAAAATCTATATTTGAAATTAAGTTTTTATAAATAAGCTAGTATTATTTAATTAATTTTTTTTTATATATATAGCTAGTTGACTTTTTCTTAGATTTTTATTAATTTTAAATAATTAGTTTATATGTTATTATAATTTATTATTTGTAGTTAGTTATTATTCTTTTAAAAGTAGAGTAAAACTAAAATTAAAATAAAAAATAACCCCACATACTCCTCCACTACCCCACTCTTCCCCCCACATCCACACACACTACACACACCCACACTCCACTATATACTACTATATTATACACACTACAAGATACATGTTCCATATAGATAGAGGGAGAGGAACAGAAAAACGAAAAAAATAATCATCAGCAACCAAACACACACACATACGGACAGCATACCAAAAAAAGGCACACAACACAACATAGCAACACAGGACCAACGAAAATAAAAAGAGGAAATCCATTTTAGTTTTAGTTTATTTTTCTTTCAAATATTCATTAATACATTCACATATTTTCTTCCTTTCTCATTACTGCTTTATTTAAACACAACACAAATACCATAACGAATCATCTACAAAAATTAGTGGGTGTTCTAATCGAGGTTCAGTCAAGATTTTGCGGTATTCAACTTTTCCCTATCTCTTTAATTTATTTATGGAATTTGATGTAATTTTATGACAAGTTTTCTTATATGTTGTTTTATTCATTAGTTTGATTGAAATGATTAATTTGTTAGTTGTTATATCTCTCTATTTAATGTATGAAGGTAGATTTAATCGATAATTATTTTTATTTATCTAATTCCTATTGTTAGTTGTGATCTCTTAAAAATAAACGAGTCATAACATTGTTCTTATCTTGATTCAGATAATAATGATAAAGTAGGTATAGTTAGGATAAAAAACAAATAAATAAATAAATAAATTATTGTTGTTTAATTTTATCAAAAAAAAATTATATTTATTTTTAACAATTCCTTATTGTTTTATTTGATTTGAAAGTGTATACTTAATTTTGATATTAACTTTAAGAGTAATAAAAATATAAATATTAAAATATAAAATAAAAGATATAGAAATGATGCCAGAATTATATATTGTATCCTCAACATTTAGATTTATTTTACTTTATTTAGTTTTATGTATAAAGGGAGAATATTTGTTTTCTAATGACTAGATGAGTTTTAGGCATATTAATAAATATTTGTTTCAATTAAGAATGTGGTTACACATCTTTTTTGAAACACTTAAAAGAAATTCAAGGATGTGGTGACACACCTTGATAAAATTATTCTAATATATATTTTAACATGTGGATTAATTTAATTAAAAGTATCATCAATATATATAATAATGAAATGAGAAAATTAGTTGTCTAGAATTCAGAAAAATAAGAGTAAGTACTTTTAATACTAGATGAATTTTATGCACGTTAAAAATATCTGTAAAAAATTAAGAATGCGGTTGCGCATCTTTTTTGAGACATTGAAAAAAAAAACTCAAGGATGCGGTGACGCACCTGGTCCAAAAATATAATAACTTTCATTAATTTAAAATAAGATCACTTATAGATAAAATTAGGTGATGCACTCGAGAGAAGAAAACAATTATGTTCATAAGCTATTTATATGTCAAAAATCGAGGATGCAGTTATGCATCCGATTTGAGACCAAATAAAAGTTCAACAATAAAAATGCAAACAAGTCATGACCTGAAAATAATATCTCTACAAATGATTTAAAGTAGGTAGAAGTCAATAAAAGCGACCGTGCTAGAACCACGGGACTCGAGGGATGCCTAATACCTTCCCCTCGGTCAACAGAATTCCTTACCCGAATTTCTAGTTCGCAGACCATATAAAGAGTCATTTCCTTTTGATTAGGGATTAAACGAAAGGTGACTTGGAACACCATAACTCAATTCCAAGTGGCGACTCTGAAAAATAAAATAATCTCCTAATCAATAACGTCACTTAAATTGAAAAACTCTTCCGCCGCTATGCGCAAAAAGGGGTGTGACATCTCTGGCGACTCCGCCGGGAAATAACCAGAATTCGAACTTTGTTATATTGACTTTTACTTGATTTTATTTATTGGATATATTGTGTTTGATGGCCTAATGTGCTACTTGCTACTCATTTATTTCTTTTTATATTTATATTGTTGAACTATACTAAATTCTTTTCTCTCACGCACACCTTATGAGTCTTTGAATACACTTAACACACGTTCACAGGAATGCAGTTATGCATCCTACTTTCCCTTGAGATAAAGCTGGAGTGTCTTGACACCCAGTGAAGGATATTTAGTCACACATTTTAAGCGAGGTTGGACCAACAATGAAGTCGGAATAGCGCTGCTACCGATAAGTTGCCCCTCCCTGGCTCGAGTTGTCCATTCGAGTAAGCCAGTCTAGATACATATCTCCTTCAGGTTTGAACCTAGTAAAACTGTAACATAGATATGCTTATCCCTAGAAGACTCCACTTATTTGCAACATTTGCATTCGACTTAGTGAGTCTCGAAACAAGAGTTGGGTCAGCTTAGGACAAGTATCCCTCTTTTACTTGACCACTTAGATCATAATTATATGTTAAATGAAAATGCATTTATTTAGAAGGTAGACAAGTTGATCCATGTTAGTGTGATTAGTGGAATGAGAAAAAATATTATCTTTCGATTTTTACAAAATGGAGAAAACATAAAAATATTTCTTCTTTTAGAAGTTATTATACATATTTCTTAAAAAATGAAATCAAAGATTTTTCAATTTATAACAAAAATTACAGAAAAAAAGTAAATAAATTATTTTTAGTTTTTTTTGTACATTAAAAAAAATAAAATCAAAAGATTCTACTTTCATAAAACTTTGGAAAATAATGCATTTGTCAAGTCAAGTCAATATGTTAAAGTTTTTTTTACTGTCCAATCTGGACGAACTACGCACACCTGATTCTCACATCAATGAGATACGTAGGCAACCCACTTTGGGTTCGGTGATCTTTCTTCAAAAATGAAAAATAAAAAAATCGTTTTTCAAAAGTTCAAAAAAAAAAAAAAAACAAGAAGCTTTAATCTTTATCAAAAATAAGTTTTTATTAATTTTCTTTTAATAATTCAAATAATAAAAAAAAACTAAAGAATTTTATCTCAAAGCTCTAAAAAGAAAAGCTTAGTTATTGAGTTTTTGAAAAAATATGCAAAGATCTTCGCAAGCGTGTTATATATGCAATCTCAAACGGATTTGATCAATGCATTATTTAAAAAATAATAATATTATAACTGAAGAAGGTTTAACCCTAACAAGCATTATTATCTATGCACAGTTAAATTAAGATGGCTGATTTGTGGTTAAGCTGACATCCCATCCCTATAATACAAGGTCAAAAGGGAAAAAGAAAATGACTCGCAAAGATGGAAATGAGTCGGACAATGATGAGGTCCAGAACCAGATGATGTCACAAGAAACAGTGTCAGCCGAAGAGGTAAGTGCATTAAGACAACAAATGGCAGATATGTACGAAGCTTGGACGAGTGGACTAGCTCCGCCTTCTTCAATACGCGACTATCTAAATACTAACATGCCACCCCCTATCCAAGTGTCGACAAGTGATCCCATTTATCCACCTGGATTCGGCCCCTATGCTAACACATCCAACGTCGCTGGAACTTCTACGGTGCACCCTTTAAATACGCCTATGACAAGTAATCCACTATTCATTCCAACTGAGCCGACTAATGTCATTCAACAACCTATAATGGAGTCAAAATCCAACAATGATCCTCTACCCAAAGTTCAATATGATCGAGATTATACTCCTGAATTGACTTTTAAAATTCCAAGCTCTTACCCTCACACTCATCAGTATAGTTCTCATGTTGAAGCTGAAAAAGTTGTTAAGAACAAGGAACATGAAGAAATGGCTAGAAAAATGAAAAGTTTGAAACAGAGTGTAAGAGATATGCAAGGATTGGGAGGTCACAAAAGTGTCTCGTTCAATGATTTATGCATGTTTCCCCACGTTCATCTGCCCATCGATTTTAAAACTCCAAAGTTCGAGAAATATGATGGACATGGAGATCCTGTAGCTCATTTAAAGAGATATTGCAATCAATTGAGAGGGGTTGGAAGCAAAAAAGAATTGCTTATGGCTTATTTTGGGGAAAGTTTGATGGGAATTGCCTCAGAATGGTTCATAGACCAAGATACTTCTAACTGGCATACATGGGATGATTTGGCTCGATGTTTTGTTCAACAATTTCAATATAACATTGACATAGTTCCAGATCGCACTTCACTTGTCAACATGAGGAAGAAGACCACTGAAAATTTTCGTGAATATGCTATTAGGTGGAGGGAGCAAGCTGCTAGAGTTAAGTCGCCAATGAAAGAGTCTGAAATGATCGATGTTTTCCTTCAAGCGCAAGAACCAGATTACTTTCATTATTTACTTTCCGTTGTTGGAAAAACATTTGCTGAAGTTATTAAGATTGGTGAAATGGTGGAAAATGGCATCAAGTCTGGAAAAATTGTAAGTCAAGCTGCCTTGAAAGCTACAACACAGGTGATTAAAAATGGATTAGGAAATTTTGGGGGAAAGAAAATGAAAGAGGATGTAGCAAATGTTGTGTTAGGCACACAAAAAGGTCCAAGGGGTCCACCTTATCAATCTGCACCACCTCAATACCATCACCATCTCCCTATGCAAGACACACAATATTCGGTTGTTCCACCTCAATAAGCGGTTTACAATGCACAACAATATGCATACCCACCAAACTATCCTCAATGGCGAGCGCCAACATATCAAAATGTTCACCCTTCTTCTCAAAATTTTCGAGCACCTTATAATCCCCGTCCAAGACAAGGATTTGAAGGAGGTCAAAGGCCTAGAAACAATTTCACACCAATTGGAGAGTCTTACACAAGTGTATTTGAGAATTTGAAACGTTTGAATATGATAGAGCCAATTCCTCAAAATTATGTGGATCCACATGCAAAAGGTTTCAATCCTACAATATGGTGTGCATACCATTCTGATGCTCCAGGGCACAGTACTGAAGATTGTCGAAATTTAAGAAGAAAGGTGGAAGAGATGATTCAAACAAAGATGATTGTGGTTCAAAATGATGGGCCCCCAAATGTTACTAAAAATTCTCTACCGGCGCATAATGATGTACACTTCATTGAAATAATATGTGATGACAAAGAATATGACAATTCTCTCAATTCTCAGGAAAAGACAATTGAAATTGTTGGAGCTTTCATGAAGGCTAGCGTGCAAAGTAGTGGCTAAGAAGTTAAGCTTGGTGATTGGGATACACTCTTCTTTTCTCTCAAAAAAGAGTGTATGGATAGTTTATTTTGTCATCATTTCTGCTATGCAATTCTTTTTTATTTTATTTTAGTAAGTCAGACATTTCTATCATTTCTCTTATGTGTTTGTTTGTTGAGTCTTGTCGTAGTTTGGGTTATTATAGAGTTGTAACCTAAAATTTAGTTTGTTGTCTTGTCAACAAGTTTTTTTTTTCTCTTAATATAATCTTTATTTTGTGTCAAAGTGACCCATTCTATTTGGCTTTCCACATACATTTCTTTTCAATTCAATTTTTGTGACATGACATGTAAGAGGATTTGGTAAGATCTTAAAATTATATCTAGCCATGAAATGAATAGACCATAGAAGTCAAAAAATAAATACATTCGAGGAAATGAATAAATGACTTAAACACCTTGATACGTCCTTTAGTATCAAAAATGGTTAAAACAATAAGTTTCATTTAAATTGAGATTTCAAGCTGATATACATATCCATCAATGCATGCGTTGCAAAGAGATAATGTACGATTTTCATTTCACATCTTAAAGGGCATGCTTGTATTTTTCATTATTAATAATTGATATGACGAAAGCATTTCATTCTGCTATCCAAACACTGTGTAATCCTTTGCTATCCCTTTTGAGCCTTCAATTTATTCTCTTTCATACCCCTCTTTTGGAATCAAAATACATTCAAAAGAAAAGAAAAAAGAGTCACAAATTCAAAAAAAAAAGAGGAAAAAAGAGTCACAACTTCAAAAAAATAAAATAAAATAGAAGTCACAAAAAAAAGGGGTTGAAAAAATCAATACCGACAAAAGAACAAACTTCCTGAACTACGTTTGACCTGATTCTTGCTTTGACAAGATACGTAGGCAGCCTTATTCTGAGGTTCGGTCCAATCAAAAGAAAAAAAAAAAACTCTCTAAGATCCTCATCACGAAAACTGGGGCAAAAATAATAATAATAATAATAATAATAATTATTATTATTATTATTATTATTATTTTATTTTGTTTATTTGTTTATTTAGAGTCGATTCCAAAAGTCGTAAGTCTTAACCGTCTTATAAATATTATATCTGAGCTTTCACCCTTTCTTTGTAACCCTGTCCAAAAGTCATGTTACAATCCAAATAAAGACCTTCTGATCAATTTTTAACAATGACAAGTCAAACAAGCTTTCAGTGTTAATTATCATATGAGGAAAAATGTCACGTCCCTCGCATAAGGAGCGAAAAATGAGGAAATTTTATCGATGAAAATTCTCGAAAGCACTATAAGGCATCATTTGTGTTGAGAGAAAGTTAAAAATGAGATAGTCTTATTGGTGAAAACCCTTAGGGCACTATAAGATGATGTTAGTGAGAGACATACAAAATGAGAGAGGTTATTGGTGAAAAACCTTTCGAGGCACCACAAGTCGAATGTGAAGTATGAATCTAGTGCAAAAGTTGGACTATAAAAGCTTGACTTCAGAAGGTTGAAAGTTTGACAAAGATAAAGTTTAGAATGATTGGACAAATCAAGCCATTTAATCTCGCATTCATGTCATGATCATTAGAATTGACCATCATTCTCAAAGGAGTTTCTTCTTCTTCTTTTTTCGTTTTTTTTTTCTTTCTCTTAAAGGTCAATTTTATTTTTTTTTACTTTCCTTCTTCTTATTTTGTATCGCTCAATTCGATTTCATTTTTTCCCTTGGATTAGTCTTCATTAAAGCAAGCAGAAAATGATTTCAAAATTGCTACCATTTCTTCAATTGCACAAAACAAAGTTTGGTCAGCACATCCATCATGACATGATTCAAGAAATAGTGATGTGCATAGTAACCTTCCAACGATTGACAATTTTGGAGAATTTCTATGAAACAAGATTCAATTATTGTTGGAGGATGGGATCAATATGGCAAATCTGAAGTTTGAAGTTCTAAACAATTAGAGTTGTTTTCAAGATTATCAAGGTGAGTTGAATAGCAAACAGAAACAATCTGCCCCAGCTGATATGGTTCAACATTGCAATAAGAGGAGCAATGAACGTCAAAAGGCAAAACCACAAACCAACCACCACGTTTTTAAACTCACAAATTTTCTTTGTTGAAGCAGGGGCACAAGTTATTTCGAGATCAAAGATCCAAAAACCTAGATGTTCAATTTAGTCTCCGAAGAGCTAAATGGCAACATTGCACAAGAATTATAGTCCATATTGGGTAAGTGTCTGTTTGCCTTATTAGTCTATGGAACATAGTGTAGCAAGGACCCTCCTGAATAATGGGACGTAGTCTAGCAAGGACCCTCCTGAACAATGGGACGTAGTATAGCAAGGACCCTCCTGAACAATGGGACGTAGTTTAGCAAGGACCCTCCTGAACAATGGGACGTAGTATAGCAAGGACCCTCCTGAATAATGGGACGTAGTATAGCAAGGACCCTCCTGAATAATGGGACGTAGAGTAGCAAGGACCCTCCTGAATAATAGGACATAGTATAGCAATGACCCTCTTGAATAATGGGACGTAGTGTAGTAAGGACCCTCCTGAATAATGGGACGTAGTGTAGCAAGGACCCTCCTGAATAATGGGACGTAGTATAGCAAGGACCCTCCTGAATAATGGGACGTAGTGTAGCAAGGACCCTCCTGAATAATGGGACATAGTATAGCAAGGACCCTCCTGAATAATGGGACGTAGTATAGCAAAGACCCTCCTGAACAATGAGACTTAATATAGCAAGGACCCTTCTGAATAATGGGACGTAGTATAGCAAGGACCCTCCTGAACAATGGGACTTAATATAGCAAGGACAAGGACCCTCCTGAATAATGGGACGTAGTGTAGCAAGGACCCTCATGAATAATGGGACGTAGTGTAGCAAGGACCCTCCTGAATAATGGGACGTAGTGTAGCAAGGACCCTCTTGAATAATGGGACATAGTATAGCAAGTACCCTCCTGAATAATGAGACGTAGTATAGCAAGGGCCCTCCTGGATAATAGGACTAGACTAACATGATTTTATTTAACCGGTTCATCATGAAGAATGGAGTTGGTGTAAACACGCATAAGCCCTCTAAAGAGTACATCGCGACAAAGCTCGAATCGTTCAAAGTCTCGATTTAAAGCTAAGCACCATCTTTTATTTTTCTCACAAATTTTTCTTATATTAAACTGGGGCAAAATTTTGTGTTATTATGTTTTGTTTGTTTTAATTTCAGGAATCTAGTGATAGAATGGGGTCAATCCACATTTCCAGCTCAGGATCTTGGATGGAAAAAAAAAAGAGTGTAAATTTTCAAGATCAATTTCGATTGAAGAAGCAGCAACTCATTCTAAAAAAAAAAAAAAAAGTCAATAACCAAGTACTAGTAAAAGGAACCTACCTGGAGAAAGACGTTTACCTTTGAACTCATTTGAGATGAAAATCAATATCTCATAACTCAAAAAGCGCGAAGACTCAAGTCAAGGTTCAAGAGAAGCTACATAGATAGAGTCGTGTATTTGTATTTCCATTAAATTTTTCGTCTTTTATATTCATGTAACAATAGGAGTCGCGAACTGGAGCCTCAAGGGGACCTCACTTGACTTCCAACTTATCATTTCATCTCCTTGAACTACACGTGACCTGATTCCCTTATAACCCGGGATATGTAGGATGTCCAAAACTAGGACTCGGTCGCATATTTTCGAATAAGAGTCCGTTCAAAACTTGTCACGTTGTCTACTTCTTTGTCTGAAAACTCTTCGTGTTTTCAGTCAAAGAGGGGCAAACTGTAGACACGTAATTTTGATCGAACTTAAAATTTTACACCATTTTTAGAGCTGAAATATTTTTATAAATATAAATTAAACATTTTGACTTTTCTCTTATTTTTATTAAGTTTATTTTAAAAGATTTGAAAACAACAAAATATAATCACTTTTTAAGGTAAGTTTTATTGTCAATTGTTTAAAAAGAAATGGAAGATTACAAAAAATCTATATTTGAAATTAAGTTTTTATAAATAAGCTAGTATTATTTAATTAATTTTTTTTTATATATATAGCTAGTTGACTTTTTCTTAGATTTTTATTAATTTTAAATAATTAGTTTATATGTTATTATAATTTATTATTTGTAGTTAGTTATTATTCTTTTAAAAGTAGAGTAAAACTAAAATTAAAATAAAAAATAACCCCACATACTCCTCCACTACCCCACTCTTCCCCCCACATCCACACACACTACACACACCCACACCCCACTATATACTACTATATTATACACACTACAAGATACATGTTCCATATAGATAGAGGGAGAGGAACAGAAAAACGAAAAAAATAATCATCAGCAACCAAACACACACACATATGGACAGCATACCAAAAAAAGGCACACAACACAACATAGCAACACAGGACCAACGAAAATAAAAAGAGGAAATCCATTTTAGTTTTAGTTTATTTTTCTTTCAAATATTCATTAATACATTCACATATTTTCTTCCTTTCTCATTACTGCTTTATTTAAACACAACACATATACCATAACGAATCATCTACAAAAATTAGTGGGTGTTCTAATCGAGGTTCAGTCAAGATTTTGCGGTATTCAACTTTTCCCTATCTCTTTAATTTATTTATGGAATTTGATGTAATTTTATGACAAGTTTTCTTATATGTTGTTTTATTCATTAGTTTGATTGAAATGATTAATTTGTTAGTTGTTATATCTCTCTATTTAATGTATGAAGGTAGATTTAATCGATAATTATTTTTATTTATCTAATTCCTATTGTTAGTTGTGATCTCTTAAAAATAAACGAGTCATAACATTGTTCTTATCTTGATTCAGATAATAATGATAAAGTAGGTATAGTTAGGATAAAAAACAAATAAATAAATAAATAAATTATTGTTGTTTAATTTTATCAAAAAAAAATTATATTTATTTTTAACAATTCCTTATTGTTTTATTTGATTTGAAAGTGTATACTTAATTTTGATATTAACTTTAAGAGTAATAAAAATATAAATATTAAAATATAAAATAAAAGATATAGAAATGATGCCAGAATTATATATTGTATCCTCAACATTTAGATTTATTTTACTTTATTTAGTTTTATGTATAAAGGGAGAATATTTGTTTTCTAATGACTAGATGAGTTTTAGGCATATTAATAAATATTTGTTTCAATTAAGAATGTGGTTACACATCTTTTTTGAAACACTTAAAAGAAATTCAAGGATGTGGTGACACACCTTGATAAAATTATTCTAATATATATTTTAACATGTGGATTAATTTAATTAAAAGTATCATCAATATATATAATAATGAAATGAGAAAATTAGTTGTCTAGAATTCAGAAAAATAAGAGTAAGTACTTTTAATACTAGATGAATTTTATGCACGTTAAAAATATCTGTAAAAAATTAAGAATGCGGTTGCGCATCTTTTTTGAGACATTGAAAAAAAAAACTCAAGGATGCGGTGACGCACCTTGTCCAAAAATATAATAACTTTCATTAATTTAAAATAAGATCACTTATAGATAAAATTAGGTGATGCACTCGAGAGAAGAAAACAATTATGTTCATAAGCTATTTATATGTCAAAAGTCGAGGATGCAGTTATGCATCCGATTTGAGACCAAATAAAAGTTCAACAATAAAAATGCAAACAAGTCATGACCTGAAAATAATATATCTACAAATGATTTAAAGTAGGTAGAAGTCAATAAAAGCGACCGTGCTAGAACCACGGGACTCGAGGGATGCCTAATACCTTCCCCTCGGTCAACAGAATTCCTTACCCGAATTTCTAGTTCGCAGACCATATAAAGAGTCATTTCCTTTTGATTAGGGATTAAACGAAAGGTGACTTGGAACACCATAACTCAATTCCAAGTGGCGACTCTGAAAAATAAAATAATCCCCTAATCAATAACGTCACTTAAATTGGAAAAACCCTTCCGCCGCTATGCGCAAAAAGGGGTGTGACAGGGAGTTGGCAAAATGGCCTGATTTGGTCTTAATGAAGGAAAAATCTATTGGGTTTAAAAATTAGCCAAATTGAATAAACTAGTGAATTCATCTAAAACTTAAATAAGACGAATTAATATAATTAACTAACAAGCTTCTTAATCTTAACGAAATAAAATAATTAACTTAATCGTAAATTAATGATTCCAAATTATAGCCATAATTTAAACTAAACTAATTTAATAGAATACTTACTAAGATTAAAATCATTTTGAGATGATTTTCGAAATGTTTATAAAATATGCTAATTATATACAAAATTATATAAAACATATATATTATTTAAAAATCATCAAAAGTAACAAATCTCTTTAAAATAACTTGCAAACTATATTATATATATATATATATATAAATTATTTTTTTATTATAAAACTAATTATTTTAGATCGTTTGAAATTGGAGAAGCTCGATGATTAATCTATAATGTGGAGGTCAAAAATTGGGTGTCAACAACTGTCCCTATCGTTTGACTCTTTAAAAGGAAATCGTGGCAAGTAAAAAAGAACGGAGGGAACAATACTTTTTACGTAATTTCCAAATGTGTACCTTTTATTTTAAAAACTAAAAGATTCAATGTCCAAATGTATAGTCAAAATTAAAAAGTTTGAATCTCGAAAAGTAAAAAATAGGAAAAACTACATAATTAGACATATTCAACTACCATACATAGTATTATTACATATATTTTTAAAATATTACGTATTTTACTACTAATAAAGAACTTTCTGTCATATAAGATATATATATGTATTTTTGCTATCAAATACGTTAAAACATGGAGAGAGGAGAGCGAGATAGGAAGGAGGACGAACAAAATTTGTTATGTATCCAAATACATGTGATTCACATGTATTTGTCTGTATCTGGTGTGATTCACATGTATCTAGGATATAAGATGCATAGGAGAGTGAAGAACGAGATGGGAGGTAGGCGAACCAATACATGCGAACTCACTTGGATACAATGTATCTAGAACAAATTACACATAATTTTGACCTCATGTATTACATGTATCTGGACGTATGTGGACGCACCAAAATCTGATAAGATTCATAATATTACAAACTAAAGTGTATCTAAGTAATAAACTCTTGAATTAATATGATTTATGTAAATTTTCCTACAAAATATCACATAAATTAAAACAGAGTTAATAAAAGATACTAATGGCATCTATAATATGCAATCTTGTTAGACAGTTGGTAGCATTAAAGTTTAATTACTCTTTTCAAATTTCTATTTGACTAATTATGCTTAAAAATTAAAATCATATTATTTCCTCCTCTCTTTTTTCGTTAACTTTGAAGTTTGACCCTACTCCTTTTCACATTATAACCATCATTAATATTTCAACCAGATTTCTACCATGAGTTCAGACTATATTTTTAAAAGTCTATTGGCCTTAAAATTTCTTTAATATAACTAAAAACATTAGAAAATACATTCTTTAATTCATTCTAGTTGTTGTGCATATTTAAAATAATTGATCAAAAATAGTTTTTATTTTAGAAAATTAAATTATTAATTTGCACCTTTTTCCTTACTCAATAAATATGGAGAAAAAGATAATAAAACGGAAAATAAAGTAATATTAAATTGAGATTAAAGAAATAAACTGATAATTTAGTCAAATTATTGTATCTATTTAATTAATGTTTTCTTAAGAATATAAATGAAAAACAATGACAAGTAAATTGGACTCATGTACTTGTACTTAATGCTACAATGGTCTAAGCTACATTTGAGTCAATGTGGAGTAAATGCAAGTAAACACAATACAATGAGGAGATAATGCATAATTTAATTCCACTAAACACTCTTCAACTATATAAGCCAATGTTTTCTTCATAGTTTTTCATCATTAGCACAACTCATTAGTGATTCACAAAATAAAATGGCTATTTCACATTCATATCTTTGTCTTCTCCTTGGCTTTGTCTTGCTTTTTACTCCAACTCTTTCCCTAAGAAGAGACTACTTCTTTAGAAATGGACCAAATGTTGATGATGATCATCTAGATATCTTTCATGATAAAAAATTCCCAATAAAAATTTTTTCGGCTTTTGATGATCTTCCGATTACCCCTCCTCCTCCGAATGAATCTCCAGATGTGGCAAGTCCGGTTGTTTCACCATCTCCAGAAGAAACCTCAGGTAGTGCACCACCTCCAGAAGAAACCTCAGGTAGTGCACCACCTCCAGAAGAAACCTCAGGTAGTCCACCACCTACAGAAGAAACCCCCGTTACTCCACCACCTCCGGAAGAAACCCCAGGTACTCCACAACCTCCAGAAAAAGCCCCCGGTACTCCACAACCTCCAGAAGAAGCCCCCGGTACTGCACCACCTCCAGAAGAAACCCCCGGTACTCCACCACCTCCAGAAGAAGCCCCAGGTAGTTCGCCACCTCCAGTAGATGCTCCTGGCAGTTCACCACCTCCAGTAGAAACCCAAGGCACTTCACCATCTCCGGCACAAACTCCCAGTAGTTCACCATCTCCAGCACAAACCCCCAGTATTTCACCATCTCCGACACAAACCCCCAGTAGTTCACCATCTCCGGCACAAACCCCCAGTATTTTACCATCTCCGGCACAAACTCCCAGTAGTTCACCATCTCCGGCACAAACCCCCAGTATTTCACCATCTCCGGCACAAACCCCCAGTAGCTCACCATCTCCGACACAAACCCCCAGTATTTTACCATCTCCGACACAAACCCCGAGTAGTTCACCATCTCCGGCACAAACCCCCAGTAGTTCACCATCTCCGGCAGAACCCCCAACTATTCCACCACCTCCGGAAGAACCCCCAACTATTCCACCACCTCCGGTAGAACCCCCAACTATTCCACCACCTCCACCGCCAACTCCTCCGCACCACCATCATCACCACCACCATCACCACCACCACCATCACCACCATCACCACCACCATCATCATCACCATCCACCTCCTTCTACAGAAGTTTCAATTCAAGATCCTGATCAGTCTATGATTTCGGACAATATCAATTAATTAGTCACCCTTATGCATACAATGCTTAGAAAAACAATCTAAGTCTAAGAGTACAACAAAACAAATTTAAAAACTAGAGTTTAATTAATTTGCTATGTTGTTTTCCGTGAACATGTATTATCAGTTACATGGCCTGATCAATTTGTTCTAATTTGCCCTTTCCTGACTAATTAAATTATGATATATAAACGTTACTGATATTACTATATTCTATGTGGATTCAATTAATCTTTTAATCCTCTTCCTCTAAAAAACAAATAATAATTTTGTAGATTATTCCAATCAAGCTCTCACTAGATTTGTTTTAATAACAAATTATGACGATTCATCATGATTTTTTGTCAAGAACATCAACACAACTATTCAAAAGTTCTTAGTTATCTCTCAAACATTACAAAATTAATTGATAACAAGTACATATTACATGAAAACAACCAATAGTTCTCACTTGGTATACATTTTTTGTAATTTAAATTAGGGTTATTTAGAGGAAAGGGAAACGGGGTCTGGGGAGATTACAAGAAGGGGAATCGAACCCTCACAAACAAGCTGAAAGTTCAGATAGCCAACAAACCAAGCTACGTACTAAGAGAACAATCCTTGAAGTTGTTTCACCATTTTCTTGTCCAATTGAAATGCTTTTGAAAGAACATCAACTACAAGTGGTGGATTTGTTCCAAATAATTCACTTCCAACCACAATTAGCCCAGCATTTTGGCTATTCAAAGCACCAAAAACAATTGCATTTGTATCTCCAATATTATATTGAAAATGAATTAATCCTTGTGGGAACACAAATACATCCCCTTTATTCAATATTTTTGTAAAAGATTTAGTTTTTAATGGATTTGAAGTGTCCGGAGCCAAAAATCCAACGTAGAGCGTACCCTCTAAGACAACAATAATTTCCGTGCCACGAGGGTGTGTGTGAGGTGGAATTAGGCCATATGGTGCAAAATCGATACGAATAAGTGAAATTCCAAGAGTGTTGAGTCCTGCAAGACTATTTATATCGACTAAATTTACAAACGATCCCAATCCTGGTAAAGGATTTCCACTAACGTTAAGTCCTGTAACAAAGAAATCATCTGCTGTGGCCAATTTTGGATCTTTGCAAAATTTTCCATTCACGAACACTGCAAAATAAATTATAACAAAAAGAAAAAGAGTTTAACTTCTATAGATCGAAGGAGCGTTTGGTTCATGAATATGAAATATAAAGTGGGATTGTAATATTTATTGAATTAAAAAAACACGTGTTTGATTTAAAACTAGACAATTTGAACAAGTTTCTATTTCCAATTTTAGACTTAGCTTTCTTAAAAGAGATTGATAAAAGGGCTTTGGAAGAAGGGCATATTTGCCATTTGATTATTTTGTTATGGTATTACCAAAATTAAAATAAAAAATAATTCCGAGATTACTTAACTTGAAATAGAAAATTTCAATCAAACACAGAATAAGATACTTTCATATTTTATCCTGGAAATATTATATTTTTCATCCTGATACGAACTTCCCCCTGTAATATAAATAATTTTTTATATTATTATCATATTTTTCATCGAACAATATAATTACATATAACTGTTCGTAACGAATGAAGTGGAATTTTACCTGCAGTATTGGAATCAGTAGCTGCAACACAAAAATCTTGAAAAGGGTTTGGATCAAATGAAGAACCAAAGGAAGAAAGAAGACCAAAAGTGACTACAATAATTGTTAGGAGGCAAAAAGCCATTGAATTTTTTTTCTTATTATTTTTTTAGGGATGATTAATATAAAAGCTAATAATAAGGTAATTGAATTTATACTGAAAAATCTGAGCCTATTTACAGATATATAAAGTTGTCACTATTTTTTATTTTTTATTTTTTAATGTTGAAGTGACGAAAATAGTCATTATTTTTGGAGTAGGTTCAAAGTAATGTCGAAAATATATTTCCGAGTAATTTTGGTCATTTAAGTTTGTCAAAAATGAGGATTTTTGATTTATACACATTTTTTCAAAATTGAAATTGTGACAAAAAGATTTAATTAGGAATCTGCGATCAAATCCTAGAAACTACAACACAAAAAAATGTAGGAAATATCAAAACTTGATTAAAAAAAATAATATAGCATAAGTTGCACTTTATTATTTTTCTCTTGTTTTACCTATATGCATTTAGCTTTGGAATTAAGTTTCTTACAAAGAACTCTTTTTTTTATTTCAAATTGTTTCTTCTTCTTGTTACTTATTATATTTGATAGACTTATTCTTTCTTGAAAATAGCCACATTGATAATAACTTGTTTGTGACATATAAACCTCATTCATCTATATTACCTTGCTCACTTAAAATAAAAGAAAAATTAGAAGTTGATATTTTACCTTAATTTAATATCAAATTCTTGTTGATTGATACTTGATATCATGCAGTTAGGGAATAAATTAATTAATTAAGTTCTAGGTGAATTTGATAATTTAGTGATCAATAAAATTGACAACCTATATATTCTATGAAGAGTATTTTGAATTTGGTCAGTTTCTTAACATTGCATTCACCATTCTACCCTTCATTTTTAATGTTATGTCATCCTAATTAAGATGTTTCGCATGGTCCATGAATTTTTAAAGAGCAACTTTCACATATAGCAAACACAAAATTCGTATTTGTATACTATAGCAAAGTTTGCATAATTGCGCTCCATAGCAAACATAAATATGTATATTTCGCTATACATATACAAAAGAAAGCAGTTGTATAATCTGTTTTGGTATACATATACAAAAAGATCAATTGTATAAAGTGAGAGAGGCGAGTGAGCGAGCGAGATTTGGGAGAGGGGAGAGAGGAGAACGAAAATATATGTATATATACAATTTTCACGCATTTTATACATTTGCGTTTTTGTATAAAGTGAGAGAGGCAAGTGAGAGAGCGAGATCTGGGAGAGTGGAGAGCGAGATCTGGGAGAGGGGAGAGAGGGGAACGAAAATATATGTATATATACAATTTTCTCTCGCTTTATACAAACACAAACGCATTTTATACAATTTGCGTTTTTTGTATAAAGTGAGAGAGCGAGATCTGGGAGAGGGGAACGAAAATATATGTATGTATACAATTTTCTCTCGCTTTATACAAACACAAACGCACTTTATACACTTGCGTTTGTATAAAAAACGAGAGAGGCGAGGTAGAGAACTAGAGTGGCGAGCGAGATTCACCAGGAGAGAGGTGAAATAACAACAGTTTGCTATGAGGTACAATTAAATCAAACTATATTTATAGCATTTAATTTGAATTAATAGTTTGCTATTATATACAATTTTCCCATTTTTAAATCGGTCATATATAGAATCGTCATATAAAAATAGGTGGATCAAAAGCAAAGATTATATCAGGAATCAAGATGAATCCGGGACTTTGACTGTTGAAACTAGCAAATAAAGTAGCATTTGTACTTTCAACATTATACGCGAAGTGAATAAGCCCTTGTGGAATCACAAACACATCGCCAGGATTCAAGATTTTAGCAAAGAGACGACTCTTATAGATGTTTTCTTCATTAGGTAGAAGAAGAAGAAATCCCGCATAAATTGTACCCTCCAAGATATGTATCATTTCAGTAGCTCGAGGGTGCGCGTGATATTGAATACAACCCTTTGGTTCGAAATCAGCACGAATTATAGAAATGCCTAAAGTGTTGAGCCCTGGCATATTGTTTATATCCACAATTTTTGTAGCATAACCATATTTTTTATCCACTACTTCTCCACTTATATTAAAACCTGAAGTAGAAAAATCATCTGCATTTGCAAGCTTTGGGTCTTTGCAAATCTTTCCATTCACAAAAACTACACAAGTGAAAATAAAATGAATTAAGTTAGCATACTATTAAGATATTAAGAGATAACATATTACATAAACTCAAATTATACAACATATATAATTGTTTGAAATAGGGGAAAAGAAAGAGAATTAGCACTTGAGCCTATACTTAATTAAGTGGACATTAGCAAAATATTAGAAAATTATCCTTACAATTGTTACACCCGGATCTAATGTTTTCCTCATTTATTTCTAAATTTTATAGACAAAACATCAAATTGTTGTCTAATAGCCTTTCCGTTTGTTCAAAAAAATCTTTAGACGGTAATTTAAGAAGTCTATAAACTAGTAAAATAAAAAAGATAGCCATTTACTAAATAGATGTCTAAAAAGGAACAATTGGTGAAAATTTCTCTAAAGGTAGAAGTGTTGGCACATTATCTATCGACTTTCTTTGAACCGTGCGCCATTAACCCTCTAGGATTTCTCGATGACAAAACAAAAGGTGTTATTATACTATATAGTTGCCACTATGGGTGACAATTTCAATCCATATAAGTGAAATGAATCCATTTTCCCATATTAAATTAAATGGATCACTCATATTTTCTTAAATGGGTAAATATGGACTTCAACCTATTTAAGTTCATACAAATATATGGACAAAATGGGTAAGCATGAGAATCCATATATCACTCACTTATCATAAAAATCCCTAATTGCACTTGAAAATAAAAACATACAAAATTGTGATTTTTTGGCTCTGGGTGGGAGGTGTCCTGGGGTGGGGTGGGGGAGGTAGGGTTGGAAAAAAAAATTCAAAAAAAAAAAAAGAAATTTTTTTTTTCTTTTTTAAAGTTTTTTTAATTTTTTTTTGGGGGGGTGAGGGGAGGTGGGGCTGGTGGAGGTAGGGTTGACAAAAAAAAAATTCAAAAAAAAAAAGTTATAAAAAAATAGTTTTTGAGAAAAAAAATTGGGGTGGGGGAGGTGGTCGTGGGGGTGGGTGGGATGGGGCGGGGGTACAAGGTAAAAAAAATTTATATTTTTAAAAATAATATTATAACGGTGGGGTGGGGTTGGGTGGGGTGGGGTGAGGTGGTAGGGGTTGAGGTATTAACAGTTTAGCTTTGATTTAATATTTTTTGTCTTTAAGAGATTAAAATCATGTGTTACAATCATTTTATCAAACTATATTTGACAGAATCCATATTTACCCATATTTTATATGTATGGATTGTGATTCAATCCATCCAAATTCGATCCAATCCACCCACTTGTCACCCCTAGTTGTCACCTAAGATAATATTCAACAAATATATAACATACGTATCATAGACATCTAATTTATGTATTTTTGACTAGCGTTGGTCGATCAACCAAATGTGTAACTTAAAATATTATCATGACTATAAAAGGATGATTTACCAGAAGTGTTGGAGTCTTGAACTGCAACACATATGTCTTGTAGAGGATTGACATCATAGGCATAAGCTAATTGGGATGAAAACAAAGCAGCAATGGTTAAAATTGTTATAAACCAGCTCATGCTAATTGTTGATTTCATTTGTAGCAAGGTCTACTTTCAATTAATTTTGAAACAAGTTTTTTTTTTTTTTTTGCTTAATTGGGCTTTGTCTAGTGCTATATAGAGTTGTCTTAGTATTATTCCTTTATTTAAAGGATAACGTCCACATAATTTTCAGAGTTTATTATTCTTTAAGGATAAAGTCCACATAATTTTGATTTTTTTACTTTATTGAAAATGGGTACCAATCATAAAAATTCTATTAGAAAACACTTAAAACCTTTTTACCCACTATTTTTTATTTTCACTATATTTTTCTTTTGAAAATTTATTCGAAAATTTTCATTTAAACTATATTTCATGTTTTTTATTACGAAAAAATTCATTCAAAATAATCAAATATTATTTGCGAAAACTATAGTCAAGCATAAATCCATCTTCAACTACAACTTTAAAAAATTCAAATTAAATTGGGAAGGGGGGGGGGGGGGGGGGGGATTGTAATAGTATGTAGTAGCTTGTATATGAAATCTAATCAAAACATTATTTAACTAGAGCTGTCAATATGAGCTGGCCCACCCCACCGGGCTAATCCATACAGACTTTGAAATTTTACGGGTCAGGCCGGGCTAGCCCATTTTTGGGGTGGGTCAGAAAATGGACGGCCCAGCCCACAAGTACGCGGGCTACTGCCCTCTTTTCTTGAAAGGATATTTTTTTTATAATTTTTTAGATTAAATTATAATTTAAAAATATTATCATAAATATCGACAAGACAATATAACATGGTGTTAGTGTTACTAGACTTACTACTTGTTAATCCACAAATAAAATTATCTTTATAATATTTATTAAGTTTGATTTCAAATAAAAGAATAAATAGCTAAATAAAAATATTAACCTAATTGTTTTCCAATGATCATAATAAAATACAATATTCCATAGGCTACGGCCTATGTAGTAATTCCCTAGAAAATTTAGGAAATTTTTATTTTATGTAGTACATATTTTATAAACATAATTTGTATTTAAATCGTAATATTTCAAACTTTAAAAAGATTTTGAGTTCAAACTCTTATTATTTTTAATACTATATTTTATTTTTATTTTTTAATTAATTTTTATTTGGCCCACATGCCTGCCCTATCCATATTTCTCAAGCCCCACAAATCGACAGACTTATTCAAACCGGGCTAAAAAGTCATTTTCTTAAATGGGCTTCAAAAATCGTAGCCCAACCCTATCAAATTACGGATTAGGTCAAGTCGGCCCAACGGGCCTAGCCCATATTGATGGCTCTATATTTAACTATCTATTTTGAGATATTACTCTTTAAGAGCATATTCAATTGTGTATACTTCAGGTAAATTAGCCTAAGTTAGATAATTTTACTAATTTTTAAAAGTTTGGGGTCTAAACCATATTTTTAAAAAGTTAATTACATTCAAATTCTAAATATCCTCTGCAAAAACTATGGCCAACCACAACTACAGTTCCAATTCCAACTTCAATAATATTAAATAAAATTAAAAAAATTTAATTTTCATGAACAAACGCGGACTTATCATTTGCTAAAAATGGAAGTCAAGATAATTTTCTCATTTTAAAATGCAAGCCTCCAGTTCAAGAAGTAATAATTAATCAAGAATCTTGTGATGGTTTTGTGCTCTAATTAGTGGTCAACTTATTCACAACTATAAGCACGTTTGGAAATAAATACTTAATTATCAAATTTAAATACCTTGACAAATAATCAAAGGTTAGTCAATTGGTACATTTTGCATAAAAGTTTGGAATTTTTTTAGAGAAGTTCACGATTGATCAATTGTAAATCTAAACACGTTGTCCTAATTTAGTATGTGCTAGTAATTACTCCATCCGTCCCATCTTAATTGTCACTTTAGTAAATTGTCATTTTAGAACGGGTAAAGTGTTATGAACCAAGTACAACCCAATATGAATACCAAGGTCACACAAGTAGTTATTGGGATGGAAAGAGCTATTGGGCCGAGAACAAGCAATAGGACTAGATTAATTTGGGATCCGGGTCGAGTAGTGGGTGTGAGAATGGTTCCATCATAAGGGGTAGCGGTCATTAATTTAGGGATTATGCATATTGAAGAAAATGTTTGTCCTCTCTTCTTCTTCTAGAGTCTAAGTTTCCCATCTCCATTCTTATCTCTATCGTTAGTTATTTGTTATTTTCATATTTCTATTGTAATTCAGTAGTTTGGGTATTGCAATTACGATTCTAAAGTTGTAATCACGTTTAAATTCATATATCAATATAGTAAGCAATTGGATTTGTTACAGAAAGGCTCATATGCCATTTCCAATTGAGAAAAGGTTCATCTATGTCATATGTTAAAAGTTTGGCTCATCTATGTCATTTCTATTTGAGAAAAGGCTAGTCCATGCCGTCATTTGTTAACTGAAATGGCATATATGAACAAAACTTTTTAACGGATGACATAGATGAGTCTTCTCTCATAAAGTTCGATAGCATATTTGAGCTTTTTCCCTTTCAAAAAATAATTTAATTAATGACGTCGCCGAATCATATTTGACCATGTGTAAAAAATAGTTTTGCAAAATCGAAACTGTTTTCAACTAACAAATAATGGCATGAATGAGCCTTTTCTCAAACAGAAATGACATAGTTGAGCAAAACTTTTAACGGATGACATGATAAATAAGTCTTTTCTCAAAGTTTGATAACATATTTGAACATTTGATATAAATAAGTGAAGCTACTAAATATCACATCACAGGATATAATTACTTATTTTTATAACATTTGCAAGAATCCATATTATAAAAGACCTAAATTACATGATGGAAACATAAACAATTAGAAATATACAACAAACAAGTGATCATCCTAGGTGAATTTATTCAACATACAACAGCATTTGTAGTGACATATAACCTAGGATAATTTATTAGTACATAATTATAATTCTAGTAACATAACCTAGGCAAATTTCTTTCGAAGTTGTTTAATCACTTTCTTATCAAGCTGAAAACCTTTGGCAAGAGCATCGTCGATAATAGGTGGATCAGAAGCAAAGATTATATTAGGAATCATGGTGAATCCAGGATTTTGACTGTTGTAAGTAGCAAGTATAGTAGCATTTGTACGTCCAACATTATACTGGAAGTGAATAAGCCCTTGTGGAATCACAAACACATCACCAGGATTCAAGATTTTAGAGAAGAGACGACTCTTAAAGAAGTTATTTTCATAAGGTACAAGAAATCCCGCATAAAGTGTACCCTCCAAGATAGTTATAAGCTCAGTAGCTCGAGAGTGCGTGTGAAGTGGGATAAGACCCTTTGGTTCGAAATCAGCACGAATTATAGAAATGCCTAGAGTGTTGAGTCCCGGCATATTGTTTACATCAACAATATGCACAGAATAACCATACTTTTGCCTCACTACTTTTCCACTTTCATTAAGTCCTGAAGTAAAAAAATCTTCTACTTTTGCAAGGTTTGGGTTTTTGCAAAACTTTCCATTCACAAAAACTGCACACAAGTGAAGTAAAATGAAGTTACCATATTATTAACATATTACATAAATTCTAATTATACAATATATTTGTTTGAAATAAGGAAAAGAAGAGAATTAGAAAATTATGAGTTAAAAGCTTAGTACTTGAGTACTTAGATTTTATTCATGTTTTTAAAAATTGAGCAAATATTACTCTTAGAAAATTATTCTTTTGAACAATATTATATTCGGGTCTAATGTTTTTCTTATATATTTTTGAATTTTATAGATAAAACGTAACATTAGACTGCTGTCTAACATTTATAATAAAATACAAAAAAAAAATTAGCCTTTCAATTTGTTTTTAAAAAATCTTTAGATCGTAGTCTAAGAGGTCTATAAGTTGCAAGTAAAATAAAATGATGGTCATGATTTACTAAACAGATGTCCTAAAAAGGAACAATTGGTGAGAATTTCTTCAAAGGCAGAGGTATAGGCACATTATCCATCGACTTTCGAACTAAGCACCACTAACCCTCTAGAATTTCTCAATTACAAAAATAAAAATAAAAAAGATACTTTATGTATTGTATAGCTGTCAAACAAAATAATAATCGATAAATACTTAACATATATAAAATATACATCTAATTTATATATATATATATATATATATGAATCGGTCTAACTTGTCAAAAAAAAAAGTTACTTAAAAAGTTGTGATGACTATAAAAGGATGATTTACCAGAAGTGTTGAAGTCTTGAACTGCAACACATATGTCTTGTAGAGGATTGACATCATAGGCATAAGCTAATTGGGATGAAAACAAAGTAACAACGATAAAAATTGCTATTATCATGCTCATTGTTGTAACAAATTAAAGTCTAATTATATTAAATTTGGTAACAGGTTTATTTTGCTTAATTATTTGGCTTGTTATACTTTTTTATTTTTTGCAAGAGAGATATCTAGTACTATTTATAGCTGTGTTAGTCATTTATCTTAAGCAAAGTCTAGTAATTTTCTCATTTTTAAAATGCAAGTTTAAGTTCAAGTGGTAACCATTAATTAATCTCATTATCTTTTTTCCCTCTGGTCAAAGTCACATGCCAATTAATTCACAATTACTCTCTGCACATGTCTGGTGAACTTTTTTTAAGTTTTAATCCGTGTTTGATATTTGTATTGAGATCTGATTATTTAGGAGTTCGGACCAATTTAGCTATAAGAAATTTTTTTTTACCTTTTTTGAATTCTTGTTCACTTTATTTGAAAGTAATTAGCGTTTGATCAGATATCTAATTTTGATATGTATGATATAGCCGATCAATAGAACCACCTATTTTTTTTTATCATAGGCCAAGGATTTTGGTGTTAACCACACTAGATGCTAGCTACTGAGGAAGAAAAATAGGTCATACGATGATAATTGAGAGATTTTCACTGAGCATATTTCTAAATTGAATAGCAAAATGACGGAAATTTGTATAGATCAAATATATATATACATCTATAGTGAATTGTGGATTCCGAAATGATAAGATCATTTTTTGTTTTGACAAAAAAAGATCTCTTATAAAAGCTTTGTCAATCTAGTCTACGATAGCTTCAAACTCCACTTAACCCATCCTTTCATATGATTGGAATTGTCGATGTATTGTGCGAGTTGCATTTTGTTTTCCTTTTATAAGTTGGTCACTAAGCCTATTTCTAAATATTCGTTGCAAAAAAATATGATTAAATACAACTCTAATTCTATTTCCACATTAAAATTTTTAATTATAGTCGATCTGATAAGTTTTAATATCCCTTTTGCCCATCTTAGTCATTTATTAAAAATGAAAGTCAAGGTAATTTTCTCATTTTAAAATGCAGGGTCAAGTTTAAGTAGTAACAATTAATCAAGAATCTTGTGATTTAATTTTTTCTCTAATCAGAGTCAATAGTCTACGGTCAACTTATTCACAACTCTACGCTTATGCATGGTAAATTTACGCATTCAAAAAGTGTGTAAATTTATAGAAATTAAAGGTAAGAATTTATGTATCGAACGTTTACACCAATCAATGAATATAAGATACGTGTCTGTCATATACAGATATATCACGTCATAGTTAAGTGATGTATCATCACTTCATATTAATCTCATTGATTTGATATAAATCGTCAGTCGAAATTAAATACCTTAACAAACAATCAAAGGTTAGTCAATTGGTACATTTCTCAGAAAAGTATGCAAAAATGAGAAGTCCACGATTGATCAATTGTTAATCAAAGCATGTTGTCCTAATTTATTA
The DNA here is from genome assembly GCA_036553675.1 of Solanum okadae. Lineage (NCBI taxonomy): Eukaryota > Viridiplantae > Streptophyta > Magnoliopsida > Solanales > Solanaceae > Solanum > Solanum okadae. The sequence goes on from CM071686.1 coordinate 56,490,418, forward strand.
TTTACTAATAATTACTCCATCGTCTTATTTTAATAGTCACTTTCTAATTAAATTGTTGACTATAAAGGGATAATTTATCAGAAGTGTTAGAATTTTTAACCGGAAAACAATATTGTTGTATATATATCTAGTCATTTTAGTATTCTCTGCGAGTGACACAATTAGAATTTCGAGATTTAGATTTTTTGAACTTTGATCGTGAGTTCGATTGTAAAAGCTTTAAGTTTTTTTTTAAAAAAAATGAAATTTATATATTTGAAAATTACTAAAAGAAAAAAACTATAAATTTACAATAATTGATTATTTAAAATATTTAAAGGTATATAAAGAAAATTTGATTTAAAGAAAAATTTTATTGACTCTTATAATTTCAACAACGCCAAATAAATTAAGATGGAGGAAATAATTTTAATATCCGGGAGCTTCAAAAGCAAAGGAAAAAAGCACATTGATATGATATTCCACTGCAAAACAATATTGTTTTATCTTTTGATTTTTTTGTATTTATGTCAAACTTTTAGAGATGTAACACTAGTTGGATCTTTTACCACCCAAGGTTCTGGTAAATGTCTTTTCATTTTTAATCAGAAGTTTCGAGTTATAATATTTGTAATTTCTCATCATATACCTATATCCCTTATCAAAGATGTTGAATTCAGTTGAATCTGATAGTTACGTGTTCCATCCCCCTCTTGGGAAGGGGAAGAAGTTGGGAAAATAGTTTGGTTGTATAATGTAAGCTACATAGAAGAAGAGAAGATTTACTAATTAAAACATACAACCATATGATATGCTTTCTTCTTCTTTTATTTGGATTTGATGCACTTGAACTAACGATCTTTCGAAAACAACTTTTCTATCTCCAAAAGGTAGTGGTAAGGTCTATGTACACTATACCCTCTCCAGACCCTCACTTTGTGAGATTTCACTAGATATGTTGTTGAAATAGTGGAATAATGTTGCACTAACATTGTGTCTTACGTTATATTGAAAGTGAATACTAAGGAACCACAAGCACAACGCCAGGATTCAATATTTTAGAGACGAGATGAATACCCTCTCATCGATCCATTGAATCAGGAATGAGAAATTAAAACCGGAATGTAAATGAACACCCACAAGTATAGACAAAGTAAATTCGATATCTACCTTACCATGTCCACCCCTAATTACGAATATAACATATAGCCTAAGTTCATCGACTTAATTTTGCTTTTCATAAAATTAACAGCATGATGGTAAGAATTAGGGGAAATGGCAGCTCGCATAAATGAATAAGTTCACTCCAAATACTGGAAAAATACATACAATTAGAGAATAACGTATTATTCCAACGCTTTCACAAATCGCTAGTGATGAGCATCGCGCTCCAAACAACTTTCAGTAAACACACAAATCATATTTGTAATGTCATAATCTAGGAGAATTTCTTTCGAAGTTCATTAATCACTTTCTTATCAAGCCGGAAGCCTTTAGCAAGAACATCGTCCAGAATAGGTGGATCTGAAGCAAAGATTGTACTAGGAATCATGACGACTCCAGGATTTTGACTATTGAAAGAAGCAAGCAGAGTAGCATTTTTGTGTCCCACGTTATACTGAAAGTGAATAAGCCCTTGTGGGATCACAAACACATCACCAGGATTCATGATTTTAGAGAAGAGACGACTCTTAAAGATGTTTGCAGCATCAGGGGCAAGAAATCCTGCATAGATAGTACCCTCTAGGATAGTTATGAGCTCAGTAGCTCGAGGGTGCGTGTGAAGTGGAGTGAGACCCTGTGGTTCCAAGTCAGCACGAACTATAGAAATACCAAGAGTGTTGAGTCCAGGCATCGTGTTTACATCCACAATATTTACAGCAAAGCCTAACTGAGGCACTGCATTTCCCCTAACATTAAGACCTGAAGCAAAGAAATCATCCGCTTTTGCAAGCTTTGGGTCTTTGCAAATCTTTCCATTCACTAAAACTGCACAAGTCAAATAAAACGAAGCTAAGCACCAGAATTTAAAGTTTATGAGTTCCTACAATAACTTCAGATTCACAATCAAATATTTACAGATATTCAGTAAATTTCTTAATATATATACATGGTCTAAACAAAAGCTAATCCGTGAACCCACAAGTTGTTATGTGGATCCGCTACTGGCTAAGCATATTATTCAAATATCAATACAACATATAACAACTATGCCTTGTTCGCAAACAAAAACTATATAAGGATGATTCACCCGAAGCCTTAGAGTCGTTAACTGCAACACATAGATCTTGTAGAGGGTTGAGATCATAAGCATAAGCAGGGGAAAGAAAGAAAGCAATGATGGCTAAAGTTGTTAAGAACCAGCACATCCTCATTGTTATAGCAAAGTTTGTTTCTTAGTGAAAGGCCGAACTTTTTCTGGAAACAAGTTGTTTTACTATGGACTTGTTATGATTTTCTTCAAACAACCAGAAAGGTGTGACTATTTATAATCTGATCCAAAAAGATAGTGTAGGTATTTTCTCATTTCTAAATGTAGATTTAAGTCAAAAGAAGTGACCTTTAATATAATCAGTAGTCAAAAAGTCGTTCATTAATTAGATCAGCTTCATTACCTAAATGGGTTGAATAAAGAGAAGAACTTGCCTTGAAAAGTAGAGATTGAAAGTCTATTTATTTCTTGATTACACAGAATCAGAAGTAACCAACCATTCTTTTCGGGATGCAAGTGGAGCTTTCATGGTTGTTCAGATTTAACATCCTCAATAAACAACTATCTTATGCTTTCAGTAATGTAGGTAGAGCGGTACTATACTAGTTGTTCAGATGAACAACATCAATAAACAACTACCTGATGTGAGCATCTGTTGTGGATTCACTACACCAAAAATGATCTTAAACAGCAATTAATTAACGGCAATAACTTAATTGCCGCTAAATATGTTTTTTTAGTGACAATTACATCTTAACACTCTTTGTAAATGCCGCTAAAGCTTATAGCGACATTGGATCTAATGACAATTAACTAATGTCAGTAAAGGGTTTAAACACTCTTTGTTAATGTACATAAGCAAAGAAATCATCCGCTTTTGCAAGCTTGGAGCTAAGCATGTAATTCATATATTAAGAGCTAACAGACGACACAAATTATACAACATACAACAACTATAGAAGGATGATTTACCCGAAGCCTTAGAATCGTTAACTGCAACACATAGATCTTGTAGAGGGTTGAGATCATAAGCATAAGCAGGGGAAAGAAAGAAAGCAATGATGGCTAAAGTTGTTATGAACCAGCACATCCTCATTGCTATAGCGAAGTTTGGTTTCTTAGCAAAAACACAAACTTTTTCTGGAAACAAGTTTGTTTGCTTTGGGCTTGTTATGATTGTTTTAAACAACCAGAAAGGTGTGATACTTATACTCCGATTTAGTCATTTTTCATATCTTTGTTTCCGTTTTAAATTATATTTAATACTTGTTTTCTGTCTATCCAAAAAAATAGTCCAGGTGTTCTCATTTCTAAATGCAGATTTCAATAAAAAGATACCTTTACAATAATCAGTAGTCAAAGAAATGGTTTATTAATTAAATCTGCTTACTTACCTAATGGATTTAATAATTTCATAGAGATGGAATGCTAGGCACCCATTGGCTAACTTCTTAAATAATACTAAAGAGAAGAAGAATCTGACAGATTTGTAAATGAGAGGGTGCTATACATATATGTAAATATTCTAAACAAATAATGATTGACAATTCATTTAGTTCTTGATTGTACAGAATTAGAAGTAACCAACCATTATTTTCAGCAATGTAAGTACAGCTGTCCTGGGTTGTTCAGATGTAACATCCACAGAAAACAATTATCTGATGTGAGCATCTGCTGTATACCGTGTCATGGATGAGATCATACCCCTTTAACTTCAACCTTGTAGACTCAGGTTATTCAAGAGATTCATTTCGCATATAATTTTGGAGTTTGAATTGAGAAATTAATTATTAACTTAAGCATGTAGTCCTAATTTTGTTTACTAGATTGTTACTTCTCCTACAAATGAATGTTCTCATCTTATTATGAATCAAATGTGGAACTTCATAAAAAACTAGCCTGACATTCAATATAGACTGAATTATGAGACAGCATAGGTCATAAATCGTCTTTAGCCCTTTGCACTCTCAAGTAGTTAGGCTTAAATTTTTCTATTTTATTACAAAAACTATCAAAACCTAATTTCTAAGATACCACATCAATACTATTACTGCTAATCCTGAGTTACCAAAGATGCTAAGGATCAAAATTAATCTTCCTTTAACTTGATACCTAGCAAAGGACACATCTCAATATTGAGGGGATAATCAATATTGGGCTACAAACAGAGTAAACGCTAATACTGCTAATTGGATTTGAGTCTCTTTTCCTAAGGGATAATCAATATTGGGCTATAAACAGAGTAAACAAAAAACTGATGGAATAATTAAGGGGTTAAATGCTAGAAAAAAATGGTCAATAGATATACTTGGGTATAAAATCTTCCCCTTTAATGTGATCCATCGACCATCATGTTTATTGGTGATGGCTCAACGATGATAAAACTTTTCATCCGAATCATAGATACAAATATCCAATTTGTATAATAAATTCTATCATAAAATTAACACTTTAATAATTGATACTCATAACTTGAGGGCTTGGGCTTGTTGAAATCCTCTTGCAGCTTATCTTCCAAGTTAAACATAAATGGTATAAAGTATTCAAAGCCAGCCTCAATGGAGACAAGGTTGTTTTATAGATTGTATACATGAAAATTGAGGGGTTCACAAATCAATACTTTAGCCCTTGATCACAAGCTAACAAAAAGGAAAACCAAGGTGAACTACCAAATACAGAGGGACAAGAAGTTCTAGCAAACTAAGCTCATAAAATCTAAGCACGACAAACACGCAAGAGCAAATTGCCAAGAAACAAACTAGCTTAAATGGAAATGTGACATACTTCAATAGTCCCCAGCGCAAACCTTATAGCTCATCAGATTTTCTCAAATTACCACAAACATTGCATTCCATAACTGAGGATAGAGATGCATCGGGAGGCAACGGAGCCAATGTACCCCAGCAATTCTCTCGATTACACATGTATCTAAGGAAGAAATACGCGTGAGGAAAATCTTGATCCCTCTCCTCCACCTCGCCATTTACATTTACTTCATCATCCACGTCTTCCTCCATCTCTTCATCCTCTTCCTCTTCGTCTTCATTTTCCTCACCCTCCTTATCCATAGCATCATCCTCACCATCAGACCAATTAGCCTCAACCACACACCGATCACAATTGCAAGTAAAACCATAATCCTCCTTCAACCTTTGCTGCCTTTCCGAATACTTAAAATTCACAGGGAAATAACTCAAACAAATCTCCCTCCCCTCAGGAACATCATGAATCACCCTAACAACAATGTCAGTATTACTCCTGCTATTAACATCCGTATCAACATACTCAAACCTACACGCATTCGGAAGACAATCATGATTGAAAAACGACGCCATCGGATAAATCCCATAAGCCCTAACACCCCTTTCTCTATCAGCCTCAAAAGGTTCCATCAACCCAAATGCATTCACCTTATCCTTAGCCAAAAGAGCCGCAGTAAGCTCCTTAGAGAACCCAAATTCACCAAGATTCAACGAAGGGCACGTAGCAACAAGAGAATGAAGCAAAAGAACATCACTTTCCGACACAAATGACGAATCCCCTTGAAGAGATAACAGCACACGAAACGAAGAAGGAGAAATCACTGCTAAATTATAAGCTGAGATAAGAAAAAAAGCTTGAATTTGTTGATCTACATTCAAATTATGAGAAGAAAAGGTGTTTCTTAGGTGAGTTAAGGATTGGCAAACCCAAGGAGTATGAGAAGAGGATAAAGCTATAGACTGACAATTAGAGGTACAGAAGAATGAAGAAGTGCACCATGAGCAAGGAATTGGAGATTGTAGGATTACCCTGAAGCAATTTGAGCAAAAAGTGCTGTTCTTCACAGAAGCAGAGTAAAGAAGGAGAGGGGAGTCTTTGAGGATGATTTGTCCAGGTTTTAGGGGTTGAGTAGTAACAATTCCTCTTCCTCTTCCTTCTATTTCTGAAATTTTTAACAATTGATTGTTCTCCATTGTTGTGTACTGTGAATTTTCTCTGAAGCTTCTGCCGCAATTAGGGTTTTTAGGGTTTTAGCAATGAAGACGATACTGTCACTTCGGGTTTTTCTATGGGGGAACAAATTTTTAAAAAGGGCCCTTTTGGGATCCCTATTTAAGGCGTAGTCAAATTTTACGAAGTTTGTAGTTTAGCCATTTCAGATATATGTAAGCACATGAAGTTGACTTGGGATTCCTACTAAAGGCTATTATCGAAATTTATGAAATGGGATTCCTACTAAAGGCTATTATCGAAATTTATGAAATTTGCAAATTTAGTCACTTTTGATATAGCAATTGTGAAATTGAAAAAAAAAAACTCAAGATATGTATGTCTCAAATTAGCATATATGACTAAACTTATGTATGTTTGTATATATAATAATGAGGTTGATGTTATAACCTTAAAAGAAAAGTTGTAGCATTGTTATGAACAAACTCTAGTCCAATGTGGTTATCAAAGTTACACAAGTAGTTATTTGGCTGACAAGAGTTATTGTGCCGAGAACAAGCAATAGGGTCAGGTTAATTTGGGATATAGATCGAGTAGTGAATGTGAGAACGGTTTCATCAAAAGAGATAGTGGTATGTGATTTAGAGATTATGCTTATTGTCGAGTAACGGATTTGATTTCTCTAATTTTTCTTTTTAAGTCTGAGCTTCTCGTCCTCATTCTTATTTTCAATATTTAGGTAGCTAAAGTTTGAACAGATTTGGAATTCTGGTTTGTTTTAAGTAATGGTACAAATGTGGCTAATTGTTAGTTTCTTCAATTTTACTGTCACCGAGGAGGACTATGGTGAGATCGATAAGATCTCTCCACCCTTAACGAGTTCTCATATTCGATCCCATTGAGTAGAGAAAGCTTACATAAGTAGAGTTTCTCCCTTAATGTACCATATGCGACATGAATATGAATTAAACCTCACATTCAGTCCACTTACTTTTTTAGGTGTGTGACAAGATGTCATATTACAAAACAAAACTTTCAAAAGAACATCATTAAGTTACTGAAAAAAATTACAATAACAAATATGAACTAAGAAGAACTTGTCTCATTAAATTTGCAGTGAATCCAACTCTAGGAGAACTGAGCTCGAAGATGTTCAATCACTTTCTTATCCAATTGAAAACCTTTAACAAGAACATCATCAAGAATTGGTGGATTTGAGCCAAAGAGTTGATAAGGGATCATGTGTACTCCAGGATTTTGGCTATTGAAACTACTCAAATGTGTTGCATTTGTGGTTCCCATATTGTATTGAATGTGAACCATACTTTGTGGGATCACAAAAGCATCCCCTGGATGTAAGATCTTAGCGAATAGCCTCGATTTGAAAGGATTTCGTGTATCAGGAACAACAAATCCAACATAGATAGTACCTTCCAATACCAGTATTAGCTCAGCTGCTCGAGGATGAATGTGAGGTGAGATTAATCCAAATGGTTCAAGATCAGCACGAGCCATCGAAATGCCTAGAGTGTTGAGTCCTGGCATTCGATTTACGTTCAATGCATTCACAGAAAAACCAAGATTTGTTGGTGTTGGCATTCCACTTACATTGAAACCTGAAGCATAGAAATCATCTGCATTTGCTAGCTTTGGGTCTTTGCAAAACCTTCCATTCACAAAAACTGCAAAACACATGAATCAAACAGAACAACATTACAAATATATCCAATGTAATCCCACAAACTAGAGTCTGGGGTGCGTAGCATGTATGCAAACGTTACCTCCATCTTCATGGGGTAGATAGGTTGTTTTCCTATAGACCTTCGACTCAAAAGAAGTGTAATAAAAACATGATAGACAAGAAAATAATGACAACAGAATAGCAAGATAAACAAAGCAAATAAAGTGACAGTTATAATACTAGGTAATACATCAAAAGACAAGACTAGCTCCCTACCTCTTCCTCGTAAAAGTACTCCAACACAAGGCTACCTACTACCTATTTTGTCCTAATCTAGTATTCCTCGACCTCCAAACCTTTATATCTAAAATTATATCTTGTGTAAGATGAAAATGTGCCAAGTGTAAAAAAAATATTACTAACTAACCTGCTATCACAAATTAAACTAGATCTTTCCACTACCCACTAAAAAACAAATGGCGGCGGACAATTCTGGTAGCTAAACAACAAAATCTATTGCTAATCTTATTTAAAACAACGAATTATAAAAAAAATTCCTATCAACTAGTACGAGTTATCTAGCGATAGATTAGCAATGAATTTCTAACAAAGTATTACTTTTTTTTTTTTTTAATTGTCAGTGTATATAACTTAAATCCGAAAAACTCCACAAAATAAAATAAAGATAGGCAAGTGATTAATTACCTGCAGAATCATTGGAATCTTGAACAGCAACACATAGATCTTGAAGAGGATCAAGATCATAAGCAGAAACAAAGGAACAAAAGTAAACACTAAACACTACACTAATTAAAATCAACAAAGCCATTTTCATTCTAATGATAAATAATTTGGCTACTAATCACTAACCACTCAAGAGTTATTATTGGAAATTTTTATAGTAGAGATCAGAGTTATATAGTACTTTTAAAAAAAAAACAGTCAAGATTTAGTTTCAAGAATCTAATGCTTTTTAAGTTTTCAAGAAAGTGGTCAACATCATCATGAGTGTAATCCGATTGGATTAAAAGTTTGTCAAACTTACTTTTAAGTCAATTTTTTATTTTTAAAAATATTTGACTAATATCAAAATAACTTAAAATAAATTTAAAATAACTTAAAATAAGTTAAAAATAAAAAATAGATTCCTCCTACTTTTTATTTTTTAATTTAAAAATTATTTAAACTTGATTTTTTTATTTTTAACTTAAATTTTTTTTAAGTCATACTCGAAAGTCTTTTTCTAACAATATAGATTTTTTTTTCTTTCATATTTTATCTCTGTGGCTTGAAATGAATGAAGAAATGGGTAGTAGGGTTCATAGATAGAAATATCTTTTGCCGACCAAAATGTCATTATAAGTGAAATTCTTTTGGCGCAAGTGAAGACGTTTTTGGCCTAAGTTTAAGTTTAATCTGATTTTAATATAGATATTACACATGAAGAGAATCAAAAAGAGTTTTTGTTATAAAATAATTGAGTCTAATATCAGAGGCGAGCTCGAGATTTAAAGATTGTGGGGGCAGCATTATCTTAACGTAGGCGCTAGCAAAACGTTTAATGATGATTGAGAGATAATAATCGTATCCAATTTATAAAAAGATATGAGCAGTGGCAAAAATATAAATATATAGGTCAAATATTTTGAAATTAATCTGAGATTGCAATTATGGAAGATGTAGGTTCAACCAACTCCCAAGATGCACTTATGTTTGTGAGGGTACACAATTAAATATATATTATACTCACAGATATATAAACAAATAAAATTAACAGGTGTACATATATGTATGGATTTGCCAAGAAAATTATCAATATTTCATCTCTTATTGAAATATCTAAAGCAAATCCAATCATATTTTTTGCAATATCCAACAACCAAGATGATAAATAACATGCATGAATTGTCATAATCAATATTTATAAGTTAGAAGAAGCAGGGCCGGCTTTAATATAAAGCAACTAAAGCAAAAGTCTTTAGGCCCCTTAATTATGTAGACACCTTTTTTTATTAGTCATGAATTAAAGATAGAGTAGTTTAAATGAAATGTAGTACAATACTTTTATTTAAAAAGGGAAGAAATTAATGTTTTAATGATGATTCCAACGGTAATACATGTAAAAATTTATTTCATTGAACGTACTCCTTTCTTAATGTAAAAATAGCAATATGAACTAAATATTTAATCCAAATCAAAGAACTTACGCGTAAGAGTCCTGACAAATGATTAATATTCAGACGGAAGTATTAAAACAATAGTTTTTCATATATTGGTATTTTTCATTACAACAATTTGGTCCTTTTATTAGGACCAAAAAATGCATTTTATTTAACCATACAAGCATATTTGATACTACTATTACATGATCATTAAGGTGACTCAAAGTCTATCATCATCGATCCACCATCCTCCTCATATTTGGACTCATACATATAATCAGGATCAGGATCAGGTTCACCGGCTATGTAATCTTTCTTGTTTGGCTGATTAGTGACAGAATTAACCTCATTATTGGTATATTTGTTGGGTTGATCACCAAATGTAAGTGGGGTAAGGACCATTAATCCAAGGAACATGATTAGCAAACATTTGGAAGGTGACATGTTTGCAATGTTAATGTGTTTTTGTTAAACTAAACTTCATTCTGGTCTTCTTTATAGTATCTTGACTTGATAGGAACATGAAATTTGTGTGACGTTTTGTTTCCGTATATTGAGGAATTCGCTACATAAATATGAGAAGAATAAAGTGTAAGGACAGAAAATACTTAACCGCAATCAGAGCTTAAACTAAATTGCTAAGTAATTTTAATCGTAAGAGTCACGAATTTAAATTATACCTAAAAAAAAAAAAGCAAAATTATAAAGTTATGGACTGTAATAGGGGAGGTAGCAATAGATCAGGCACTGTACAATTTTAATTTGAATGAATTAAAATGAACTAAATTAATAAATAAATCATTGCTCAACCTTGCACAAAAATTCTTTGGGCAGAGTGAGAGTGCATAATGACAATAATAAAACTCGTTGGGCGGAAATTAGTTGAGTCAAACAGACTAATAATGACTTAGAGCTCAACTTCGCCCGACTTTTACTAAGTTTTAATTTAATATATATTTTTATAATTTGGTTAACTACCAAATTTTTTTTTGTCTTTATTCACATATCAAATAAATAAATTATTTTAATATTTTAATAAAAGATTTCATATGTCAAATTGGGCTAAGGTTAAATCAACCCCATTTTTAGGTAGACTATGTTATTTTTGCAATCAAGATAAAAACAGAAATGAATATAATGAAGGGAAAAAAATATCGACTATAGAAAATTGTTTTCTTTAAGAATTTAATCCATTTACACTTGCCTAAGGTTTGGATTAATTTCTCCCGAGATAGAATGGAACGCTGTTTTAATATATTGGCAATTGAAATGGTAGAATTTGAGCGAACGCATCAAACACATTATTTGTCAAAATCAAATATCTTATTTTTCTAAAAAAAAGTGATCAAGGCTACTCCCATCAGGTCAAACATCTTATTTTTCACCTTGAAAAATTCCTTAAAGAGAGCTATAATTTCTTTGTTGATCCTGATATATTAATTTAATAAGCAGACATTTCTATTCAAACGATATAAATGTTATAGTAATATACTTCTTTGGGCCGGCAAATTTGAAATATCAATACATATACCCATAGTTATCCACAATGATTCTTTTGTTACTAAAATTTCAAAGTTTTGACCAGTATGGCTTTTTGTTTGATAGTTCAATATTGACTATACATATTTATTTATCATATAACAAAACAAAGAGAAAAACTATGGCTTTTTGTTTGATAGTTCAATATTGACTATACATATTTATTTATTATATAACAAAACAAAACAAAGAGAAAAACTATGGCTGTGAAAGCATAACGAACGTTGGTTATTGCATTTTAATTTTTATAAAGGGGGTCCTTTTGATTCTGGATTCACATCAAGAGTGTGTTAGGTAAGAAGGAACATGTTTTCTATAAAAGACAAATATTTTTTTATTTATTTTCTTGTGTTTGATATATGAATAAAATATTAAAACATAATATTATAAAAAAATTTATATATAACCAAAACAAATAATGATATGAGGTATATTGAAGGATAGAGATGATACAATCAACGTGGGATGTCATTTGTGGAACTTATTTTACTTACTTCCGTTAGATAAGTCATTGTCCTCGTTTTAAAAGAACTTATTTTTTTTAATAGAAAATGTTTTGAATTCTTTTCTTGTCTAATCTAGAGCTAAGGGTCTATCAGTAATGCCTCTATCCTACAAAGAAAGGGGTAAATTTTGCATATATCCTATTTTCTTCAGACCCCATTTGTGAAATTAGGTATGTTGTTTTCCAAAATTTTTGCAACTAAACATTGGAAAATTGAAAAACATTGTACTAAACACACCCATAAGCAGGGGCAGAGCCAACCTTCTACTTGGGGGAAACCCCTTCGGCGAAAAATATTATTATTATACATGGTCAAAATTATTTTTTATGTATATATAGTAGATGTCGAACCCCCTTCAGTTAGTTCGTGTGTTTAGTTTTTCAAATTTTGAACCCCCTTATTAAAAATCTTAGATCCGACACTGCCCTAAAGCTTAACCGAGTGCCAATAGAATAGCATAGGTGAAATTGCATGTTACTTAGGAGTCGTTAGGTGTGAGGTATAAGATATAATAATCTCATAATAAAATGCAGGACAATTTAATTCCCATTTGATTGGAGGTATTAGGTAGTCCTGATACTATTTATTCTACCATTTACGCCTTAGTGATGGAATAAGTCATTCCATATATATGATGAAATAACTTATCCCAGAATGACTTATTCCGAGATAAATTGTTCCCAAAATAACTTATCCCAGATAAGTTATTCCACCATGTATGTGAGATAACTAATCTCATCACTAAGACATAAATAGAGGGATAAATAATCTTAGGACTACCTAATACCTCCAACCAAACACATGATAAAATAGTCATGCATTTTATCCTGAGATTATTAGACATAATACCTCACACCAAACGACTCCTTTTAAGAAACTGGAAGCTACCTGAATTTTCCTTTCTCACTCCCAAGTAGATCAAAAGCAGAAGAGAATATGATACATGTTTTATTTAAAATAAATATAATTAGACTGATTTAGAGTCGCCACTTAATTTTTAAGAAAAATCAAGAAAACTATTTTTTCAAAAGACTAAAACAGGAAATCAATTGAAAAATATTTAAAGAGGGTTCGGGGTTCCTATTAATATTCTAGTAAGGTTTTTAAAGCACCTAGAATATCCGCTAATGCGGTTATCCGACAACTAATTTATTTGGCTAAAATAATTCTAACTTAGCTTGGATTGCAAAAGTGAACTACTTTATAGTTGAGACGGTTTTAAAAGGAGAAAAGGGAAATATTATAGGGGCATTTACTTAAGTGAAGTATACTAAGTATTCTGAAGGTCAATTTAAAAATGAGTTTGTTTAATTTCAACTCAAAATGGCTTTCTTTTTGGGGAGTTGAATTAAGAACCTTAAAATTAATTAGCAAATAAGCATGTACTAACAACAAAATTAACACGAAACATATAATAAGGAGAGAGAGAGAAATTTGGGCCCAAGTCTGGTTTTCTGTCCGCCTAGGCCAGCACTTGGGCCTAATTTCATCTTGGACCAAAGGGTCCAATTCTTGCCACCTGTCCTAAATTCTAACAAGAGTAATAATAAATAAAATGACGAGGGCTTAGGCCCAAAATAACAAAATACATCTCTTTGGAATTAAAAGTGGGCTTTTGGCCCAATCTTTTAACTTCTTGATCTATTTCGGATTTTTTCGACTCCGAGTCCTGTACGTCAATTTTTACAGCTAGCCGACTCGAGATAAAATAGAATTGAGCCTCCATGGCCTAAAGGAAGATGCAAGGGCTCCGTAGGACCAAGACAGGTTTCACATGCAACAAAAAATAAAAATAAAAATTAGTACTCGATAAATAAAATCTTTGAACCGTCGATAAACGAGGATTAACCGATCGCCAAATGATAAATACACCAAAAGGAGCACAACTTATCAATATATAAAAGAGCTAGCAATGACCATGAGTTTAGCAAATGTGAATACATGACAAGAAGAATTAAAAGCAAGCCATAGTGATCGGATGCTTGTACTATTAACTCTCGCTTTTAGCAACTGAACAAGTAAATGGGATAAACAAATTAGGGGGCATGTAAAATCGAATTCCAAGTCATAAGTCAAAGAGCATCAGATGAACAAGAAGTCTGTAAAGTCAAACCTAGCAACAACAACAAAAGATCATATCTAAGGTCAAGAAAATTCTTTTTTTTTTTTAATACTCTGGATAACACCGAAAGCAACCGAGAAATACACCTCCAAATGATAATAATTGCTGATTTTATATATAAGATGAACAAATTAAAGCCTTTGCCCCAATGTTTGACTCAATAATCCCCACTTTTAACTAAAGATCAACTAATTTAAATGAAGAACTGGTACCCAAAACTTAGGCAGTCTCTTGTCACATTCTTAAGCTACTGTCAGCCCGAACTTCCAACATAACAAACAATAACAATTACTAATGGAGGGATCAAGTTTCAAATAAATTGGGGAGGCGGTGATGAGACCATTAAGAGACAATGAACATGCTATTTAGCCATCTTCCTAACAGATTCAATGGCCCGCTAAGGCAAAAACAAAGACTACGTTGATTATTCGAATACAAATCTAATTTTAACAAAGCCAAACGTCAAAAGACTTACGGGATGACTTAGAGAAATACCAAAACTTCACATATTTTATCGACTCAACTGTCAATGGCTAGATCTTCGACTAACATTGAACATACGCAAAGGAAACATTTTTGGTTCAAAACACAATATGCTGGACAACAGGATAATCACGAAGTGGATAGCGTAGAAGACAAAATAGACGACACAACACATGATTTTCACATCAACTAACTTCGAGATTCTTTTACAGAAAACAACATTAACAATAATGAATCAAAATATGGTCGACCCTAGGAATATCCTTTAAACGAACAACAAGATGATGGACTAAATTTCTTTTTTAAAGGATTCAACATTAAGAATCACAAATGGTGAACAACGGCCAAATGACGAAAGCAAAACACTCTACACATTTCGGCAGGCAAACCAACAATATGATTTCAATAAATAAAAAAAGACTTAGCTAAAACGTTAAACCAATTTTAACCGATTCCAACATAAACAAATAAATAAAAATGCCAAGTCACAGTTGAGGAGAAAACAAAAAAATTAAGTGTAACAGCTAAATGTCAAAGCGAAACAAAATTTAAGGAATGATTTTTACCTCTTTCCGGGCAGCTGAACTAAGACAACACGAGCAGAGGAGGCAGCGATTTCTTCCACGCGAGTTCCGGTTTGAGCCCTCCAAACAAAACCCAGACCAAGAGCTTTTCGAAAATTTAGAAGTAGAGAGTTTTTCGAGAATCTTTCGACTATAAAAGCGATTAACCACAAGAAAATCTCTTTGTAAACTATTTCTTTTTTGTGTCTTAGCTCCCTCCTATACTTTCTGATATTCTCTCCAATAATTTCTCTAACACCAAATTTTCAACTCCAAAAAAAAATAAAAATCCCCCCCTTAAGACTAAATGCAAAGAGAGTTTTTATACAAGGAAATTTGGGTAGAAAAAGGGGGGAAATCCGGATGGAATTTTGCCATTTGAAATTCGAAATCAAAAATCCTTTCACCATTTAGGGGATACAACTTTTTCTCCAAAAAAACGTCTCATTCCGGAAGAGGAAAAAAGGGGAAAAGCTCGTGCTAGCTGCTCACACAGTCTATGTGATGTACTTCCGTCATTTGGTTGCTGTGGTGTTTAACATTATGAAAGCTGGAATTGTTGTCGTTTATTGGGAATGGTACGTTGTCTCTGGGTTCCTCTTTGGAATAAATGAAAAGGAGTATTGGAGTGGGCTGGGTCGGGTTGCTGTTGTTGTAATATGCTGATGGGGACAATTGAGGTGGGCTGGGAATTGGACTGTGCTGCTGAAACGCTGCTACTGAAGGAGGGCCCAAAATTTGGCATAAATTGATCTAAAAAAAAAAAGGTTTAAGGTGAGGAGAGAAAAATTGGTAAGGTTTGTAATGGCCACATAAATTGCAATAATGGCCAAGGGAAATTAAGAAGTTAGCCGACTTGAGTTAATTTAGTGAATTCGACTAGAGTTTAAATAGGATGAATTAATATAATTAATTCACGAGCTTCTTGATCTTAACGAGATAAAATAATTAACTTAATTACAAGCTAATAATTTAAAATATAAACCATTATATAACCAAAATTGATTAACCAAATATTTAATTAAAACAAAATCTTTTTGAGACTATTTTCAAATATTCATAAAATATACTAACTAATATATACATAATTATGTAAAACAAGCATATTATTCAGAAAATTGTAAAAATGACGAAATTACTTAAAATGACTTGAAAAATATTTTGAATTTTATAAAGTCAGTTACTTCAAATCATTCGGAATTTAAGAAGCTCGATGATTAATTTATATTGTGGATGTCCAAAATTGGGTGTCAACAATACACATGACATGAGCATTTTGTCCAGCAGTTAACACATCATAATTTCAAAAGGAAAATAAAACCATAACAACAACCTCTAACTAAATTACTATACCTCCAAAAAACTGCATAATTGTTGATAAATTGTTCTATAGATATTCTAGCCACTAACTTACAATGAAGTTATTTGACCAAGCTTTTCCAGCAACTCGCGCATCATTGAGCCCTCCGATACCTATTTCCTGTCCTTGAATCATCTCCTACCTCGACTGTATTGGATGGAGGATTGCCATTCTTAGAGAACTGTGTGGCAGCCGCTCGAGCACCAGCTATTGCAGCAACAAGATTTTCAGATCGGTTGTTTACCTCAGATGTACCGGAGCTACTTGGGGAGGAAGCAAGGGATCTTGGCTTCAATGAAAAAGGATCCCGCGGATTTGGAAGGGGAAATTTCACTGGAAGTGGGGGCATAACTGGAGAAATACCTCGGATTGCAGCTTCATATATCTAGAACACGAATTAAAACGAAAAAAGTTAAATAAATTAACAATGCAACAGGAAAATGAGTTTTAAACAAGGATCAACTACAAGTGGAAATGTCGTAAATCATGTATAATAGGGAAAGATGATAAAGTTTCTCAAATTTTAATACCTTTCTTTCCAAGTTATAAACACCTTGGAACCCTCGCATCTCAAATGGTACGATAAGTTTCTACACGAGTTAAAAGGAAACTAATGATTCTTTTGCTAGAGATAATACGAAAGAAACAGATAATTGACTTCCAGATAAACCAAAATACCTGTGGTTTCTCACAAAGCCAGCAAAATTTTGTTTGTCCCTCTAGCCTTATCTGTAAGCAAAATGTATCGAATAAAATAAGAAAACATATTACACAACAAAACCAAAATACTTGAGGAATCAACTGCGTCAATGGATAGGAACAAAGAGACATTTGAAGCTCACCCCTTCGGGAATCTGATCCCAGTTGACTAGCTCGTCACATGTGACACACCCAACTACTTCAACACAACCTGTACAAACAAAAAGTTGCAAACGATTTTTCGGATGACAATTAAGAACAAGTAATCTCTACGTTCAAGAAAACATAAAAGTGATCACAACTTAAGTCAAAATGCAGATGCAGAAAGTTAGATATCTTTTAGATGAAACCGAAAACCTAGACAGGAACATGTCTGCCAATTTCAGATTTATCCGGCTAACGTTGATGAACTTAGCATGTGCAAATGCATTTGATGATGGTGACTAGATATTGCATAGATTCATAAATACCAATTGTGGAAAGGAAAAGGCAAAATCCCATATTATCTTCCACGGAAATTAGCACCAGATGTCAAAGAGAAGCTTCTAAGGCAGAAATGGAGTACATATAAAGACACCCCAATGATGAGTAAATTAAAAAATTGGAATTAATTGACGCAATCATGTCAAGCAACAAAATAAGTAGTCAATAAGTTTGTACCCCTCGAGCATGAGTTCTAAATAGGATATTGATCCAGCACTTCAATGGTCTGTTCAAGTAAACACGCTATCTTAAGTATAGGAATCTTATCTAACTTTTTATTCCACTCAAAGTAATTTTAGTTCAAAAACAGAGGAAAGGAATTAATTAGTACGCAAAATTATGTTGCAAGGAGTCCGTCACCTAGAAGTCTTGAAACTGGATAATGCTCGGGAAACTTGAGATCAGTTATGCCATTCACAGCATAGATTTCCCTGTAGAAGTCCTCCATTGCTTTGATAGTTTCTGGTTCTGGGATCTTACTAGCAGCATGAATCCAAAGTCGACCTTCATGAAAGAAAGAAAACGTTATAATTAGATAATAAGGAATTGAATTCAAACAAGAAACAGGAAAATGTAAGATTACTCATACAAGTAAGGAAGGGATAAGTAGAGATAAACTCTTGTACTATTGCAGCTTGAAACTAAATTGAACTGGACACAAATGCAATCATACAAAGAGCGAATAGCGGAGAAAATTACGGAAAACAGAATCTACACATTTTGTTTAGCACCAACACCTTAGTGAAACTTTAAATCATATTTACAAAGAATAAAAGTCATGTGTCCCAAGAATACCCCACCATTAGGAGTACATCCATTCGAATATGACAATGTGAAGCAAATAGCGCTAGACGTGGCTTTGCAACATATACACTACCACTAGCTTCTAGAGGTGATTGAGAAGATTGTTTTTTTTTTTTTTTTGGCTTTCATCTCACCCACTTTGATCCATGCATTGCAAGTTAAAAGTTGATCCACTGTTGACCCTCTGAAGCAAGAGCCTTTATTTGTCACAAATGCTCCTCATCCGTCCCATTGGGTGCAGGTGGTTCTAATCAGGGGCGGCTCAACATAATTCAAGGCCTAAAGCAAAATTTTAATAAGAGGCCTAAAATTTAAATAAACTTTATCTGCATTTATTTATTTTTCTAAATTTTTAGATGTAAATTATTACTTCATATCTTTTTTATAAATGATTTTTTCAAATACTCTTTTTATTACTCCCTCCGTTTCAAAAAGAGTGACCTGGTTTGACTTGGCACGGAGTTTTAGAAAATAAAGAAAACTTTTGAATCTTGTAGTCTTAAATTAAAAGTTATGTCAAATGTACTAAATTGCCCTTCAATCTTGTGGCTTTAAACATGTCACGTGGAAAACTGAAATTAAAATGTTACCAAAAAAAGAAAGAGGCCATTCTTTTTGAAACCGACTAAAAAAGAAAGGAGGTCATTCTTTTTGAAACGGAGGAAGTATTATTTATAGGTAAGATTTTATCAATTCAACATTGAAAAATATTATTTTATTGAGACAATTATTATATGAATTGATAACATAATTCTATAAGTAATAAGTTGATAAACATTAAATAAAGCTAAGAGTTAGAATCATAGAATTTGATTCAAAAAGTTGACAAGTATACATACCCCACTTTTATATGAAAAGTTACGAAGAAATAAAAAAGAATTTGTAATTCACTTTGTTCAATACTTTTCGACTATTGATTCATATTTTTGATAGAGTAGTGATCTAACTATCAAGGATTTGAAGATATAGAGCGCAAAATGAGTTAAAAAAGATAAATAATGTAAGAGTTAGCGAAGAAAATGTAAGAATTCAAAATAATGTTTTCTTGATATCTTCTATTACAATGGGATTAAGAAGATTTTATATATATGAAAAAGACATTCTATTATAAATAAATAATTTTTTCATGAAAAAAATTAAAAATAGTTTTTTATTTGTAGAAAATTGGGGCCTAAGGCATTGGCCTTAAAATTTATAGGCAAGAGCCGGCGCTGGTTCTAATGCCTAGACAACATATTCTTTCTACAGGTGACTTTCTCCAAAATTGCCTATTGACTAAATCCTACTATATGGCCACGCCATAGCCAAAAACTTATACTGCGATCATTGGACTTCATGTAATAGGAGAACGGTGAAGAAGTGGCGGAATGGCGAAACTTTCTATCAATAGGCACTTACTGTCTCAGCTGATGCACGGAGAATTAAAAGATATATCTTGGGCCCTACACTCCCACATAGCACATATATTTTGCCATCATCTTGAGAAATGATTTAGTGATATTTGACAAATCAAAAATACTAAGTATTTTGTTGTATGATTTCAGTAGGAGCTGCAGTAAAGCAGGCTGGGAGTTCATCTCTTCCCCTACAGATGAGATGATGCATGCATAGCACTGACTGGATAACCATTGAAGGGCAAAATCACACTGGAGAACTAGGATGTTTAGCCATTCTCTAATTAGAAATAGTTCACAACGAATAGTTCCAATTTAGATCCACCTTCCAAAAGTTACCAAAGAGTTCTTCAGGAAGGCTGAGTGACTAGCATCTAAATGGTGAGATTGGAAATTCTGCAGCCATATTGATGGTGGCTTAGAGAGTGAAAGCAGGAACGACGTTATGTTTCTCAATAGGTGCTTTGAAGATAAAGAATGACATTAGAGCTTCATTGGATCGGTGGTGAAGCACTGCAATTTTTCCTTTATCAACAAAAAAGAAGCACCTATTGTTCCTTTGTTTCCAAATCACAAAAAGCTATGCAAAGGAAAGACCTTCTGGCCTTGTGAACAAACTAGTCCTTTGTAGAATTAATAAGCTGAAACAACAACTACAATAACTTACCCAATGTAGACCGAATCCCTACCTCAGAAATCCGATAGACCCTCTGCTCAAGGAAAAACAGTCCAAAGCAGTCCAGAAAAATAAGTAACGGAAGTGAAAGCATAACAAAACATTCTGAATGGTAACTACAAAAAATAATATGATAATCGAAGTACTAGAAACAACATATAGTAATAGAAATCAGATGACAAGAAGCTACAGGAGTAATACTATGACTACTAACTGAAAGACAACCTAAATATAAATGAATGCATCGCCACTCTACTAAACTTGAATTTCAGGTTAGGTGTAGCCATGTAAATCAACATAGTAGTCAAGACGAAAGTACTCTTACGTACTAAGCACAATATACATTAGAGAATGATAATGCTAAAAAAGGAAATCTCCTAATACTCTGATCACTGATATAGATTTCTGGCCAAGCAAAACAAGGATTTTTACACATGATATGCAATCAAAGAGTTACTTCCCATTTCCCAAGGAGTGAATTTACCAAATTTAGAAAGAAAAACAATACTGTAGCTTTTTCTGATATCAAGCAGTAATGAACCAAATAAAAACCTACACACCACTATAACTAAAATCAACTATAACATGAGACAAAGCTTACAAGTTCACACCCCTCACAACCCCCCCAAACAATTTTTTCCTCTGCACAGTGAACAACAGAACAAGCAAGAAAAAGAAAACTCCAAATACATAAACAACCCCTCTAAACTTGTCCTTAGTTTTCTTTTTGACACTCCATCTCAACCTTGTTCCATTAAAACCCTTCAACCCCATTCCTCATGTACCATCTAAACACAAAATACTATACAAATGGAATTGGAGGGGAACTCAAGAATTAACAAAAACATACCTAATTCAAAAACTAGATGTAACACCCACCCCCACCCTAATACTCACCATGCCACCTCATCATCACAATCAAAAAAAGTAATTTCACCTAATTTAGGGTGGGGGTTAAAAAGGGCAACTTTCCCAGTTTAGGCTAACAAAGATCATCAATCAACTAGATAATAGAGTAAAGTTTACAACTTTATGACCCCCCACATCCCACACCCTTGTTAACAAGCAATAAAAAGACAAAGGGAAATCAAGAATTACCTGTAATGGGTGCAGGCCAAGATCTTCCTTCAATGCGTTTGATACCATAAACAAGCAAAGAAGCCCATGGTTGATGCATTGTCAGACATGGATTTCTGTAATTTACATCTCCTCTGTTCCTGCTCCCCATCTCTTCTTCTTCTTCTTCCGATTACTCAGTTTTTTCCAGAAAACAGGGGAGTTTTATGAGTACTGCTGAGTGCTGATCTTGCCCTATGTCAAAAATCATGTCAAGCAATGATTTTCAAAGAATCTTAGATGCTTGTGTTTAATTTATTTTTATTTTGCCTCTCCTATCTCATAAATATTTAATTTTTGAACGTGTTAATTATTTAATAAAAAATTATAAATCAAAATATTACCAGTATCTATCCGGACTTAATTTATTTGACAAAAGTTCTCACCTTGCTAATAATAATTTGGTAGGAGTTAAGCTATACTAACATAATTTATGAAATATTATGATATAAGTATAAATACTTATGCCGCAAAAATGTATATAGATAAGTTATTTAAACATTATATATGTGTGTGTATAATTATATGATCATGTATAAGGTGTATATCAATGTAAAAGTGTCTATAAACGTCTTATTCACTTGTTATAGAAGGTTGATACATTGTATGCAAGTTTGCATATTCGGACGGAAGCTAAGCTCCCACTCACAACTCATTAAACAAGCTACACCAAGTAAGAATATAGAACGATTAGTCATTAAAGATCGTTGTATACAAGTTTGTTATTGGAAAAAAGAGAGTTATGTGGGTTTAATTTAAAAGTATGGATAACGTAGATGTAATATCTGTATTGGAATGTATATCTTTGTAAAAGTTTTAATTTTCAAATTAGAATTTCATGTGAGAAAAATATATGATTGCAAAATGTCAAGACACAAAAGCAAATGAAAGACATATAATAATACAAATCATGTATATATATAAAAGAGAACCTTAGGTCCGCCTACGTGGCGTCACCATAAACAAGAATTCCCTTTTAATTTATTTATTTCCAAAACTAGCATTTCCCTTTCATGAAAAGTTGCCCCTTTCATGAAAAGTTGTAACTTTTATGAAAAGTTGCAACTTTAATGAATAGTTGCGACTTTTATGAAACGTTGTGACTTTTATGAAAAGTTGTGACTTTTATGAAAAGTTGCGACTTTAATGAAGAGTTGCGACTTTTGTGAAAAAAAATTGTGACTTTTATGAAAGGCAGTGACCTTTTCGAAGGGTTGCAACTTTTCGAAATAGTTGTAAGCTTTCTGATAAGGCACAATAAACATTTGTTCACACTACCCTTTGTTGTCTATTAATAGAGGGATTTCCTCTCATTTTAAAACAACAAAAATTTTGAACCTCTTCTTCTTCTTCTTCTTCTTCACAATTAAATTAAATATTTGTGTACGTTGCTCATGTTGAGTGGCGCACTGACACCATTGCTTATGTTACAGATCATGGTATGTATTTTTACAGTCATTAATTTATGCTTATGTTATTAAGGATAAATGATAAGGTGTAATAATTTTCATTTTCCTTTATATTATCAATGTTTGTTACTACGTAATCTTGAATGTAAGATAATATAGTGTTTTAGTTTTAATGCCTTATAAGATTTAAGTATTATTTTATAAAAATTTCATAATATTAAATTCCCGCGCGTAGCACAAATAATTTTACTAGTTAAAAAATAATTAGAAACGACTACTAAATAACGTAACATTGCACTACTTAATAAGAAAAAGAGGAGAGAAGGAGGTTAGCCCTCACCTTTCCTATAAAAAGTGTTATAACTCGATTATCTAGTAATTTTCTACTATAATTATTGACTTTCAAATCTTTCTATCCAGATACAATTATATATGGCGCCGCTTGATCAGAAGGACAATTGGGAGCAATATGCAGGGGCAGACCTACCCTTACTTAAGGGGTGTCAAGTGACACCTCTTCGTTGGAAATTACACTGTATATAGAAGTTAAATTTTGGTTTGATAAAATAATAATAATAATAATTAAAAATAAAAATAAAAATAAATAAATATATATATATATATAATATTGACACCTTTTAACACTAGTTAAATGTTTAGTATATTGGTTATGACGTTATGGAAATACCTTAAAGTTATGTGTTTTGGTTCTACTATCCTCATAATTATATTTTTCACTATAACCATTGACACCCCTTATTGACAATCATAAATTTACTATTGACCTCGCACCTTAGATAATTCTAGGACTGTCACGGGAAAGAGTGTTATTGTTGGAGAGGCTAATAATACCATGTATCTCAAGAGAGAAAATCTCTTAACTTATAAATAATTTTCACATAATAATTAGGGATTAATTTGTGTTATCCATTATTGTACCTAGCATAATGGTCACTATCATATTCTCTTGCATTATAATATTGTCATAACTACACCTTATATATACCAAAAAAACACCAAACAATCATACTTTATTGCTAAGTCTTTATTTGTTAATTAAAAGATTTGACTTGTAAACATCCAAAAGCTTACCTACTGTCACTTGGCTCTAATGGGTATTAATTTTCATTAATTATTCTTTTGTGCTTACAAAGGTTGAAAATGACTCCACAAGCCTGACACTTCATTAACACTATTTATAATAAATATTCTTTTTATAATTAGAGTTCTCGAGTTTAATTCTTAATTGAAAATATAGTCGTCTTTACACTTTATTTGAATGGTTATTACCTATTGTATATATTGTTCGTTTTATTATTTTAAATATTATATGTATTTTAATTATTATTTATATTTTATTATATCATTTCGTCAGATTTGTTGTAATGTAACAATAAAAAGTGCATTTTTATATAATGACCAATTTAATATAATCGCAGCATTACCTTATTTTTTTCTCCTATTGTCCTTATTCATTAATTAATACTTAATAATTTTATTTACTCTACCTTTATTTTTCTTTTGTAATATTATAAATTTAATTCTCCAATTATTGTAAGTTCACACATTATGAAACAACGAATAAAAATACAATTTATTTAAATTTTATATTCATCAAAATAATATAATACAATACATTATAAAAGGTATACATAACAACCATCAAAACAAGAGCTAATTTTATTCAAAATATAACTTTTCATAAAACTAATCTGACCCCAAAACAAATACCATAAACTATTTAAATAACCAATATTTTTTTATTTTTTTTAAATAAAGGTCATTGACGGCTAGGAAGTCTTCTTTCTTATTTTTTTAAAAAAGACATCAACATATTATATAGGTGGGTCGTTCTCTCAAGTGAGGCATCTATTCACTCTTCCTAGAGCCGCATATTTTCACTAATAAAAAAAGCAAATTCTTTATAAGTTAACGGTTAAAAATACATCTAAAAATTATCTTTTCGTCAGTTTTATATTTTAAATATTCATAATTTGAATAACTATGATACTTTTTTTTTTCATCGAATAACTATAATACTAAGTTGATCTATATGTGTATCTCATTATTGAGAATAAATATTTAATCAATTTAGCATCGAATTATATAATATAAATATATATAATAAATAGTTAAGATATGAAATTTCCGAATAAATGATTTTTTTTACCATTAATCCATTTTTTTTTCAAACACTAACCCCCTTTACTCTCAACCGTTAATTCTTCCAAAAAGTTGAAAATTTTGACTTCAATTCCCTCTTTCTTTTTTCTATAATAGGATGCCAATCCACTATTCTACTCCACTTTATTCTTCTTCCTCCTTTACATAATAATGCTCGAATCACTTTTGTGCACACTTAAAAATAGTTTACAAACATGAAAAAATATGGTCCGTGAATAAAATGGAGTATTTTTTAAATAAGAGTTCTGGATCTAAGTTCGAGTTTTGTGTATGAAAAAATCATTGTAAAAAAGGGCTTACCCCTAAATGGAACACTATAGAGCATAAATTTATCATAGTTGAATTTCAATACGGATATCAGAGACTATAATATAGAAAATAAAAAGTTAATCAAGTACACGTGTCACTGTATCTTTCTACCAAGAATTGAAAATAAATGGACTTATAGTAGTGAAATATAAACATTCTTGGTTTTGTGTTTGTTCTTGTGCTTCATCAAAATCTTGAAAAAATACAATTTTTGTTGGGTTTTATTAATGTCGAGGAAGAAGGTTATGGATTCTTTTTCTTTAGATGATATAATCAACCGTTTACTTGAAGTTCGTAATCGACCAGGGAAACAAGTTCAGCTATCTGAGGCTGAAATTAGGTATCTTTGTCTTGAGTCTAAAGAAATTTTCTTGAAGCAGCCTAATCTTCTTGAGTTGGATGCACCAATAAAGATCTGTGGTACTTTACTGAACCCCCTTTTTGATTTTGCACTGTTTTTCTTTAATGGAATTTTGAGTTTTTTGAAGTGGGGTTGAGTTTATTGATGCATTTGTTAAAGTGGGTTGGTTTTGATTTTGTATAAAAATTGAGTCTTTGAGTTGTTCTTGGACTTTTTAGAAAGGTAATATTGGTTGTTGACATGAATGAAATGAACTTAAATGAAGAATTGAGGATTCATGTGTAGAAGGTTGAGCACCATGACAAAAACATTAGGTGACTTTTTTCCATATGTTCTCTAGTCTTGATGGATAGAGTTACCTGATAACTAAGTGCTAAACTCGGATACCTGTTGCTGGTGGGAGTTGTTGGTGGGAGGTGGCAAGTATACCATGGAATTAGTTGAGGTGCGCGCAAGCTGGCCTGAACATCATGTTAATCAAAAAAAGAAAAGAATTGGGGATTCATATAGCCAATCTCGACTTGTTTGGAACTGAGGCGTAGTTTTATTTTGTTGGTTGTTTGACAGGAATTTGGTTATGATCTGGTGCTTGAGACCTGCTTTGGTAGTAGTTAGGGACTTATGGTTCATTCCGTTGCTTCAAAATCAGAATTTTTAGTGTATCTGGCTAATAGCCTTTACTTATGATCTTTTCCCTAAGTTAGCATCTTGAATAGTTCTTGCTTCATGCTATCTACCCGAGCCAGTGAAAAAAGACTATCTTTTTGGTGTTAAGTCCGAGGAGAGTCTTGAGTTTTTTGAAGTGGGGTTGAGTTTATTGATTTACTTCACTCCTAGTCTAATTCCGGAGGGTCTTCAAATGCTATTTTATGGCTGCTGTATTTCTTTTTACTTCAAATTCTCCTCTCTATTTCTCCCAATGGAGCAAAGTATTATTTAATTGGCAGTTTGGCACTAAGTGAGTGCTTATATGTACGTTGTTTTCAATAACAAAAGGTGAAGGGGACGTCCTGCAGTTTCTGTAGAGTGTGAAGGAACTCAAAAACTCTATCTAGATTGTATGCATCTCTCAAGTTAGTCCAAAAAGCTAATAAGTCCAGTCATTTGTATTTGAGTGTGTGTGGAGATACTGCTGTTCCTTAAAACAGACGACCTTTCCTTTCCTTCCGATATTACCCCATAGGATGCAGGCACTTATAGACTATAGTACATCAGAGAGTCTTGATGCACTATAATGCTGAGCTTTATTTTTAATGCATGTAAATACTCACCAAATGGGGATGCAACTGATTTATGGAATTCAATTTAAATAATTGTGTGGTTAACCTTTTGTTGAGTTCAAAATGCTATCAGTCATCTCGAGATTTGCCATTTTTCTGATCATAAGTTTGTCAACTAATCAAGTGCTTATGCGAATTGTCATAATTGTTAACTCTTTTTTGGGGAACAGATCTTCCATAAGTAGTATACGTTCTTTTTGAAAATAAGTAACAATTGTGTGAAAAATGATTAACTAAATTCGAAGTGATTCATTCAACTGGTATTTGCTGTCTTGCTGTTCTGAAATGGAAGTAAAAGTACTGGCTACAAAATACACTGACCTATTCTTAGACAGCAATTAATCAGTGTGGTTCGATGTCCTTAATCCCTGTGCATTAAACCATAAGAAAAGACTTGATCAGAGTGTTGGAGCATTTTCGAAGTCACTTTTTGAGGGGTGAGAATAAAATCATGCCCCCAAGGCTAGGTGGTGTTTGTTTGTTACAGGCCAGTACATAAAACCATAAGAAAAAGCTAAATCAGAGTGTTGCTTCCCCGGCTAGGTGGTGTATAGTTTGGGTTGTGGGATGTCTACCTCAAACCAACTTTAATGGTCTTATATAATCAGAACAAAACCAAATTAGGAGTATTAAAAAAGGAAAGTTGTGTTCTTGTAGTTTCTGCTCAGTTTCTTTTCGTTTACCAGTATTTACGTACTCTTTTTCTCTTCTAACATCACATTTTGTTTAAAAGTGAACATTCAACAAAGAGATTTAGAAAATGAAAAAGAGAGAAATATACTTCGCAATTGGAAGTCATTAAGAACATAGTATATGTTAAGAGTATCTACTTTGTGGTTATTAATTTAGAAAATGAATACCAAAAAGAACTATTAGCTTTCACGTGTGAAAACCAAAATCAAGTACTCAGAAAGTGCAGGTCTGCCTAATACTGAAAAGGCTAGTGAAAGGGGGTTTCTCAATGGCATGGACAGATACTATGAATATTATTTGTCCATTCTTCTCTTCTTATTATCTTCTTCCTAGTAGAAAACCTCGTAAATCCTTCCTCACCAAGAACAATGTCATAGCAGTCTAACTTCAAGAATTTTGTTGAAAGTTGAATCATCCATATCTGCATCCCATATCTAATTGAATCTGTCTGTGAAAGCATCGATTCATCATTCACAAGTCACTGAGACTATGCACTTTTGTACATTTCGTCTGCCTGAAAGTGCTTTCTCAGAAGATTCAAACTCACTATATCCACCTTTTGCTCATATCTTTGCTTCTAATTCTCGTTCTTGAGGCACCAACATTTGGTTGTATTACAACCCTTTAAGATTAAAATACATGCTGAAACATTCTTGCTATTTCTCGCTCTCGCCCCGTTTTTTATGGTGAAGATGACTTCCTATCTAATTCTTTTCATGGTGCCATATTTGCTAGGGGATATTCATGGTCAGTATTCTGATCTACTGAGGTTATTCGATTATGGTGGGTTACCTCCTAGATCCAATTACCTATTCTTGGGTGATTATGTGGATCGTGGGAAGCAAAGTCTGGAAACAATATGCCTTATGTTTGCATATAAAATAAAGTATCCCGAGAACTTTTTCCTTTTGAGGGGAAATCATGAATGTGCTTCCATTAATCGTATATATGGATTCTATGATGAGTGCAAACGAAGGTTCAATGTTCGATTGTGGAAGATATTCACAGAAAGTTTTAACTGCCTGCCTGTGGCAGCTCTGGTTGATGAAAAGATATTGTGCATGCATGGTGGACTCTCCCCCGACCTTCATCATCTTGATCAGATACGGAACCTCCATCGACCAACTGATGTTCCAGAAGCTGGACTGCTTTGTGATCTTTTATGGTCAGATCCTAGTAGGGACGTTAGAGGGTGGGGAATGAATGATAGGGGTGTTTCCTACACATTTGGTCCGGATAAGGTGACAGAGTATCTTCAGAAGCTAGATCTTGACCTCATTTGCCGTGCCCATCAGGTTTTAAACTGAAAATGACTTCCAGAAGTAGTCGTTTTTTCTTTCCTTTGTTTCTTTCTTTTCGGAGTTTTGTTTTTTAAATTCTATTGGTTATTTGTACTTAATATAGGTCGTGGAAGATGGGTACGAGTTTTTCGCTGACAGACAGCTAGTTACTATATTCTCAGCCCCTAATTATTGTGGAGAGTTTGACAATGCTGGTGCCGTGATGAGTGTGGATGAGACACTGATGTGCTCTTTCCAGATATTAAAGCCTGCAGAGAAGAAGCCTAAGTTTGGATTTGGAAACACTACTAAAAATGGAACTTCTCTGACCAAAACTAAGGTAACTTTTTTTTTTTTTACTGAAAACTTTTTGTTATGCAGAAAAAGCAAGACGTCGTTAGTTTATTGATCCAATTGGTTTGTAATATTGTTTTATTATTATGAGAAAGAGAAATCACCATCCACAAAAAGTTCGGAGGTCTAAGTATAATGTCGTAGTATAAGTACTTCAAATGATTTTAATCCTAAACACAACTCCGGGAGGATTAGTAGTTGAACATTGGATCACTTTGGACGTGTAAGATATGGGATGCTGGGTCGGGGTTTGATTAACTCATTGATCTTTCTGTATTTGAAGTACTAGGCCCCGCTTTCAGTGTCTAGGTTACACAAGTGTGTTCCGAGTTCCAACGTGATGATCTGTTTGGATCTCGATCCATGATCGTCATTTTATTAGTTCTGATGACTGGATCTATTTGCATCACTACATAACCTTCGATAACCCCTTAAGTTCTTTGCTCTTCTCTCGGTCTTCCTGAATCCACAGTTCCAACTTTCTAAATCACGCTAGATTAAGAAAATAAAAGCTTCTCGTTGTTCTTACCAAAATCACATTTTATCAGCCTTGAAGAGTATGCAAGCATTTTGGAAATCTTTTCCCCAGTCATTAATATATGTCCTAGTAGGAAACACTTTGCAATTCTCGCGATGTTGGATCAATAACATTATGTGAATCATCGCCATGCAGGCTACTTCAGGAATTTCTGTAGAAGTCATCTTAGGATCCGATTAAAGTTACTCCTATAGTTTTTTTTCCTGCATTACATGTCTTGTGATCTCAGTTTCCTAATCCAGTCTATGTAGTAATAACGAAATCGCGTTAGTTTCATTCTGCTGTTGGTTCTTTCTATTCATTTATATTTCCTCCTTTCAGTTTTGCTGCTTCTTCAATGCCCTCATATTACTGCTCAACATTAACATCTAAATTTTTTGCAGTCATTTCTGGGTAAAATGAGATGAAATAAACCCAACGCTTCATTCTTATCGATCACCTCAGTTAGCTCCGTGACATGAATCCTTGTCAGATGTTTGGCTCGAGTTGGAATCATCGAAGAAGAGTTTGAAGACGAAGATACCTAAGCATGATAGGCATTTAACAGTTCTGATTGTTTTGTTTGTATAATATAAACCAAAATCTGGTGAACATAATGACTTCTTACAAAGATTTACTAACCCTTCCAACTCTTTTATTTGTGTAAAATTAGGGGTGTAAATGACTCGGGCTGTTTGTGAACAAAAGTTCAGCTGAAGCTCGTTTAATGAAACGAGTTGAGCTGAACTTGTGTTCACCTTTCATCTTGAATAGTAATCGAGCTGAACTCAACAAAACTCAGGTTTGTTTGTTAGTTCATAAACATTTTACATTTCAAAGGTATCTACTCAATCCGTTTTTGTCATCTCCATCCGGTGTTCAGTACCCATATTAAAAACCGACTAAATCAAGGGGGTAACAGTCCCCCTAACAAAGGCGATTATGTATTTAATGGAATTTGAACTTGAGATTTTTAAATACGTACCTAATGCGTACGATTTATAGTTATCAAATTTGTGGGTCAAAAATTCATTTGATATAGGTATGGACATTAAATAACTTTTGCTAATTCAGCTGACTTTTGACTTTTACAATTAATGTATTTAATTTCTTGTCTTCAACAAAATATCTTAGACATAAAAAGTACGTGGTAGGGGAAATATATTTTAGGAAAATAAGTAATTTTTTTTATTTTTTATTTGTATTTGTGCGATATACATAGACGAAAAATATTATTTTAAAGGTATTATATATAATATAGATAAATTAGATGAACAGTAGGGGTGGGAGTGAAAACAAGTTTCACAAAGTTATTTCACATTAATTGTGTCCTCTCTCGTTTCCACCTTTAACACATGTTATCTTTACTCTCACCCCTGTAGCCCCATCCCACTACCCCGCACCCTATGTCCCTCACTTTCCATAGTTTTATCTAAATTATTACGAATATCTTTAAGATAATTATTTTTTTTACTTACATACTACTTTTGTCCTTATTTACTTGTCAAATATTTTATAATTTGATGTCCCTTTTTACTTCTCATTTTTATAAATTAAAAAAAGATAATTTATTTTTTCCTATTATACTCAATTTATGAAGATTGAGTTAATATTTTTGAAAAATATAGTGAGCAGTGTTTTCAAAAATGTTTTTGGGGCGAATCTCGGGGTGGGGCGTACCAAAAACGCTCCGGGGGCGTAAATTAAAGATGTAGATCCATAAGACGTAAGTTCTAAGCATAAAAACGTATGTCCTAGGCGTAAAAACGTAGGCCCGATCGTTTTTAATTTATTTTTGTGAACCTTTTTTGCTTTAAATCATATTTTTTATTATTGGTGTAATGATATTTCTCAAATAGTAATTATAATACTTTTTTTTTTCATTATGATTATTAATAATTATCTCAAATAAAAATCATAATATAATTTCTATATATTATAGGCTATCTATAAAAAAAAATTGTAAAATCATTGAAAGGTTTACTTTTGCTTATTTTATTAGTAATAAAACAATAAAATTGAATATACATGAGTCTACGCCCCGTAGATCCATGGGACTTACGCCTTGCCCCGTACTGTATAAAATGTCTCGCCTCACGCTCCCGCCTTTTAAAACATTGATAGTGAGTAAATAAATTTGGGATCCTGTCAATTGATGAGGTTAAAATGGTAAACTCCCTTTACCAATTAAGTAAAAAGGAACGAAGGGAGTATTAAACATTTTTTTTTAAAAAATATTTTGTAAAAAATAATTTCCTTCTTACCCAACACAACTATAGAGTATGATAAAGATTATTAACTAAAGCATGATTTCGTTGATTATTTTTTTTCTTTCTTTTCCCATTCAACTTGAAAGATACTCCAAACTAGAACCATACTCCATCATTGGAAAGTAAAAAAGGCTTGACTATCTACTAACTGAATACTCTAGTCCTCGATTTCATTCTTTCTTATCTAGTTATTCTAAGGTCATGTATTCGATGAACGGAAGATATGACATCTACTCTTATCTAATCATTAATTCTCGGTAATTCTTTTTCAGTATAATACGTACCTCTATTTTTCTCAAACCTATCAGTGTCAACATAACCTCTCGCAGCTCCTCACACATCTATCAGCATATAACGTGATAGAATTTCACTCGTCAAACTTCAACCTTCAAACTTCAACACGTCGTATCATAGTTTATTTTTGTAATGTTTTAGCAAGCTGTATTTTATCTAAATTTTACTTCGATAATAATAGTTGATTATTTCTCAATTACATTTCAACGACACTTAAGTCTTTAAATACCGATCCAAAAAATGGCTAGCACACCTAATTTTGCCGTTATTTTTGACATCACTATAGAGTCATGATTAAATTTAAAAAAAATGTATCTACATTAATTGATCATTGATGAACTATGGGAATAAGTCAAAAACATTAAAGTGAAAGCTAGTATATAGCTGGGGTAAGGGAAGGGATGAAGAATTTGACTAAAAGTCTTATTTTCATTTTTTTTGTTTTTCTCAGTTTTTCGATAGTCGTATTGAAATTTGACTGAATTTAATTTTGCATATTACACGATATTTTTGATTTAAAAATTTGAACATGAATTAAAAATAAAGGAATTTCGATCATTTCATCACCACCTAAATGACTCAAGTTGACTAAAAGTCTATATAAATCTACATGTGAGTAAAGACTGGGGTTTTCCAATTGCCCTTTAGCATTTAATTTGTTTCTATCTCTAGGTTTCTTCTTTTACTGGAAATTCAAAATACCGTGGAATTTTGGTACATTTTGGGACCATTAATGTTAGATTTAGAGTCTCTTACAAAATTAGAAAACAATGAATTTAGATGACTTTTAAGTTAAAAAAAATAACCGTGATAGAAATAGAATTTACTTAGCATTCGTTATCCTCATTGATGAGGGTTTAATTCTCCTTCAACACTTTTAATTAAGTATTTTTTCTTAAATTTGAAATTATCGAAAACTCATAAATTTTATATTCTAAATCCGTTTAGATAGTACTATGTCTTTCTATCTACTTTGAGTTGTCTTTTATAGCTACTATTTTTTACTTTTAGACACTATTGGTTCCCATATCTTGCTTTATCTCAAATTTCCAATCCCTTTCTACATTTATTTCATTAATATTTTCAACTTAAGTTCGATGTATTAATCCCTAGTTTTTATTTCCAATTTTCCACCATTATCTTACTTTAGTTGTACTTGCATGTAATTATTTATATATCACGGTCCATATGCCTAGTCTATAACTATTTAAGATATTGTTCGTTTTGATTCGATCTCTTTAAGTTATGTCTCCTTATTTTAGCCTTGGTAAAGTCGTCTCTAACAGTTAAATTTTGACTTAGCACTCAATTTCATGGATATTATTGTTAGTCTGTTACCTTATTTTTCTTCACAATTCTAGCATTTCTTTTTTGAAAAAATTATTTTAATAAAAGTGCTTATAAAAACAAGTATTTTTAGTCAATTGGCAAAACAGACTCTGACGCAATATCTATTACGGCTTCTTAGAAGAAAAAAAACGTGTATCTTTTTAATGATATATATTAAATTAAATTACCTGATATTCATATCTTAGACAGAGTTAACGAGCGATGTAATAGGCTACGTCTTTCTTGTCGATTCCCCCCCCCCCCCCCCTAACTTCATGAGAGTGGGATTTGAACCGTTTCTTCCAACTCGTCAAGAAATTAAAAATTGATCTTTTGGTTATTAGTTGACAATGGAAAAAGAATATTATTTTAAAAAAAATAAAAAATGACAGAGGAATCTTTTGACTTTCCACACTATTTTATGGATGAGACGTCCAAGGGCAGAAAATGTGTATTAAGATCGATTGTGATGTGATGATTGAATTTTCTTCATTTTTAATCAAATTTTTTGATTTTGATGGAAAATGAAAAAAAAAATTATCGAGAGTGTCGCCTTCAGAGTTGGACCATATAATACACAAATATGAATTTATCTAAAACTCAATACAAATATTAAAAATCGAGTGAGAAACTTAAAAAAATAAAAATAGGAGAAAATGTGTTTTAACTTTTGACAATTCATTCATGTGATACGTTATACTATATAGTTATCAACTTATTATTATTACTAGTTACTACAACATACTATAGTTTTTGCTTTGTCTCACCTTTCGAAATTTTCAACATCTTCTAAATCAATCCAAATACCCAACAAGAAAAAGGGAGTTTTAATATTGCACTTTTGCACAACAATATAAAATAATTTTACACAAATATTTGGTATATCGACATACAATACAAACATTTTTTCTATTGAGAATCAATGAAAAAATTGTGTTACGTAGGCTTTTACATATAATTAGCAATATTACAATTTCCATTTTATTTGTTAATTACCAAAATACTCTATACCTAACACATTTCAATTATTACCCATTACTTGCGTTTACTTTTTCCGATAATGTTCATGATTCCAACAATTTTTTATTTTTTCTAAAAAAGTTTACTACGTTTTATTATATATGTTTCGATAAAATTGACGAGGAATCTTTGTATGAGTTCATTATATACGTTTGATATATATATATACACACCTAACATGGAACTACCAAATCGAATACATATGCATATAGTTTGATTAATTTTCTGCTTTTGTCAGCTTTTGAACTTTCCAAAGATATTTCTAACACGGTCTGATATTGTCCGCTTAGGCCCAAGCTTGCACGATTTTTCTTATTAGGTATCTCACACCATCAAGAGTATTCTTATATGTAGTAAATCGAGCATCCCACCATCACGCTGCCATCTTCATACATATCTCGTCGAACTTTGACTTTAATTAATATGATCAATTGTTGAACTAAATCAGCCCAAAGATATTCTCAATTATAACATGGTGTGAGTTATTGTTCTATTCTAGGCCAGACTTGTGCAATTTTTCCCAACATACCTCACACCTTTAAAATCATCTTTATACTTACATCAAGCTTTGCAAAATATTTTTATCATCACTATGTGATTTTGTTCGCACAATAATAAAAATCTTATAAGTTTTCGTCACCAAAGAATTAAGACCCTATGATGGTCTCAACCTATATCTATACACCAATACAAAAGGTTTATTAATAACCATTTCTTAACTCACCAAGCCATTCGAATGTTGTGGTAGGACGGTATAAACTCTATTCATTTTTTTTAACTAGAGGTTTCATCGGGTTTAAAGACTAGCTAATAATGAAATCCTTTCCAACAAGAAATGCTAAAAGCTTACGTAATAAACTTCTGATGTAAATTTAAATTAATCATCCTAGTAGATTTTGAATATATATACCGAATGCTTAACACAATTTTATGGTTAGATTAAATTCAACTTAAACATACTTTAGCTATTATATACCATCTAAATTGTAAATAATGGGATGGACAAACAACATACATAGTTTAATGACAACTACTTTTTCCCAAGAGAATTATGGGATACTAATGACAACCATGATTGGAAGCTAAGCTATAGTTAGGTTTCCACATTAAAGGTAATTGTTTTTAGGAGATTTGGCATTTACACCAAAGTGCATATATGTGAAGAGTCCCACGTCGATTTTTTATGGAATGTTGGTCTTTTTAATACTTTGTCTGTCTATTTCAATTTATATGATATATTTTCTTTTAAATCTGTCCCAAATTAAAAAGAACGACACTTTTCTATTATTAGAAACAATTTATTAAAATTTTACTTTTATCCTTAATGAAATTATTCGTAACCAAACATAAAGAAATAGTCAAGTAGAATTTTAGACCACAAATTTCAAAAGTCTTCTTTTTTTTCTTAAATGTTGTGCCCGGGACTAATGGAGTATGACTTGGACAATTCTTAATTTTCTTTTTGATTTAATCCATCTTTTTTACATGGTAAAACAAGAATCATCCCAATTCTTAAAATCCATGTTGGATCCCATATGAAAGTACCTACGCACCCGACGTAAGGTAAGGTTTGAAGACTTAATCCTTATTTTTTCGAGCTAGCTTTCTGAGTTGAGTTATGCTTATTAAAATTCATTTTTTTACAATATACTTAATTTTATTCGGGTATAATATATTATAATATAGGTCAAATCAGTTGTTCTAATTAATAATGTTTATCATAATAAAACATCAAATATAATCAAGTGGAAATTTGTCCACAACAAGCAACAACTTACAACACTTAACTATCTTAACAACCTCTCTAAGGAATAAACAATAACAAGAAACAAAACCGATTTTAATTATTAGGAATTTTTTGTCATAATTAAGAAGGGTAATTATGACTATATTGCATGAATTAAGTTGATAAATGTGCTTAAGAGTTAAGACTAACATTTTCAAATTAAAAAGGCAATAACTTTTTCTAACTTATGTTTAGCATTTTTTAGAAGTTTGTAATTAAATTACTTTCTTCTTTTATATACTTTTCTTATTCAAGGGTTTTAATTAATAGTAAGTATTTTATTACTAGTTTGAACTTTTAAAGATAATTTGTTTTAGTTAAGCTCTTAGCATAATTTATTACCTTTGGCCTACAAATTAACTTCCATTTGTTTTCTTAGTTAAGTTTTTCCAAATTTAGGTAAATACTTTTGAAAACATACATAAATTGAACGTCTTTTAATCGAACTCTAAATGTTATATTCAAAATTTACTATTGATATCGATTATTATAAAAAGGAATTCAATCTATGGTGTACATATATACAATTACAAATGATTGTAACTTTTATCCTAAATTATGATATGAATTCAAATTAATTGATCTTCTGAGTTTCAGACTACTATTTATCACTCTGGAATCTCAATACTTGTCCAAATATCTACCTTGGCATACTTATTAAACTAAAACAAAAAAGATAGTGGAATCTATGTTGTTGGGATAAGTAATTAATAAGTATATAAAACATTCGAAAAATAATGATTATAGTTAGAAAGTCAAACAATATAAAATGGACATTAAATTCGATACAGAAATTAGAAACACACGACCACGGAATTATCACTTACTATAATTAGAAATTATACTCTAAAATTGTCCCCTTTTTTTGTTTTCCTAATTATAATATTTGTTCGTGAACTCTCACAACTGGATTGATAACAATTCTCCCTTCGTTCACTTTTACCCGTTTAGTAAAGAAAATCAAGAAATAATTTTTTATTTAGTTAGTTCTCAATTTAATTGTTATAAGATATAGTCATTTTTCAAAACATTGAATTTATTATATTCAACTAACAATATAGTAAAAAATCTCATTTTATTATTACTCCTTAAGAGGTGTATCAAGTTAACACTGAACCAGTAAAAACGAATAAAAAAATATTCCTACGTTATGACGATATAGAGATTATTTTCAATAGAAACTTCGACTCAGATAATACATAACCAAATCAATAAGAAACGAAAATACGAACAAATGCCGCTTAGGTAATAGAATGTGAACAAGCTTTTAAAGATTTTTAGAAAAAACTTTTTTTATGGTCATTAGATTATAATATAGTTGACTCTAAGACATAACATATATACAACTGTCACATGACAAATACAATATTTATAAAATAATTATTTCAATAATTGAAAGTATCATGATAAGTCTGACATTGAAAAAGGACAAATTAAGAAATTCTATACTTGTAACAACTAGCAAGGCCCGTTGACTTGAGACTTTATAATTTCACAATAATAAAACTCTTTGTTTTTTTCAAATTTCCATTTTAAAAATAATATAAATATAATCATCCTTGAAAAAAACTTCTTTTGGAATAATGTTAGATTCAAGTCTAATATTTACTCATATATTATAACAGTACTAACATGATATTAGTTTGTCGTTTAATGTTTGTAACAAGTTACAAAAAATTAGATAATAGTTTAACATTTTCTCATAAGATTTTAAATAATAATCTATAAGTTTACTCATAAAAATTTCAATTTTTTTATTATAGTCTAAAACGTTCATACACCCCAATAAATAAAAAAAATTAGCAGTAATAATATGATTTATCGTTATATTATATTTAGCGATAACAATAAATATGCATATTGATAACCAACACTTTATATAAATGATGCTAAAGACTTTAGTCTCTTTGAATACAATGACATTAACTAAATTATTATTAAATATTTTTACGACAATAAATACTTTTATTAAAAAAAATTACTGCCACTAAATATCTCTTTTCTTCTGTTGTAATAGTTACAACAGGCAAAAAAAAAAATCTATATTTTCACAACAATAATAGAGTCCCCACCCATCAAGTGGCCCACTTAATGTACTACTAAGCTTAAATTAATGTTATTTAAATTACATAATTAATTAATTAATCACCCTTGTATGCAAGATGCATTATTCATGCTCTTTCTAATATAAAACAATATTTTTTCCCTATATAGTATTCAAATAATTTTGATGGAAAACTTGTCATGTTTGTTAATCGGCGACACGAAAATGTTAAATTGTTTTAAAATGAATTTAGTAAAATGTATTAAGTCGACTAATTATTTGTCAACTACTTAGTTATAGAAAAATGTATCTATTGATCTTATCTCATTTTAATTAAAAAATAATTAAAATTAGTTTTTTCAGTTATCGTATGCAACCAGGAGAATGGATTAACGGCAAACAATGGGTTCAATTTAAGGGTGATCAGTAATTTAAAAAGATTGAGTGTGAAAGTTTATGTGATTAAAGATGAATTAATCTGATAAATGAACATACATGTCTCACGTCATTGAACTAATAGTTATTATCTTAAAAAAAAATTCTTTTGAAAAATATTAGAATCAAGAAAGAAAGGTGATTTTTTTTTTTTAAAAAAGGGAAAATTGTATAAAATAGCAAACTATTAATTCAAATTAAATGTTATAACCACAATTTGATTTAATTGTAACCCGTAGCAAACTATTGTCATTTCGCCTCTCCCTAAATTTCTCGCTCGCCACTCTCGTTTCTCGCTGGGCAATCTCTCCTCGTCTCTCTCACTTTATACAAACACAAATGTATAAAATGTGTTTGTGTTTGTATTAAGCGAGAGAAAATTGTATATATACATATCTTTTTGTTCCCCTCTCTCAGATCTCGCTCGCCACTCTCACTCGCCTCTCTCACTTTATACAAACACAAGTGTATAAATTGCGTTTGTGTTTGTATAAAGCGAGAGAAAATTGTATATACATATATAAATACATATATTTTCGTCCCATACACTTATGATTATATAAATACAGATCTTTCTCTGCCCAATTTTCTTTTGTTTTTCTCTCTTTCTCGCTTTATACAAACACATATTATACAATGATTTTTTTGTATATGTATACAGAAATAGATTATACAATTGCTTCTTTTGTATATGTATAGCGAAATATACATATTAATAGCCATAGCAAACATAAAGTTTGCTATGGAGCGCAATTATGTAAACTATAGATATAACATACAAATATGATTTTTTATGTTTGCACTATGTGAAAGTTGCTCAAAAAATTATGAAGGTGAATATGTGTTTGTAACTAAAAGTAATTTATTTCTTATCAATTAGGTTTTCATTTCCAAGTGGTAATAATAAGAACTAATTAAGGGTCAAAAACATATTTAAGTTATCATAGTTTTTCGAATTTCATATCTAAACTACTAAGAGTGTGAATTTCTATTGAACTATCATCCGATGATTAGCAAAATACGTTCACCTCGACTAATTTATGATGGTGTATACTACATTCAGTTTTTTGTGTGAAAATTCTATCACGTGGCACTCCAGGTGGAAAATCAATTCCAGCGGGCAAAGCTAAATATATTAAAATTATGTTAAAAGTTAAGGTTAAAATGTTAACATTTATCACCATATAAATTAATTTATTCTATCCCCACCATCTTAGTCTTGGCCTTGTCTCACTTGTGACGTTGATATCTCCGACTTGAAAGGGTGGAGTTTAGGATCATATATGGAAGATTTTATGGTCAAACGCGTCTACAAGCTTTTGTAGACAACATTTGGTCTAGCAAATGTCTAGGTATGTTTTCCTTATAACCAATAGTTGAGGTGAGAAACTCATACTCCCAATAATTCAAATATGAAACTCAGAACATTAAGACAGTTTAAATCATATTTTTGACCGTTAACTCTTATTTCATTTTCAAAAGTTTAATTATATAAATCTTTTTTGTTCTTCTTTTTCTTCCTCCCATTTTTAGTACCTTTTCATACCATATATAATCATAATCTGCAAACGCAAGCCCCAAATAAGGGAAAATGCACAAGTACCTCCTTCAACTATACACGAAATTCCAGCGACACACCTTAACTATACATGAGTCCTATTACCCCTCTGAAGTATTTTTAAGTGTAATAAACACACTTTTTACATAGCGTAAAACCTATATAGCCACTCACATGATGGGAGGTGTTTTACACTCGCCTCCAAGTCATCATTATGTCAGCTCCACGTCAATAAATGATCAGATCTATAAAAAAAAATAGAAAATTCTATTTCATTTGATTCCTTCTTCTTCATTATCAACACCCACTCCATAACCACTAAATCCACTTATTTTAACCATTAAAAAGCATAGCAATCACCATGAAAATTATAACCCACCACCAAATTTATCTCTTCACTACCATCGGATTCAATATCTACTATCAATTTTATTTTTCTTTCAATTCAAATAAATTTCATAAAACATGGTCCAAAATCTCCAATGAAGAAATCACCTAAAGTTTGAACTCTAATTCGAGAAGAATTCAAAATTGGGGTTATTTTTTTCTGATTGAATTTGGATTAAGATAAAGGCTGATTGAAGTGAGAAGGGAAGAGAAGGAGGGAAGGTGCTATTGATGGAGAACTGAAGCGGCATGGAGGTTTGGTTGGGGTAGGGGTTGGATGTCATATTGTTGGAGAACTGAAGCGCGGGGGGGGGGGGGGGGCAAGAGTGGGGGTGTGGGCGGGGCGGGGTGAGGGTGAGGGTTGGGGTAGGAGTATGACATGGATAATTGAGGAGGGGATGGTTATTAAATTATTTATTTATAAAAAAATTTTAAAAAAAAACTCTAATTTAAATTATGCTCTTTATATGTTGCCTAAATTAAATTCCTAATATGCAATTTTTTTCTCATTAGCGAATTTCAAGTAATTTATTTGAGTAGAAAATGAAAAATAAGAAAAATTCTCTCGATACTATACAAATTAATGAAAAACACCGAAAAGAATTCTCTAACAATTTAAATATGTTGTGAAAATGATAAAATTTGACACTATTTCATAAAGAAAAAAAGAAATTTAATTTTTAAAATATATCAATTTAAGTTTTAAAGTTAATTAACTATCTCTACTAATTAATTATAAAATGTCCAATTAAAAATGAACACGTGCCCATATTAATCATATTTTAATACATTTTTTCCGTATCTCACATGCCTCTAAGACACTACACACTCTTTGTGCCACCTCAGCACGAAAGGGTGAGTTTATTACACTTTAAAATAATTCGAGGGGGAGAGGGGTAATAGGTCTCATGTATAAGTAAGGGGTGTCGTTGGAATTTCACGTATAGTTGAGGGAGGTACTTGTGCTTTTTCCCCCCAAATAAAGCAAGTTGAAACGCCCACAAAGTTTTACTTTCAAATATTCTAAATACATTTTTCGTCAAAGACCAACTTTTCACATCAAATATATAGCATTATTTTTTTAATTTTCTACCTGACGTTAGATATTTGTATTAGGGTTTAACTATATCCGATTTCGCACTTTGCATGGCTCATATTTTTTAATCTACTCTCTCAACAAGGTTCTTTTCTATTTTCGAAAACCAAACCCTAGACTCTGATTAATAATTGAATTTCACCCGCCAAGAATCACAACATGTCTACTACTACTGTATTACTTGTAAATGCATTATACTTTGACTTAAGATATTAACAAAAGATTGGCAAGCATGATAGCCTCAACCCCTCCCTCTAAAAAATATATTTTTGTCTCCATCAAAACAATTTATCTACTCATCATATCTTGCTAAAATTTGGCTTCGAAAATTAAATACATCTTGGCTTATGTAAAATAATAAAAATAGTGAAGTAAACGAAGACTATCATATAATAATTTTTTTTAATTTCAACCACACTTAACATATCCATATATAAAAAAAATGAGTGACTAAGGAAATATGCCACAATATTTTTCTAAAATAGAAAATGTAAACAGAGTTTCGAAATATATGATGTACGTTGGAAGTTGGAACTTTTCTAACAAAATATTAGGATTGTTAGTTGGGATTTAAGTTGAATATATATACACAAATATTTTTTTGACTTTTTATTATATGATTACGTTGAATTAGGTATTTTTAGGCAAATTTATCGTTTCATTGAGACTAGTATATGATTACGTTTACTTTTTACTATATACACAAATTGTGATATTTTGTTGTTTTGAGAAAATAGTTTACGTATGTATTTTGATTTACTATTTATATCATGTTATAAAATTCGTCTTTTGATTTTAATTAGAGTAAAAGTATCGTGAATAAACATATCAAGATCACTATAACATGCAGAGTTATAATTCAATTATGAGTTTTTAAGTGTATTTATAGTACAATAACATTGATTATCTCTCTTTTGCCAATATATACATCATTATGAAATTCTTCTTTTGATTTTAATTTTTAGAGTAAGCGTTTCGTGATCAACATATCAAGATCAATCATTATTATAACCTATAGAGTAAATATTCAGCTATAAGTTTTCAACCCGACTGATCTCTAGCATAATAATGTTGATTATCTCTACGTAGACATTGAAATTTTGTGGGACTCTACAAGACGTGTTCAATTCGAATTGGGTCTTTAGAAGGTGTGTTCAGTTTCAATTAGAATTCTTGGAGATTACTCAACCCTAAACTCTAGTTCATGCCTATATAAAGGGTACTAAATTCCCTTAAAAGGCTTCTCAAAATATCCCATAAACTCTTGGGTATTTTTAAAGATCAAGTTCTTGAATATTTCATAAGTTGATGGAATGTTCATATATATGAGGTCAAATCTAAATCATCCTAGTTCGAGAAATACGTCACTAACGGCCCTCGAATCATGGATAAATCTTAGGAGAGTTTAATCAAGGGAGGAACAGAAATGTTCCCTCATATTTATCAATATATTCATGTTTCTTCAAATTTTATTTGTGTGATTTTTTTTTTTTTTATATGTTTAAAATTTGCAAACACCCTCTTTTATGATAATACGATTCTAAAATAATATGAATGCACTTAGATTAATATACCGGACAATTTGTTATAATCGACAAACACAAGTTGTGATAAATAAATTTTGTCTATAGATAAACTTACATTTAATATTTTGGAACCCTAATATTTTTTAGGGAAATTTGAATATGGAAACTCTAAATAATTTCAATTACCCAATTATAACTTTGGATTATAATGAT
This sequence comes from Solanum okadae, assembly GCA_036553675.1. Classification (NCBI taxonomy): domain Eukaryota; kingdom Viridiplantae; phylum Streptophyta; class Magnoliopsida; order Solanales; family Solanaceae; genus Solanum; species Solanum okadae. The sequence goes on from CM071686.1 coordinate 56,534,475, forward strand.
CTCTTATAATAGTTAATGCTACCTCATCTTTCAAGCTTTTCCAAGATTTCTTTATAAAAACAATTAATAGTTTTAATTACAATTATTCAAATTAAACTATGTCACTTTTTAAGTATTCACTTAATAAATACTCAACCAATCAAAACAATAACAACAACTACAACACATTCAGTATAATTCCATAAGTAAAATTGATAAAGCGTAAGATATACCCATACCTTAATTCTACCTTGACTCAAAAACAACAATTACAACATATTTAGTATAATTTCACAACTAAAATAATATATTAATATATAAATTCATTCTTTTTTAAAAAGAATAAAAATAGTGTGGTCAACACTAAAAATAGGGTGATCCGGTGAAGTACGTGTCTTATACGAGACTTTTGACTTGCAAAAAAATAAATAATCAAAAACCTCTCTGATCATGCCACGTGTACAAGTAAAACCATCTTGTGGACCTAATTAGACACGTGGCAAGATCAGAATGGTTCAAATCCTATAAAGAAGGTTTGTACAAGAATATACGATAAAAAGATGCCATTTTCAAACTCCCTTTAAATAAGGCACTAATTCTCCATATTTCTCTTCATAAATACTCAGTTATTACTTTCTTAAGAGAGATCAGATTCAGTGAAACTAAAAATAAAAATGCAAAATAACCCAAAGTTTTGATTTTTAATTTTGGGTATTTTTGTTGAAGTTCTTGAACGTAAAAAAAACCAATCTTTTTCAAGATTTGGTTTTTATTTCCTGGTGTTTCTTGATTTTGGTGGAAATTGAAGATAACTCTGTAAGGTTAGTGTAAAGATCTTTATCTTTTTTACCATTTTGTTAATTTTCTTGTGTTTTTACTCCATGCATTTGTGTTTTTGATGGAGAAATAGTGACAAAATGAGTTCTTGATTGTTTATTATGGTGGAAATGGAGGTTTTGATCAATGGGTATCTGTTTTTGTTCATACTCATTTACTAATTTATCTAAAAATATGAACTTTTTAGCAAATTGATAATTTCTTGATTATTTTTTCAAGATTCATTTTATATGATTTGGTTTCAGTAATATTTCAGGATCAAAGAAATTGATTTTCCCCTTTTCTAAACACCCCCAAATGAAAAAGATGTATTCACTCTGTCCCAATTATGGGACATATTTCGGATATCGAAATTTAAATAAGTTTATCTTTCATTGTAATTTTTTAAATATTTTGGATCGTTAATTATTGTGATTTATACTACTTTTTACGTAATTTATTGTTATATAAATTTAATTTAAAAAAATTAAAGATTTCATATGCAAATTTTCGGTGAGGTTTTGTTTCTTCTAGCGTTTATATGTTGATTGTTGAAAATGGGAATTATGAAAGATACTTGTATGGTCCTATATGTATAGTTCTGTTTAGTATACACTGGTTGTGAAAAGTACTGACTTGTCTTCTAGATTTATGGCTCACATGTAGATGTTAGGCTGTTTCCTTTATTTTTTGAAAAGTCTTCCCTTTTTTCTAAGAAAAAATAAATAAATACTATCTTTTAAAAAAATATATATGTGTATTCTGCATGACTACATATAAGTAAAACAGTAGTTTACTTGTTTTCTCTTAATTATTGGTCTTTGATAGCAACTTTAAACCTAATTTTTACTAATATCAACCACTCCATATGTTAAAAAATAACATCACTTGTTAATACTTTTAAAGTAAATTATGTATCTTTGTGATGTAATCATGCCACAACTTTTTGAATCAACTGTTCGAGAAACCGTCTCTCTATCTTTACAAGGTAGAGGCAAGACTGAGTTAATGATCTCGGAATTGAGTTATGATTGAACGACTAGGTCCCTATCATCAGACTCCACTTTTGGGATTACGTTCGGTTTTGTGATGATAACATCAGCCAGAATCTCAAGGAATCTGTATATCCCTATCTGGAAATAACTGTTGTAGTAGTAAGCACTGTATAGCTGATGTGATTTTAAACTATTTTTTCTCAATTTTGCCTATAAAAAGCTTAGGTTCTTTATTGATTTCACATATACACTATAGTTTTATAATACTATGTCACAACTTTAGGTCACCAGCTTTGAAAAGTAGCACACATACCTAGTATGTGTCAAATTAAAACTAATAAAATAAATAGATAGAAAACAAGACTTTTGTGGTCCCCTTTACTGTGTCTTCTTTATCAATAAGTCAATTCTCTACCTCCTATAGGACAACTTACAAACTTATTAGTATTAATTATTCAGATAAGCTTTAATTAATGCAAATCCCAAATATCTTCTTGTTTTTGTTATGTTATTTGAGTTTAACTTCTGTGTACCGACAGTGTAAAGGAACAGTAAAAAGTGGGATTAGTAACCTTGAACAATAAGTATGTTACTCATTACAACAGGTTAAAAATATACGTTCTTGTGAAAAAAAAGTATACTATGTTATAAGTGATGTAAGTTAAGTCCTTATAATTTGCATAACCTCTTGTTCTGATCAGATTTGATTTATGCAATCCTAAAATACCTTCTTGTTTTGTTCTGTTATTTGAGTTTATTTTATGTATACTGACAGTGTAAAGCGGGATTAGTAACCTTGAACACTAAGTATGTTCCTTATTATAACAGGCTAAAAAATGTTTACTATGTTAGTGATGTAAGTTGAATTCTTATAATTTGCACCCTCTTGTTGTGTTTTTGCAGGAAGTTTAGTCATGGCGAACGATTTGCAAGTGCTAAATGCACTAGATGTGGCAAAGACTCAACTGTATCACTTCACAGCAATTGTGATTGCTGGGATGGGGTTTTTTACTGATGCTTATGACCTTTTCTGCATTTCTATGGTCACTAAATTGCTTGGTCGTATTTACTACCATCATGACAATGCATTGAAACCTGGCTCTCTGCCCCCTAATGTTTCAGCAGCTGTTAATGGAGTCGCCTTCTGTGGCACCCTTGCTGGACAGTTGTTCTTCGGGTGGCTTGGAGATAAAATGGGAAGGAAGAAAGTCTATGGAATGACCCTTATGATTATGGTCATTTGTTCAATTGCCTCGGGGCTTTCATTTGGTCATACACCAAAAAGTGTTATGACTACGCTTTGTTTCTTCAGATTCTGGCTAGGATTTGGCATTGGTGGTGATTATCCCCTTTCTGCCACCATCATGTCTGAGTATGCTAACAAAAAGACTCGTGGAGCGTTCATTGCTGCTGTGTTTGCTATGCAAGGTTTCGGAATTCTGGCTGGTGGAATGGTGGCAATCATTGTTTCTTCAGCATTCAAGGGAGCATTCCCTGCACCAGCATATGAGGTTGATGCTCTTGCTTCAACAGTCTCTCAGGCTGATTTCGTGTGGCGTATAATTCTCATGTTCGGTGCAATCCCTGCTGGACTTACTTATTACTGGCGTATGAAGATGCCTGAAACTGCCCGTTACACTGCCTTGGTCGCCAAGAACTTGAAACAGGCAGCTAACGACATGTCCAAGGTGTTGCAAGTCGAAATTGAAGCAGAGCCAGAGAAAGTTGCAGTTATTTCTGAAGCAAAAGGAGCCAATGAATTTGGTTTGTTCAGTAAGGAGTTCCTCCGTCGCCATGGACTTCACTTGCTTGGAACTGCTAGCACGTGGTTCTTGTTGGACATTGCTTTCTACAGTCAAAACCTTTTCCAGAAGGACATTTTCAGTGCAATTGGATGGATTCCACCAGCACAAACCATGAACGCGTTGGAAGAAGTTTACAAGATTGCAAGGGCACAAACTCTTATTGCTCTTTGTAGTACTGTTCCTGGTTACTGGTTCACAGTTGCATTCATTGATAGGATTGGTCGATTCGCAATTCAGTTGATGGGATTCTTCTTCATGACAGTCTTCATGTTTGCCTTAGCCCTTCCATACCATCACTGGACTCTCAAGGATAACAGAATCGGCTTTGTGGTCATGTACTCACTCACCTTTTTCTTCGCCAACTTTGGTCCAAACGCCACAACATTCGTCGTCCCTGCTGAGATTTTCCCAGCCAGGCTTAGGTCCACATGCCATGGAATATCAGCAGCAGCTGGAAAAGCAGGAGCTATGGTTGGTGCATTCGGATTCTTGTACGCTGCTCAGCCCACGGATCCAAAAAAGACTGATGCTGGTTACCCTCCTGGCATTGGTGTGAGGAACTCGTTGATCGTCCTAGGTTGCGTTAACTTCCTTGGTATGTTGTTCACATTCTTGGTTCCAGAATCGAATGGGAAGTCATTGGAAGAAATGTCGAGGGAAAACGAAGGGGAAGAGGAAACTGTAGCTGAAATGAGAGCAACAAGTGGAAGGACAGTTCCTGTTTAAGTTTTAGACAAGTTATCAATTAGTATATACTATGATGCAGTTTGAGTTAATTTGTGGTATTTGGGATTAGAAAGAGATGTTTGTTGGTTTGTTATAAGATGGAATAAGCTCTTACCTTTTTTTTATATGTTTGTTTCTGATGGTAATTAAGCATTATTACCTTAGTTTTGCAAATCTCAGAAATTCTGAGATTATATAAAGTAACCAAAGGAGGTTCTTTGGTTGTCTATCTCTTTCTATAAAACATTTCTTGACTCTATCTTTTTATCTTCTTTCTTCATGTGTAACACAACTTGGTAAGGCTTAATCAGAGATCTCGAGTGTGAATTATTGAGATATAGTGTATGTCATCTTTGTTAGGGAGTGCATTACCCCTCTAATGTGAGATTTTTAGGCGTGAATTCAGATTTAGTCAGGCTTCAATGTAGGTGAAGTTGACTATTAAAAATTGGTATGCTTTCTTTCTTCAAAGAGAAGTCATGTTAAGCATATCAATAGCTATAATATGATCCCAACATTGATGGTGGTAGTTAAGTGACTATTAATAACTTGCTAGTGAGATAAAAGGATTGTTCGAGATCATATAAGAAAGATAAAAATAATTCACTCACAACGGTTGTGGAACTATGACACCCTTTGCATGCTCAGGACCGGACATAAACGGAACTTAGAACATAACATAATAGCTTTTGCTCAAATTATATGTTAGAAAATAAAGTATTCACTAAATATTCATAAATATTGAACGCAATGCAAGTTTTCATTGTATGTTTGGAGCCGCAACGTCTGATAAAAAAATGAATATTGATTGGTGTAATCAAACTCCAAAAAGTTAAATCATGAGGCGATAAAGATCGTACAAAATCATATAAGAATATATACCACATAATCCAATCACAAAGATGTTGGACTCTGATTCGTCCATATGTTTGACAAATTATATTATAATGATCAAATTTTAATATTGGGAGAACAGCTTGCGTTACGTTGTATCTACAAGAAAAAACAATACTTTTCCTTAATCTCTACGTTAAACCAAAGTTAATTAAGAACATAATGTACTAGAAATATAATTAATTTATTTCTCCTCGTAGTTTCATTGAATATTCTTGCCTAGGGGCAGAGCCAGGGGTTCATCCCAAAACACGATTATCGGAAAATTATATTGTATATATAATTAAGGTCAAAGTTATTTTGTATGTAAATAAAATAGATCAGTAGATGTTGAATCTCTTTAGTTTCTTCGTGTGTAAATATTTTTATATTTTAAACCCACTTAATAAATGTATATGTTCTTTAATTTTAATTTTTGTCAGTTGAGAAAATGGTCTAATTTGGGTACGTGGTAATCAACGTTTTCATGGTAGAATTAATTCCGTTAACAGCAAGGACAAATACGAGACAATTTACAAATAACAAGGATATTAAAAATGTAATGAAAAATAAAATTATGCAATTTCAGATAATATAGACATTTGAATTTTTTTTCCTGATTATTATATCAATGTTCAAATTCATTACTAATTTGTTCCTTAGGCATATATAGTAATTATTAATTTCCACATTAGAAATTTCCATGTATTTTCCTCCTCGTACTTCTTTCATTGAGTATTCTTCTTCAGGTGGGTAATGTTCTATTGATTGTTGGTCTATTCTTTGTTCAAAACAATAAATTAGGGGGAAAAATATTTTTTTTTAAATAAATTATTTCGAGTCCATAAATTCTTATGTATTCTTAAGGAACTTAATCTTAACTTCAACGAACTCAAATGGCGAAACGTTGCTCTATCTTTAATCAAAAATCTCATATTTGAGCCTTATATATGAAAAAAAAATCATATTGGGAGCACCACCCCCTAAATGGATCATGCTATATGCAATCCAAATTTGATCAGAGCTCCAATATGAACACTAGACATGAGATGAAAAAAAAAAAAACTAAATAACGCACCTAGGTAATATTCTTGTTAGTGATATCAGCCAAAACCTTTTTGCCGTTAAATACCAAGAAATTTCTCATTATCTTCTTCTTATTTTTTTTTTATTATTAAAAAAAAAAAGTTAACCATGTATTCTTTTACACATAAGATGTTAATTACTATCTTGAAAATTAGGTAAATATCTCTACTATAGTCAATAATCTATGTCACTCATAATTGATTGATTGATACTATATTTTTTTTTCTAGTATGTCTATTTCATATAGAACGCGTATTATCGCTATGAACAAAAATGTCAATTGAAGGGCCACAAGTGTTACACTTATACTATACGCTATCGGTCTTTCAAAAATAATTAAGCTTAGCAATGAATTTATTTCTTGCATAAAACAATCATAATTCAAATATGTCACGTTTTACTGAAAAGGATTTGATTGATTCAAAAACTTCAACATACTAGAATTGGATTAATCTTATTACAAAGTGAACCTTCTTCTAGTTTTTTAACTTAGATTATTTTTTTTAACTTAGATTAAAGAGTGAGAAAGTTCAAAACTATTGTTAAACTCAATTAGCTATAAGGTTAAATACTATTTTTGTATGATTCAATAATTTTTATGTGTCTGCAATGATGATTTGTCTATAATTTTATCATTATTGCTACAAAAAAATTGACGAATTGGCATGTTTACACATATTATTAATTTATTCTGAATATTCTTTGATTTGGATTTTGAAAGATGTGATTTTCTGTTGGTATTATATGGACTTCTTGTATAACCTATAGTGGTGTAAAATTAAGAAAAAGTTTCATAAATAGCAATAGTTTAGAGTGTACGTAATACAAAATGTAGCTGCAATTATTGTATGGGCGGAAGAGTTGTATCAGTGAAAGAGTTACGGATATCAGTTTGTATTAATTATATTAAAACATAATGTTTCAGTTGGAAACGCATGAAAGATTATATCTGTACATTGTATATTTATAGATAATTAGTGAATTTCTTTATAAATATACTTCTTGGAAAAAATTATTAGATTTACGTGAATTTGTAATTGAGTCAAAAACAATTAGTTCGTAATTAAAAGGGCTATGTTTTTTAACTTGATCTCAATTGACATTTATGCTCTCTAACTTTGGGTGCGCATAAGTAGACACTTAAACTTGTATAAATTTGAACAAGTAGACACACGTCCTACATGGCATAATATGTTTTCTCATGGCACAATACAAAATCAGTTTGAATGTATCTCACGCGAATTGTCATGTAAGACGCATATGTCCACTTATTCAATTTTATATAAGTTTTAGTACCTACCCATGCACATCCAAAGTCAGAGGATATAGATATCAGCTGAAATCAAATTAAAGAACGTGTTTATGTTTATGTGTTATGCCAAATATTACATTTGGACATGCATTAGTAGTTTGTGACAGTAGGAACAGGCTGTTTCTCAAGATGTTTATAAGTTTAAACAAGAAAAAAAAAACTTAGAAAACTTAGTTGCATTCTATTGGAATTATCTAACAACTATCCTTCTTGTTCTAATATATGCAAAAGTCGGCCGAATATACCCCTTTCTATGACACCATAAACCTTTCATACTATATATTTTTTAATAATATTAGAGATTTCCCAAAATTGAACTTGATGCAATCTTGTCATCGAGTCTATCAGAAGCAATATATCTACCCCACAAAGGTAGAGGTAAAGTCTGCATACATTTTATCCTCCCTAGACTTCATTGTAGCATTATACTGAATGTAATAATCTTGTCCTCGACTTGTTATATCAATCATTCTTTCTTTCCTTTTTAATATTTTCCATAAACGTTATTAAATTTCATGTACTGTCAAACAACATAACATAAATTAGGATGGAGGGAGGATATATATATATATGCTGATAATATTAAGGATTTCTAAAAATTGAACTTGTTGTAATCTTGTCCTTGTCTTATTCTTTCAAATCAATTCTATTAATAACCCCTTCTCTACATTATATATCTTGGCATAAAAACTATAGTAGTTTGAGAAATATTACTAGTAATAACTATAGCTATTAGCTATGGCTAAAGATCAATTACAAGTACTAAATGCTCTTGATGTTGCTAAAACACAATTGTACCATTTTACAGCAATTGTGATAGCAGGAATGGGATTTTTCACTGATGCTTATGACCTTTTCTGCATTTCACTTGTGACTAAATTGCTTGGTCGAATTTACTATCATCATCAAGGTGCACCTAAGCCAGGAATTCTCCCTCCTGGTATCTCAGCTGCAGTCAATGGAGTCGCGTTTGTTGGGACACTCTCGGGCCAGCTGTTTTTCGGATGGCTAGGTGATAAGATGGGAAGGAAAAGAGTTTATGGCATGACTCTCATGATCATGGTTATTTGCTCAATTGCCTCAGGTCTTTCTTTTGGTAAGACCCCTAGTGGTGTGATTGCTACATTATGTTTTTTTCGATTTTGGCTTGGTTTTGGTATTGGTGGTGATTACCCTTTATCAGCAACGATCATGTCTGAATATGCTAATAAGAAGACTCGTGGAGCTTTTATAGCTGCAGTATTCGCTATGCAAGGATTTGGGATTTTGACAGGAGGGATTGTTGCACTTGTTGTTAGTGGTGCATTTAAAAACGCGTACCCTGCTCCAATTTATTCTGTCAATAATGAAGGCTCAACCCCTCAAGAGGCTGATATTGTATGGAGAATCATACTCATGTTTGGTGCTATACCGGCTTTGCTTACTTATTATTGGCGTATGAAGATGCCTGAGACAGCGCGTTACACAGCTTTAGTAGCTAAGAATGCTACTAAAGCTGCTTCCGATATGTCTAAAGTGTTGAATGTTGAAATTGAAGCAGAGGATAAGATTGAGAAGATTGTTGAAATTCAGGGGAATAATTTCGGGTTGTTTACTAAGGAGTTTCTTCATCGTCATGGGCTGCATTTGCTTGGAACAACTAGTACATGGTTTTTACTAGATATCGCTTTTTATAGTCAGAATCTATTTCAGAAGGATATATTTAGTAAAATTGGATGGATACCTCATCCAGAGACGATGAACGCGTTGGATGAGGTATTCAAAATTGCAAAGGCACAAACTCTTATTGCTCTTTGTAGTACTGTACCTGGTTACTGGTTTACTGTTGCATTCATCGATAGAATGGGTCGATTTGCAATTCAATTGATGGGGTTTTCCTTCATGACAGTGTTTATGTTCGCGTTAGCCATACCATATAATCATTGGACTAAAAAGGAAAACAGATTTGGTTTTGTGGTCATGTACTCACTTACTTTTTTCTTCGCGAATTTTGGTCCAAATGCCACAACTTTTGTTGTACCCGCGGAGATTTTTCCAGCTAGGTTGAGATCAACGTGCCACGGGATATCAGCTGCAGCTGGGAAAGCTGGTGCAATTGTTGGTGCATTTGGTTTTCTGTATGCTGCTCAATCTACTGATCCATCTAAAGTCGACGCGGGTTATCCAACTGGAATTGGTGTGAAAAATGCACTTATTGTGTTAGGTTGTGTGAATTTTCTTGGAATGTTGTTCACATTTTTAGTGCCAGAATCAAAAGGAAAATCATTGGAAGAAATGTCAAAGGAAAATGAAGGAGAAGAAGAAATAACTAAGGGGGAAAATGCACAAACGATTCCAGTTTAATACATAAATGGGCCCTTTAACGTCATGAGATATAGCAAGAGTTTTGAGGCTTTTAGTAAGCTTTATGTTCTTGTTTTTGTTATCTTATGATGAAATAATCATCTATTCTTTTTTGCTTTGTGGTTTTTTCTTCTTGTGTAATTCTGCTGATCTTTGATGCAGGAGCTTTTGATTTTCTTTATGTAATAATAAAAACATTCAGTATAGTAAAATTAATCCTTCTATTTTTTTGAAAAGTTCGTAGCTTATTGCAGTCTATGGTGGTAATCTTTTATGGATTTCATTCTCTAAGTGTATGTCGCGATAAGAAATGATAATGCAAGGTAATCATTAAAGAGTATGTAATTCTACCTAAGTATTTTGAGTTCACGCATGGTTAGAAAGAACCCTAGCTCAAAAGGGTTTAATAAGGACAAACCGATCATGATGTAATATCCATGATTGATTTCACATGCATCACGAATTCATAATATTAACCATCTCCACCAACTCATTAATCATTACTATCCGTCATCATGACCACTATCTACAACAACGTAACTATCATAAGTCAACACTACCACCAATCACCCCCATCAATTGGATCCCACAATTACCACCGTCACTATCTTATAATTTTTAAAAATATATTTTATTGACTTTAAATGAATAAAAATAAAAAGTCATCCTTCAAAGCGCAACTTGAAAAAGATTGATTTCAAGTTCCCATACACAAAAACAAAAGAAAGGTTGCCTTTTGTTTCAGTCATTGACAATTTAAATACCATAATTTGTCTTCTTAGTAAAATTGAAGAGAAAAAAACAACAAAATAAAGAGAGAAAGAGATTCTTTTTAAATTAGACTCAAGACTTTATTATATCTATATATATATATATATATATATATATATATATATATATATATATATATATACCTTTGGAAAAACGTACCAAGTTTATTGTCTTGGCTTTGTTGTCTTGGATAAAAGCTACAAAGACTTTTTACATCAACATGATTAGAATTTTAAGAGAAGGCAACTAAACTTACCACATGTCCCTTGTTGCTTGCTTGGCCTGCCTAATGGCATGTCAGCATTAATGTACTAATGTATAACTATGAATTAAATAACTTTACTCGATAAAGTTTGCTTTGTGGAGTGATGGTTTGAAATTCACTTTGCACCATTGGTCGCAAGTGCGAAACTAGTCATCCCCTTTGCAACATTTAAACCAGTGCATCCATAATTTTTCAAAGTTAACGGGTGCACGTGCACTCTCAAGAGGACACGTGGGTCCGCCTCTGACTGGCAACCATCTTGGGTTCAACCCACTTCTCTTAGTCGCAGTCCTATATGTGGATTGGTCGACTCTGATACCAATGTTATAAATCAAATAAGAGAGTCTAATAGGTGGGAGAGACCATTTAGCTTATAAAGCTATGTATAAAACATTTCTATTGACCTCATTGGTCGCGGGCTTGCACCCTTCTTGGATCCCATCACTCCAAGTCGTGGCCCTATACGTGGATCGACCGACTCTGATACCTATATTATAGACCAAATTGGAGAGTTCAACCCAAAAAACACTAGCATAAATCATATGAACATTTATCAGAAATCTATTTCTATAAATAAGAACATACTTTGAAACATAATAAGTGAAATTACAAATAGTTTCAATTTGGATATGGGTTGTCATTATCATAGAAGCACACACAAATTGATATTTTTGCATTGCCTTTTACTATAAGACATTGTGAAGTAATATAAAATCCCTCATACTTTGCTTCACAATTGGATTGGCAAATTGGTTCTTCTTCAGTACAAGGAAGAGAAACATTAGTCTGTGATTGACATACAAATCTTTGCATTAGTACTTGTAGAGAGAACCTGAGTCATCACGAACATAACTACAAAATCAAAGTTATAATAAAACTTGTGTTATAAAAAAGACGTACGTATGTAACAATAATAACGTATTCAGTGTATGTAGTCTTACGTACAAAGTGGTGTACGGGAGAGTCATACCTTACGGCCTACCTTAGCAGTAGAGAAGTTGTTTTCAATAGACTCTAACGTGTGTTGAAAAGCCAAAAAAGCATATAGCTAAAACATACCACAAATATAAGCAATGAAAAAATTGAAACGGTAGGAAAATATACCTAAGTTCTCCATTGAAGCAATTTTTGTTTTAATAAAGTAGTCATCTAACTTTATCTTTTTTATACATAGCTATAACTTAAGAGAATGTAAGAAAATAATATAAATAATTCATCATTATAGGAGTTTATCTGAAGAAATCAGATTTGGATAATTCATGATTATTTTGACTATTATTAGTCAATATTAATGATTTTACCCTTTTACCCTTAATAAAAATAATTTATACTCTTTTAAAAAAAAATGATTTATAGTCACACAAACATCTACTATTGCTTATATTTCAGATCAGTCTTTCTTTCTTACATTTCATATCAAGTCAAACTACATCACATAAATTGAAGCGAGAAAATATTATAAATTAGGGGTAAGTCAAATAAACTTTGGGGAGCGTACATAGATTGGTTATAACTAATTAGATGACTCAACAAAAAATAACACATCGAAAGCTCACAAAACCAATTATTCATTTGATACTACTGATTCAATGTTGTACAATTATTGAAAAACACAAATAGTATTATTCAAAGATAATTACTAACTCTTTTTTGAAAAATTAAACTTTTTTTTTATAAAAAAAAATAAACTTTAACATTATAACATATAGTATAAGATTGAATTTATACAATTAATAGTTTTGCATATTATTTTTGCAAGGAAATCCTCCTTTTAATACTACATTTGTCAAAATAATTATGGCATTTCTAAATTTGGCTTCATCAAGAAATTTCTATATTAGGATGCATTATATCTTATTTTTACAATCTCTTAATTGTAGTTCTAGTATAAAAGATAAGTGAAATGATTATTTTATTCACTTAATTTCTGCAATGGAGAACTTTGGTGTGTCTCTCCCTAGCTTCAATTTTCTCATTGCTTACATTTGTGGTATGTATATATCATCTATATGCTTTACTTTTCAACTCGAATATGTCTTTTCATTTTTGTTATAGATATATTTTTAAAAAGTAAGAAAAGAAGAAGACACACTCGAAACGAATATCCAAATCTCTTCTCTTAAAAAAAAAAGTCGTCTAGTGGTCAATGTGTTGGAATATAAATTATAGAAGAATGTGATTCATAGTGACGATGCTAGCAATTCAAATTAGACGGTTCAAAAGAATGTGATTCATAGTGACGATGCCAACAATTCAAACTTGTGAACCAAACCTAATTTTAAAATCCTTTCCCATTACATTGAAAACATCCCTCTTGTCTACACGAAAAAAAGAACAAGTTATTTTTATCCTGAACTTCCTTCATTACAATTAGTAAATTGAGTCTATTTGGATGTCTTTATATATATAAGCTAACTCAAACATCGTTGTTATCTAATTTACAAGTGTTATAAGAATATTATTTCATAACAACACTAATTCTATTACTTGATTTTGCAGCCATGTTTGTGATGATTCAAGTCCTATCTACAACTAATGCTCAATTAGTGTGTTCATCACAATCAAATGCTTCTCTTAATTCAGAGTGTCATGATGTAGAACAAAACAATTCTATTTGTGTATGCTACTATAATAGCCCCTCCAAATGTCCAAAATAATAGATTTTATTTTTCAAGTATTTGTAATTGCATCGAGAATCGTCTCTACGAAATAACAGGTGGTCTGCATCAAGCTTTAATACCAATTAAAATAATTTGTATTTTGTCCATGAAATATAGATATAGCAACCTAATCTTAAAGCTACTTGAAATTAGATTCAACTAAAGTAAGACTAAGACCAATAAACTTAATAGAG